>CM053788.1:549856290-551056290 GCA_028749045.1 Cupressus sempervirens | reverse complement strand
TGGGATTCATGTGTGATGTTGGGGCAATCCTTGTGTGTTTAGTTTGAGTCAATCTTATGCAATGATAGTGACAAGGCCTTGATGTTCCTAGTAACCAAAAAAGTTTTAAAAATTTTCACTTATTCACTCACTCACGTCTTAAGGGTTCAACTTAAAATAAAAATCACACATTCATCTCACATGGCCTCTATCATATCTCAGTAATTTGTCTAACTTGTGAAAGTGGTCCATCCCTACTGGGGAGAAAAATTTGGTCAGCGATATGTTACACTACACCTCATATCCATCATAACATTTCATAACTCACCACATTCCACATAATTTTACATTTTGGACACAAAATTTACCTTTTCATAGCACAATAGCACCCTCCTTCTTGCCATACCTTTTGCGCATTTTGAGATATTTTCTAGACTCATTTTCTCTCCCTACCACCTTCTTGAGGGGGCATCACACAGTATAGCCCCATTTATGAGTGGGTCAACCTAGTCTCTTTAAAGATCTTCTTTGCATTGTCTATTATTTTAAAAAATCTTCAAAATAGTGTTCAAGCAACACTATGTTGAAGAGGGGCAAAATGTAGACACCTAAATCTGATCACATAAATATGAAATCACATTTAGTCATCTTCTAAGGCATATTTTAATTACTTGTTTACTATAAAATTAATTTGATGTTATCCCCAAATAAATTGATCTAATTAATTGATTTAATTAATTAATTATATTCTAATTAATCAATTAAATGCCAACTAATAGTCTAATTTATTAATCAAATCCCTCTTCCTCTATTAAATTGAATAAAATCATAAAATAATTTAATTTAATCTCAAATTACCTCTCCATTAATTAATTTAATTAATTAAATCACTTCAACCTCAAACTCACCTCTAAACCAACTGTTGCCCAAACCCAACTCATGATCTAGTAGTTCCCCTTTTAATTAAAGTATTCATTTATTTAATTAATTTGATGCACCAATTTTTTTTTCTAACAAATCCATCCACCATCCACATCATCCATTCAACTGAGCCACCTCACCCACCTCAACTGAGACAGATCTCCTCCTCTTCCATGTCTAGAATCCCTCTCCAGATCACTTGCACAAGTCAAGGCATAATTTATTCATCCTAACTCAAGCCCAAGTCCACTCTCCTTCCACATCCAAATATAGAAGTCTATCTCCTACACCTATTCTAGTAAAATGAATCCTATCTCTCACCTCACTTCGTTAAGTATCCATCAAGAATTATTATCTCCTCCTCACCCAATTTCCTATAAATTGAACCCTTTTCTCCTCACAAATCATCCACCTTTTGAGTAGAATTACTATACTATTTTTAGTGATAATTACTTTCAAAGCACTATTTACTATATCAGAATCCTCACGCATCCATCCATTTCCATCCATTATTGAAGCATCGAGAATACCATTGAGCACACATCCATAATCATTACCATTTTGATGCATTAAGGAGGCTACATAGAGGTATTAATGTTTGAATTTTTTGTTTTGGTTTTCTTCTAGTTTGTTATTTTATTTTTTATTAGTTTTTGGATGTTTAATTTTAATTTTATATCCTTGGCATGCTAGTTTTATTGCATACACTCAGACTAACCCAAATATTTTTTGCTCTAATACAACTTTGATAGGGAAACTCTAGGTGTTGGTTATTTCCATGCCCACCTTGGTCACTTTCTTGATCTTGGACTATTCAAGATCCTCCTAAAACTTAATTCCCCAAATGAGTGCAATGAGTACAATAGAAAGATTCTCCTCTAGACTATCTTGTCAACTCAATGGATTGCTCACTTTTTCTTACAAACCCATCTATATTAGCTCAACATCCAAACTTCCATTTCTTCAAGATTATCTTGCAGGAGTATAAAATATTTACTTTTCACCTATAAACCTTGGAAATCATCCAAATTTTATTGGGCTCACCAACTCTTTCTTCTTGATCTCTTAGTTTTCTTAATTAGGCCTCTAATCAACCCTTTCTTTTGGGTTTTTGGATATTTGGGCTTTTGTGTAACAATGTACCAAATGACCTTATAAATTAATCATTAATCAAAATACTATTTTTGGATTTATACAAGACTTTTAGGTTTTGGATCACCAAGCCTCCTTACAATTCCAAACCCTAAAATGTGTTCTTTCAAGCTTAAATAAACTAGAACCCAATTACTAGGTTCAAAGACCCCTCAAATGGATTCAATTGAACTTGGTCTTGCTCCCATGCCTTGTATTTACTTCATTATACACCTTTTTGTGGTTAGATCACAAATTTTAATCCACCCCTACAAGAAACTTCAAACTAATACTCAACTTCCTAGCCAAACTATCATAAAACTAACCTAGCGCATGAGCTTAAAAATCATATAATAAAGCCTAATAACCAACTTGAAACTTTTTATATTTGATATACTTGTTCCATTTCATTCTTTGATTCTAAATCATCTTTGTTTTCTATAAAGTACTCTTTCTTAACTCATCCAATGCATTTAGTTGTAACTAATATGTTTAGAATAAGCTCTTAGTTGACACCATCCCCATAAATGGTACCAAAAATGTAGCATCCAAGATATGGACAATAACTAGGAGTAAATATTATTTTAGTTGAGGATTAGAAATCTCATTTAGAAATTATTTCACAACCTAAGACATCATTTATTGTTATCCAAACACACTCAGGAAAACCTTGACTATGATACCACCTGATGTAGACCAAGTCAAGAGAATCCCCAAAGGATATGTCCTAGCCCCTAGAAAATAACCACACAATGGAAACACAAAACAAGATATACAATCTGACACCATACAAAACTCTTTACTCATTAAATAATTGATTACATGCAATGTGTTGGGTTGTAAGGCCTTCCTGTTTATGGTAATCCTAATCATAGGATTTTCCATTTTGTTTTACCTTTGTCTACTTATTTGAAGTCCACTTGGAATTAGATCTACATTCATATGTTTTATGTCCATACTAATGATAATTGTGATAGTATCCTTCAAATCTTTGGGTTCTCATGGTCTTGGTCTGGCATTAATGTGCCTGATGTCCTTGCTTGTTGCACTTATGATAGTAAACCTTGAATTTATACTTAGGGTTTTGATTTGCATCATTTCTCATACAAACATTTGTTGTATGGCCTATCTTTCCACAATCATGAAAAGTGAGTTTTTAGTTCTTACCTTTATTATTCCTTTGTTCACCACTTTTAGATGATTCTCCTTTATCAATGTTCATGTATCCCAATCCAACAATATTATTGTTAGGTCTTGGAGATTTCATCAGTTTCACAAAGTATTTGACAACTTCACTAGGTTTATTAAAACTTTTAGAAAATTCCTTTTCTACTCTCAGTTCATTTCTCAGTTGATCATTCTGCAACTTCAAGGTTGTGACCTTAATTTCCTTTCCATTCAATTCATGGTTTGCAATCATCAATTAATTCATTGTATCCAGATGCATGTTAACAAGGTTTTTTACATCTAATGTCTTTTCTTCTAGTATGTTGGTCAGTGTTCTTTTTCATCTTCAATCATGACTTTGTCTTCCTCAGCTTTCCTTTTCTATTTCATCACCTCACATAGTAATACTTATTTGACTTCTTGTTCTATCTTAAGATTTCTGACCTCTTCAGTTAGGGCATTGTTCTTTTCCATCAGATTTCTAACTGCTACATCAAACTCACTTGAGTTTCTATTATCAAATAGTTTAGATCATTTAGCTTAATAGCCAATTCCTTTCTTCTCTTCAATGAAAGTTGCAGTTCATCTCTTGCTTTATTGAGTTGGTCTAGGGCAAGTTGTACTTCAATCTTCTGGTTCTCAATAATCTTTCCCAACTTGCAAATTTTTTTCCTCAAGATCTTTCCTCCAAAGTTGTAAGACTTTCCTTTCTAGAGAATTAAGCTCTGATACTAATTGTTGGAAATATCAATGGGAAAGTAAACTCTGAGAAGGGGGTGAATCAACACTTCAAAACTTTAACCATAAACATTCACCACACATCCATCCCATAATTTAGCATGTAAACTAAAATAGCTAACTACACATGTTCATTAATAGCATGAAACAAATAACACATGACACAATAAATTTGTTACCCAGAAACCTTCCAATGAGAAGGTAAAACTGGGGTAGGGATGACACCCACAATTCATCACTACTGCAACTATAAATTTTAGCCAATTATGGTTACAATAATTTTGACCATAAACTATGATCTACCCTGTGAGGGGTCCACCCTATTAAAGGCTTACAAAGACTATTAGGTCTCACCCTATTAAAGGATTTCAACACCCTGCTAAAAGTGTACCTTGTTAGAGGACTTAAACTTACAATAAAGCAAGCACTTAGTTAAGAGATTTACACAAGTCTATTAAGACTAGTATGTTAGAAGATTTACTATTTATCACCTATTAAAATGATTCAACCTCGTGATCCTTCAATTAGCATTCTATTACTAGATATTAGATCTTCTCTTTACTAATGAATCCTTGATCCTTTTGATCAGATATGTCTCTTCCATCCTCTCTCTACTTTCCTCTATTCTCTATAACTAATTCTCTAACTTAGATCATTGTCACAACCTCCATAGCCACCATGAATGTTCTCTCTACACTTAGCATTCATCTCCTTCCACACATACAAACTCTTTAAGGTTTGACTTTTTAAATAAACATAAGTGGACTAGGGTTACGTAAGAATCAATGGTTGAGGTTGATCTATATTTTCACTTAAGGCATCCCTTAATTTGATTGGTTGCATGTAATACATAGGGATTTGCAACATACCTCCATACTTATCTCCTATAATTGTAAAATAATCATTATGTTGGCCCAAAAATGGTTTACATAGAAGTTTGTGTCATTACAAACAACTATGTCTAGAACTGTTCACTCAACATCTAAAGGCTCCGATGCTCAGCCATCAGTACATTCTTAATGTTGTAACTTGGCTTTTGAATGGATCGACAGACAGTTTTTATGTGGCTCTTGAATCACTCGGCATGTATAGTCTTCTCAGCTCATACATACTATCTGCTCGGCATGTATTGTCTAACAACTAATGCTCTATATGCTTTGATCACTCAGTTCATACTGATTGTTTGGCTCACTTTGTTCACTCAACTTGCATTGAAATACTAATACATTATGACTAAGTGTTTTTTCACTGCCTTGTCAAAACCAATCTGAGATTAACAATTTGACTTTGTGTTGACTTTAGAAATTTGAACCGAACATATTAGAAGGAAAATTACCCACTACCTTTGCTCGATGAAGTATTGAAAATTATGAATAGCTCCAAGATGATGTAATTCCTAGATAGGTATTTAAGGTATAATTAGGTAATCATGGAAGAGGAAGATATATTGAAGATTGCATTCACCATGAAGTGAGGAATGTCCACATATAGGAGAATACCCTTCAGGATAATCATTATGGGAGCTATATTTCAATGAGCCATGGATGAGATGTTAAAGTGATGGTGAATAATTGCATTGTCATCTACATGGATGACCTTACATTTTTCTCAAAGGTGAGGAGAAATCACATCTCTTATTTCAAGCAAGTGCTTAATCGATGCAAAAAGTATGGCATATCCCTTAATCCCAAGAAACATTTATTTGAAGCTACAAAAGGAAAGATACTCAGACACATCATTTCTAAAGCTAGTATTTCAATTGATCTAGAATAAGTAGAGGTGATACTCAAATTGTTGCCACTCAATATCCTCAAAGAATTGAAGTCTTTTTTTGAGAAGATAAATTTTGTGTGGAAATTTATAAGTGGCTATGTTGAAATAGTATGCCCTCTTGATGATTTTTTAAATAAAGGGATAAAAATGTAATGTACTCCTAAAGTCAAGAAATATTTTGAAGATATCAAGGTGGCTATTTCTAGTGCTCTATTACTTATAAGTTTGAATTACCAGTTGCCCTTTAAGGTCTACTCTTTTGCCTTAGAAAATTCATCTATAGGAATCCTTACAGAAATAGGGATGGTAAAGATGAGAGACCTATCACATTCATGAGTTTCCCTCTGAAGAGTGTCAAATTAAATTATTCTAATTAGGATAAATAGTCATTCACCATGATAGAAGCAATCAATAAATTCCACCATTACATACTACAAAGCAAGATGTACACCATTGTGCCCAACCCTAGTAAAGTCATTAATAATGCAAAATAAGCTAGGGGAAAGAAGAGGAAAATGGATGGATAATTTACAAAAATTTGATCTAGAAATCCAATCCCTAAAGTTAGCATGAGGTTAAAAGTTAACAAAGATGATAACAAACAATAAAGAGCAAGGCATGGTTTCTTATGTATATACAAGTGAGGGTGTCATACAAATATTTGGTATTAAGATATATTGTATCACCTCCTCAAAAATTAATGTCCCAAGGGAATGAATAGTTCATAGCACAGAGATTTAAAGATGAAATATGAATCTTACATGCTTTAGGATGGAAAGCTCTACAGTCAAAACTATGAAGGGATATACCTAATGTTCTTAAACCGCAAGGAAGATAAAGAAGTGTTGGAGAAATATCATGATAAATATGGTAGTGGCATGGATCACTAGAAGCCATGGCTCACAACATCTTGAGGTTCACATATTATTGGATTACTCTTTTCAAGGACACACATGATCATGTTTGTCCATATCATGTCTACCAAACCAGTACCAACAAAGAAAGAAACCTAGCCATGTCATTGTAACCAGTCTTTGAAGTACACCCCTTTGCCCAATGGGGGTTGTATTGTGGGCCAAAGTTGAAACATTTTGGAACCACACGACATAGGTGGTTACCTACATTATTGAAGAAAATATTCTCACCAAGTTTGGGATGCCCTTCTTTTTGGTATGCGACAATGGATCATCCTTTGTATTAATTTTTCTTACCCAATGGGCCTTGGAGAATAAGGTGATAATCAAGTTTTCTTCCAACTACTATCCACAACAAAATGGAGTTTTTGAGTCCACCAACAAAAACCTAATAATTGTCATAAAATGCTTACTCATAGAGAACCTACGAGACTAGCACACACAGTTGAAATATGCCTTGTGGATTGATAAGATCAGAGTAAAGAATGCTTTGGGCACATCCCCTTATCTATTGGTCTACAATCAAGAGCTTGTCTTTCCCCTCAATATCAAGGTTCTAGTAGTGAAATTCATGAGGGGATATATTGAAAATGTTGACAGAGTCCAAGTCAGATTGATAAACCTTTTAGAATTGGACAAGAAAAGGACAGTTGTGTTAGAACACATGTCAAAGCACCATGTGGTTGTCAAGCATTGATTTGACAAGAGGGACACAATAAAATATTTTAGGATCTCTAAACTCCTTCTCATGTGTGATAAGTCAAAGGAGAAACTGAGAAGTCACACCAAGTCCTAGTGTATTTGGGTCAACCCCTACCAGATTGTCAAAATTTTAGTGGATAATAATTTCAAAGTGTGCACACTTGAGGGGGAGTGGATTCCACTACTAGTCAATGGTCAATTCCTTGAGCATAATAATGAATCCTAAGTTATTCAAAAAAAATGGTTCTTAGTTAGATTGTTTATTATGTTTAACCTATTTTAGTCTAAGTTAGGAGTCAATGTGTATTTAGTATTTCCCAGGTAAGTGAGCCACCCCAACTAGCATCGACCCTTGGAGGAGGTATTTCTTCATCAAAGAAATTGGATAATGTTGTTTCTTACAAATACTAGATATTGGTACCATGTGTAGGAAAAAAGACATTCTCTGATCCTAACTCAAATGTTAGGTTGATCACTTTCAACACTATAACTCATATAAAGAAATGACTAATCGAGTTTATTTGTTTCACCTGCGTAGAAAGTAGCCAAGAATAGTTTGAAACTCTTTAGATAGAGAATCAGAGGTTCCTTGTGATCATACTAAGATCACTTGTTGGCATGTAAGTTTTCACAACATTCATTAAAAGAGGAATGCAAAAGACATCAAAACAATAAAGAGCCCAAGAAAGACAGAACATTGTACCTTGGCTGCATAGCCTAAGTATGGTCAAGGGGTAAAACTAAAAGGAAAAAGATAAATAGAGTCACAAAGGGGGCATCATTAACAAACAAAAATTATCAGGTGAGGTTGGCACAGCCTAACCATTACCTCACTAAATAAAATCAAGCTTCAAAAAGAATCAAGTAGAAACACATAAGCTCTGAGAAATTGATAGGAGATCAATAAAGTTTGAAACAAAAAATTATGTCTCATTAAGAGCCCCCTAAAAGGATTCTTTCATTTATTGATATAGTGACTAAAAGTGTGCTTATGGGTATATTTTTGGAACTCTTGTCAATTAGTGATAGATTGTCCTAAAACTGTTGAATTCTCATGTTAACAAGTGCTCGAGAAAGTTGACCAAATTAAGACACTAAACACAAACTAAGTGTAAAGGTCAAAGGTCTATAGTTTTGAGTTTACATCTTCAAATAACCTCCCATGTAATCTGGAACCAAGTCCCATCTTGATACACGTCTAAAGATTGATTGCTAATAAAGAAATGCCTTTATCATTTCTTCCTTTTGTCACGGCTATTTGTTGTGGCTTCACAACACATACCCCAATCTCAACTAAAAAATGGGGAACCCCTCTTTTCTTTTAGGATAGAGGTACCCACTCTCTATGACTAGCATATTTTGAGACTCCTCGAGTAGCAAGGTTGTTGTAGGTCTATTTTAGGATTCAGGTCAACTAGTGCCATCAAAATCTACCAGTCGAGAAAATCAATTCTACACTAAGGTAGAAGGTGTGCACCTGTACAGCTAGTGCACATGTGCATCCTAGCAAGGTGCACTAGGTGCACTTCCTTAGTCCATATTATTTTGGACACACCTACGCACCCAACGGTCCTGTGCACCTAGTGCACTTGTACACCTAGCATACCCAACACATTATCAAGGTGTGCTAAGTGCGCCATGTCAAAGTGTGCATCTATAAATAGAGGTACCCCCCCTATTTGTGCTCATTATGTTCATTGAACCTTAGTCCAATGCACCCTCACATCTATCAACTTGTGTTATCTCTGTAACTCATCATGCAAAGGCACTAAGGTTATGCTCATCACAGTTATGCACCCTGCACACCCTCGCAAGTGCACTAATTATGCAAGGTGAGACACATGCACCCCAAGCCTAATATGTCAAGCCTTTTCCCAAGAAAGGCACATAACCATGTTGTGTGGTTGTGAACCTTGCATAGGTGTGCAACTATGCTAACTACATAGTGTTAGAATAAACCAACCCCTATTATGCACTACACACACCCTACATGCTTGCATAGATGTGTCAGGTGTACTAGGTGCGTTAGTGCAACAATCTCTTAAATTGTCTTTTTTTTAAGTTTCTTGTTAGTTTTATGTAGTCATTATAGCTTCTAAAAAACAATATACTAATGTCTATCTTGTGTGTAGGTTAAAATGGTATCCTCATCCTTTGTAGCAATGAAGATTACACTAAAGATGGTAACCTTTAACTTTCAAGGTGTACCTAAGAAATCAAGGTTCATAAACCTACATTTGGAGATCTAAAACATTGAGCTAAGACACATTGATTAGAATGAGTTCTTGGTCCTATGCAACAAACCATGTGAGATCTCATAGAAGATCTTGTCACTAATTTTGAGTGGATTAGAAAATGTGGCATCACACCCAGTGTCTATAAAGTCTTATGAATTGATCATGAAACTAGATCAACACTATGTACCTAATAAGAAGGTGTTGAAGAGTGTAATATGAGAGATTATTTTAGACATCCACCCATACAACATTTAAAAGTATTTTTTACGTACCTATCACAAATCAGTATGGTATAGGGAGAATGAATAAGAGGCTAAAGACCTAGTACAAGAAAATTATCTAATGCTAAGCCCCTCCCAATTAGAGAGCAAGAAAAGTAGACATCACCTAAGGATACGTGATCAATGGCATTGGCCACTGCATTGTTCTTTTGAGAAAAGTAATGGGGTTTCTTGCAGCTATTCGCTTGGAGACTTGGATGGTCCACTTCATAGAGATGATTAGAAGAAGGACCCTTAAAATTGATTAGGGCACCACAATTAGTTGTTCCTTGGATAAGCAACTTACTTTAATTCAAGAAGATACTTGGTTCTACATGACCTCATATGTGGTCTACTTATTGGTTTCCAAAGCAACGAATTATCTGTATTTGGTTAATAGGAGAATTTTGCAGGAACCTAATGCATGACCCTCCATAGTGTACCCATAGCTAGTATGAAAGAATATCCCAAACAAGATCCCAAAATATATATTGGTGAATAACACCTTCATTTTTTCTATAATCTAGTTCATTAAAGGGGATTATGTGAAGAGGTTGTCTATGGAAGTTGTAGCCAATTTGAGACAAGTGGATGGATATTTTATCCAATTCAACACTTACACATACATCTGAGTGGCAAGAACTCTCCTATGCCCCAAGAAGCTTCCATGATATCCACTGAATAGGCTTGTGCTTCTAGAGATTGCTAGAAAATTAGCTCCTACATATGATAGAGTTCAAAAAATGCATAGGAAGACATGGGTGTGGTAGATCACTATAGGACCCTTTGAGGTGAAACAAAAACAAGGTATTGCCACCAATAATATAGAATGTGACCAATATTCTTTGGATTATTATCTAGTACCCCACCCTTACTTTGACAACATTGGAATGATCTAATAGATCATAGGGAAGGAGTTCATACCTGATACTATTATTGAAGATCACTGGTTGAACTACATAGATGACTATGAAGTTCAAATTAAGAACTACTATAGGATGAGTCTACCACTTGCTGAGAGGGTCCTCAATCTGAGCATACCTCTAAAGGTATGGAAAAAATACAACCTCAATATATTAAATCCCCTCTACAACAAAGACAAGATCTTTGAGCACTCGATTATAAATGAAAAGGTAGACAAAGAGAAAAATGATGATATCTAGCACTGGGCCCAACATGTCATTTACCTTTCAAAGGAATGGGTTAGGAAACCTTTCCACTTGGAACCAATACCAAATGTTCCAACCCTACAGGCACCTACAAGGCTAAAGAAAGGAAAAGGGACCAAGATCATTGTCCTTACCTACTAGGAAATGTCCTCATTTAGGCCTAAGACCATATATAGTCATGCAAAAGAGGTAGCATACATCCAAAGAGATGAAAAGATTAAGGGGAAGAAAAAGATAAAGTATACTAAGGTGGAGGAAGCTCAACCCAAATAACCACCCATAATTTCCCAATAAGAGAAGAATGGAAATGGTGGTTGTAGGGACAAAAAGGAGAAAGTTGAAGAAGAAGAGCACTGCCTCACCTCAAATCCCTAAGACATTCCTTGAGGTTGAGGAGGGAGAGCAAGAATGGCAGGAAGAGATTGAACATATCCCTTTGAATAAAAGGACACTTTCAGCACCAACAACTGAAGAGGAAAGAAGAAGAAGTGTCATGCATACACCCTCAACTATGAAAGGTCATCTCATCTAGATCAAAGATATCACAGGTCAAGAACATGAAGGATGGATTGAGTCAATAGTGGGGAGCAGCTCAGATATGATTGATTTTTCTAATTTTGATTAGATAAATGTTGGGATGCATTTAGAGGAAGGAGAGATAAGAGACACACCGTGCTAGGAGTCATTAGGCAATGAGTCGAATACCATACCTCCTCTCCTAAAGGGTCTAGTAAGCATACCTCCTCTGCCTCACAGAAGACCAAAAACACCTCATCCCCCTCTATTATAACAAGAAGCTATACAAGTGACTCCTCTAGTGTTGGAAGAATTGAGCTAGGATATCATAGAGGGAGAGGCATATATGGCCCACATAGAAGAAGCTCTAAAAAAGATTTCAATGGTAGAAAGTGATGGAGAGTATCCCTCAATAGTGTAACCATCATTCTCTGTGCCTATGAGAGTAATGGTTACACCTGATGCTGAATAAATGGAAATGGAAGAGAACTCAATGAGTGTGGATAAGGGAAAGGGGTTGGTAGGCACAACAATCTCATTGGCAAGTCAATAAATATCTTCCTTAGGTATGACCTTGATGTGTTTGACACATGAAGTGGAGACCTAATGGAAAAAGTGTATACAAACAAAGGTGGAAGGAATATTAGTTTTGCATTAGGCTATGCGGATGACAACATCCCCTATGGAAGAACCACATCAAATGGCCTTTATTTTGAAGAATAGGTATGATGACATGGTTACACATATAGCTATTTGTCCACTCCATGTTGATCAAAAGGCCATTACCCCTCAATTTTTTCAGATATAAGAGGTCATGTTGGGGAAGCCAACCAAGGACATTGCTAAAGTGTTATTGACTTTGGTTCTAAAGAACATATTTCAACAACTAGATTAGGGAGAAGTAATCCAAGTTATGAGGAGGTAGAACAAAATTTTGAAGAGATTTTTGAGGGAGGTGGTCGGTCCCATTACCAAATCACCCTGAGGTTGCATTAGTAGTTGCCCTTGAAAAATAAGCACTGGCCCCAGAAACCAGTAACTCATTTTTGGATGTGTGCAAGAGATGTTGCTACAATTTTTGAGGAGTGAGGAGTAGAAATTATAGAAGCTAGCATGCATATACTACATAGTATACAAAAGAATGCAACTACCCTAGCAACAATGGTCAACCAAGATTTTGGGTTGACAGACGAAGTGTCTACCTAGATGAATGAACTAGAGGCATTGGGGACTATGAAAAGTTAGAAATATTGGACGTTGTTAAATGTTTATTCAGGGGAAGAGCTAGATAAGATTGATCATTGGATTGAGAATATTTAATCAGGGTACAAGGTTATGTTGGCTCTATTTGAAGACATCCAAAAGACACATGGTAGAGTTCAAGCTCAAATTTTGGAAGCTGATAAGTATTATAGCACTACTAGTTTGGAGATTTTCCAAGATGACTCTAGGACACATCTACGTTTGGTAGAAACTATTGTGTAATAGTTCTAGGCATCTTTTGAAGTAACATTGTTTGAAGATGACATATGAAGAATATTTAAACTTGAGGAGGTACTAAAAGAACTGGACTCCAAGATGGAGGATTTTTTCAAGGTAAGCCAAGAGGTTCAAGATTTCCATAGAGAAGTGATAAATAAGTATCAAGCCCTCAACTTACCAAAGTCTAAAGATATTTTGACCACCTTTGAGAATTTTAAGGTGACACATCTAGACATCATTTTGGTAGAAGGTCAAGAGGACCCAGATGCTGGAAACTAAAATTTTGAGAGTTACAAAAATCCTGCCAATTTTTCCCCTATAACACCTAAAGGTGTGCATATGCTTAGGTGCGCAGGTGTGCAATTTTGCAAGGTGCACTGACATGTTTTGATCAATGGAAATGGCATAGATAATTAATTTCCAAATTTTTTTTTGAGTATTTCATGTATTGAAAACGTATTTTGGTGGCACTTTAAATGATAGAGACACACAAGAAGGTCCAAGTTTTCATATAAAGAAGTGCCAAAGACTTGTAGATTATTTGAAGTCCTCTCTTTTTATTTTTCTCTCCTTTATGAGTTTTGAAATTATGTAAAGGTCCATGCACCATGTAATTAATAGAATAAAGAGTGCATGCCTACTTAGCACCTAGTTAGGAGTATGTTTGTACATAATTTTCTTAAAATTAGTGTTTTCAGCATGCTTTTTGTAATGACAAAACCCTAGATCCAAAAATTTCATAAAGGAAGAGATTTCTTATAAATACAAACATGTAATATGTATTCAAGGTCAGTATTTTGATGCAATAAAGTATGTTATTGGGGCTCTCATTCTGCATGTAGTATTTCTTGCTAGAATGTGTGTTTACTTTATGAATTTTGTGTTTATGAAAATTGATGGATCCAATGGTTTTATTGTATGTTAATGCTTGTGCAATAATTATTTATGGTGTTTTTTATATTTTCTAAAATATTTTCTCTTTTGTGATGAATTGGAGAAAGGATCACCTTTGAGTTATTGCATAGTGACTTGTCTTGCGTGTCCACACTTTCCCTGGGTGCATGATTTAATAAATTATGAAACATTAAAGGGTTTTCATTATTTCTTTTGATGATTGCATCAATGGAGTTAAAGATGTGTTGCTCCTAATTTCATTGGTTTTCTACTTGATCCCTTTCAAAAACTTAATTCACTGACACATTGTGGCTATGACTTATGTCCATTAGGAATTAAATTTTAAGAAATTTCCTTTAAATTCTTGTTACCCTATCTCTGTTATTTTCTTTGAACATGTGATTAGAATAGGAACTCATTAAGTTGCATTGATAGAACTTGCATTCATCATAAAATTGGAAAATACAAAATTATACTGATTTGTGGTCAATTTCTTTTCAAAGTTTTATAAGATTTAAAGATACCAACAAATGCCTCCTTCTGAACATTCACATTTATCTTCAATTGAGCTATGTAGTAGGTTGAAAAATAACCATCTAAAACCTTGGATTTGGTTAACTTAATCAATTTTTGAAGAAAAATTCGTAAGGATTTCTATCATTGTCATCATGTAAAATGACTACTTAACAAGATCTATGACTAGAATAATGTAATGAAGATATGATGAAGGTGATTTAACAGAATGAAGATGAGCACAAAGTTCAAGAAGGAAGTCTATTTTCTAAGTGACTACATTAAATGAATCTGAGATCTATGATTGTGATTATGTGGCAAAATATAGAAGATTCTAGAATGGTAATTTTTTCTATTTAAGGATATGAAGAAGATTGCTTTTGGTTGTTGATTATTGTTGATTATGTGAATTAAAGTGGAAATAGAAGACAAAAGTTGAACTTAGCAGAACTTAAGTGAAAAGATCAAGGGAGAGGAAGTGTTATGTGAAAGAGAAAGTGTGTGAATCAGCCAGTAAGAGATCAAAAGGAAGAGATATAGTGAAGCATAGACCTAAACAAGCAAGGTAGTGCTAAACCTAATAGATCGCTTGATTGTTACTTTCTTACCATTGTGTAAAATAAAATCTATTAACTGAGTAGACCTAACAAGTCTTTGAAATCCGATATGGTAGCATCCATATGTGATGTTTGTAAGTCCTTTAGTGCAAGCCACTCTTTAGAAATGTTAAGGAGTGATAATGTTTAGATGATTTTGGTTAAAATCTCTAACTAGGTTAGACTAAAAATGTGCATATAACCTTTAACAAGGTTGGCTCCTAGCAAAGCTCACCTTAGATGGTGAAATTATTTGGGTTGTTGGTTCACAGTTGGTCTTTCCCTTTGTAGGGTTTCCACATTAAATATAAGTGTCAAATGTGTGAATTCTTATGTGTTGCAAAGTTTATTTTCATGTTATTTTTTTAATCTTGCAACTCAATATTTGTTAAGTAATTACTCTAATACTCAGTATAGTAAGAAATAGTGAGATAACAGTTTGAAGTAAACTTGTTACAAGTAAGATTTGAAATGTTGGATGTGCTTTCCAAGTTATTTATATGAAATTTTATGAAGTTTGAATTGTTACTAAAGTATTTGAATGGCCTATAGGATAACTGGATATAAATGATTCACCCCACCACCACCACCCACCCCCTCTCATTTATCTAACAAAAGACCCCTTCAAATATAAAAACATTTTTGTTGGCAATTTGGACACTGAGGTAGCAATAAATGATGACAATAGTAGTGATCACAAGGATCAAGTAGAACATGATTCAGATCAAATAGATGTGCAAGACAAAGTCACCATGGAGGTAATAGATAAGACATGAAAAGATTAATCACAAGCACAATCCATTCAAAAAAGTGAGGATTCAAAGGATACTTTAGAGTTAGCAACACCCACATTGAAAGCACCATCAATACCATTAGGTACATACTTTAGAGTTAGCAACACCCATGTTGAAAGCACCATCAATACCTCATGGTCTAGGAGAACCTAAGGATAATAAGTGAGTTTAGATAGGAAATGTGTGTGTGATGTAATAAGTCCCTTGAGGCAACACACCTATTCTGGGTGAGCATAAGGAGGCCTTTGAATAAGTGTGGAACATTATTAGCTTGTTTATGTTGGAATACTTTAGAATAACTAGGTGGGTGAATCAATTATCCAAGGTCCAGATGTATAAATAAAACTTTTCACAAGTTTAGAGAACCCATACAATATTTATACTCATGCATGCATCCATAAGATTATGCAATCACTTAAAACTTGTAGGTTACTATCAAATCAACTTGAACAAATCTAAAGTGTGAAACATAACAAATTCATCAACACACTTGACACAATGATTTACGTGGAAACCCATTTTGGGAAAAACCACCAGTAACATGCTATTCTTTTCACTCTTCTAAAGTGATGCCCTATGAAAGGCCAACCCTGTTAAAGTTTACAATACACACTATTAAATGTGACTCAGTTAAAGGATTTCAATCATCCTATTAGGAGTGAGCCTTGTTAGAGGACTTTAGACCATTCACTTGGAATGTCACCTAGTTAAAGGATTTACAAATGACTGTTAGGTCAACCTTAATCCAAAGGATTTACCCTAAACTGATACAATTGTTAGAGAGTAACAGTAAGGCTTTGATCTGATACAACTTACAACTTCACTTGTAGATTAAAAATCTCTATTCATTCCACAATTATGCTTGGCCTTCATACTTTGCAGCTTTGATAGCTTTTTCACTCTTCAAGCATTTCTCTCCTTAAGCCTTCTTGCTTAACATGTCATTGCAGACTCTTCTCTTAGGTCACTAGATGAAGCAAAACCCTTAACTCCTTGTCTCCCTTAGGTTCTTGCACATGACAACCTTGCTTTATGACCAGCCATCCCTATAAATAGGAAATTAAGATATTTTTTGCTCATTCTCCATTGTCCAATTTAGGGTTTGGATGGATTAGGTAGGATACAATGTATCTACCCCATATCTCATATCTCTTCTAGAAACTTCTCCTAGAATCCATTTTGAATTCACCTAAAATGATTTACCTTGAATTCTATGCCACCAACTCATCAACCTTATCTTCCACCTGGTTCACACAATCCAAGAAAACAAACTTGTCAACTCAAAGTCATTAAATCCATGATCTTTTAAATAATGTAGTATCTCAGCATTATCAAGCTTCTGATGTTTGGCACATACTGCATTACTCAGCATCCACTATGAAATTACTTGGCACAAATAAAAGTTTACTGGTGCTTAGCATCAACTAAACTTTACTTGGCATCCATTGTTCTACTCGGCATATACTAGAATGAACTTTTACTTAGCTCCAACTAATTTTTTTCTTGGCTTGTACTGACTTTTCTCAGCATCTACTATCCACTCGGTCAAGCTTAGAAGACAAACCTTGTGTAACTTGTTCTTCTAATCTTTCTTAGTGTAACCAACCTTTATAACCTTAAGTAGATTATCAATACATCATGTTATCACTATCTCAACTAATCCTTATACTTCATTACATAATCATAACTCAACTTTTCCTCTAGGTGCTATTGTTGCATCTTTTGATCAAATCATCTTCATCAATCAAATAAGTGATAGTACTTGAAAGTTATAAGCAATTGCCTTACCAATAAATAGTAGGTTTGACATTAGTGACAAAAAAATGATTGAAACACATAGTCTTCTTCAACAATCTCCTTCTTTCAATAATTTCTCTCCACAATGATCTTTTCAATCTATTTTAAATAGTTTACACAACTTTTTGTGCCTTCTAGGACTAGTTTCCTTGTTTAGTTAAAGTTGGTCAACACCAAGTCAAAGGAGTTGACCATGGGCTTGGGACACCATATCTGGTCAAATTCCATCTATGAACAAGGTATGAAAAGGGTAGATATTTGAATAGGTTTGATCAATTATGATGAAGTTGCTCAAATTGTAAGCAAAGGGCAAAGTTGACACTTATAAACTTTTGCAAGTCTTGGAAAAAGTTGCCAACTCAACTAAGAAGGGCATGAAAATAGTTAGGAGATTCCCCAATTGATCCACCAAACCTATTAATCATTTAAACATTGAATTTTGGAGGTTCCAAGAAGTTTTAGAAGATTTTGCTTTAGTTTGGAAAAGTTTTTCATTGTTTGCTTGTTGTACCATACAGGAAATCTGAGAAAAGTATTTTAGAACTGTAAAAATGGATTAAATTCTTCTTTTTTCATCATTTTACATGTTCATTGATTTTTATTTTACATTGTAGAACATGAGTAAAGCATTTTGTATACAATTTCATTGTGCTTTAGTTTTCTTTACACAAAGCATTTGAGTTCAATCATGTGAGAGTCATGTCAATCCACAACCAAATCCATTCATGGCTTGTTCAAGTGAGCTTAACATGTATTCTATACACCAAAATAATTATTTTAAATACTAACCTCAAGCTTTGAAGTCATTGCAATGAGGAACGGGTTGATCATAGTTGTGTTGATCCTATGAAAGTAATAGTTTGAATTGATTCTACACCCCTATTAGTGTGTGTGTAGGGTAGGAACATATTGATGAATAAAAGGAATGCCAAATGAGAGGATCTAATAGCCTAAAATCCCCATGCAAGATTTTGCATGTGAGTCCAATAAGAAACTCCCTATAATCAAGGAAACCATAGCTGTATTGAGGATTTTTGAGTTAGATATGAAATTTATAGACCCCACACACCAAAATGGAGTATTGTGTACCTAATTCAAATGGGTACTCAAAATTGTGAGGACAATAGGTTCTTGTTATGCCAATTTTGAAAAGGGGTGAAAATTTGATTCTCAAGGCCTAATTCTACTGGGACTAATTGTTTGGTTTAGCCATATTAAATCCAAGGACCTAAGAATGATGGAAACCCATGGAAAAGAGTAATGAAACAAGATTTTATGAGATCAATAGAGGCATTGGACACTTGATTTATCACGATCATGTAAAAGTGGAAGGAAGAGTGCTTAGAAGGAGTAGGTTCCATAGAGGAATGCTAAGAGGCTAGTGAGGGAACTTGGAGAGTTCAGTTATCCTATACTTAGGAGGTAAGGAGCTCACCATTAGGAAACTTGGGAAAGTCTTAACAACACTAACCTTTGGAAGGTTGAATTGTTCCTTGAAGGAGATCCATTGAACAATAAGAGACAAACACAAATTCTTCTTGCATCATAGTAGTATTAGAGCTTGATTGAGACAAAGGTGTATGTCAAAGATAGAAGAGTTTATTTTCTTGAGAGTAATGGAGTTTGGAACCATGCCTCCTAAAGCTCTCAATGTGGGCACTATAAAAGAAATCTTCCAAGAGATGTTTGAAGCCCAAAAACAAGAATTGAAAGAAGAACAAGCCAAGGGTAAAGGCAAAGGCTAGATGATAAAATGGGGAGACATCATTGAGGATCAAGATGAAGAAGAAGCTACTTAATCTACTATTCCCACTACTGCTACACCTAATGTTGATGGTAAAAAGGAGAAAAAAAAATTTTTAGATGCACTCAAGTCCCTTAATAGTGATTCTACTAATGGCTTATATCCTTATTATGGAAGCCTAGATGGAGATGAGTTATTAGATTAGATAGATGCCATCAAAAACTACTTTGACCTCAAGGAGGTAGCTAAAGAAAATAAAGTAAGTGTGGAAAAGGTAAGATTGGGAGGACAACATTAATTTGGTTGAATGTCATGTAGGAAGAAAGAGAAAGAGAAGGGAGGACAACATTAATTTGGTTGAATGTCATGTAGGAAGAAAGAGAACAAACATGAAAAGAAGAATATTACGTCAATGGAATAGGATGTTAATCAGATTGAAGACCCAATTCCACCATGTTGATTAAAAGGTTCAGATGTACAAGATATTTTAGACCTTAAAACAAAGGGAACTAGATGTTAATGGATACATTGAAGTGTTCCACAAGCCCAGCCTAAGGCCAAAAAGATAGGAAAGTGAAGAAGAAAAACTAGCTAGGTATTTTGGTGGTTTGATACAAAACATTTAAGATGAAATCACCATCCTAACTCCTAAAATTGTACACAAATGCTCCGAACTTTCTCTAAGGGTAGTCTACAAACTCAAGAGAAGAGGTGAGCAAATACAAAGAGGTGAAAATTAGATAGGATATAGAGGTAGAGGATTCCCTAGTAGAGGTAGAGTTCTGATTGTAATAAGGAGAATGTGCCCCAAGAAGGAAGTGGAGAGAACCAACTTAGAGGAAATAGATTTAGCTATAGAGGAAGAAGCCCATCAAGAGGCAAATTTGGGGGAAAAAATAGAAGTTCTATTTTATTCATTGGGAAGCATTACCATTGTGGATGACTAAGACACGCTGTGGGAAGATGCCCTAATAGAAATGCTAGTGCACAAATCTCAAAGAGGAGAACTACCTTGGCACAAGAAGATGAAGCTAGTAGTGCTTCAACACCCATGGGCAAAGTTGGACCAGTTTGTGGAGGGGAGAATTTGTTGATAAGGAGGACCTTGATAAAGATACCTCAACACAAAGAACCACCACAAAGGAAAACTTGTTTCAGGACCACATGGAAATCACATGGTAAGATATGTAAGTTGATAGTAGATTCAAGTTATATTGAAAACATTATGTCTCTAGAGATGGTAGAAAGTTGAAACTAAATAGACTACCTCATGTGAACCCTTACCCTTGGTGTCTTGGTTGAATAAGGGAAACATGTCATTGTAGATGAACAAGCTTAAGTGGATTTTGAAATAGGTTAGTGTAAGGAAAAAGTATTGTATGATAGGTTGCCAATGGATGCTTGTTATTTTTTTGTTAGGGTGTCCTTGTTAGATTGATACTAAATCATCCATGATGGAGAGAAAAACACCTATATTATGACCAAGAATGGAAGGAAATTTCAAATGGATCCATTGTTGTAGAAGAAAAGGCAACAAGGTCTAATGTTATGTTGTTAGGGGAAAAGGAGTTTCTTAAAGCATTGAAGTTTTATCCTAACCAAGAATATTATATCATAGTGTCTGTATGCGTGAAAATGTGGGCTATGCTAACACACACTTCAACATGGTCCTTATTTGCGGATTCATCCCGGAATGAACATTGGATTGTTCATCTGAAAATCAGCTGGCAAAGCGACCTGTTGCCTTCTATCTAAAGGGAATTGCTTGTTAGATATCCTTAGATTTGAAGTGTTAAGCAAACAAACCCTCTAAGAATGAAGGATTTAAAAGAAAATGCGGCTAATCTATATGATATGCAAGTAATCAAGATGAAGTGCAAGAAATTAATCTAGGAAATAGAAGGCATTAATCTAAATGTATGCGTTGTTATTTTAAATGAGAATTTAAATGCAATAACAATATGAAAGCTAGAAAAGTGAGTACTCAATTCGACAGCAATTCAATACTATTCAAATTCCAACCTCTGTAATGAGGAAATGAGGGTCTCTTAAATAGACTTTCCTAGAATCCATCAACAGTTGAGATCGATTTCAATCATCGGTCAGAATTGAAAATGAAGTTTAGTAATAAAGGAAGATTCCCAAATCAAAGGGAGTTAACTGGCTCAGATCTAAGTGTAAGAGTTAGTCAACTCAAATAGACTTTATTTTAAAAGCAAGTGATCTAAGTCACTTCTAGTTTGATCAGCAGTGAACTGGGAATTTCCTTTTTGAACTGAAGAGAGATTTTGGAGAGATATTTAATTTAATAAAATGAGATATGCTCTCATAATTACCTTTTTCATTTAATTAAATAATTTTATTTAATTAATTAGAGGCACTTTTCTTCTTTAATTAAATAACTTCATTTAATTAATTAGGAATAACTGCCCATTTAATTAAAGAATTTTGTTTAATTAATTAAAAGTAAGCTCTCCATTTAATTAAATAATTTCATTTAATTAATTAAAATATGCATATTTATTAAATTAAATAAATTTAATTCCATAGTACATTAGCCTTAGGATATAATTTAATTTAATTAAAGTATAGGTACTTAATAATTAAATTAAATATTAATCAATAGGTTAAATGTGACTAATATGAGTAAATACTATAGGAATTAAATAATAAGCATGATGAATGTAGCTTAGGGTTTTTTGCATCTGACAATTAAGTCAAGTAGCAAGTAGCAGAATAAGAATTTGCCTAGTGAAATAGGACTTAAGAATTGATCATAAATAGACCAAAATTGGTATCATGGCAATGAGTCAATTTTGGGGTATTACATTTTGCCCCTCTTTGAATGAATGTGCGAGCAGCACATTCAATTCAAAGAAAAATCAGAAAGCGTGATGCAAAGATGAGATTGGTTCTGAAGTCGATGACACAGAGACCAATTGATAAGCTTTAAAGGACCATCTCTAGAATAGAGCTTAATCCTAAGGGATCCAAGTAGAGCACTTAGATACCTAAGATTGATAGCATTTAAAATACTATCTCCAAAAAAGCGTAATCTTTAAGGATCCAGACAGAATGTCTAGATACCTGAAATTGATAAGCATTTAAAAGGTTTCTTCAGAACGAAGTTTGACCTTTAAGGATCCAAATAGAACACCTAGATACCTGAGATTGAAAACATTTAGAAGACTATCTCTAGAACGGAGCATAACCTTCAAGGATCCAGATAGAACACCTAGATACCCAAGAGTGATAAGAATTTAGAAGATTATCTCCAGAACAGAGCACAACCTTTAAGGATCCAGATAGAACACCTAGATACCCAAGAGTGATAAGCATTTAGAAGATTATCTCTAGAACGGAGCTTAACCTTCAAGGATCTAGGTAGAACACCTAGATACCTAAGATTGAAAGCATTTAAAAGATTATCTCCAGAATGGAGCTTAACCTTTAAGGATCCAGATAGAACACCTAGATACCTGAGATTGATAAAAGATAACAAGATTCAATCATGAGTCGTAGAATCATCCCCAAAATGAGGCTTGATCCTAAGGAGTCAGGGTTTAGACTGTCCCAATACCTATCCATCAAACTCTGAGATGAGTTGTTATAAGATTGATTAGTTGATTAAAAGATAAGATAGATAGCAAAGATGCCAGATAGAAGGGAACAAGATGCCCCGAGCAATAAGTATTCAATGATGTAATCATCCTGCCCCCTTGGGAGAAAAATTGAAAGATGACACACCAGAAATATGATATGAAGCAGTATATCATGAGATATAGAAGAAATCTGAGAATTAACAGAATGTAGAAGAGATCAAAATGATCTAAAGAAAAGAGAAGAGATCAGAATGATCTAAAGAAAATTTAGAGTTGTTATGTAATGATTGCGAGGTCTAAAAGACCAAGTTTGACCAAAATTTGACCAGATTTAGCCACAGTTGACTTGAGTTGACTATTTCCAAAATAGATTTTGAAAATATGGAGAATGTAGAGTTTAAAGGATGCCAAGAATCACAAAGTATTAGAAAGATTTGGGCTACACAAGCATTCGATCGCATCGGTCCCCAAAATTTTAAAATGCATTTTTGAGGCTCTTGGGTGTGTTAGATTTTGAATTCGATCTCAAAAATAGATTCAAAATGGTCAAATTAGCCAAGGGTGTGATTTTTGCACAAATTCGAGCACTTTGAAAGATTTGGTCAACAGCTATATAAGAGCCCGAGGGGTCATTTTCAATTCATTTGTGCTTTTTGTCTTCTATTGATTTGAGCTCTAAGAGAGACATGGCAATGAACGTGAGATATCATCGATTTGAGCGCTCCAAATGACACAGCTGGCTAGCAGACTACGGACCACCAATGAGTCATTGATTCCCTTCCTTTGTACTTTCACTTTCACATATTTCAATGTCATTTATTAGCATGTTTTAGGATTGTCCAATCGATCTTCGCACGAAGATCTTCTTTTTTCACGCGAAGAAATAGGGTGCACTATTTCTTCACACGCGACGGGGAGGATCTTCGCGCGGGAGACACTATGTCTCGTGCGAAGAACGAGATTCTTTGCACAAGGCGATTCGTTTCTCACGTGAACAGATCTTTTCTCATGTGGACAACTCTTTTCTTGCGTGATGACATGATTCTTCACGCGAAGAAAGAATGTTTTCACATGAAATTGGGATATCTTCGCATGAGATTTCATGAATTTCGCATGAAATCCTGTGACAGTCATGTTTAAAATTTTTATTTCGCGCTCAAAATTTGCATTTTAATTTGTTTTGATGCATCATTTCTGTAGACACCTAAATTTGATTACACTATTTTAGTAATCCTATTTAGTTATCTAAAAAGGCATTATTAATTAAATTTCTATTTAATTAATCCTTTGTCATCCCCTAGTTGATTAATTTAATTAATCATCTATAGTCCTAATTGATAAATCAAATAATCTATTATTTATCAATTAAATCTTTTTCTCCTATCTAATTCCAAAAATCCCCATTTATTAAATAAATCTATTTGATAAATGAAATCCTCAAATTCAAAAACCCCTAACCTATCTCTAATCCTCCATTTAGCCTAATCCACCCCATCCACCCATACTAACCAAGCTTAGCCACTAACTCACCCACCCTCATTAATGCCATCCACTTGTACATCTCTAACATCCCTAATCTAATCCTAAACCCAAGCCTAATCCACCCCCTAATGTTGTCACATTCCCTAAACAAGTTTAAGACTTTCCTAAACCAAATCAAAATCTCCCCTCAAAAATCCCAACCACCAAGTCATGAGTGCTCTTACAAACCATAAAAGACTCTTGCAAGCCCACTCATGACTCTTACATCCATCTTCCACACTCTTCCCTCTTCCACACTCATTCCTCTTACACCTCTCTTACATACTCAACCCCACTCATCATGCCCTTAACCAACCCTTTACCCTACCCTCTCACACTCATCCTCCTTGTGACAAGTGTCACCTTCCCATTGGTGCTAAACAAGTACAATCCATGTGCTCTCCTTTGAGTGCATCATAGCCCTCCTTAAGCCTTCATCCATCCTTGCATCTAAGCCCTCCATCCCTCTACCCCTTGGCCTATAAATTGAATCCCATTCCAAGCCATTTCATCAACAATCTTGGAGCTAAAGTTACCATGCTATTTTGAGAACCAAAGCCATACCCATACCCTTATAATGCCAAATTGAGAGCTCACAAAGCTACCAATTTGCTATTATCCATCTCCACCATTGAAGCAACTCTGAGCATTTGAGCATACATCCACATCAAAGGACACATCTACAAAATCAAGGAAGCATGGAGTGTTTCCTTTTTTGGGTTTGCATTCCTTAATTGTTTCTTTTGTCTAATCTCATATGTGAATATAGTTTTAATTTGTGAATGTTTGCTTTAATGTTAATGTTCTTTGCACACTAAGATTCTTGTTCTACATTTTGGCACGCCCGGTGGGACCCCACTATGGGTCATTTAATCATTCATTTTCATCTATATGTCATTTTTTCTAACCATCTAATGTTTGTTGTTGTTTGAGTGTGTTGTAGGGTGTTTTGCTTATTTTTGCAGGTTAAAGAACACACTTAGGAAGAAGAAATACCATCTGAAAATCCAAAATAAGAAAAAAAATTTAAAAATTCTAAAAAAAATTCACATTTTTTAACTTTTTTTCGCGCAGTGTCGTCTCTGCAGTTTTGGCATCTGCGCCTGCAAACTGTCGTCTTCGCCGGCTACTTTGTCGTCTGCGCAACCAAATCGACGTCTCTTCATTTTGGCGTCTCCGCCTAGTTTTCTGTTGTTGGTGCTGCCACTAGACTATCGTCTGCGCATCCTCAACCGTCGTCTCCGCAGATTCGCGTCTCCCCAACCTGTTCTGTCGTCTCTACCGCCACCAACCCAAATTGTCGTCTGCGAAAATCAGCGTCTGCGCAAATCGACGTCTCCGCTTGTCACATATTTTCTGCGCCGCAAAATTTGACCTGTCATCTCTGAATACTAGTGTCTCCGCATTTTAGCATCTACATATTTTGGCGTCTCCGCTTGATAGACTGTCGTCTCTGCCTACTTATGTTGCATTTCTATTTTAAAATCTTTATTTCTGCACTTTGTAGCTTTAAAAAAAAAAAAAAAAAGAGTATAAATCAAAATTTGACTTTTAGTGGTTCCATAGGATTTAGACCATTTTAAGCATTTTTACGCGTAGGAAAAATAGCAAAAAAAGTTTTTAAAAAATTTCCCATAGTTAAGCTCTCATTTTTGAAGATTTTGGCTAACTAACTAAATTGTTTTTTTTTTTTGTCTCATTGCAGATTGGAGCACATATGGAACCACTAACCATGTTTCTTGCAGGTTTTCATGTTGCTAAAAAATGAACTTGAATGTTTAACCATTTGTCTTTGAATGCATGTTGCTAAAAAATGAACTTGAATGGTTAAACACATTTTCCATTGAATGAATGTTGCTCAAAACACACTCTTGAATGCCATGGATTAAAATCAACTTTCCTTGGAATGTATGCTTAAAACAACAAATCCAATCTTGAATGCCAAGGATCAATTAACCATTGCAATATCAAACACTTCATTTGGAGCTTCTAAAATTGAACAAAACAAATCTCTTTTCCACATGCAATCTAGGTAAAGTTTGATTTTGTGACATTTAAGAAACTTTGTTAAGTTAAAATAAAAATTTACAAAAATCAATTTGAGTAGTTCCTTGGACTCACCTCTTTTCTAATCACCCATCAAATATTAACCATTGGTTGCAATCTCAGCGCCATTTATGGGGATGGGTCTACTTGAAAAAGGTGTTAAATGTTCCACAATCTAACTCACTCACTTGGTCTTTGAACATTTGCTTTAACTTTATCAAAATTCTTAAATGGCCAAAACTCTAGATTAAATCGATCACACTTCAAGTTTGGGCACTAAAATTGAACAACAACTAACGTGAAGAGCCTCCAAGCGCGCGCTTGAAATCGAATCTCACACACTTTTGTTTTGGGCTTAAAACAAACTCACACTCAATCTTGAATGCCTTAAAGAAAATTAATCGATACTTGACGTGGAGGGCCTCCAGGTGCGCGAGTTTGCTTTTGTTGACCCTAACTCTTCTTATTGTTTGCATTCTTCGATCGATTTACTTTTGTTGGCGCTTCAAGTTGGAATTGAACATTGTCTCTTAAACATGAGTGCTTGCAAAGTCTAGATTAGCACACATAAGAGTCAGTTGGTAAAAGAACAAGCGTGTTTTTTAGCCCAAGGTCATCCAAGTCTTCTCTCCCCTTGTCGTCTTTCGAGGCCATCTTGGGTGCATAAGATTAGGATCCAAAACCTTGTTTCTTTTTAGGAGGCCTACTTGGGGATTTCATCACCCCTTGGACGACCTCAACTCCAGCGTTCCGGCGGAGTATAAGAATCGGGAGGTGAATCGAAAGACACCTCTCTTGGGATCAAGATTTTTTCATTCAGGCTAAGCCTCAAGGAACTTTATACCCTTGAGAAGTGAAAGACGAGAAGTGGTTTATCGCTCCTCTTGGCTATGTGACATCCTTTTGGTCTCATCTACGGATTTGGGCCTCACGTACCTTGCGTATATCGAGGAATCCCTAGCTAAACCAACTGTCAGCCTTGCAGAAAACCATCTAGGATGTTAATGTGTTTGGAGTGACTGATTGAAACATTTGTAGAACATACACACTCCTCGGCGTAGGTATCACATTTTGAGAACCACAAACTTCTATCTGGGTGTTCCTATCTATTGCTTGTTTTTATTTATTGAATGAATGTTTGCCAAACTTGGTCAATCCTAGCTTAGGGAACACTTAGTGTAGTCACTGCCTATTTTAGAAGTTGAACAAGTTGAAGCAAAACAATTGAGATTTTTTCCAAAGCCAAGCAAATTCAAAAATTTATGTCAGAACAACCCAAACCCAAACAGAAGTTTCACAAGGTCAAACTCAAGCCATCTCTAGCATATCAAGAACTTTCAGCCAAGAGAAAAGAAATAACACCAAGCCCACGAATTGCCAAACTCCACAAAGCAGAGGACAAAGCTACCGACAAAGCACTTCAAGAGGCTTGGTTAGAGTGCACCATCAAATTTAGCCAACATCCAGGAGTTAATCTTGCTTATGCCTTACCAACTAGGCATGATTTCTATGATTAGACACCCTTGTTTCTCCCCATCTTCTTGGATAAGCTTCACTTTAGAGTCATCTTTGTAGAAAAGCCAGCCATCTGAGGTTATCCCCTTAAGCATTATTAGCTCATCCATCTCATTTAGAATCAAACCATCTAGCCAGCAATCCAAAATCTGCACATCTAAGCTTTCAAAATTATTGTCACCTTGCAAAAAGTTTTCCATTCCTAAAATCTTCCAAATCCACCAATCTCACCAAGGTTATCCCTTTAACAGAGCTTTGTCTAGGGTAATCTAGCTTTGTCACTTGTTATCCCTCATCACCTTGAGCTAAAGGTTGGGATCCACAAGTGGTTAATCTCGTGTTCTTCCTAAAGGATCATCAGTCTATCCTTAAGTTGACACAATCACCACCAAGCTTGCACATAGGAAAGCAGACCTTTTGTGCTTTGACAACATATCTTTGAAGTTAGAATCCCCAACCCAATCCTCCTTAGGTTTTTTCATATAGCTTTGCCTCAACCTAGGAAATCATTTGCATAGAAAAGCCTTCCCCCTTTTGCATCCATCAACATTATTGCATCTCATCCCTAGGAGCATTTTTCATGCCACCCGTCACTCGCTTAGCCAAGAAGAAAGAAACAATGGAGCCCAATCATTTGGATTGAACAGCCTCACCCCCCTTGAGCACTCAGCCATCCTTCATCCCAGAGCAAGCTATGCCATCACCTACTGACATTGAAGCTTTCATGAACCAACCAAGAAATGCAGTATTGGTAAACGCCATTATAGACAAAAATAAAGAGACAATCATGGCTAATTTTCGAAGGGACAATGTAGGAACCTTTGACTTTGGAAGACCCCCTCCATTATCAGATCCATCTCACCCGTTGTTTGGGTAGCTGCCACCACCCATAGGCTCTTATGATCCAAATTATCCTCAATATATTCCAAAAGAAGAGCCTCCAGCCAATCCATATGACCCAACAGACCCAAACATACCATCATCCACCCAAGTTGAAATCTCCATGCCGCAAGCCAACCCAGCCACCACCACTCCATCCTTGGTTCATACCTCTCCGATCCAAACCCCCTTTACCCAAAACACCTCACCGTTCACCCCCTTCACTATTGTTGTTGCTCCCCAACCCAGCCTTCCAAATCCACCCATCTCCCAAATCAGTGCTAGCATATTTGGCCAACCTCAGCAATATACAATAGGGATGCCACCCATGGGGCCAAGTAATCAACCTTTCATCGCCCCCAGCTTGTTCACCACAGCCCAAAGCACAATCCCATCATTTCCATTAGGTCTTGGGAGCTCAATACCACCAGCCACAAATCCACAAGCTACTACCTTCACTCCACAAAGCTATCAAATCCCACAAGCTACTGCCAATCTTCTACCAAGCTCCCAAGTGACCCCAGCTCTCGCCACCACTCTACCAAGCTTCCAAATCCAGCCACCAAGCTATCAGACCCCATCAATTCCATTCCCAAGCTTTCAATTCCCACCACCTCCACCACCAACTAATCCATTACCTCCTATTACCAACTACTTTTCAATGCCACTTCTAGGAGGTAATCCACCACCCCAGCCAACCACCAATTATTTGCAGATACCATCCCAAATGGGGGCACAACCCACATATATTGGTCAAACCCCACAATCCCCCCGATCCTTTCCCCAAGCCTCACAACCATCTTATACCTTACCTCCACAAAGCAATCCATTTATCCCACAGCCAGCTTATGTTCCTCAATCCCAACCTCAAATCCATATCAATAGCAAGCCTCGCAGCACATGCAGCAATATGCGCCACCTCCCCCTCAACAACCCAGCATCCACCATGCAGCTGCCCAAACATGTACAATCCCTATCAGCAAATCCCTCACAGCCATCCATATTCAGTGGCCCCATCCAGCACATACCTACCTCAAGGCACTCCTACATTGGGGGCACCCCAACCATCACCTATCAATTCAGAATGGGAGCAAATGAAGACAGCTCTGAAAGCCATCCAAGAAGGGAATGATCCAAAGACATTCAAGTTTGAGAATGTGTGTCCTTACCCATTTGACAGAGCCATTACCACGACACCATTTCTCGAACACTTTGAGGTACCTAAATTTGACAAATTCAGAGGAAAAGGAGACCCTGTCACACATATCAAAGAATTTTACATGCATTGCCAGGACATGGCATACAATGATGTCTTCCTCTTGCGCCTTTTTCCCAAAAGCTTGGCTGGACCAGCTCTTGAATGGTTTTATAGAATCCCCTATGGCACAATTAAAAACTTTGTTGAATTATCTGAGGCATTTGTAGCCCAATATGCCCATCTTCTTGAAACAGAGCTATCAATAGTTGATCTTGTCCACACCAAGCAAAAAGGTGGAGAAAGCCTTTCCGAATACCTGTAAAGATGGCAAACCCTTACCACCCGCATATCCTGCACCTTGCCAGAATTCCATGTGGTGAAAATGTTTATTGATAATGCACATCCCAGCTTGGCTCACCACATGACCATGAACTGTTTGCAGACCTATAAGGATATCAAAGAGAAAGGAATGATCCTTGAGCAAGGACTCATCAAAGATGGTGTGGTAAAGATTTACAAAGAGGCCAACCAAAATCAATCACATTCCAATGACAGGTCTAGGTATTGGAACAAAAACAAGCATGTTGCAACAGATGGGGTTACTGACACCAGACAGGTGAATATTGTTGGTCCTTCTCAAAACCAATCCAACCCACCATATCAAACAAACAACCAACAAGCTATCAGTTACCAACAACGAAATAACCAAAGCTATCAAAACCACAATACAAGACCCAACTTTCAAGGGTCTAACAATCAAGCTAATGCCATCAATGTAGCTGCAGGGCAAAAGCCCAGATTCCAACCTGCACCTAGAAACTATACACCCCTTGGTGAGCCATTGGATGTTATTTTTGAGAAATTGGCTAAGGAAAACCTCATCAAATTTCCTCCTACCCAGCAAATTGATCCAAGCCAATCCAAAGCTGCATGGTACAAGGACAATGAGTATTGCAAGTTCCATAGGGTAAACGGTCACACCACCCTCAGATGCATGAAACTGAAAGACTATGTGCAGGACCTCATTGATCGGAAGGAAATCACTGTTGGTGCCCAAACCTCTCCCAATGTAGGCTTATAGATTTATCAAAATGTTTTTCCTCCACACAACAACCAAAATCCTGGAAAAGCACCTATCCAAAACAACACCAACAATCGCCAGCCAAACCAACAGCATGGGAAGAACAATGACCACACTTCATCCTATATAGACTATGGTAGCCTTATAGGTTGTATATCTGAGAAAGAGCCTTCTGTCAATGTTATCAATATCCGAGGACCAGACAATGAGTGTGCGGTCACTACTCGAAGAACGTGATTTAACATCACAGGCCCACCAGTTTCATCAGCACCATCAGCTCCATCAAAAAGCCGGTACAATATCTTGGAACACCTTGGGAACATGCCAGCCCAAATCTCCATTTTAGACCTTCTCCGCACTAGTCCTATGTACAAAGACATCCTTGACAGTGCTCTCATAGAATCTTGTGTCCCTTCTGATATCAATGCTACTGATTTTCATAATCTTGTTGGACACCTTTCATCCTCATGTGCCCTATCTTTCAAACCCACTGACATACCCGCGGTTGAGCCAGATCACACCCTTCCGCTTCGCATAGCCATCATGGTATCCAATTTTGCCATGAAAAGAGTAATGATAGATAATGGATCAGCCTTGAACATTTGCACCCTAAAATTCATAAAACAAGCTGGGTATACTGAGGCAGATATGATCAGTGAAGTTATCACCATCAAAGCTTATGACAACTTGGAAAGAACCACGGAAGGGACTATTTTGCTACCAATCAAGGTTGGGCCAGTCATCCAAGAGACAATTTTCCATGTTGTTGATCTAAACCTACCATTTAACATCCTCCTCAGTCGCCCATGGATTCATGCTATGAAGGCCGTTCCATCCACCTACCATCAGTGCATCAAATTTTCGCATCAAGGCACTGAGGTAACCATCCATGCCGATCCAGAACCCTTTGCTTACTGCAATGTGGTTGAAGTTTCATATACAAATCATTGCCCTGGAATAGACATCGGCACAGCCATCGCCAGCTCATCCCACACTTGTAATGACGCAGAAACCATCCTCGCCTCCACCCTATCTACTATAAAGATCAACAATAAAGGCTGTGGAGAATATAGTCTATCAGATGCATTTGTTGTCAGAGCAATCCCACTTGATCCACATACCCATGGATGGCCGACATATCACAAAGCTAGGGAGATTCCACCTCCTTGATATAAACAGTTTGGCCCAACCACCTTTGTGTCCTCAAAAACCCCTCATCATGAGGAGCTCACTCCAGATATCAACAATTGGTTACATAAGGATGCACCTCCAAGAAATCAAGCACGCCTTGATCACTTCAGCCAGAAGTATCCCCAACAACATAAGCTCATCACTGAAAATGGAACTATCAAGGAGGTGGACTAGGACTAGAAGAAAGGGGCATGCAATGTCCCATCGAAGCACATAATTGGGAAACAAAGTTAGGTCTTGGCTTTGGCATACCCACAACTGGGGGCACCAACGAGAACGTCGTGCTTTTTTGAACATCCACCGCGACCTTGTTGAAATCGAAGACATTCCTAAGGAAGTTGAAAAGAGAGCCTACGACGATATCCCAGACCAAATCTTCCTAGGAGACTCTGTTCTCGGAGAACTATCCATCCATCTCATTGACCTACCACTCGCTCATCCACAACTCATAGATTGGGACCAACCAAGTGTCATACATATTGATGAGTTCACATCAAAGGAAGGGCTTCTAAGATTCATGGGAGCCGAAACTCCTCATAAGAAGACAAAGCTAGATTCTGCCTACATCTACAAGCTAGATCCCAAGGGGTATTTTGGAGAAAATCCCCAACCTAGTTTCGATACACCCAAAACTAGAACTAAGGTAAATCTGGGACTAGCTAAGGCAGTGAAGAGAACCCCTTAGTAAGAAAATCCAGAGCCACAAGCATAACATGAGGATTTAGTATTGCCTCCTCAAGATAATCGACCAGAGGTGTCTTCTATTCTAATAGAGGATACTAGAGAAGTCAACATTGGTTCTTCAGAGATCCCTAGAATTGTTCACATTGTTGCATCCCTATCACAAGACCAAGCTAACCTCCTCTTTGAGATTTTACGAGAGAACATTGGCCGATTTGCATGGTCATATCAGGACATGCCAGGACTTGATCCAAAGCTTGTAGTTCATCATCTTGCAGTCGATCCAAAGATCAAGCCCGTCAGATAAAAGCTTAGAAAAATGCACCGCAAGGTGGCATTACTAGTCAAAGCTGAACTAGAAAGAATGTTAGCTGCTAAGGTTATCCAACCTATCGACTACTCAGAATGGATCTCCAACATGGTCCCTGTCACTAAGCCTTCCAGTAACATCAGAATCTGCACTGATTTTAGAGATCTTAACAAAGCTTGTCCAAAGGATGATTTTCCCTTGCCCAACATAGATATGATTGTAGATCTTACAGCTGGACATGAAATTATGTCCCTTATGGATGGATTTTTTGGGTATAATCAGATCAAGATTGCAGAAGAGGACCAGCATAAGACAGCATTCACTACCCCTTGGGGAACCTTTTGCTACACCATGATGCCTTTTGGCCTAACGAATGCTGGGGCTACCTATCAAAGAGCTATGACAGCCATTTTCCATGATCTTATCCATAGCATTTTGGAAGATTATGTGGATGATATCCTAGTCAAATCTCACACCTTCATGGATCATCTTGCTGACCTGGAGAAAGTCTTTGATAGGTTGGCCCAATATCATCTCATGCTAAATCCCAAGAAGTGTGTCTTTGGGGTCACATCTGGCAAGCTTCTAGGCTTCATAGTTTCTAAACGAGGTATAGAGATTGACCCCAAAAAGGTCAAGGCTATCTTAGACATGCCTCCTCCCCAGAAACTGTGACAGCTTCGCTCTCTTTAGGGAAAACTTCAATCTGTCTGGCGCTTCATCTCCCAACTTGCAGATAAGTGTACACCATTTTCACACTTGCTAAAGAAGAATGAGAACTTCAAGTGGGATCTTTTATGTCAGCGCAGCTTCGATCAGCTCAAGCAATATCTCACCAATCCCCCTATCTTGGTTCCACCAGTTCCTGGTCGTCCCTTGATCTTGTATATATCAGCAACACCTACTGCTCTAGGGGCACTTCTAGCACAACATGATGATTATAGCAGAGAGAGAGCCATCTACTATATCAGTAGAACCCTAGTTGGTTATGAACTCAATTACACTCCTATGGAAAAAGCTTGTTTGGCAGTTGTTTTCTCAACTCAAAAGCTTCGCCACTACATGCTAAGTCATACCATCCAACTAGTCTCCAAGATTGACCCTCTCAAGTATATGCTCTCCAGAACAGCACTTACAGGTCGTTTGGCCAAATGGGTTATGCTACTAAGTGAGTTTGACATCCAGTATGTGGACAAAAAGGCAATCAAAGGGCAAGCTATAGCAGATCACCTAGCTGATGCACCTCTAGTAGATGCATATCCTTTGCTCACAGAATTTCTAGATGAGCATATCTGCCTAATTGAAGAACAGCCCCCATGGAAGCTTTATTTTGATGGCTCATACACCTCTCATGGATCAGGGGCAGGAATATTATTAGTTACACCTCAAGGAGATTACATTCCAAAAGCCTTCAAGCTACAATTCCCTAGCACCAACAATATAGTAGAATATGAAGCTCTTGTAGCAGGATTAAAGATAGCTGCAGAATGGAACATCACTGAGTTACAAGTCTTTGGTGATTCCCAGCTCATCATCAAACAAGTCTTAAATGAATATCAAACCAAAGATGAAAAGCTATTACCCTACAAAGAGCTAATTGATCAGATGACCCAGCATTTTAGAAAGCTTTAGTTTACACAAGTGCCACGAATGCAAAATAAAGCAGCAGACACCATGGCCACTATCGGCTCGCTCTTGGAAATTCCCCAAGAAGCTACGCAGTATGAATTTTTAGTTGAGCAGCTCCTCACACCCGCTTATGCGAATGAGGATTCAAACTGTGTTTGTATCTTGGTTGGTCCCCAATCCCCTTGGTACCATGAAATTCACGCTTACCTTAACGATGGTATCATATCCCCTCACCTCATACGCACCCAACGCCAGAACCTTATTCAAAAATCATCCCGCTATGTTATCATAGCCAATACCCTATATCGTCGGGGTTATCATGATACCCTCTCTCGATGTTTAGATGAAAATGAGGCCGCGATGGCATTAAAAGAAGTACATTCTGGACTTTGCGGTGCCCACACGAGTGGTATTGTCCTAGCATGAAAAATCCTTAGAGCGGGCTACTATTGGCCTACCATTGAAGAAGACTCTTGTGACTTTGTCAGAAAGTGTCTCCCATGTCAGCAGCATGCAAATCTTGTGCATGCTCCAGCACAAGATCTACAGCCTATTGCACCACCTTGGCCTTTCGCTTGTTGGGGCCTTGATCTAGTTGGAACTATCACCCCTCTCTCATCTAATGGACATAAATGGATAATAACAGCTACAGACTATTTCAAGAAGTGGGTGGAAGCAGTCCCCCTAGTCTCAGCTACAGGAGTTCAAGTCTCCAAGTTCATCTTGTACCACATTATTTATCGCTTCGGCATCCCATCCACCATCTTCACTGACCACGGAGGTAACTTTGAAAATCTCAACATGGAAGAATTATGCACTTCCCTCCGCATCCATCACCGCTTTTCTAGCCCATATTTCCCACAAGGTAACGGCCAGGCAGAGGCAACTAATAAAACCCTCCTCAAAATCCTAAAGAAAGTTGTCAATGATTTCGGCCGTGATTGGCACCTTCAAATAAATTTGGCTCTATGGGCCTATTGAACTTCCTTCCGTACATCCACAGGCACAACTCCATACTCCTTATTCTATGGTGCCGAAGCGGTATTACCTATAGAAGTTGAACTTCCCTCACTACGCATATCTTTGCGAGGGAAAATCTCAAATGAAGAATACAGAGTAGATCGACTCACCCAAGCTAGATCTCTTAGATGAGAAGAGACAAAAAGCCTATGACCATCTCACAGTCTACCAAACTTGTCTCAAAAGGAATTTCAACAAGAAGGTGCTCCCACGACACTTTCAGCCAAGTGATATGGTTCTCAAAGAAAATATGAAAGTCCAAGCAGATCGAGAAAAGAAAGGCAAGTTTGAACCTACATGGCTTGGTCCCTATGTGGTTACTGCCTCCTTTGGCTCTGGAGCCTATCAATTATCTACACCAGAAGGAGAACTCTTGAATGATCCCACTAACATCATTCATCTCAAGAAGTTCTATGCTTGAAGATCTTTGGTATACCCAGCTTTTGAAAAATACAAAAAAATAGTAAAGAGAAATAAGCATCCAATGGTGAAAACTTGGCAATTCAAGCGCCTTGGACAGGTACCTTGGTGAAAACTTGGTAATTCAGGCGCCTTGTGTAATAAAGACTAATCCATTATCTATCACTATCCTATCCCTAATCCATCCACCCACCATCCCATAAAACACCTGCTTGTTCCCTTGGTGTTCCAATCAAATATTCAAAATCTGATGGAGCTTGTAAATACCTCCTATGCAGCTTGTAAATCTTGTACCAAAGCTTGTATTATACCTTTTAAATCTTGTACCATACCTTGTATATCCAAATCTTGTCCAAAGCTTGTACCATACTCCAGCTTGTAGATAATCTTGTATCCTAGCTTGTATCCTATCACATGCACACACAGAATCCCATTTTCCTTAAGCTTTTCACAAACCATCTACCTATCCACCTATCAACTATTATAGACATCCCATCCTTCACAAACATTTCCATCTCACAAAAAACAAAACATGAACAAACTTGTACATTTGTAACATATCTTGGTCCGTCAGCTTGTACATCCTCTTTAGCTTAGTATCATTGTATCTAGCCGGCTTTCGTGTTAGTTCATCCTTGGTCAACATCTTGCACACATCGAACACCTTGGTTAGCTATTCCAATACATCCTTTAGCTAGATCTCCTATCACCAAAGTGTTATCCTTCTTAGTTCAGCTTGCCAGACGCATCACTCATCTCGATCCATCAGCTTAGGTGCTCTCCGATAGGTCCTTACAGGATATAGCTTTCCTCATGTCTGATCTTGGTCCGTTAGTACCTCGTCCTACCCATCTCGTTGGCAAACGGTTCTCTTTTGGATTTTCACTTTCTTTTGATTTGGAATCTTCCCTTTTGGGGCTTGAAGTACCTTTTCCAAGCAATCTCCTTGTTCCCTCCTCAAGGTTGCCACGATCTTCCATATCATGGTATGCTGCGAATGGGGCAATCAAAGCGTAATGTCTTGATCAGGTCTTTTGCTTGTTTTCTTTTTCTGCTTGTGGGTTACCTAGTGTCATTTCCACGTTGCTTCCTCTGGGATTCATGTGCGATACTGGGGAAATCCTTGCATGTTTGTTTCGAGTCAAGTTCGTCAGTCCTCTGGACGGTTGGTAAAAAGGCCTTGATGTTCTTGGTAACCTTGGCAATTAACCAACAGTCCTATAGCAAATCTAGTGCTCAACTACATGGCGGTACTTCTCTTTGAAGTATCCCCCCGCTCAAAAAGCTTCAATGGATTCCCTTCATCTCCATTATCCCCCATCCATATCCTACATCTGTCGCTCCTACCCTAGCTTATGCATCAGTATCTCTTTGAATCACTCCTCACGCTTAGCTTTAGGGATCCACAATCCTAGTCTTAGGGATCCACCAATCAAATCAATCCACCAAGCCTCATCTTTTGAGATCCACAATCCTAGTCCTAGGGATCTCCGAAACCCATCTTCTGCCAATCTGACTCTTTGAAATCTTGTTGCATCAGCTTTTATCATCCCATCATCCCTCCCCTCCTCCATAGATTCCTTTTATAGCGCTCCGCTCCTCCATCTCCCCCCCCCCCAATCCTGGAAAGTCTTAAGTTTGCTTTACTTTTGTGCCTCTGATTTCCCTTTATCATTCTCTTGTACTGAGAATTTGAGCTAATTCAGCCCCTTCTCTTTGCCAACCTGTGTCTTAGCTCATCTCAATTTCTTGTACTTTTCAAAAAGTCGTCGAGCCTCATTTCTCTCCCTGTCGCCTTCTTGAGGGGGCATCATCTAAGTCTAGTCTCCCTCTTCTTATCCAAGACTGGGGCAACCTTGTTGCTAAAACATCTTCCTCGTGTCGTCTTCATTCAAACTTCTTTGAAATAGTGTTGTCTCAACACTGTGTCAAAGAGGGGCAAAATGTAGACACCTAATTTGATTACACTATTTTAGTAATCCTATTTAATTATCTAAAAAGTCATTATTAATTAAATTTCTATTTAATTAATCCTTTGTCATCCCCTAGTTAATTAATTTAATTAATCATCTATAGTCCTAATTGATAAATCAAATAATCTATTATTTATCAATTAAATCCTTTTCTCCTATCTAATTCCAAAAATCCCCATTTATTAAATAAATCTATTTGATAAATGAAATTTTCAAATTCAAAAACCCCTAACCTATCTCTAATCCTCCATTTAGCCTAATCCACCCCATCCACCCATACTAACCAAGCTTAGCCACTAACTCACCTACCCTCATTAATGCCATCCACTTGTACATCTCTAACATCCCTAATCTAATCCTAAACCCAAGCCTAATCCACCCCTTAATGTTGTCACATTCCCTAAACAAGTTTAAGACTTTCCTAAACCAAATCAAAATCTCCCCTCAAAAATCCCAACCACCAAGTCATGAGTGCTCTTACAAACCATAAAAGACTCTTACAAGCCTACTCATGACTCTTACATCCATCTTCCACACTCTTCCCTCTTCCACACTCATTCCTCTTACACCTCTCTTACATACTCAACCCCACTCATCATGCCCTTAACCAACCCTTTACCCTACCCTCTCACACTCATCCTCCTTGTGACAAGTGTCACCTTCCCATTGGTGCTAAACAAGCACAATCCATGTGCTCTCCTTTGAGTGCATCATAGCCCTCCTTAAGCCTTCATCCATCCTTGCATCTAAGCCCTCCATCCCTCTACTCCTTGGCCTATAAATTGAATCTCATCCCAAGCCATTTCATCAACAATCTTGGAGCTAAAGTTACCATGCTATTTTGAGAACCAAAGCCATACCCATACCCTTATAATGCCAAATTGAGAGCTCACAAAGCTACCAATTTGCTATTATCCATCTCCACCATTGAAGCAACTCTGAGCATTTGAGCACACATCCACATCAAAGGACACATCTACAAAATCAAGGAAGCATGGAGTGTTTCCTTTTTTGGGTTTGCATTCCTTAATTGTTTATTTTGTCTAATCTCATATGTGATATAGTTTTAGTTTGTGAATGTTTGCTTTAATGTTAATGTTCTTTGCACACTAAGATTCTTGTTCTACAATTTTGACCTAATACTAATTAGTTCGTGTGTTACTTCTTATTATGCATGTAGGAGGTCTTTGGTGACGTTGCATTCAGATCACATTACCCCCCATATGGAGAGTTATTGTGGAGTCTTGATGATGTCGATCAAGCACACATTGTGCGATTGGGTTTGTCTTCACTATGCCAGATTCTAGCCGTGATGGTGAATCACGGCCTTCTCACTTCTTTGGTAGAGCATTTCCATTCGAAGACTAACACATTTCATTTGCCAGTGGGCAAGATTGTAAGGAAACTTGGCAAGAAAGAATATAACCATTTTCACATAACCCATAATAGATCTGAAATTAAACACGGAATTAAAATCCACATGCAAGAGAATAGACAACATACCCACAAAATGTGACACAAGATATACCCTGGGAAACCCTCATTGAGGGAAAAACCCAGCCTCCAAAAGCATCCATCACCATGTATTATTCAGCAAAAAATACCATTGTCATACAACCATGGAAGCCTTCATGGCCATAGCCACAACTGAGAAAACTATGTGAACAAGCATGAATCCACACATCCCATGCCATGCTTTCAACCTTCACAAATGCTCCCTTGGCTAACCTGTCAAGCCTTGTCCCGCTCGACTCTTGCCTTTTTGTCTTCTCTTTGTCACTCTCTCTCACTCTCTACAACAACTACCCTTGTGGCTGCTTACATAGTAGCAAGTCCCACAAAACCACCAAGTGGTATTACATAAACCATGTGCTAAAATAATGTGCTACCTAACCCACTGACCCCACATTTAATATTGGGCATTTAATTCTTTTCCCCAATATTAAATAATTACATAAAATATTTTTACAATGTTACAATACAACTCATCAAGAATATTCCATGGAAATCTTTACATGTTGCACGTCCATCTAGGTACAACATTACATAATAAAATAAAATAATAAAATAACAATATTATGCAATGTGTGCAACACCCATTATCTCAACAATCTCCCACTTGTTGTATACATTGCATAGGGTCAATCCGTAGCCACATAAATGAACAAGGGAACAATCCCTCCCAGCACATCCACCATCATGGATCAAAATACACCAAGTGCTCCATCCTGGTACCCGCAACAAAATCAAAGTATCCAGCATCTCGAACATGAATAATCTCACCTCCTATTATGCCACTCCCACTGGACATACATAGAAGCCATCCAAAGAGAAATCCACCCAACCTGTCGCATTAGAAGATCATAAAATCCTGTACCAATTGAAATTCCAAGCACAAAAACCTGATCCAAAGGTAATCACATGTATCCGTAGTTGTCAAAAATATCCATAGCTGAAATAGCACCCACAGCAAGTGCCAAACCCATCCAACTATCCATACCTCAAAGGTATAACAAGTGAATCTCATATCACCGACATATCCAATCTACAACCTGCAATCACAAGCCTCAAGAGCAATACCTGCCACATATATACCAAGAAGCTCCCACTACAAAAGATAATGTCAAATCTATAACCAATCCACTCAACACATCTCAAAGAAATGAATCCATGTAGTATCAAGTACAACCACAATACATAAACTAATATCCTGCAAGAACAACTCTCATAACAAGTCTCCAATAGTCTCTCAAATTCTCCACAACCAACAGAGGAAAGAGAAATAACCATGTCATCTCTCACGTGACATACATGAGCACAAACCAGTGATCACAATCTCCAACCAATCTCATATCCAATGTAGGCAAAAATTGAACATCCAAGAAGATAACCAAGACCGGAGAAACCATGCAAATTATAACCTGTATTATGTCCTTCTACACACACCTCTAGATGTAAACTGTGCAAGTTAGATCTCCTCCATAAAACCCCAACAAGAAGCCTCAACAACAACCAGACCATACCATATAACTAATCATGGATGTAAGCCTCTCACAAGAAGATCAAACTCAATAAACCATTCCTAACTCAAGGAATAACCATTCCTAATCCAAGGAAAATTCCCAATATAAAACCATCTCCCAAACTAAACCAGCATAACAACATATGCACATGGAGATAACCAATGCTTAACCATCTGTCAAATGAACCCTCCAGAACTAACTCATGTACCATAGCTCAAGATCCATATCCATGAAAGACAAGCATAAATATAATGCAACTAAGAGAAAATAATGGGCTATACCTCTCAAGTAGCAAACCGCCGAGTAGACCAAGAGTGGGGAATGAGAATGCTCATCAAGATACCCAAGTCTCCAACCAAGACTCATGTAAGAACAATGTCCTCTCAAGTCCATATCAGGTGACTGCCCCTCGGACTTCCTGTTGAAACCATCAACTATCCCAACAAATACTTCTCTAATCCAAGAGAAATTAGCATCACCACCATCTCTAAGTATCCATGAGCACCTGTAACCAATCAATCCATGAAAACTCCAAATGCAACATAGCAATATCATGAAGTATCCAGCTTATGATCAGTGTACTCAATACCAAGAAACTAAACCAAGATCAATGTCAAAGTTCCAACCATGGCCTCAGGAACATAAACATGACAACATGATCTTACCATCTCAACTAAAGAGATAACATGTTCCATATGAACATACTATAACATGTCACAACTTTAAACACGTATCAAGAGTATACCATGACATAATAATGAAACCATCCTCACACCAACGATAACATGCCAAATAAAAGCATAAACCACACCTTTGCCAAGACCCTTGTAAGTCCTCAAGATGCAACCATCTCCACACACCATGAAGAAAACCATCTCCACATACCAAAAAGAACCATCTCCACATACCATGAAGATAACCAAGAACTCCATGAGTCCTCAAGATCTAACCATCTTCAAACACCATAAAGATAACAAGTGCACCATGCAAATGTCAAAGACGCTTCTGCAGCAACAGGATCTAAGACAAACCTCCAACATTTGCAAACACTCAATAAATATATCAATGCCAAAAACTCCCACTCAATCGTGGTACCAAGTCACCTATGGCATCATAAAATCCATCCTCTCCAAACCAAGAAGATATAAACCAAACTAGGAACTAATCCTGCACTGTCAAGCTCCCACTAAACCGTGTATCCAAGCTATCCATGACATAATGATGAAAAAAATCCATCTTCTAACCATGAGAATCAACCAAAGCATTAAACCATCAAAGAACTCAAAAGTGCACATCATGAGCTCCTCAAAAGAAACCAAATAACTATGATCCTCAACCAAGAAGATATACCACCATAACTGAATCAGAAATCCAAGCTAATGAACATCAAGGATGTACCTGTATAACCAATCATGTCATGCCAAAATCCATGACACCATGATCACATCCATGAACCGAGCATCTGTCTCTCAAAGTGTCCAACCTGTCAGCATAAAATAGTCAACCACAATCCTCCACCATGACTATACCTGGTAACAACATCTCATCCCTTCTACATGAAGAAAATAGTAAATCATGTGACTTAGGGCATAGACAACCCAAATCCAAGCCACCAATCTGAATATGCATCAATAATGAAAGATCAATGGGCAAAGACAACCCATAACCAAGCTATAAATGCAACCTGTAAGTATAGACAACTTACAACACTGCACAACTTGTAGACCCAACAAGTCATCATGCATATCCAAATTAAACACTGATAACCATATCATCATGAGACCAAACTAAAATATGAACTGAGTATACAATGACATCAAATCTTAAATCTCCAATGCCATAAACTCACAATGTTACCATAGTCAAAATATACCTATAAACTGTTCAAATCAATATATCACCAAATAAATCATGCCAAACCTGCACCAAATTTGAACCAATGTGTAGAGCTCTCCAAGAGCTTTTCGTTGACTACTCGAAGTCCAAAATTCGACTCCGTATGCCCAAGTTATGCCCCAATTCGTGCTCAAAATAAACAACATCTAACTTTAAGGCTCTGAAAACTTGACAAAATATTAAAATCAGACAACCAAAGCTACACCATCTTGTAGTGCTCTGAATTAGCTTTCCAACGCCTATAAGAATTCTGAAATCCGATATTCTGAGAAAAAGTTATGGCCATTTTACTAAGACGGTCTTTTTACCATTTTCAGTACGATTTTTCATTTTTTATTTTTTCAGTGACGAAAAATTCCGACGGGATTAAATTTGACGGCCATCATGGGCTGAAACCAAAAAACTCTTTCATTTCCTCTGAACATGGCCAAACTAGGGCATATTATATATCAAAATTTATGGAAATGTCGACCCGGATCCAATGGTGAGGTCTGTTTTTACCCAGGAGGTCATTTCTGCATGCTACCCCCGAAAAACCCTCATTTTAACTGAAACATTTGAAAAACTCTTTTTGTCCAACAATTTCACATGCCCAAATATTTTAACATCTCATCATAACAGCAAACCCAAAACCCTCAGACCTGCAATAAATCATTCATATATCTTGCCCTTTCTTTTATCCTCTCATGCATTCCCATGGATTCAATCTAGAGTTACAATAATAAAACCATAGCTCTGATACCACTTGTAAGGAAACTTGGCAAGAAAGAATATAACTGTTTCCACATAACCCATAATAGATCTGAAATTAAACACTGAATTAAAATCCACATGCAAGAGAATAGACAACATACCCACAAAATGTGACACAAGATATATCCTGGGAAACCCTCATTGAGGGAAAAACTCAGCCTCCAAAAGCATCCATCACCATGTATTATTCAGCAAAAAATATCATTGTCATACAACCATGGAAGCCTTCATGGCCATAGCCACAACTGAGCAAACTATGTGAACAAGCATGAATCCACACATCCCATGCCATACTTTCAACCTTCACAAATGCTCCCTTGGCTAACCTGTCAAGCCTTGTCCCACTCGACTCTTGCCTTTTTGTCTTCTCCTTGTCACTCTCTCTCACTCTCTACAACAACTACTCTTGTGGCTGCTTATATAGTAGCAAGTCCCACAAAACCACCAAGTGGTATTACATAAACCATGTGCTACCTAACCCACTGACCCCACATTTAATATTGGGCATTTAATTCTTTTCCCCAATATTAAATAATTACATAAAATATTTTTACAATGTTACAATACAACTCATCAAGAATATTCCATGAAAATCTTTACATGTTGCACGTCCATCTAGGTACAACATTACATAATAAAATAACAATATTATGCAATGTGTGCAACACCCATTATCTCAACAAAGATGACTATCACTTTGGAGGACATCTAGAGGATCTTGTGGATTCCCTTTCATGGCACCTGGGTCATCTATGATACAATGCCTTGAGCAGGGATAGAGGCACTATCCATTGTTTTTGAGAGAGAGCTATCAAGGGGCAGGACCATCAGCTGGGATGAGCTGATGCACACCTATGGACCGATGCACAAGCTGGCATCTATGCTGGCTACATTTTTGAGTTGTTTCTTATGTCTTGACAAAGGATAGCATGGCTTGGAGTGCGGATGGGGAGTCATGCTCCGTAGGTGCTAGAGGCACCCGAGATCTTTGGGTGGGGTCAATGCATGTTGGCCCATCTTTTCCATGAGATGCACGAGGTCATCTTCCATGAGAAGAAGACCATAGAAGCTAGAGTATGTGTTGCAGATCTAGGCCTGGGAACATCTTCCTGTATGTAGGCCAATTTTTGAGGATGCTTGAGAGCCCATGGAGTCGTATATATGCAAATATCAAGGGCACATTACCCAGGTCCACCTGGATAAGATTGAGCATTGGTGGAAACATCTTGATGACCTTGTGTCCATTGTATAGAAACCCTAGAGAGAGACAGAGGACTAAGATGATGCCCCCAGAGAGCTACCATAGATGTTCAATTCTCGACCTCTGGTAGGGAGGACTACATCAGTTATTGAGAGATTTGTGATATCACAAGTGTGGCGACAGTATGGCTGACCCCAGGACATTTCTCTTGAGTACTATGCCTATGCCAGGTTGTAGAAGGACGTTGAATGGGGATGGTCAACATGGATGGATCTAGGGCAGTCCATGATAGATATTCGTGGCGTAGCTACAGTTCAATGGGACTACCTGCCAGAGGTAGTAGATGTAGGGATGACGCCTATGTACCAAGGATTTTTTATTAGCCATTTGTTCCCACATTTTATAGATCCACTGGGGATGGCAGGGCAAGGATAGAGGCAGGTGCCCTAGCAACAGCAGGCATAGCCATAGCAGCAGTCATGGGTCTAGCACCGAGTATAGCAGATGCAAATTCCCCTACGTCATATGGGATCAAACCTAGGTGCCAGGGACAGCGGGACAAGACACATTCAGTGGCAGAGACAGAGGACTGAGGAGCAAGCCCCTCAACAGGAGGCTCCATAGCAGCAGGTGCCACCACAGCCATAGGCACCACCACAACAACAGGCACCACCACAGCAGCAAGCACCTGAGATGCTAGATGAGGATATGTTAGATTAGCTGGCAAGTGGCATGCAAGACATGGTATGACGGTATCGAGAGCAGATTCATGTGGCCTCCTGATAGTTGGGAGAGTTACAAATTTTAGTGGCAGTCCAAGATGCACAGCTAGTAGAGAGACAACAGGATACAGATCGATGGAGAGACCACGTTGAGACTGTAGAGCAGAGATTAGAGCTGGCACAGGATGAGGTCCACTTCTAGTTAGCTTGGGTAGTCTACTATTATGCTGCATATACAAGTGCAATACCTGATGAGACACTTCAGGTTCAGTGCTTTTCTCAGTATGCCCGAGAGTCTAGAGGTGCACGACCTCCTGTTAGACCAGATATGCCACCGTCACCTTTGCCACCTGCTACTCCTGCTCCTCCTGGAGGCAAGCGTATGGGATAGAGTTAGATGCTCTATGCTTGACTATGATTTTGATCTCTGGCTATGTATCGATACTATGCCAGCACCACATGTATCATTTTTTGATCGATTGCACTCGAGTAGTGCCCTTTTTTTGTACGGATCCATTCTTTTGATATATATATATGTACAATATCTTGAGCCGAGTATCCCTGTGTACATGTCATTGTCTATTTTTTCTTTACTTTGATGTACATGAGATGTATGTTGTACTTGGATAGAATGTATATGTATGGACTGACATCTCACGTAGTGTTGCATGTTGTGTTTTTTACTTGACAATGACACCTGTATTCCATTTTGGAGTGCAAATCGACGAACCAAATGCTTGTGTAGTCATGGAGGAACCTAATACATGTGGAGTGGCCCCCAATCCTTCATCACAAAGGGTAGGAACAGAATGACCATCAAATTATGTGCTTATGCAAGTGAAGAATGTAATGCAAGACTAGGTGAAATACAACCCTAGGTCTGGTTACCAAGCCTCAATATTTAATCATCATCTGATATAGAACAAAGTTTTTAGGTCATACAATTCTCACTAACATTGCAATCATGGAAATATGAATATAACATACTTTATTGGTTTGTCGGGATGGAATGTAAGCATTCGAGGCACAAGAAGCCAGAATGACGAAAATATTTGTCCCTTTTAATATAGCAAGTTAACATAAGCATCAGAGCATAAATGCTAGGATGACCTGAGTGTTGCTTGCATGATAGGCACACCAAACAAACGGGATATCCCTCTTATGCTAAGTATTCAGTATTCATTCTATCTGCAATGACCCTTGTGTTCATAACCTGAGATAGAAGTGTGCTAGATATACTCGCAATGACCCGTACGTTCACTTAGCAAGACGAGTATCACTATTTACTGTAGCATGAAGAGTTCACTCCAACAAACAAGGAGAAGAACCAAGGTTATTGGCGTATTCATATAAAAGGAGTCGAGGTACAAACAGCCATCTAATACAAGATAGAGGTGCTTATAGTGGACACCCCTCTTGTAGGAATAAATCAACTTATTGGAACTAAACCATAGACAGAAAGCAAAGAAAAGATCATGCCCCCAGTCATTATTTCTCTAGTCAAAAATGACATCATCGAGTTGCTCAAGGAGACATGATGAAAGAAAAAACAAAGCAAACAAAGAAAATGCTCAATATATCCAAACAAGTATATCATTTCTAAGTTCAATGTTTTTGGGATTGATGTCAAGTGTCAATTCCAGAACATGTTTGAAAGAAATCTCTTCAGTAGGATGACAACAGTAGGCAGACGCAGTCAGAACGACTAGTGACTGAGGTCAAAAAGGAATCTTCGCAATGAAGAACCTAAGAAGGATTGAGCGATAGTAGATGGACACAGCCAGGATGATTGGTGACTGACGCAAGAGAGATCTTCCATAAGGGCCCGTTTGGTGAGCGGAATAGGAATACGTATTCTGGAATACGTATTCTAAAAATTTCAAATTCCTTGTTTGGATGCACCAAAATGGGATTGGAATACAAGGTAAAATAGGAATACGTATTCTAATTTTGGCCCAAAAATGAGGTTTTGCAATTCCATCCAAATAGGTGGTATTGGAATACGTATTCCTATTCCATTTTTTTTAATTTTAGAAAACATAAATTTTTGGGTCTGCGAATTCCCATCAAATATTGGCTGAACCAAACGGAGAACAAGAATACGTTCTATTCTAGAATACGTATTCCTATTCCACTCACCAAACAGGCCCTAAAGGAATATGGAGACGTGACCCAAGCAAGAGTAGGCAGACACAACTGAAACAATTGGTGACTGTTGTGAAAGAGATTCTATGAGGACAATCTTGAAAAGAATGACACTAGCGATAGTAGGCAGACGCGGTGAGGACCACTAGTGACTATCGTGAAAGAGATTCTATGAGGAGAATCTCAAAAGGAGTGATAGTAGGCAGACGCAATAAGGACCACTGGTGATTGTCGCGAAGGAGATTCTATGAGGAGAATCTTGAAAAAAGAGTGAAATTGAAGGGGAATGTCCCTAAGATGTGACAAGACTCAATCCATGGATACATGAGCAGAAAGCAAGAAAAGTAGGAAAGCGAAAGCATGAAAGTGATTGTATAGAATAGTCAGAAGATGCGCTGCAAGATGGGGCATTAGGAACAAGAGGTGCCTATTTACCAGGTTTTCACTTCTTGGCAGGATTTCCTTTTTTTACTACCATGATGCCTGTTTCCAGGTTTTCACCAATGGCACTTTTCTTGTTTTTCAATTTTTTTGTATTTTTATTTTTTTTATTTTTTTTGGTGTTACCAAGGTGCCTATTGCTAGGTTTTCACCAGGGTGACAATTTTTTTAGGACTTTTTCTAATTTTTAGAATTTTTTTTCAAGACATATAGATATGTACAAAGAGCTTGCTGAGATTAAATCAACTGTAAAACCGTTTCAGGTGGAGAGTATTGACAGGCTCTTTAAGCACTTCTCCTTCGATTGTAGAAAGTTGATAGGCACCAGATCCATATACTACAGTAATGATGTATGGACCGAGCCAGTTTCGTTCAAACTTTCCTTTTGTACTCGTTGTTGATTCTTGGGGTTCTCTGTAAAACCATTTCAGGTGGAGAGTATTGACAGGCTCTTTAAGCACTTCTCCTTCGATTGTAGAAAGCTGATAGGCGCCAGATCCATATACTACAGTAATGATGTATGGACCAAGCCAATTTCATTCAAAATTTCCTTTTTGTACTCACTGCTGTTGATTCTTGGGGTTCTCTCTTAGGATGAGATCACCCAGCTGGAAGTCACATGGCCTAACCCTCTGATTGTAGCTTTTGGCCATTCTTTGTTGATATGCTCACAGATGATCACATGCCACTTGTCGTTGTTCATCCAATAGTACAAGCTCTTGAAGCTGAGCTATCCTATAGTCATCATCAGTGATAAGGCCCTTCATAGAGATTCTCAAGGTAGGAAGCTCAACCTCTATTGGAAGCACAACATCCGCCCCATACACCAATGCAAAGGGAGTTGTGCTTGTTGGAGTCCTAATGCTTTTCCTATATGCCCATAGGGCTGGATTGATCTGGAGATGCCAGTCTCTCCCCGATTTGCTAACTGTGTGATGGAGAATTTTGAGGATTGAATTATTGGATGCCTCGGCCTAGCCATTACCCTGGGGGTAATAAATGGAAGACCAATGTTGTGTGATTATAAATTTCTTACATAGTTCCTTGAGGTCTTTGTTCTTGAATTGTCTTCCATTGTCAGTAATGATTGAGGACAGTACACCATATCTACAGATGATGTAGTTTGTAATAAAAAGTGCTACAGTTTTGCCATCAGCAACTATGAGAGGGACTGCCTCTACCCATTTCATGAAATAATCTATAGTTGTGATGATGAACTTATGTCCATTAGAAGAGGTTGGGTGAATATGCCCCACCAAGTCGAAGGCCCATTGTTGAAATGACCTTGTTGTAGTAGAAGGAATCAGCTCTTTGGATAGAGCGTGAATGAGATTCCTATGTAATTGACACTGCTTGCAGGACCTAGCATACTTGATAGCTTCTAGCTCCATTTTAGGCCAGTAGTAACCAGCACGAAGGAGTTTGCAAGCTAGTGTCAGGCCATTGGAATGAGATCCACAAATGCCCTCGTGAACATCAATCAGTGGGTGTTTGGACTCGTCGGGTTCTAAACACTTAAGGAGTGTTCTATCAAGATCTCTCCTATATAAATCATCAGCAATAATGACATAATGTGAAGCATTACGGATTAGGTAACATTTCTCATTCTGGGTCAGACCTTTCGGAATGGTTTGATTATGAAGGTAGGAATATATGTGATGGTAGCGGGATGATTCTTGTCCTATAATAGAATAGATCATCCTAGAATTAGGGGTGTCATAGGCTGGGTAGTCTAACACTTCCACCAAGGATTCATGTCGGAGATCATTTTTAGGCATTTGTAGCAAGGAGGCCAGAGTGGCCATGGCATCAGCTGCTTTATTATCTACCCGTGGAACTTGCTGGAAGGTGATGTGTGCAAAATACTTCTTTAAGTCATCAACCATGCACTTGTAAGGAATTAGTTTCTCATCCTTTGTTTGATACACATCATTTACCTGGTTGATAACAAGCTGAGAGTCACCAAAGATGTCTAACTGATCCACTCTCTATTCAGCTACAATTTTCATGCCATTTATCAAAGCCTCATATTCAGCAATGTTATCTATACAAGGAAACAAAATCTTGTACGCTTTGGGTAATGAGTATCTCTATGGTGTAATAAAGAGTAATCCAGGACCTGATCCCTGTTGCGTGAAGGACCCATCAAAGAACATAACCCATGTATGGTGCGTAAGTGTCAGAATTGACTCATCTAGAAAATCAATGTTCATTGGTAGAAGACTCTGTATGGGTGCCTCGGCCAGCTAGTCTACAATTTCCTATCCCTTTATAGCCTTACGTTCAACATATTGGATGTCAAACTCACTGAGTATCATAACCCATTTAGCCAATCATCATGTGAGAGCTGCCTTACTCAGCAATTACTTTAATGGATCTATTTTAGCCACAAGCCATGTAGTGTGGGCAAGCATGTAGTGTCTCAACTTCTGGGAAGCAAAGACAACTACCAAGCAAGCTTTCTCAATAATGCTATAGTTCTTCTCATAAGAAACTAGTGTTCAGCTCAAGTAGTAAATAGCTCTTTCTTTGTTGTCTTTATCTTCTTAAGACAACAGGATTCCCAAAGATGTTTCAGTGGCTGAAATGTATAAAAGCAAAGGCTTCCCATGAATAGGAGGCATAAGAATTGGAGGATTGACAAGATATTGTTTGATCTGTATTAAGCTTTGCTCACAATCTTGGCTCTAATTGAATTTTATTTTCCTTATGTAAGGTCTTTGTGAAGGGTTGTGATCTATCCGCCAATTGTGAAATAAGCTTGCGAATAGATTGAAGCATTCCCTATAGTCCTCTCATTTGACTGATGTTTTGAGGTGGTGGCATGTCCATTATCGCTTGCACTTTCTCTGATCTACTTCAATTCCTTTTGCAGTTACAATGTATCCTAGCAACTTCCCTGATGTGACACCAAATGTGCATTTCTTAGGATTGAGCCGAAGACTAAATTTTTCCATACGATCTAGGATGGGTCCCAAATCTTGCAGATGAGTATTACATTTAGTACTTTTGACCAAGGTATCATCGACATAGTCCTCTATGGTTCTATGCATCATGTCATGGAAATTTGTAGTAACAACCCATTGATACGTAGCACCAGCGTTCTTCAAACCAAATGGCATCACATTCCAACAAAAGGTTCCCTATGTACATGTGAAAGCCATTTTCTCCTAGTCTTTTGGTGCAATTTTTATCTGATTATATCAAGAAAAACCATCCATAAGTGAGTACATCTCATAGGCAGCCATCATGTCTATGATCATATCAATATTAGGGAGCAAAAAGTCATCTTTAGGACATGCTAAGTTAATATCACGGAAGTTTGTACAAACCCTGATAGATTTATCGTGCTTGGAAACTGGAACAATATTGGATATCCATTCAGCATAATCAATTGCACAGATGAAACCAGCCTTTAGAAGTTTCTCCAATTCTGCTTTGACGAGAAATGCAACATGAGGGTGCATTTTTTGAAGCTTCTATTTAACTAATTTGATGCCTGGTGCTATGGACAAGTGATGCATGATAAGATCTGGATCTAATCCTGGCATGTCGGAATATGTCTAAGCAAAATTTCTTTTCTTTTCTTTGAAAAAGGCAATGAATTGTTCCTTCTCTTCAGGTGACAATGACTGTGCCAGATGTATCATATGAGGATGTTCTTCTATGCCCAAATTAATTGGTTGTGTTGGCTCTATTAACACTGGTGATCTCTCCTGAAAGTGACTGGGAAGGACATCAAATATCTCATCTGCAGGCACCTCAGAGAGGTTTTCACCCTTGGATACGTCTTTATTTTTTATGTTTCTGGGATCCAACACTGCCACAATGTGGCTTTCACCATTGGACCTCTTGCATTTTTTCCTTTTAATTGTATGACTGAGATATTTGATGTCAGCCTCAGTCATGTTGATACTCTGCTCATTGATGGAAGACGTTACAGGTTTGATAGCGTTTAGGTAACAGGCAAGAGCATAGTCATTCTGGAATGTGAAGACTTCGTTAGATGCATTAGGGTTCCAGTCTATAAGCTTGGGATGTGTGAGTGAGAGAGTAGTGGCTGGTTCAATTACATTCACAGTATAGTCATTAAGCACATGGACTAGCAATTAGAGACCTACAACGACCTCGTCCATAGGTGTGTTCAAATGCCTCGAAATACGAATGTCAAGAATTGATGACTCTAGGACACTAGTTGGATTAGACCCATCTGACCTAACCCTAGACATTTCATCCACTTCAATTTGGTATTCATAGACATGCACTTGATCAATGTCTTTATCAGTAGTAGCTTCTGAAAGAGAGTCAAATTCATATTCCTGAGAATCAGTGCTACATGGCGAGAGATTATAGAACTCTCCAACAGTGATAGGGGCATACTCGCCTTCATCCTTTAGATTCTTACACAAATACTCAATATGGCATGACTGACTAGATTCTCCCTTTTCTGAATGATATTTGAGTTGCTTAGTATTGTCCCTAGAAGAATCACTAGTATCATCCACAGTGCTAACACGTGGCACAAAGTCATATGGTTTAGCAAAGAATTTAGCAAGATCATAAGGGATAGGATGAGGATAAGAATCCTCATCATTAGATTCTTCCTCTTGAGTATCTGACTCAGCTTGTGACTCATTTTCAGATGAACTCTCAGGTTTGGGGATGAATTTATTTGATCCCAAATGGAAAGGGACCTTCTTAAACCCTAGGCCAGTTGTATCATTGTTGCTTTGAGCTTTTTCTTTGATAGGATCAATTAGGCCATTGTTATTGCACCCAATGTAACCAAAACACTTCATAAGCCTAAGACTAGGCCCATATTTCTTACAAGTAATTTCTTGAGCTTGTTCTGTTAGTTCCACTGGAGCCTCTTCTTTGTAAAGCCATGCAGCAATGGCTCTATTTTTGCTTTCATCTTCTAACGGAACTATAGCCTTGACAAAATTGCCATTATACCTGGTCTGAGGTGTCAGCACGAATGACTTCTTTGCCTCTGAGGGTCTCCCATAATGTCGAGGAGACTCTGGGAGAGATGTTAATGACAGCACTGGTTCAATGTGATACTCTCTCATGCTAGTTTCTTTCAGTTTGAATGATTGCTCAATTTTTTTTAGCTTATTGTGGTGATAATCAGTGGACTCACAGTTAGTAGGGATGAAAGTTTCAGTAGCTTTGAGCATATTGCAGGTGTAGCTAGTAGTGGTAGGGATAGTAACTTCAGAGCCATGAAATGGGAACTTGATGCATTGGTGGTATGTGGATGGTACAGCACGCATCTCATGTATCCATGGCCATCCCAACAAAATGTTGTAAGCCAAGGGAATGTCAAGCACCTGACATGTGACATCCCTCTCTATAGGACCGACACGAATGGGTAAAACCATAAGGCCTAGAAACTTTCATTCCACTTCATCATACGCTTTGATAGTGATCTTTCGTCGAGGATTGATAGAGTCCTCAAAATAATTCAATTGTCTAAGAAGAGCGACAGAGACAATATTTAGGCCAACATCGTTGTCAATGAGTACTCGACGAACACGTGTCTAATGTATCATAACCTCGATGTGTAGAGGTTGATTGTGTGGGTGACTCAGCGAGTTGTCATCTTCCTCAGAAAAAGTCATAAGGTTTGGCGAGGTTATGTGACCTACCATGGATTGAAATTGCTCAAGATGAAGATCTTGAGGAACATTTGCCTCAGTGAGGGCTTTATCCAGAATCTGCCTATGAGCAAGCGAGATTTTAAGTAGCTCAAAGATAAAAATCTGAGCATTAGTTCATTTTAGTTGATTGAGAACACTATAAATGGTTGAGGTCAAGTTCGTTGTGGGTTTTACACCTTTTCCAGATGGACCAGCAAGGGCTTTGTCTTTGTGTTGTTCAAGATCTGACGTAGGAGGCACAAGACCTTTGAGCACCAACTTGGCATGAGAGCGAGTAACAGCATTAGCACAGTGTTGCGAGGGTGTATTATCCATTGAATTGGAAGTAGGGCCCCTCAAGACAAATGGTGTCTTGGGTTTGTTGTTATCTTATTTCCCCTTAATGGTAATAATGTTGCAATATTTAGAATCCATAGGTTCAGCCATATGAATGACATTGTCATCATTGGAATACGTATAGTTGACCTTGTTGTAAGGTTGTGGTTGTGAAGTCTCTCCTTTTTCATAAGCTAGAAAAGGTTCTTTGAACGCCTTGTGGTCTGAGTTTTTGTTATGTCCATCTACCACAAGATCACCAGCATCAATCATGTCGTGGACTTTATGGCACAAGTTTATATAGTTTCTAGTTTTGTGTCCCTTGTTTTGGTGATACTCACAGAATGAGGTCTCATTCCACCATGGTGGAAGTGGTTGTGGATCATAGGGATGAGGGTTATCCATTGGTGAAATAAGCTTATGTTGTAGCAATGTTTTGTAAACCACATCCAAAGGTTCTCCCAAAGGCATATATTCTCCCTTGGGGCATGTTGTCCAAGAGTTTCTCGATTTCTTCCCAGATGTCTTATTGTCAGGAGGAGGTTTCTTAGCATTTTTTTGCCGCTTTGAGGCCATCTATGAGATTAAATGCAGCTTTAGCAGGTTTGGGTGTGACATTGTCAACAACTCCATCATGTACAATTTCTTGGTTCTTGTTGACATGTTTGGTTTTATCCCTGTTGGAAGTGGAACCTTGTTTTATGTCTCTCTGAAGAGTGACTTCACCTTTCTTGACCATAAATTCTTCAATACGGATAGCTTGTGTAATCATGTCTTCAAAGGTATGTGGACCTTGTAGTTGGACTCTATACCTGAAATCAGGCAAGAGGTTATCAGTGAAAATGTCAAGCTTCTCTGTTTCTGGGATTTTACAAGAATACTTAGTGTATAGTTGTCTCCACCTTTGGAGGAAAGTAAGGAGAGGTTCACCAACCTTCTGTTTTGCAGAGATCTCAAATATTGACAAGGTGTTGTATGTTATGACAATATTGCTGAACAAATAGATTGGCAATTTCGTCAAACATCTTGATACTAGGAGGTAAATGTGAGAACCATTCCAAAGCCTGACCATCTAGGCTTGTAGGGAATAAATGCATGAGGTAGGTTTGATCATGTATAAACTCCATAGACAAAGCACCAAATTCTTGCAAGTGATCTTGGGGATTAGTAGAACCAAAGTACTTGTCATATTTGGGTAATTCTACGCCTCATGGGAAAGGCGGCATGTTTATGCTTTTGTCAAATAGAAATGGACAAAGAGCATCCAATGTGTATGTCTTTGTGGGTTTCTCTTTCTCATGCATCATCTAAGCCAATTGGTCTTGCATAATTTTCAATTGTTTTTGGAGTTTAGAAGTCTCAGTTTTTTCTTCAGGCATGATAATGGTTTCCACATTGAAATGAGAGGGCAGTTTAGCTCCCTCTTAAGAAAGTTTGAGAAAGTACTTTTCTTTCTCTTCGTTCAGTAGGATTCCCATGACCTTTTGGAAGTTTTTGTCTCTTTGACATTTTGCTATGTGTTCAGGGAGTATTTCCACCTCTTCCTAGTCCTCATCAGTGTCATAGTCTTTCTCTTTCTCTTTGTCATTCCTAGGTGGTTGTTGATGTCGATTATAACTACCATGTTCAGGTTCACGATTAGTCATTATAGGAATGTGTTCAGTTTCAATGTGTCATGTTTCAAAAGGTACTCTAAAAAAAAGGATTAGACATCGTGTTTGGTAATGCAGAACCTCTTCCTATCTCAGTATCCTCTTGGTACAAAGGATTCCTAACCTTTTTTTTTATGGAAAATGTTTGCTGAGTTCGAGGTGACCTGGTAGGTGAGGGCTATCGTGAAGATACCTCACTAGCCAAACTAGATACAGATTGTGTAACAAAAGGTAAGTGACCTCTGTCATGATTATGACCTCTGGCATGACCACGTCTAAGTCTAAGAGGATAAAACATGTCGCTTCTGGTTGCGATAGTCATAGACAAGGACAAAAATCTAGAACCTGGACAAGGACTACACTAAGGCTGAGTCTCAAAAAGGATGAGATAATAGCAAGAATGTTGTCCACCAAGGCACAAATGGTCTGATTTAAAGGCTAGAACAGCTAGAGATTATGACCAACATGACAAAGGTATGACAAGCATTAAGAAACAAAGACAAAAGGTAACTTAAGAGACAAGACCAGTCAAAGTACAAGATACAAGTCTTCAGCTAAGCGAAGTGTCACTATTTTAGGATTGTTTGCAGATAGAGAGCGATAAATGAATGTAGAAAAAGACAATGTGTAGGCCATAGATAGCTAAAACAGACCCAAATTGGTAATGCTGACACAAAGTCTCGCGTGAGAAACCTTTATAGGCCGCGCGAAGAAGTTTTTTAGGTCATTTTCTGGCTCTTGTAAAGGTCAACAATAGTGTTTTAATTTTGTGCAAGAAATTTCACAGGGTCATGTGAAGACTCATGACAGAAGTTTAATTTTGTGCAAGGACAAAATGATCTCGTGTGAGGACTAGATGATTTCGTGCGAGACTGAAAAAGTTTTTGCGCAAGAAGGTAGACCAGTTTAACAATAGCGACTGAATTTGACAAGGTTTCTAGACTGTTCGGACAAATTGGGCAGATTTATCAGGCAAATTTGATTGGATGGATAGCAAGGTTGACCTAGTAAGATGTTTGGACAATGTTTCAAGTTTTCAATTTCAGGAAAAGTGTTCAAAGAAGACAGTGGGAAGCAAGCAATAGTCGAAAACAGTCCTACCAAGGACAAGGCAACTCGACAAGATAGGGGAGTCTTGACTTTTGTTTGTTGTCGAATGGTTTGAGACTTGTTTAAGACTCGATAAAAAACATGCTTTTATCCCTAAAAAGAAAATTGGTAGAGAAGGCAAAACCTTTTGTCCCAAATCTTATGCGCATGCGTGTACCTCACACAGTTGTGTCACCCCCTAGAGGGCACCCGTGTTTTTGGTATATTCAAAAAACTTAATAGTATATGCTAAATGAGTGCCCTTATGGCAGGGGACAAGCGTGTATACCACCTTCAAACATCTAGTAGCATGCCTATGGTGAGTTCTACTGGAGAGATTCTTCCCCCTCCTTACACAAAGATTATGCCTCCTTTCGGAGGTGAATCGGGTAGCTTCTAACTAAGAGGTTTCGTATTAATTCTCAGTGGCTCCACAAGCATAGTTGAGTCTAGTAGCCCACACCAGCATCTGAAAGTGCACACTACTTACTTAACAAGCTAGGGTCCGGCACCAACAAGTGCACAAACAAAGCCTCCCCTTGATATGTGATATCAAGAATCAAGGGGAAGAAATTAATCTGGCTTTGGAGTCTTTCGCTCTACAAAGCATCTTGATTATAGTGAGTTGGAATCTTCAACAAAAGGAGTGTGCTCACTTGGGTCGTTCCTAGAGGTTGGATCACTCCGGCAGGCCCTCTAAAGGATTGACACAGACTAGTGGTTTAGATCTTAGAGTTCGAGTTTCTGATTTCCCTCAAGGGGAAAGAGCATAATCCTCTACCTTATTTTCTCACCCAAACATGCAAGACAAGTTAATTACCAACTTGGCTTAATCAATCCAAACTCATTCTTCCTTAAAGATTTTGATTCCCTAAAAGGAAATCATTGTCTTATCATAGAAGAGAATAAGCATTGGAGAACCACCAAGCTGCTTGCCTCCCTCAGAATGTTGTCTTTCAGAAGCGTCTAGGTTTCTAATTTACTCTCGGTCATGACCTCTGAGAAGTGAAGAGCATATTTCCCTATTCTTCTGTCTTGCATCCTAAGAAGTTCACAAGCCCTAGTTAATCTAATTTTGAAAGCAAGAAAATGAAGACACACATTTTTTTGTGGGTTTGAAAATATTAATCTTTGACAAGTGTATCTTTGACAGTGTCCTGCAAGCAAACTGTCAGTCTATTTTTGAGTGGGTTTTAAAAGGAATCTTTGGCAATATGTCCTACAAACAACGGTTAAGCTGCAAGAAATCTAGAGAAACAGATCAAAACAAGTACATTAGCAAAATTAGATAAGCTGAAGATCAAAAATGTTCAAAAACAAAGCTACTGTTACAAGATCTCGTGCGAGATCTCTAACAAAGCTACGCGAAATTGTTTTATGCTCGCGCAAAATTCTATTATAGCCCATGCGAAGAAAATAGGTGTCGCGTGAAGTTTTGTGTGCTCAAGCACTTTCTCATGTGACATGCAAAGAATCTTCTCGTGAAGATTAAGAATCCTCGTACAAAAATAAACAATCTCGTGCAAAGATTCTTGATTCTATAGGGAATCGTACAAATAGAGAACTTAAAATTTGATTAAAAAAACTATAGATAAGCCTTGAGAAATTAATTTTCTTGGGCCCCATGGTGGGCGCCAGAAATGTATGCGTGAAAATGCGGGCTATGCTAACACACACACACTTCAACATGGTCCTTATTTGCGGATTCATCCCGGAATGAACATTGGATTGTTCATCCGAAAATTAGCCAGAAAAGTGACATGTTGCCTTCTATCTAAAGGGAATTTCTTGTTAGATATCCTCAAATTTGAGGTGTTAAGCAACCAGACCCTCTAAGAACGAAGGATTTAAAAGAAAATGCGGCTAATCTATATGAAATGCAAGTAATCTAGATGAAGTGCAAGCAATTAATCTAGGAAATAGAAGGCATTAATCTAAATGTATGCATTGTTATTTTAAATGAGAATTTAAATGCAATAACAATATGAAAGCTAGAAAGTTGAGTACTCAATTCGATAGCAATTCAATACTATTCAAATTCCAACCTCTATAATGAGGAAATAAGGGTCTCTTAAATAGACTTTCCTGGAATCCATCAACGGTTGAGATCGATTTCAATCAACGGTCAGGATTGAAAATGATGTTTAGTCATAAAGGAAGATTCCCAAATCAAAGGGAGTTAACTGGATCATATTTGAGTGTAAGAGTTAGTCAACTTAGATAGACTTTAGTGTAAAAGCAAGTGATCTGGGTCACTTCTAATTTGATCAACAGTGAATTGGGAATTTCCTTTTTGAACTGAAGAGAGATTTTGGAGAGATATTTAATTTAATAAAATGAGATATGATCTCATAATTACCTTTTTTATTTAATTAAATAATTCTATTTAATTAACTAGAAGCACTTTTCTTGTTTAATTAAATAACTTCATTTAATTAATTAGGAATAACTTCCCATTTAATTAAATAATTTTGTTTAATTAATTAAAATAGGCATATTTATTAAATTAAATAAATTTAATTCCATAGTACATTAGCCTTAGGATATAATTTAATTAAAGTATAAGTACTTAATAATTAAATTAAATATTAATCAATAGGTTTAATGTGACTAATATGAGTAAATACTATAGGAATTAAATAATAAGCATGATGAATGCAGATTAGGGTTTTCTGCATCTGACAATTAAGTCAAGTAGCGAGTAGCAGAATAAGAATTTGCCTAATTAAATAGGACTTAAGAATTGATCAGAAATAGACCAGAATTGGTATCATGACAATGAGCCAATTTTGGGGTATTACAGTGTCAAAGCCAAAAGAAGAACCTCAGAAGGACAAGGAGGTTGAAGTACCCAAATAAGTGCAAAACTTATTGGATAAGTATAAGGATGTAGTTATCAAAGACATAACTAACAAGCTACCACCTATGAGAGATGTTAATCATCAAAGAGATATGATTCAAGGGTCTACTTTACCAAACAAAGCAACTTATAAGATGACCCCTACTCAAAATGAAGAGATAGGAAAATAGGTGCAAGAACTCCTAGACAAAGGGTTGCTAAGAAGGAGGTTGAGTCATTGTGAAGTGCCTCCTATTTTAGCTCCCAAGAAAGATGGTAAATGGAGGATGTGTATTGATTCAAGAGCCATCAATAAGATTACCATTAGATATAGATTTCTCATGTTTGCAATTAAGGATTTGACGGACTACTTAGAAGGTGCTTGCTATTACTCCAAGATAGACTTGAAAACAAGTCACCACCAAATAAGAATCAGATCTCATGATGAGTGGAAGACAACTTTTAAAACCAACAAAGGCTTGTACAAATGGTTGGTGATGTCTTTTGGTCTCAAAAATGCACCCAACACCTTTATGAGATTGATAAATGAGGTACTTGTGGAATTTATTGGCAAATTTGTTATTATTTATCTTGAAGATATACTAATCTCTAGGAGGACAAGGGAAGAGCATTAACAGCTATTGAAAACAATTGGTTAATTGTGTATTGTCTTTGATGTTACACAAAATGTCATATCATTGCCAGTCAATGTATGCCAAACTCACTCAGGCAATGATGACAATTTCCTTTTTCTGCCAAGCATTCCAGAGTTTGCCAAGTTCAGAAGATAGTGTCTACCAAGTGCACTTAGGTGACAAAGGGAAGATCACAGAAGTTGAGTGTTAACCGAGCGCACTCAATTAATGAAAGAAATGTTGGATGGAACCAATGTTAACTGATATCACTCAATTACCAAAGGAACTTTGTGAATATAGAGTGTTAATTGAGTTCACTTGGTTAACATAGAAAAATCATCTTTAAGTTAGTGTATATTGAGCAGGGTTGGCTAATGACGAATTTTCTTGTTTTGGCATATTGAGTTCAATTGATTTCATTACTAGTTCTAGCTGACTAAGGAGATGAATATTAAGTATTCTAAGTTGTATTCAAGATGACTTGACAATGTGTAAGATATAAATATAAGATCAAGTTGTGGATTGAATGTGTCGAACACAATAGAAAATTTGAAGATGCTTAGAGGAAGTGAATTAGACGGGTAAGCGGCATATCCTTATTGAGCTACAAAGATACATTTAATTAGAAAGGATCAAGTATGCAAGCTAGAATTCAGATCTATAATCAGCAATTTAGTTGTATCTGAAACCAGGTCATCTCATTATTACTCTCTAACCATTGTAGCAATGATCTAGATCTCTTAATAGAGTTGGCTTAACAGCTATTTGTGTATCCTCTAACAAGGTGGCATTTCAAGATTGAAGTGTCTAAAGACCTCTAACAAGGCCACTCCTAATAGGGTGATTAAATACTCTAATAGGGTCACACCTAACAATGTATTTTGTAACATTGAACAAGGTTGGCTCCTAATAGGGCTCACTTTAGAAGAGTTTCCCAATTTGGGTTTCCATGTTAAATTTTGGTGTCACTTGTGTTCATGCTATTTCTTTTATGTGTATGAAACCAAGTTAAGTAAGATTAATCACATATAATATCTTTATATTTTCATGTTAAGCAATAGCCAAGTTATTTCAGTGTTTGCCAAGTGATTTCAGTGTTTGCCAAGATACAACATTTGCTAGTGTAAATCGAGTGACTATGTGATTATCGAGCATCGGTATTTTCAGTAAATTTTATTCTGACATCTAAGAGATCTGGGATTTTTTTTGTGGTAACTAATTCACCCATCCCCTCTCAATTACTCCTCTTATATTTCTAATAATTGGTATCAAAGCTTCTTGGTGCTTGTTGGGAAAGGTTTCAAGGACCCAAGCTAAAGATCAAGATGCCTTATAGGAGAGATATTCCCAAGTTGAATAGGGATAAATTTGAAGCATGGAAGGAACTTATAAAATTGCATCTAGCAACCATCAGTGATTTAGGTTTGAAATATTTAAACACTACTTACAAAGCTCTTATTGGTACAATGATTATGGAAGAAATTGTTGAAAAGAAATATCATAATATCATGATGATTGACATAGCATCAGCTCTTAACTATGCTGAATTTGATGAGGTCAAAGGATGTGCTACTACTCATGATATGTGGACCAAATTGAAGAATATCTATGGAGGTGATGATAATGTGAAAAGAGCCAAGGTAGAAAGCTTGAGAGGTTAGTTTGATCAGATGAAGATGAGAGAAGATGAAAACACTGTAAAATATGTTGAAAGAATCAAAGCCAGTGTCAGTATCATCAAAGCCTCTAGAGGAAAAATTGAAGATGTAATAATGGCAAGCAAGTTATTCAGAACCCTTCTTCCTATCTATGCAATCAGAGTGTCTGCTATTCAAGAGATGAGATGTGATACAAATAATGAGATAACCTTGGATGCTCTAGTTGGAAGATTGACTACATTTGAACTAGATAACTATGATAATTATACTCCTATTTCTAGCAATCTTGAGTCTACATTTGAAGCCTAGGTATCACTCAAAAATAAAGCTAAAAGATCGAAAAGCAAACAATCTAAAAGTGAAGAGAAAGATAGTTCTGACAGTGATCTTGGAGCCATTGAAGCATTTCTTGCAAGAAGGTATCCCAAAGGCAAAGGAAAGTATAAAGATAAAATTCCTTTAATTTGTTTCTCTTGTGAAGAAGCTAGACACATTATTGCAAGGTGCCCAAACGAAGAAGACAAAGATTAAAAGAAGCACAACAAGTACAAAGGCAAGAAGGATTTCAATAATTTCAAGGACTACAAGGACAAAGGTAAGAAATCTTGTTTTATGGCTAAAGATTCAGATAGTAGTGAAGATGATGAAATGGTATATATTGTTGTAAAAGATGAATCTAATGATGAAGGAGATAAAATGACACTTATCTGTCGTGTTAGAAAAAATGATATGTGGATTATTGATAGTAATTGTTCACATCACATGACTGGTGACAAAACAAAGTTTGAACATATGAAATATTATGATGGTGGAAGTGTGAGATTTGGGAACAATGAACCTCATTGCATAAAAGGAAAAGTTTGTATCTCACTTACCAAGAAACTTAGATGTAATAATGCTTATTGGGTCAAAGGACTAAAGCATAATCTATTGAGTGTGGTAGAGTTGAATAACATTAGATTCAAAGTAGAATTCATGAATGGGAAGGCCAAATTGCTAGATGGAAAAGGAAATATGGTTGGGTTTGAAAAATAAACAAAAAGTAACCTATTTTACTTAGATCTCAATGAGAGATCATGTTTTATTGTTGAAGTAGAAGAAAGTTGGTTGTGGCATAAAAGGTTATGTCATGTGAACTTTGATAATCTAATCAAGATAGGCAAGAAGAAAAGAGTAAGAGGTATTCCTAGTCTGAGAAAACCTGATATGGACCTATGAAAAAATTGCCAAATTAGTAAGAAGGGAAAGACAAGTTTCAAAAGCAATGACTATCATTCTAAAGAAGTCTTGGAGATAGTTCATACAAATTCATGTGGACCTATTGGAATAGAGAGTTACAGTGGATATAAGTATTTTATTCTTTTTCTTGATGATTATTCTAGAATGATGACTATAATGTATCTAAAAGAAAAATCTAAATCATTTCAAAAATTTAAGTGGCATCTAGATAGAGTAGAGAAAGAAACTGGAAAGAAGCCAAAGTGTTTGAGATCAGACAGAGGTGGTGAATTCATTTCCAATGAGTTCAATGAACTATGCATTGAAAGAGGAACTAAGAGACAAGTATCAACCCTTGGTACACTACAACATAACTGTATAGCTGAAAGAAGGAATAGATCCATCATGAATTGTACAAGAACTTTAATGATAGAAAAGAGTATTGTAATCAAATACTAGAAGGAAGAAATCAGTATTGTAGTGCATACATTGAATAGAGTATAGTTGAAGAAAGACTCAAATCAAACTCCCTATGAACTACGGTATGGCTACAAACCTAATGTAAGTTACTTGAAAGTATTTGGTAGCAAATGTTATATCTTGAAGGAATATAGGAAAGGTAATTTGATGTGAAAGGTGATGAAGGCATATTCCTAGGATACTCTTGCAAAAGAAAAGCATATAAATGTTTGAATTTATCAACTCATAAGATCATAGAAAGTGTACATGTGAGAATTGATGAGTTTGTAGGAAAGAAAGAAGAAGAAAGCATCAAAGAACCTAAGAATTACAAAAGATTTGTGCATTATGAACCTGATACATTGCCAAATCTAATTGAAAGATAGAAAACTTCATCTCCTAACTCCCCAAAATCTCTAGAAGTACCCGAGTTGCAACTAGTGCAACCTAAGTCACAGTCTAAAGGACCCATGTCATAGTTAGAAGCTACCAAGTTGTAGTAAGTGCAACCCGAGTCATCAAAAGGATCGAGTCACAAATAGTGGGACCCAAATGAAGATCATGCCAAGCTATGTGGAACAAGTTCTAAATCCAAAGTACCTGTATTTGCAAGATATGTCAAAAGGCACCATGTACCTGAGCACATCATTGGAGACAAGTCAGATGGAACAATGACAAGAAACAAATTGAAAGGCACATGTTTGCTCGTTGAATTTGAACCTAGATTAGTGAAAGATTCTTCGGATAATGAAAGTTGGATTAAAGAAATAAATGAAGAAATAGAACATATAGAAAGGAATAAAACCTAGACTCTTGTTCCTAGACTCAAGGATAAAAATGTGATTGGCACAAAGTGGGTTTTCAGAAATAAGATCAATGAAGATGGAGAAGTTTCAAGAAATAAAGCAAGGTTAGTATGCAAAGGTTATTCTCAAGAAGAAGGTATTAATTATGGTGAAACTTTTGCTCTTATTACTAGATCTGAAGGTTTTAGAACTTTACTTGCTTATGCTACACATAAAGGATTTAAAGTTTATCAAATGGATGTAAAATTTGCATTCTTGAATGGAATTTTTGAAGAAGAAATTTGCATAGAATAACCTGAAGGTTTTGTGGATCCTAGCAAAATGGATATGGTCTGTAAATTACACAAAGCATTGTATGGTCTCAAGAAAGCTTCCAAAGCTTGGTATGAAAGACTTCATAACTACTTTATAAAGATTGGTTTTCAAAGAACAAATGATAGCAGTAGCTTGTACATCAAAGAAGGATTAGACAAGAAAATTGTGTTGGCTGAAATCTTTGTGGATGACACTTTATTTATAGGAAATGATGATTTATGCAAGGCATTTTTAGAATAAATTAGTAAAGAATTTGAGATGTCCATGTTCGAAGAAATGAAATTCTTTGTTGGATTATAGATTCAATAGAAGAAAGATAGTATCTATATTACTCAATCCAAATATACCAAGGAGATACTAAAGAAGTTTGAAATGGAAGATTCAAGACCAGTTTGAACACCTATGTCTATTGGACATAAGCTTTCCAAAAATGATGATTCAAAAGAGGTAGATCAAACTACATATAGATCAATGATTGAAAAATTGCAATATGTAGTGCACACAAGGCCTGATATTGCATTAGCAGTTGGTATGGTGGCAAGATTCTCAGCAAATCTGCAATCAAGAGAATCATGAGGTATCTAAAGGGTATTGAAGACTATGGATTATGGTACAAAAAAAGGAGGCAATCTAGATTTGAAACCATTCACAGATGTTTATTGGGCAGGAAGTGTTGATGACAAGAAGAGCACCAGTGGTGGAGCGTTCTTTCTTGGTAAAAGACCAATGTCTTGGAAAAGCAAGAAGCAAAATTGTATTTCTTAGTCCACAATAGAGGCAAAAAATTTGACCGCAACAATTAATTGTTCCAATGTTGTTTGGTTCAAGCAATTGTTGGCAAGTATGGAGATAGAGATCAAGGATCCAGTGGTTATCTTTTGTGATAACACATTGTAATTAATATATCAAAGAAACCTGTGATGCATACCAAAACCAAGCACATTGCTATAAAATATCATTTTCTAAGAGAATTGGTATAAGATAAAGAGGTAAGATTGGAATATGTGAATACTAAAGAACAAATTGCAGACATATTCACTAAGTCATTACCTAGGGATGCATTTTTATATCTAAGAGGTAAGTTAGGGGTCATTCCCCTATCTAAACCTCACTAAATGAAGTTTAGTGATGCATCAACTAGAGCATGTTGAAGATTATCCAATTGATGTAGTATTCAAAAGGTGTTAGGATTTAACCACGAATAGAAATAACAATTACATGCAAATGTAACCAATATCAAAAAATAATAGATCGAACATAAGAGAACACAAGACACCAAGATTTAATGTGGTTCATCCAATCATTGGGCTACGTCCACCAACAACAAGTCTAGTATTATTATGATCCAATTATTACAACCATATTACAATTAATAAACCCTTACAGCTCAATACTGTCACAAGAACCAATTTTCGCATCACACATTATGAAAATCCTTAATCCTAAGCCTTTTTATACAAGCTTTTTGCCACTTAAAAAATTAGGGCTAGAATAATATAAAAAATAGTAGTCGACACCTTTTACAATATAAGGTCATTTTTGGCTTTGGGGGTGTTGCCCCCAAAAATGTCCGCAAGGGCGTTGCCCCTCAACCCCACCCTGTGCTACAATAGGGAGTGCACTTGACCCTGTCTTGGGGGCGCTGTGCCCAAACCCCCATAGAAATAATCTGGAGGGAAATCACATTGAATAAACCTCTAAGTTTGATTAGGATCCACATCACAATAATATCCCACTCAAAGACTAATCAGACTCCATAATAATAACCTCCCACTTAGAGACTAATCATAGCACTGCTAAACATGTAGCTCCCACTGGAATATATCAAACCACCATGGACTCTATTATTTTATTTTGTTTACTCTAGAAAACCAACCAACTAAAGAGGAGTTCAGCTTCTCCCTTGTTACTACTTTGGTAAACATATCTGTTGGATTGTCACTTGTCTATATCTTCTCCAGCTTTAGCTATCTATCATCCAAAACTGACCGAATGAAATAGTACCACAATTATATGTGTTTTTTCTTTGAATGAAAAGCTAAGTTCTTTGCAAGATGAATGACACTCTTGCTATCTATGAACAAATAATTATCCTCCTGAGGGTGTCCCAATTCTTCTATAAAGAAGTAAAGCCATATCATCTCCTTGGCTACCTCTGTAGCAACAATATACTCTGCCTCTGTAGTGGATAAAGCATTAACTAAAGAGGAGTTTAGCTTCTCCCTTATTACTACCTTGGAAAACATATCCAATGGATTGTCACTTGTATGTATCTTCTATAGCTTTAATTGTCCATCATCTAAAATTGATCGAATGAAATCGTACCACAAGTGCAATGCAGAGCTGAATTCTTTGCAAGATCAATGACACACTCACTATTTGTGAACAAATAATTATCCTTCTAAGTGTATCCAAATTTTTCCCTGAAGAACTAAAGCCATATCGTCTCTTTGGTTGCCTCTATAGCAGCAACATACTTTGTCTTTGTAGTGGATAAAGCATTAACCTTCTACAACCTAGAAATCCAACTGCTACCCCACCAATAGTAAATACATAACCTATAATACTTCACCTAGTATCAATATCCCCTACCAAATCTTAGTCAACATATCCCTGTAAATTAGTAGTAGAGCCCCCAAAATGTAGACACTTACTAGAAGTTCCTCTCAAATATCTAAGAATCCATTTGACTGCATTCCAATGCTCAATTCCTGGATGACTCATATACCTACTAACAACTCCCATTGCATGTGCAATATCTGGCCTCATACATACCATAGCATACATCAAGCTTCCTACAACTAAAGTATAAGGTACCTTGGACATCTTATCCTCCTCTTCTTATGTCTTGGGACGCATCTCCTTAGTCAACTTCAAATGACCAGGTAAAGTTGTGCTGACAGCTTTAGCATTCTCCATAGAGAAACGTTGCAACACCTTCACAATATAATTAGCATGAGATAATATCAATTTCATGTTATTCCTATCTCTACAAATCTTCATACCAAGATTTTTTTTGCTACCCCTAAATCCTTCATAGAAAATGCATGTTCTAATTGGTGTTTCAACCCCTTAATGTGATCCATGTTAGACCCAGCTACAAACATATCATCAACATATAAACATAAATTAGTGTAGTTGTCATCATCCAACATCTTAAAATAAACACAATAATCGGAATGATACCTACTATATCCATGCTCATGCATAAACCTGTCAAATTTCGAATACCATTGCCGAGGTGCTTGCTTCAAGCCATATAAACTTTTGTTCAATTTACACACTAAGTTCTCCTTACCTTTGACCTCAAATCCCTGTGGCTATGCCACATAAATCTCTTCATCCAAATCACCAAGGTTGTTTTAATATCAATCTACTCCAAATGCAAATCTTCAGTAGCCACAATACTTAAAACAGTTCAAATAAAGTCATTTTAACAATAGGAGAGAATATCACATCAAAATCAATGCCCTTTTTTTATGCAAATCCTTTTACCACTAACTCGGCTTTAAATCATTTATTACCTCCATCCTCTTCTTTTAACCTGTAAACTCATTTATTATGTAAAGCTTTTTTACCTATAGGCAACTTGCATAAATTCCATGTCTTATTTTTTAGGAAAGAGTCCATTTCTTCTTTCATTGCAAACTCTCACTGAATCTTTGTATCAACCTGCACAGCTTCATCATAACATTCAAGTTCACCAGCATCTGTTAGTAAAATTGAGTACAAAGAAGGAGAAATTTTTTTTGGAGGTCTACTTAGCCTTGTTAACCATCTAACATTCACTAGGGTGTGTGGTATTTTTTGTTGCAGTTGTTGTAGATGAATTACTAGAACATTGGCTTTTGGAGTATCATCCAACACTACATAATCATTTTCTTTCTTCTCATGTTGCTGAACAAATCTTTGTACAATAATTTCTCATTGAACATGACATCCCTAGTTCTTACAATTTTATGATTTTCAAAATCTCAAAGCCTATAACCAAATTCATTAATGCCATATCCAACAAATACACATTCTTTGACTTAGCTTCCAACTTAGTTCTATTTTCAAAATCTATATGAAAAAATGCTTCACAAACAAAAGTTTTGAGAAAAGAATAACTCACCTTCTTACCAGTCCATGCTTCATCTAGAATACCATAGCCCAAAGGAGTAGAGGGGCCTCTATTAATCAAATATATAGTAGTATTGATAGCCTCTACCCACATGTTTAAGGGCAACCCTTCATGCAACCTCATGCTTCTTGCATGCTCCATTATAGTCTTGTTCATGCATTCAGCCACTCCATTTTCCTATGAAGTCCTTGGAATAGTATTTTTTATATGAATACCATTAGCAGAGAAATAATCTTCAAATTCATTACTTTAATACTCAACACCATTATCAAATCTGAGACATTTTAATTTCTTTCTAGTCTGATTTTCAACCAAGCATTTCCATTTCTTAAAAGTTTGAAATACATCATATTTTTGTTTGAGGAAATAGAATTGTACTTTTCTAGTTGCATCATAAATAAATATAGCATAATAATGAAAGCCATCAAGGGAAGATACCTAAGCTAGTCCCCATACATCTCTATACACAAGCTCTAATTTCTCACTTTTATTTTCCTTCCCAATCTTCACAAAACTCACTCTCTTTTGTTTTCCATACACACAACTTCTAAAAAAAATCCATATTAACACATTTTAGACCTAATAGAACTTTCTTTGAATCTTTCATACCTTTCTCACTTAGGTGCCCAAGTCTATTGTGACATAGTGCTATATCAGACTCTATAGTGGCTATTTTTCCTCCCTGCTCAACTGCAGCAACTATTCCTAAATATTCATTTTTCTCTAAAATAATCAAAGTAGAAGGGACAATATGACCTATACAAAGATATAAGGTGCCTACTTTTACACCTTTTGCTATTAAAAGGGAACCTTTTGAAACCTTCCAATTTTTATCATTAAAAGTAACTACACAACCCTCATCACCGAGTTCCCTTGCTGAAATTAAATTTCTACTTAGCCTTGGAACATGTCTTACCTCATGTAGTAGCCAATGATTCTCATTCTATAACTTAATCTTAACTTTTCCCTTTCCAATAATCTGACAGGGTTCATTATCCCCCAAATAAACAAGCCCAAAATCCCCTTGGACATAATCAATAAAATAACCTCTATGAGATGTTGCATGAAATGAAGAACTAAAATCTAAAACCCATGAATCATCAACACTTTCTAAAGACAAAAGAAAAGCATCTTCTTCGGATTTGTCTCCTTGTTCACTTTTGGTTTATCTCCTTCATTGTTCTTTTGAGTCTAGCAATATTTCTTCTTATGCCATGTTTTACCACAATACCAGTAATCTCGCAATCCTTTGGATTGAGACCTCTTCCCCTTTGACTTTCCTCTTGATTTCCCATGATTTTTAGAATTATTTCCTCTTTCAGTCATTTTTTCTCTTCTTTGTGTGTTCAAAGAACTTCCTGATGTACATCCACTTGAGGTTTTCCTATGAATTTTCTCACTTAGAATAACACCGATCACATCATCATATTTTAGAGTATTAGATCTAGAAATAGAATTACTCACAACCATTACCATGCCATTCTAACTTTTAGGCAAAGAACACAAAATCAAGAGAGCCTTAATTTCTTCATCAAAATTAATATCCACAGAAGATAACTGACTAGTAAAAGTATTAAACTCATTTAAATAATTTATAATAGATCCACCTTTTACCATTTTCATATTAAATAAACGCTTCATGAGAAATACCTTATTTGAAGTGTAGGGCTTTTCATACAATTTTTTTAAGGTTTCCATCAACTCTTCCATCATCTTTGCTTTTGTAATATTAAATGTCACTGATGGTGCCAAGCATAATCAAATTCTTCCAAGTGTCTTTCTATCTAAAATCTCTCATTCCTCATTTGTCATAGCTCACTGATTTTTAGTTTTTCCTTCCAACGGCTTCCATAAATCCTTCTAATAGAGATAGTCCTCCATTTGCATCTTCCACAACTGAAAGTTATGCCCAATAAACTTGTCAACCCTCAACTTACTCTCGTCTGCCATCACTCCCACTCAACCATGAGACCTTCCTGTAGAGGATCGTGAAAAAAGATTCGACAACGGTCTAGCCAAAAAAAAATGATGACTGTCTGGCTTTGATACAACTTGTTAGGATTTAACCACGAATAGAAATAATAGTTACATGCAAATATAAACAATATCAAAAAATAATAGATAAAACATAAGAGAACACAAGACACCAAGATTTAATGTGGTTCACCCAATCCCTGGGCTATGTCCACCAACAACAAGTCTAATATTATTATGATCCAGTGTCTACAACCTAATTACAATTCGTAATTCCTTACAGCTCAATATTTTTGCAAGAACCAATTTTTGCATCACACATTATGAAAATCCCTAACCCTAAGCCTTTTTCTACAAACTTTTTTCCACTTACAAAATTAGGGCTAGAATAATATAAAAATAGTAGGTGACACCTTTTATAATATAAGGTCATTTTTGGCTTTGAGGGTGTTTCCCACAAAAACCCCCATGGGGGCGTTGCCATTCAACCCCACCCTATACTATGATAGGGAGTGCACCTGGGGCACTACCCTAGGAACCTGTAGGGGTGCTACCTCTTGACCCTGTCTTGGGGTCTCTACCCTCAAACCCTTGTAGAAATAATTTGGAGGGAAACTGCACCAAATAAACCATTGAGTTTGATTAGGCTCTACATCACAACAAAAGGGCACATTATGTATGAATCAATACATAAGGTACATTAATACTCACTGAATATTGTCTTTGGCGTGAGATGTCAAAGAGGGAGAGTTTGTTGTCATATCTCACAAAAATTTTCTAAAGAGGGAGAGTATGCATTTCACATTAATTTTATAAAGGAAGAAATATTTGTAAAGATGTCAAAGAGGGAGAACTTGGTCTGATATCAAGAGACAAAGTTTTGCTGACAAATGGAGAAACTCAAGGAAGAGGTAGTTCACACTGATAGAGGAAGTTCTCATGGATGAGAATTAAAATGAAACTAAGGATGTGTTCCTTATTTTATTGTTTCTCTAAAAATTTCATTGTATTATGACATCTTGTGTTGCCACTAATGCCAAAGAGGGAGATTGTTGAAAATAATTGATTAATTGTATATTGTCTTTGATGTTACACAAAATGTCATATCATTGCTAGTCAGTGTATACTGAGCTCACTTGGGCAATGAAGACAGTTTCCTATGTCTTCCAAGCATTCCAGAGTTTGCCAAGTTTAGAAGACAGTGTCTACAAAGTTCGCTCAGGTGACAAAGGGAAGATCGCAGAAGTTGAGTGTTAACCAAGCTCACTTGATTAATGAAGGAAACATTGGATGAAACCAATGTTAACTGAACTCACTCAGTTACCAAAGAAACTTTTTGAATATATTGTGTTAACCAAGTTCACTTGGTTAATACAATAAAATTGTTTCTAAGTTAGTGCCTACTGAGTAGGGTTGGCTAACAAAGGATTTTTTTGTATTGGCATATTGAGTTCATTTGATTTCATTGTTGGTTCTAGCCAACTGAGGAGATGAATATTAAGTATTCTAAGTTGTATTTAATCCAACTTGACAATGTGTAAGATATAAATATAAGGTCAAGTTATGGATTGAATGTGTGGAACACAATAGAAGATTTGAAGATACTTAAAGGAAGCGAATTAGAAGGATAAGCATAATATCCTTATTGAGTTGTAAAGATACATTCAATTAGAAAGGATCAAGTATACAAGCCAAAATTGAGATCTGTAATCAACAATTTAGTTGCATCAAAAATCAGGTCATCTCATTGTTACTCTCTAACCATTGTAGCAGTGATCTAAATCTCTTAACAGAGTTGGCTTAATAGCTATTTGTAAATCATCTAACAAGGTGGCATTTCTAGATTGAAGGATCTAAAGACCTCTAATAAGACCACTCCTAACAAGGTGATTAAATCCTCTAATAGGTTCACACCTAACAGTGTGTTTTGTAACCTTTAACAAGGTTGGCTCCTAATAGGGCTATCTTTAGAAGAGTGAAAATCAATAACTAATTGCAATTGGTGGTTTTTCCCAAATTGGGTTTCCACGTTAAATCTTTGTATCACTTGTGTTCATGCTATTTCTTTTATTTGTATGAAACTAAGTTAAGATCAATCATAAATAATATCTTAATATTTTCATGTTAAGTAGTTTCCAAGTTATTTCAGTGTTTGCCAAGTTATTTCAATGTTTGCCGAGTTACATCATTTTCTAGTGTAAACTGAGTGACTTTGTGTTTACCGAGTATTAGTATTTTTAGTAAAGTTTATTTTGACATTGAAGGGATCTAAGATTTGTTTTTGAGGTAACTAATTCACCTCTCCCCTCTTAGCTACTCCTTTTATATTTCCAACAATAACATCTAGACAAGGAACATACTCCATCAAGAGAAGTTGATGATAAAATTGGAAAAGTGTGAGTTCCTTAAAACTTAATTAGTGTATCTTGGTTTTGTTGTAGCCCAAGGAAATTTAAAGATAGATAATTCCAAAGTAGAAGCCATTTTGAATTGGCCCACTCCTAGATCAGTGGGATATTTTATAGGTTTCCATGGCTTAGCTTCCTTCTATAGGAAACTTGTAAGAAAATTCAATCATGTTATATTGGCACCCATTCTTAACAATATCAAAGGAGGAACCAAATATAAGTTTGCATGGACTCCTAAATATGATGAAGGTATTGGAATTCTTTAGAATAAATAAGAGGGGGGGAGGGGTGAATCACTTATCCAAAGTCCAAATGTACAAATAGTGAACCCATATCCATAAAAAAAATTCATCATGCATGCCTCTAGATTATCCAATCACTTAAACTTTTAGGTTTCTATCAAATCAACTTTGCAAAAATGTAAGTATGAAACATAACAGGTTCAATAACACATTTGACACAATGATTTTACGTGGAAACCCAATTTGGAAAAAACCACCAGTAACATGCTACTAATTCTCACTCTTCTGAAGTGGTGCCCTATGAAAGGCCAACCTCGTTAAATGTTACAATGCACACCATAAAATGTGATTTGGTTAGAGGATTTCAATCACCCTTTTAGGAGTGAACCTTATTAGAGGAATTTAGATCATTCACTTGGAATGTCACCCAATTAAAGGATTTACAAATGACTATTAGGTCAACCTTAATCCAAAGGATTTACCCTAAACTAATACAATGATTAGAAAGTAACAGTAAAGCTTGATCTGATAACAACTTAGAACTCACTTTGTAGATTATAGATCTCTATTTCAGCCCTCCATTATGCTTGGCTTTCACACACTTTAGCTCTAATAGCTATCCACCCTTCAAGCATCCATACTCTTAAGTCTTCTTACTTTGCATGCCAATTGCAGACTCTACAGGTCGGCCATTATATGAAACAACACCCTAGACTCCTTGTCTTTCTTAGATTCTTGCACATGCCAACTATTGTTTCATGCCTTGTATCCCCTTATAAAGAGAAATTAGATCTATTGCCATTCATCATCTATTGTCCATTTTAGGGTTGGATAGGATTAGGTAGGATTCAATGAATCTACCTATCTTTTCATTTCATTCCCTTTTAGAAATTTCTCCTTCAACTCTCTTTGAATTCACCTAAAAAATGTTTCATCTTGAATTTTGTGCCACTATCTCATCAACCCTAACTTCCACATGGTTCACACAATCTAAGAAATCAAACTTGTCCACTCAGATTCATTGAATTCACGATCTTTCTCATAATGCTAACACTCAGCATTAACTTGCTTATGATGCTCGACACATACTACATTGCTTGACATCCACTATCAAATCACTCGGCATGAACTAAAGTTTACTAGTGCTTGACATCAATTAAACTTTACTCGGCTTACACTGTATCACTTCGCATACACTAAACTTTGACTTTTCTTGACTCCAACTAATTTTTTGCTCAGCTTACACTAACTTTGCTCAACACCTACTATGCAGATTGTTAATCTTGGCATATTCATTGTGTTTTACTTATTCTTCTAATCTTAATCAGTGTATCCATTCTTTGTGACCTTAAGTAGATAGTCAATGCATTATAATATTATTGTCTTAACTAGTCCTTGCACTCCTTTTACATATCATAACTCAACCTTTCCTCTAGGTGTTATTGTTACCTCATTTGATCAAATCCTCTTCATAAATCAAACAAATGATAGTACTCAAATCATCTAAGCAATTGTCTTGCTAGCAAGTAGTAGGTTTGACATCAGTGACAAAACAATTATTGAAACACATTTTTATACTTGTATCAATATGTTTTCAACAAAAGGCTTTGAACTCATGAAGAGAAAGGTAGTTGAACTACCAAGTCTTAGATTACCTGATTTTAATAAGATATTTATTGTGGAGTGTGATGTTAGCAACCTAGCCATTGGGGTAGTCTTGAGCAAGGAAGACCATCCAGAAGCCTTTTTCTTAGAGAAGCTCAATGAAACCAAACAGAGGTACTCCACCTATGATTTAGAACTCTATGTCATGGTTTAGGCACTCAAAAAATGAAGACATTACCTACTTCCAAAGGAGTTCATAGTGTATATGGATGATCATGCCTTAAGTTTCATGAATAGGCAAGATAAACTCAACCAAAAGCACCTAAAATAGATTGAATATCTTCAAGCCTACACCTTCATCATCAAACTTTAGAAGGGGACTTAAAAGGAGGTAGTTGATGCCCTTTGTAGAAGATGTTAGAAATATTAGATAGGCAAGGTTAATGAGACAGGATGAGTGAATCAAGAACCAATAAAACTTTAACTTATTTCACTAATTAATCCTTCATTAATATTCTGATCTAATTGCATGCATGAAAGAATGAAAGCAAATAAACATTTATAGCAATTTGACACAAGATATGGTGACCCAAAAACCTTCCAAATAGAAAGTAAAATTGGGGTGGGGATGATACCCACTAGCTTTAGTACTGTAGTATGAAGTTGGCCTATTAAGGCTTATAATTGATCACTTCTGATGATCTGCCATGTTAAGAGCAATAGGATTGTGAGGTTCACCTTGTTAGAGGATTTACAAAACATACAATGAATTATGCACTCAATAAAGAGATTTATTAAAAACTATTAAGTCTACCTTGTCAAAGGATTTAACTGATACACCTATTAGGATGAACTAGTAGCTGATCTTTGATATGCAACTCTAATTGTTGGTTGAGATTCCTTTGAGTGTAAAGATCACCTTACTGCGATAGATAAATCTTTGTTGTCCCTACTTATAGCCTTCTTAATTCATACTTTTGCTCTTTATATTCACTTTATACTTGCTTATTTGGATATCATACAATTCATTACATATATACCAATCCAAATCACAATTCATCAAAGTCAGCTACAACATAGGTTTCCATCAAGATCATAAAGTCAGCCCAACTATTGACACTCAGGTTTAGAGGACAAACTTGGTGATGCTCTAATACTCAGCAACCATTGTCAACACTTGGCATCATCATGCACTCGATAGACATAGAAGCTTAGTTCATACTAATCACTTCCAAGTAGCTTGAACTCGGTCAGCACTTGTGTGACTTAGTGAACACTATGAAACTTGGCATATAAATTGAATCACTTGGTTGACACTTCATGGCTCAATCAACACCAACATTGTGAGCTCAATATAAACTAAATTATTTGGTTAACATTCCTTGGCTTGGTCAACACTAGATTCTAAAGAGCATGGTTGACACTATGCAACTTGGTTAATAATGTGAAGCTTGATCAGCAGTATCATCGAACAACTTAGTAGATACTACTCGTCATGAATTGTATAAAGATTCTAGAACTCAGTAGCAATTGTAGAACTCGATAACAACTATATTACCCAGTATCAAATATAATACTCGATAGTAACTATAGCACTTGGTTAACACTGCAAACTGAAAGATAAGCTTGGTAGCAGCTTAACCAATTGACTAAGTTGAGTCACTAATAAACAAACTTTGACCTTAATGTCAATAATCTCCCCCTTTCGCATTAGTGACAAAAACACTTATCAATCCAAAATTGAATGCTCAGAATTTCAAGTCCAAAATATTTTTTTATCTCCTTTTAAAATTGCTTTTGTAAAATATATTTTCTAATTAATTGTACATGTATTTGTAAAATACTATGCTACTCCATCATACATATATCTCATATATACTTCTCCCCAATACTCTTCATATATGCATTCATCTTTTATTATACTCTCCCCCTTTTGACATAAATGCCAAAGGTGTATACCACATGTTAATGCCAAAATGTGACAAGAATTCAAAATGTACCTTCAAAATCAATGTCATTGTCTTGTCCCAATTTTCATATAACACCTTGCTTGCATGTAATGCAATCTGCACTTCTGCTGATAACTCCATCCTGTGATTAGCTATGGAGAAGTTACTATCATGGATGAGTGTCTTGGCATGTGCATGTTAAGAATAAGGTGTATCAACCTTGGATTGTTCCTATTCTTATTATTTGTTTTGTAAATGTATTTTTTGCAAATAATGTAATTAAGTTTGAGTGTACATGTCTAGTTGGCATGTTGATGTGTCACTCCACTTGTATGTGTCGACATCTTGAATTGTGTAAAAGGAGATCATGGCTAAAACAATTATGACAGATTCCTATGATGTGTAAGAGCTATCTTTGGAAGATTTGATGATGGGTGAAGACATGAAGACATGTTGCAATTGATCATTTTCTAAAGAATGGTAAAACCCTAATACAACTATTTTTTGGAAGTTGCCCTAAAAGGGAAAGCACATGATATAAGTGTTTTTAGGGTTGAAGATTGGAGAGTGAGAAAGTATATTGTTGGTATGGTATGTTGCTATTGGATTGGTCTTTTTTGTCATTGATCTCTTGAAAGAATTTTCATTGCAAGTGTGTTGTAACCTTTTTGTGTTGAAGATAATACATTGTGCAAGTTTTGGAGGGGTGGGATTGTTTTACCGAAAGGTTTTTCCCCACCAGCATATCTTTGTGTTTTTGTGTTTTCTTTCTCTATCTATTTTATATATCCGTGGTTGACTACAATATTATTGTTTACATAATATCAAATCTGAAATTGTAAGGATTTAATAGGAATTTGCACAATACTTTCCTTGAAGGATTAATGTAGGAAGTTGCTTCTGATGAGACCAAAATTTGCCTTTATTTTATGATAGTTTTAAGATACTTTATTGATACTCTATTTTATCTTTGTCAAAACATTTGTGGACCTATGTTTACCCAATTTATGATAAACCTATGGGTAGAAACTATGTCATCTTTTACTAATATTATATATAGTATGCAGTATTTCATATAGTTATCAAAATGTGTGTTCTTATATTTGAATTTAATTTGATAAATATTTATTTGCAAACATGTCTTTGTATTAAAACTAACCTGATAATGAATATTGAAAGATGATTGGAGGAATTCAAAAGTTAAAGTGCCAACAACATTCAAGGAGAAGAGAACACTAAGGAGCAGCCATGGCGAATGAAAGTTGCAACAGTTCCAGAAGACATGGTAGCAAGTAAGGAGGAGCTATGAAAACTTATTACCTTCTCTACATTTATTCTTTGGCGAGTGGATGTTCAGACTTTATTATTCCCACCTTAAGCCATTATTCTCTCTTCTTGCCTTCAGTTGCTATCCTCCTATTTTCTCTCTTGTGGATTTAAAGCTAGGTCATTTACTTTTATGTTATGGAATAAGTGTTGATTTCCTATATATATATAGGAATCGACCCAAGTGTGTTAAGTTTTTAACCAGTTAGAAGAAATAGTTTAAGGGAACAAACTGTTAACTTTTATAGTTGTGTTTTTATAGTTCTATTTCATGTAATGAATTTCTGAAATCTAATGAAATAGCTTTTGGCTTCTATCTTGTGTTAGTAGTTTAGTGAAGCTGACCAAGGGGGGCCACTTGGAAGGTGGACTAGATTAGGATAGAATAGATTTACTTCCAAGCATTCTTAGTTTCATAATTAGAAGTTGTAAGTTCCTTCCTATAGCATCGCACTTTGTGAATGTTCCTGCAGCATATGTGAGAATAGTTAGTGGATGAACCAAGTTAGAATATTTGTTATCCTTTTATTGTATTTCTAGCATTGATAGAATTAAGTGTGTTAGTTTGATGTAGCAATAGTGTAAGTTCTTTTCCTTGTATGTTACTTTCCTGCAGCATAAGCTTAGTGACTCATTAACAGACCTAATGCACATACTGTGCCAACCATTTCAACTATACGTCACTAGGTTGACAAGATTAAATACACCTCATAACAAGAAAAATAGTCCTTAGTTTGAATATATTGTTCCTAAGCATGTCCTAAAGCATGACTATGATACACCTATTGTGAGGCAGATCATTTTTGGTGTCATTGTTGGGGATGGTGTCAAGCTAGGAGCATTTTTGAGTCATAGTTCTTAGATAAAGTTTTTTTTTTTAGAAATCTCCAGTTTGAAGTTTCTTTCACCAGTGTGAAAAGTTTAATTGCATGCATCGAAGAGGAAGATAACGAGATGAATATGGTAGATTTCTTCCATGGGAGTCTGTTAATTTGAATGAAGAAATTGAAGAAGAAGAAGTTGAGTTACATTTTGAAGATGCAAGCCTTATTTTTCCACAGCATCATCATTAAGAGCTGAACCAATAGATATAAGCGGTCTTCAACCCTTCACCGAAGTATTGGCCAGTTTTCTTGATAACACTGCTCTGAATCCACCAGTTGTTAATCATCTAGTACCCAATGTCCCTTTTCAGTAGCAACCTCATAATATAATACCTCTTGTCATGGCACAACCTATTTTTCCATTTCCTCTTCCAAGTCCTGTAACCAATGCTAATCTTAAGAACATACCTCCCACTGCTCTTCCAAAGTTCTATGGCCTTGCAACTAAAGGCCCTAATACTTTCTTGTTTGAATTTGATATCCTTTGTCATAGTTTTGACTACAACACTGATGCCCATACGCTTAAATTGTTTCTAGCAACATTGAAAGAATTAGCTCTACAATGGTTCATTGGCTTAGGAGCCAATGCAGCAAGAAGTTGGGATGAGATGCAAGCTCTATTTTTGGATAAGTATAAAGAATATTGCAAAGCATCTGGTTCAAGAGGGGATGATATCTTTAGGATATCACAAAAGGAGGAAGAAACATTGGAAGATTATGTTTCACATTTCTCATAAACACTGCAGGAGAACCCTCAGCACATGTTGTTTGAAGATTCATAAAAGCTAGTTTTTCTGAGAGGTGTGAATGATGACTGTTTAGAAGCATTGGACTTGATGGCTAGTGGTGACGTGTATCAAGCTTCCTGGGATGATCTCAAGAAGATCTATTAGAAATATTCAAGATTAACCATGAAGTAAGGCTGAGGACCTCATTCCACAATCACTAAAGGAATTAGTCAAGGCATTTCAAAGCTTGAGATATCTAACCTATTGTCAGATATCATTAATGATGTCGCTACACATCTGGACAAAATGACTGCAAAGAAGAAGCAAGTTGAAGCTAAGTTACAACTAGCTGAATACTACCCTCATTGTCAGAAGCAGAAGAAGGATTGCCAATGTAAACTGGTTGCAAGCATGGAGAACCAACATCTTCCAACTAAGTGCGTCAAGATAGATGGACATGATGAAAAAGTATTATTTTTTGCTCAACATCGAACATGGGCCCCACATCAAGGTATGCCTCAAGACCTCTTGCAAAATTCAAATTCATATAGTAATTAATGGAAAAACCACAATCCCCAAGGTCCTCCACAAAATCAACCCAATTGGAAAAATGCTAGGCAAAACAATTAGCAACAATCCCAATGGCCTTAGAATTCCCAACCACCTTGGCCTAACCAATAGAGTAACCAATGGAAAAACCAACAAAACTATTAACAAAACTAGCAAAACCAATGGCAACCACCCAAGGGAATTAGTAGTCTACAAACCAATAGAGGGGATCTCAACAATGGCCTAAACAATATACTGGTACTCCATAATTACCACCTCCAGTTTAGCAACCTACTCTAATGCCCCCACCTGCAAATCCTGGACCTCAAAAGAAAACATAGTTACCTGCACAAACTTAGCCAAACCCAAATAGCCAACAACCACAACAGTCCATGTATAGTGTTGATACTCAGTAGTATCCTACTTATACCCTGAATGTTGTTGATATACATATGAGATCTGGTACAACTTTACTAGCACCTAAATCGCCTCTTATAACTGAAATACCAGACTCTCTTGCAGCATCAGAACCCTCAGTTGCTGAAACCATTGACTCAACCAATGTTACTATGTCAACCCTAGCTCAACCGGTAGTAGAGCCTCCTTTTCCAAAAAAGTTGATACAAAAGAAACATGAACAAATAGAGGAACAACATTTTAATATTGTTGATCAGTTGAAAAACATGCATGTCCAAATACCTCTATTTCAAGTCATTAAAGATGTTCTAGTTTATGGAAAAGCTATTAGGGAAGCCTGCTTGAAGAAACCTGGAAGGAAGAAAAAGGACCCCACCACAGTCCATGTTGTGGGACAATTGGCTGACATCATGCTAGGTAAATTAATTACACTAAGGAAGTCCAGTAGTGAATGTCAGTATAGATGGTCAGTTTGTTAAAAATGCTTTAATAGATCTTGGAGCTGCTATAAATGTTATGACCAAGGATACCGTGAAGAAGTTGAAAATAGAAGGGCTAAGGGCTACACCAACAATTCTACAACTTGCTGATAGTTCTACTGTTACCCCTAATGGGATGATAGAAAACATAGTTGTAACCTTAGATTCTCTGGAATACCCTGCAGACTTCATGATTTTATCCCCCAAAGTTAATCCATCTAGTTACCTTGTCATCTTAGGTAGACCATGGTTAGCCACAGCCGATGCAAACATAAGTTACAGATTAGGGAATAGGACCATATCAAATGGCCAAGCAACAAAGAAATTTGATTTATATCCTCTAGCCCAACCGTTACCAAATTTAAGTACATATGTTTGGCCAGATTTAGTGGATGAAGAAGAAGAGCTAAACTCTATAGCATAGCTCATGATGTTGCATAGGTAGTCTTTTCTAAAATTGCAAGAGGAAGATTCAGCACTTCAGAGTATATTCACTAACACTTGTGTGGTAGAAAAAGACATATCAGAAAGTTCTATGTTGGAATTAATAACATATGAGGAATGTGATAAGAATTGTACTTTTCTCAAAAAACCTGAAATTCTTTATCCACTTTTACCTTGTGAATTAGAAGCAAGTCCAATCTCTAAAGTTTCCATGATAGAGTCCACCACTACTATTGAACTGACTAAAGGTCATAATCTCCATGTTAATCCTAAGTTAACACCCACACAGATGGAATAGTTTAAAGAATTTCTTCAAAGGCATGAAAATGCCTTTCAATGGGATTATAGTGATATGAAAGGGTTGAGTCCTACACTATGCACTTGTAGGATATACATCAATGAAGGTTGTCTACCACTTTGTTAACCCCAGAGAAGGATAAATCCAAGCCTTAGAGAGATAGTTAAAACTGAATTGCAAAAATTACTTGATGCTAGTTTTATTTATCCTATATCTGATAGTAGATAGGTGTCACCCCTGGTCATAGTGCCTAAAAAGGGAGGAAAGTGGAGAATTTGTGTAGATTACAAAGAGTTGAACAAAGCTACCAAAAAAGATCACTTTCCTTTACCATTCATAGATCAAGTTTTGGACACACTAGCTGGAAATAAGTATTTCTCTTTTCTAGATGGGTATAGTGGTTATAATCAAATTGTATTGCTCCTGAAGATCAAGACAAAACCACATTTACATGTCCATGGGGTACTTTTGCATACTCTATTTTACCATTTGGTCTATGTAATGCTCCCGCAACATTCCAAAGAGTTGTTATTAGCATCTTTGCTAATAGATCACATGATTGTATGGAAATCTACATGGATGACTTCACAACATTTGGAGTCACTTTTGAGGAAGCAATGGTGAATCTTGAAAATGTTTTGGTCAGATGTCAAGAACATAGTTTGGCACTTATTAGTGAAAAGTGTTTCATGCTTATGCAGGAAGGTGTAGTACTTGGTCATTTCATATCCACTATAGGAATACAAGTAGATCCAACTAAGATAGAGGTAATTCAAACATTTCCCATACCTATAAAGTCAAAAGATGTACGATATTTTCTAAGTCATGCTAGATATTACAGACATTTCATAAAAGATTTCAGCAAAATAGCTAGTCCCTTGTATAAGTTACTCACAAAAGAAGTTGAATTTAATTGGAAATCTGAATGTGATGAAGCCTTCCTATAGCTTAAGAAACTTCTAACTATAGCCCCAGTTTTACAAGGCCCTAGTTGGAATTTACCTTTTCATATATATATATATATATATATATATATATATATATATATATATATATATATAGAGAGAGAGAGAGAGAGAGAGAGAGAGATGCCTCTAATTATACCATAGGTGTAGTCCTAGCACAGCAATCCCAAAATCTTGAAAATGCAATCTATTATATCAGTAAGAGCCTTCATAGCCTAGAGTTGAACTACATTGTGATTGAAAAAGAATTGCTAGCAATAGTTTATGCCCTCAACAAATTTTGGCATTACATAACTGGCTATTCCATATTTGTTCATACTGATCATGCAGTAATTAAATATCTCATGAAATAACCTACTATAACAGGTGGGTTTGCAAGATGGTTACTATTGTTGCAAGAATTTGATATAACTATTGTAGATAAGCCTGGAAAAGCCAATGTTGTAGCTAATTATTTATCAAGAATCCATCATGATGATACTGACAGTACTTTGGTAGATGATGCATTTCCAGATGGCATTTGTTTCATATTGTTGTTCAAACTCCATGGTATGCAAACATTGCTAACTACATTGTAGCCAATAAGATACTAGCACATTTTTCTTGCAAGGAAAAGAAGTTGCTTGTGGAGAAAAATTTCCATTTTTCCTGGATAGAAAATCTCTTGTTTTACACTGGACCTAATCAAGTTATGAGAAGATGTGTGAGAGAAGATAAGACATATGACATTCTGCATGCATGTCATAATGAACCTTGTAGAGGACATTTTGCAACAAAAAGAACAGCTTTCAAAATCTAGACAACTAGTTATTATTGGCCTACACTTCACAAGGATGCAATCAACTATACAAGGAAATGTGACAAGTGTCAAAAGATGGGTTGGCCAACAAGAATAGATGAAATGCCTCTTAATCCTTAGATGGCATTAGCACCATTTGACAAATGTGGCATGGACTTCATTGGACCAATTGATCCTCCATCTAATGGGAAATCCTATATTCAGGTGTGCATTGATTACTTAACAAAATGGGTTGAAGTTAAGGCTATGAGGCATGCTCGTGATGAAAAAGTTGAATTTTTGTGTGAAGAGATTTTTACTCACTATGGTGTACCCAAGGAGCTAGTCACTGACCAAGGCGCACAATTCACCTCTAATCTAGTCTCAGAGTTGATGAAACAATATAATATTAGGCATCAAAAATCTAGTCCTTATCACCCTCAAGCTAATGGACAAGTAGAGGTCACAAACTGTAAGTTGGAGAACATCTTAACAAAAATAGTCCATTTGCACTGTAGGGATTGGACCAGCAGATTACAAGAAGCTATTTGGGCTTACAGAACAACCTGGAAGACTACTATAGGATTCACACCATTGGAGCTCTTATATGGTAAGGTAGCAATGCTTCCAATTAAATTTGAACATAAAACTCTAGCGAAAACATTGGCATTGGATATTGAACTTCCTGTAGCACAAAGAGAACATCTTCTACATCTTAACTCTTTGGGTGAGATGCGCAAAGTTGCTTTGGAACATATTGAACTGATATAGAAATAAAGAAAACAACAGCATGATTCTCATAGTATCAGTAAAAAATTTCAAGTTGGTGACTAGGCATTACTATATGATTCCAAATTCAAAGATATGCCAAGAAAGCTACAGACAAAATGGCTAGGACCATATGAAATTAGTCATGTCTTTGATAATGGAGTTGTTCAACTCACAACCATTGATCTGGTACCCTTCAAATTGTTAGTCAATGGTCATAGATTGAAATTATACAAGCAGCCCCAAACAAAAGTAGACTTCCTGCAATAGTTTCAACATCTGGATTCAAATGCAAATCAAGCAACTCTTCCTGCAGCCAAAGGTGTCAACCTTCCAACTACCGCTCTTCAACATTAGTCTCCTTGTTCATGCTCATAATAAAGACTTTATGTTCACATAAAGTTCACTTTTCTATTCACTTTTTCCTTCCATCTCATCTCTCTACCTTCCACCCATCCACCTCATCTCATTTCTTTATCTTCCATCCATCCACTTTCCATGTCATCAATTTTTCATGCTTTCAATAAACCCCGCGAGATGCTAATAGACGTTGTTGATAATGATATCATTTCCACCACCTTTTTGGTACATGCGATAATCAGATCAACAAGTATGACATTTTAAAATTATTATTCACTTATAGTCCACAGATTTCGTTAATTATATTTAATACTACATAGTTCATATGATGGCGGCATTATGCCAATCCCTTACCCATACTAGGTCTGATAAGTGAGGACACTTATCCAAATTTAGTAGTGGGCAGGGAAGGTCACTAATATCCAATGGCATTTCTATTTATCCATAAAGATTTTTCCAAATCTTTGCATTCCTTTCATTAATGAAAATCAATTGCCATAAGTACACAAGTGAGGTGTCGTACTCCCTATTTTTTGAATGATTTTTAGTGTCAAGCTATGATGTGACTTATGTTTAAGTTTTATGTGATTCAAACCCTATTTTAGGACAATTCTCACACATATTCATGATTTTCCTTCATTAAAAGCCTTATTATTGTGCATAACAATTTGTTATGACATTAATTGCATGATTAAAATAAAAGAAGTGTGAGTTGAGTCTATAAAACAACAAAGCAGTTTGAAGCTTGAATTCAAAAGGAGGAAAATAGAGTAAATAAAGAAAGTGTTAAGAGAATGGGTGGATAGTTGCAGAGGAGAGAACTAGTGGAACACACTATGTTACTCTTGGACGTAGAAGCTGTGAGAAGGTTTAATGCATGTGGATGGCTGGGGCATTTGCTAAGTTTAACATCATTTGATGAGGAGGCAGTCACAGAATTTACAAGGACATTCGACGAGGGTGAAGCTTCCATTTGGGTTTTAAAGGTGATTGCAACAAAGGAACACATTGCTGAAGTGACTAAGTTGCCTATAGTTGGAGAACATTACCCCATCACACATGATGCAAGGTCAGCAAGAGCTCAATTTACCAAACTGCCTGATCTTTAAATGGACATTACAAAGCAAGGTTGCAAGAGAATGTCACTATTTCCACCATACAATGAATTAGCCATGCACATAATCAGGTATTTTACATGCGAAGGCAAATTCTCATATTTGCATGCACACCATTTCAAATTGCTTAGTTTTTTTTTTTTTTTTAAAGAGGGGTAAACGCTTTGACTTGGAGCTATGAACCAGTGAGGCCACAAATGGGGGACCTCATCCCCATTAGATTTGAACCTTGATGGCAAGGATAACAACTTAACAACTTAACCATCACAGCATGCCACTATTGGCAAATTTCTTAGTTGTGTAAGGCATAATCTTGTAGTAAATATTCCAAATTTCCTATATAATATGCTTTCTATTAATGCGGAAGAGACTCAGAAAGGAAAAGATAATTATGTTACTCATCATGCCTTGATCAAGTTATTGATAGAGAGGTTTCTTAGGGATGTATCTCCCATGACATGGGAAGAATTTGTGCAAGCCAAAACTTTGCAACCCCAAGCTACCCCTAGTGAACAACCTGGTGATGAAAATGTAGCTCCCACTAGTAAGCCTGTTGAACAAAATACCTAAGAGGCTGAAGTCAAAAAGACCCAAGAAAATGTGCAAGAAACTATCCCTGTCCAAGAAAATGTGTCTTCACCTGTGCAAGAGACTTCGAAACCTACTACGAGCAAAGCTAAGAGGAAACAAAAATCACAGGAAGAAATCTCTATTCAAGAAAAGGAAGAGCCAAACCCTACAATTGTAAGACAAAAGAGAACAAAGAAAAGTCTTACAGCAACTACTCCTACAATAGAGACACCCAAAGGTAGAAGTAGGCAAAAGCCATGATACAAGAGGAAACCCCCGTAAGGAGAAGCCCTCGAATGAGAGGGCAAGTTTCTAAAGATTATACATTATCTAAAGCATCCACCAAGGAATCCCCTGTGCAAATTGTTTTTGATCACTCTCCTCCCCATCCTAAGGTTACAAGTATTCCTAAAAATCCCACTGAGGAATGTAGGGATGAAATCAAAGAAAATCTAGATGATACCCCAGTAGACCTACTAGGTACTTCCAGTTGTAGGGATGAAACAATTCCTGAATATGTTGATCTAAACACTACCCTTGTTCCCCATAGATCAACATGGATTACTAGTTTTGTAGAACATTTATGGAAAGAACAGAGAAAAGGAAAAGAGATCATGAAGAAGACAATGGTTCTATCACACTACAGAAACTCTTTTTTTAGTTGTATGGACAGCATCTGTTTGTTGAAGCCTTGTGGAAAGAAGAGAAGAAAAAGATGAATAAGATTATAGTATCTTAAGGTGATGAAATTGCAGATTTAACGAAACAGTTCGCAAGCCAACAACAACAAATGGACCATGCCCTCAAGCTAGCCAATCAAGCCCTTGCTTGTAGACCACCACCAAGAGTTTATGTTCTTTGTTTGAAAGAACATTTTTTTTTGTTTCAATTAATCTTAACTCTTAAGAATATTAATGCAAAGTTCAAATTAGCACAAGAATTTTATGGACTATATCAGACTCTGCCACCTTGGCAGCAGAATTTACTTTGTGAATTATATGTTCATAATTTTGTTATCCCTTTAGAGACTCAATGGAATCCCTTACTTTACATAGGGGATATACACTTAAGAGCTCTCATGTCTTGGATGTCCAATGAAGCAAATTATGACAGGCAGCTGAATAATTATAGGGATGAGGAAAGGACAGAACCTTTGCCTTTAAGAGTAGAGAGTAGCAAGCCAGAGGAAGTGGTCAGGGATTGGTTCACATTAACCTATGGAAAGAAGAATCCAAAAGTAAGGGATAGGATCTTTGCTACTACAGCTAAAGTTTATGTTGATTATGAAAATCTGCCTTACTTTGCTTTTCAGAGAGCTATGACTGGTGCTAGGAGTAGATGGGCTAGACTACCTGAATCTCTTAAAAAGTTAGAACCACACAGTCCCATTAACTTGGAGGCAACACTTCATAGGGTTCCAAAATATTTAGAGTTAGGGAAACAGGCCAGGCCAAAGTTGTGGTGTCCCCTAACCATGCAACCTCCAATGCTCCTATGGCCTTTGTATGACATCAATGTTGATAGACTCGACAAGCTTCAGGAAGATCACAAAAAGGAAGTGTGGGAGAGAACTACAGGATTTTACTACACTTTCAAGAGCAACAAAAAAGGAAGGACAGAGATTGGAGAGTTTAGATCATTAATGAGGAAGTGCAATGCTTGAGGACAAGCATTAGTTTAGCAGGGGGCAAATGATGAGACCAAAATTTGCCTTTATTTTATGATAGTTTTAAGATACTTTATTGATACTTTGTTTTATCTTTGTCAAAACATTTGTGGACCTATGTTTACCCAACCTATGATAAACCCATGGGTAGAAACTATGCCATATTTTACTAATATTATATATAGTACAAAGTATTTCATATAGTTATCAAAATGTGTGTTCTTATATTTGAATTTAATTTGATAAATGTTTATTTGAAAACATCTCTTTGTATTGAAACTAACCTATTAATGAAGATTGAAAGATGGAGGAATTCAAAAGTTAAAGTGCCAATAGCATTCAAGGAGAAGAGAATGCTAAGGAGTAGCCATGACAAATGAAAGTTGCAATGGTTCCAGAAGACATGAGAGCAAGTAAGGAGGAGCTATGAAGACTTATTACCTTCTCTACATTTATTCTTTAGCGAGTGGATGTTTAGACTTTATTATTCCTGCCTTAAGCTGTTATTCCCTCCTCCTGCCTTCTGTTGTTATCCTCCTATTTTCTCTCTTGCGGATTTAAAGCTAGGTCATTTACTTTTCTGTTATGGAATAAGTGTTGATTTCCTATATATATAGGAATCAACCCAAGTGTGTTAAGTTTTTAACCAGTTAGAAGAAATAGTTTAAGGGAATAGACTGTTAACTTTTACAGTTGTGTTTTTACAGTTCTATGTCATGTAATGAATTTCTGAAATCTAATGAAATAGTTTTTGGCTTCTATCTTGTGTTAGTAGTTTAGTGAAGCTAACCGAGGGGGCCCACTTGGAAGGTGGATTAGAGTAGGATAGAATAGATTTACTTCCAATCATTCTTAGTTTCACAATTAGAAGTTGTAAGTTCCTTCCTGTAGCATCACACTTTGTGAATGTTCCTACAACATATGTGAGAATAGTTAGTGGATGAACCAAGTTGGAATATTTGTTATTTTTATTGTATTTCCAGCATTGATAGAGTTAAGTGTGTTAGTTTCCTGCAATAATAGTGTAAGTTCTTTTCCTTGCATTTTACTTTCTTACAGCATAAGCTTAGTGACTCATTAAGAAACCTAGTGCACATGTTATGCTGACCATTTCAAGTATATGTCCTTGGGTTGACAAGATTAAATGCACCTTATAGAAGGAAAAATAGTCCTTAGTTTGAATATGTTATTCCTAAGCATGGCCTAGAGCATGACTACGATACACCTATTATGAGGCGAATCAGTTTCCACACCTGAGTTTCCTTATAGTGTAATGTGTTTTTGCAATGCATCCATGTTTGGAAGAATCATGCCTTGGATATTTACAAGTGTGGGACTGATCTTGGCTTCTTCCCTTAATAATTCTACTTGCAAATTTGTTAGATATCTGATCTTTGAATAGTGAGCAGAACTATAGCTTGGGTTAAGTGATAATTGATGTGCACTTGCCTTCAAGTCTTCATCTATCTTTGCTTTCAAAATTTTTTTTTGCTCTTTGTAGCAACTTATCTTTTCCATTCATATCTTCATTGAATTTCTGGACAACTTCTACTAATTGATTCAAAATAGGTTGTGTACTATTTGTTGATCTCAAATTGGTTTTGACTAATGAGTGTCTACACACTTATTTCATTTACTTAGTTCATGTCAAACAAGTAATACATGTCAAGCACAAAATATATATAATAGAGCATGTCAAGTCCATAGTGAGTACCAAACCACTCATCTACTGAGTCACTCAAGTGCCGAGAAGATAGTATATGCTGAGTGATTCAGGAGTCGAGCAAGCAGTTCATGCTGAATGATACTGATGTCAAGTCTTAGTGAAGAATTCAGTATATGTCGAGCATTAGAGACTTCAGATGCTGAGTGATACAATTTTGTTAAAGTTGTTTGTAATGGCACAAACAACTATGTAAACCATTTTGAGCTGACTTAAAGATGAATTATGATATTTTGGAGATAAGTCTTAAGTTGGATTCCCAATGCAATTACATGCAGCCAATCAGAAAAAGAGAAGTTTAAAGTGGCAAAATGAATGAATCAAAACTATTGATTCATACCTAACCCTAAGTCACCTAAGTCTTCTTAAGGAGGACAAACCCTAAACTCTCTAGAGGAGAAGAAGCAAAACATTCATGGTGACTAAGGGGTTATGATCTGAGATTGCATTGAAAAATCAATTAAAGGAGAACAAAGGAATGGAAGAGCATACAAAAAAGAGACATCTAATTAAGTAGGATCAAGAATACATCAGTTTGGAGGTGATCTATCATCAAGCAATCAAGTGCTAACCACAAGATCATTGTTGAATCATTCTAACAGGTGAATCAATCAAATCTCTTAATAGAGTAGTCCTAATAGGTTGTATTGAAATCCTTTAAGAGGGTGCTTACTTAATTGTGATTTTAAGTCCTTTAGCAAGGTACACTTCTAATAAGGTGTTGAAATCCTTTAACAGGGTGAGACCTAAGAGTCTTTGTAAGCCTTTAACAGGGTAGACCTTTCACAGGGTAGATCATGTCTCATGATGAAACATTGTAACCTTCATTGGATACACTTTATTACTGCAGAAGTGAAAATTTGTGTGTGTCATCCCCACCCCAGTTTTACCTTCTCATTGGAGGGCTTCTGAGTAATCATATTTGGTGTCATACATGTGTGAATGTTTACTTGCTTACATGTTTTAGATGTACATGATTTACATGTTATTTCACTTTACTTATTGAATACATGAGATGGATGTGTGGTGAAAGTTTTATTTGTCAAAGTTTAAACTGTTGATTCACACACCCCCACCCCCTCAAAAGTTTACCTTTCCTATTGTAATTCCAACAATTGGTATCAGAGCCTTGTTCTCTAAAAGAGAAGCTTTATAGCTTTGAGGAAAGATCTTGAAATGGAAGTCTACAATTCGGGAAAGACTATTGAGAAGCAGGGAATTGAAATACAACTCATTCTACATCAACTGAATGAAGCAAGAGAATAACTAAAGAAATCCTTGAAGATAAGGAAGGAAATTGCTATTGAGGAGAATGATACACAATACAAAGAGATTGACACTACTAAGCTATTTGTTGATGGAGAATCCAATGAATTTGATGCAACAGTTGCAGATCTAATGGAACAGAATAGAGCCCAAGCAAAGGAAATCAGAAATCTCAAGTTAGAGCAAGAATCACAAGCCATACTACTATGTGAAGTGACCAAATAGAAGATGAAAGCTATGGAAGACAAAGCCATGATTGAAGAAGATTAAAGAATTTTAAGCAATAGACTGGAAGAGAAATCATCAAAGATAACCAAGATTTCCAACATGCAATTGGATACATTGAGTCAAATGATGAATGCCAACTATGAGTTGTATGTCAAGGACATTGATATAACAACATTAAGTTGCAGAATGAGCAATTACAAGGTGACCTAAAAAGGGAAAAGGAATTTGCTAAAATTTTCAATAAACCTAATGAATCCATCAAATACTTTAAGCAATTATTGAGATCCCCTAGATCCAATAATGACACATCTAAACTAGGATAAATAAGTATTGAAGAAGAAGGATCATCCAAAAGTGCTAAATAAAGGAGCAACAAAGATAAGGATTCCAAACCTACTTGTCATAATTGTGGTAAGAAAGGATGTATTGCTAATGTGTGCAGGAGCAGAACTACGAATCAGAATGTCAAGCATAAGAACATAGTTCATTGTCATAAGTGCAACAAACAAGGTCATCAGGCACATGAATGTAGAATCAAGACCATACACACACAAAGATTTGAAGGGTATTGCTATGATTTTCAAAAGTATGGACATAGAACTTTTGAATGCAGATCCAAACCCATGCAGTCATAAAAAAGGCAAGTAAAGGTAAGGAACAATGGCAACTCTTATAACTGGGATTATAACACAAGATATAGTTGTCATTATTGTCAAGAATATGGACATGTTCCTAAGAATTGTATTAGGACACACTTCAAAGGTGATTACAAGAGGCATTTGAGTCAAACCACATGTTTTAGCTATTTGAAGATTGGTCACATCAGTAGATATTGCTCAACAAGGTCAAAGGCACCAAGTTGTGAATTTGACAAAGGCAAAGGCAACACAAATGTTGAAAATTTCAGAAATGAAATGAACAAGACATGGAAGAAGAAAGATGATTGCAGCACATCGAATGGAGAAGAGATCACTTCACAAAATAGGTCAGGTGATCACACCTCATCAAACTAAGTAATTAAGAGGTATGTGGGACTGATATTCATAAGGTTATATCATACATCAGTTCTAAAGGATTTAGTATTAAAAAGATTACATTAGCATGAATAAAGATGCAAGATGTTATTAGGAATCCAAGAAAAATCTTAAAGGTTTTCATGTTGTTGTCGAGCATGAAAAGTTTCCTATGTCTACCAAGTAAAATGCAAGAGGATGTCGAGCTAACAAACTAGCTAGTTGATGCTGAGCTTGTAATGGTTGCCAAGTGAATGAAATGTTAATGGATTCCAAGTGAGTTTGAAATTAGTTGATGTTGAGCCTACAGCTATGTAAGCAATCAACATTGATTATAGGGTTTCAAAAGGGTATTTGATCGATTTCAACTCATTTTTCATCATTTCAAAATCAAGAAAGAGCAAGGAGAGCAAGAGGTGATATGGAAATCCATTAGAAGTGATTGCAAAAGATTTGTGCAACAATTCAACACTATTTTATCAGATCTTGCAAGTTATTTACCCAGTGTCGAGTTGTGTTGTTTATATTATCGTAAACCCTAGTTTCGCATCATGGCATCTAGTTCAAAGAATGTAGAGGGTAAGGAGGTTTTGAATGTTCAGCTGGCTAGTAATGAAGTTAAGAAACCTATATTTAAAGCCATTCCTAACATTTCCTACAAACATGACCCCTCCAGTGCGTTATCCATGATACCACCAAACGTTTTAATGGTTCAAGATGTTAGGAAATGTTATAACTGTAAAATTGGTAGCATTGGTGATATGGAGATCAAGCAAACATATGAAAAACTATGTCATAATGGTGTGTTGAAGGAAGAATACAAAATTGTAGAAAAGAAAAGATTAACACGAGCCCTAGATTTCTCAAATGTATTGAAAACAGAATGGATTAGAATAGTATTGAGCAGGATACATTATGGTTCACTATGGATGGATAATGGACCTATCAACATAACCAAAAGGATAATCCATAGGGTTACAGGATATCCAACCCTAGATCAGCCCAAGACCCTAATAAGTGACTCAAAAGAGGTCATTGAAAAGAATACAAGAGTTGTATGGGATAAAAGAGGAACAACTATTGATACTATTACAGATCCTTTGATAGACTTTGCAATAACGGTTATTTCACACAAGTTTTACCAATCCAATAGAGTAAACAATGTGCCCTATATTGTAATGGATGTGGGTTATAAAATTGTTAAGAAAGATCATACATATGATCTTGTAAAGCTACAATTACAACAATTGATGGAGAACCTGGGAGCAATAAGAAAGACAAAGAGTGCACAATGAAAATTTGGTTCTATAGTGATATGCATTTTCTTTTATGTTCAAGACAATTTTCCTACATTTGGCACTATAGCATGGAAAACAAATAGGTCAGTGGCAGTGCAGATTGGTGAAATCATTGAACAATTAGGAGAGAATTTTGAGTCTGTGATGACTAGCTACTTTGAAGACTTTAAGCAATCAATAAAGAAAAGATTAAGAATTCTAGTGTCACTAGTAGAAAAGCATTATGATGATATTTGTTTTCCAGTGGATGTTGACTATACATTTGTTCAAGTTGCTACTCCAAGGGTAAGATGGTTGAGATGCTTAGGATATGAAATAAGTGTTGATGAAGCCTCTGTAGCTATTAATGCATTACTTGCAGAAGAGGTAGAAAAAGATGCCAAGGCATTTGGAAACTATGAGTTGGCTAAGTCCAAGATTACCATGGAATTAAAGACAACTTATGTTATTAAGAAGAAGGATAAATTGGTGAAGAAGCTGAAAGCCAAGGCTGGTGAAGGTGCTGAGTAAGAAGAGGAAGAGGAAGAAGATGATGAAGATGAAGAAGACTCTCAAACCCAAGCACCACTAGCTTTAACACAAGGAATGGGAGAAGATTAGGAAGAGGAGGAGATATAAGTTGTTGAGGGTGTCGAGGAAGAAGAAGCCAAGGAAGCACCTACTCCTGTTGATCAAAAGAAGAGAAAGGCCAAAGCACAACCTGTGGCAAGGGCCTAGAAAACTATCAAACTGAGCCAAGCCAAGCCTACAACACCTACTACAAGGGCTAGTGCATATGTGACTACTCAAAAGGAAAAGGAGAAAGCCAAACTAGCCAAGCAAGAAGGTAGTGTGTAGATAAAGCCAAGGAGGAAATTCATTGCACAAGCCAAATCTGATGAGGAGAAAACAGAATCAGATGACAATACCCAATTCAAAGTGGTGAGTCACAATCCTTTATCAAACTTATAAAATCTGTGAGAATGTTAACACTAATGCAGATTTTTCAAGATTTTCACATGTTGATTTTGATAATCTTGGCAAAGTAGAAAATAATCAAGTGGAGGAAGCTATTTATGCCATGATGGAAAATTTTAAGAAAGCCCCACTAGAAATTGCTAACTCTATGCCCAAAAGTTTATATGAGAGAGTTGAGCAGAAGTGGTACTGTTGTTTGAACTTGGAACAAATAAGGGAGACTTCACTTGCCCAAGTCATGCCTAAACTTAGTAAGGCACAAATTGCTAAGGCTATGAAGAAGTATGTAGTTAGGTTTGTACCTAAATATAGAGCCTTCATCATTTTGCAAAACAATATTGAAGATGTGGTTAAGAAGTCCACACAGATGTGGAAGGTAACATATGGGCTTGCTATAGTGAAGGAAGGTGAGCAAGAGCCTATTGAGGTGAAAGATGATGAGGGAGATGATAACAATGACAATACTATTGAGGGATGGAAAAAAATGCAAGTAGATGACAAGGAAATAGCTGAGGCAGAGCAACAAGAAGAACAAAGTGTACCAAATACACAATTGCCAAATGTCAACCCTCAACATGTAATAGGCGATAATACTGAAACAATAATAGTTAATGTTGTTTATGATGTCATAAATTTGAACATCAATCCCCTTATAGCGGAAGATCTCAAGAAGATACTAGATCAATCTACACTAGAGGAAAAACTATGTGATAATCTTGTTTTGGTGAGTGTAGATGAACTACAGAAAATAGTGACTGATACTCCAAGGGAAGAGGTGAATACACAAGAACCACCTACTATCATCCCTCAAGCCACTAATGTACAACCTTTGGATAAAGTACCTAAAGTTACATCAAAAAATGTTGATACAATTGAAAAGGTCAATATAGTTGAGAAGAATAAAGTGGAAACCCAAGCCACTATAGGAACACAAAGTGAAACAGGTCGGATGATCTTATCTACACCTACAACACAAGCACAAAGTGCATCACAAAGCATTATGGAACACAAGGACAAGCCTGGAGAGATCGAATTGACACTGAAGGTGAAGGAGCAAGTTGTTATTTAAGCCTTGGTAACCTCACCAGTATCTGGCACACCTTCAAGTCATACTCTTCAAAAGCTGGGCATAGATGCAACACCATTGCAGATCTTAGTGCTGAGTCTTGGCTCATCAAAGGCTAAAGAAGTGATACAATATGGAGATGTGAGCCTTGATGAAGAGATTTTGTTACCTAAGTACAATTATGACACAATGTCCATAGAGCATATGGGTATTTTGCAACAAGCCCTTGCAAGAAAGAAGCATCAGGAACTGCTTAGAAGGGAGCACAGGTAGAAGCAGGCATTGCTAGACATCAAAGACATCTTTTTACATGCATTTAGTCTACCAACTCCAAATGAGACCAAGTCACTTATTGAACAACTAACACAGATAGTTGAGAAGGTTAGTGATGCAAACCTAGACACAAATGCTAAATTGTTAGACTAGTCTGAAAAGAAATTTTAGAATAAAGTAAATGAGAAGATATCAAGTGACATAGCACTCACACAAGTTGCATTGGCAACTTAGGTTGAGGATGTGAAGAAGGTACTTGAGAACATTTTCTCATTGTACACTAAATTGTGTAATCCTACACTCTTCACCCAAGAAACCATAAGTCATATTTTGAGCTTGGAAAGCCAAATTAATGCATCAGGTGCAAAACTGCCTATGACACCAACTCAAAGTGAGAAGCACTTCATAACTTTGCTACAAACCCAAGGTTAGTTAGCTACATTGTCAGTAGATGAAGCTAATATAAGGGTAAAACTTATTAGCATCCAATTATCACTCACCCCATACATGGAAATTTTTCACAAGGAGTTAGGCTACACTGAAGCACTCATGAAGAAAGACCCAAATCTTTCAACATTAGATGACCTAGTACACCTTGCTACCGAGCTAGCCATCCAAATCAAGTCTTTGGATGTAGCATGTGAAAATTGGGATGAAGCTCTCAAGATAATACTGGAGGTCCATAAATCTGTTCTAGACAAACACAGTATAAGTGTATAGCCCATTGACATTGGTGTCAAAAAAGGGGAGATATAGATTTTGGAGAGATAGAGAAGAATGGGGGAGAGCAAGAAAAGGGACAGAGAAAAAGACAAAACAAGCTAAGGGGGAGCAAGTAGAGAAACAACATGAAGTTGAAGAGTATCAGATGAGACACATCTACTTAGCAAGAGTACATAATTTTGGATATAGAACAAACTATCAACTTAGGGGGAGTTATCAAATTTTGAGGTATCTAAGTTGTTACAAAATTTTGAAATTTTGAAGTTTTGTACATATATCAAATCAGTGATATGTTATGCTCATAAGGATAAGGATATCAATGCATGACCAAGTGTTTTTGACACTCATGTTAAAGGGGGAGATTGTTGATCTCAGATTGGTTTTGACTAATGAGTGTCTACACACTTATGCCATTTACTTAGTTCATGTTGAACAAGTAATACATGTCAAGAACAACATGTATATAATAGAGCATACCAATTCCATAGTGACTGTCAAGCCACTCATGTGCCGAGTCACTCAAGTGTCGAGCAGACAGTGTATGCCAGTTGATTTAGGAGTTAAGCAAGCAGTGCATGCTAAGTGATATTGATGTCGAGTCTCAGTGAAGAATTCAGTATATGTTGAGCATCAGAGACTTTAGATGTTGAGTGACAAAGTTTTGTTATAGTTGTTTGTAATGGTACAAACAACTATGTAAACCATTTTTTAGTAGACTTAGAGATGAATTACGATATTTTGGAGATAAGAAAAAATCTTGAGTTGGATTTCCAATGCAATTACATGTAGCCAATCAAAAAAAGGGAAGGTTTAAGCGGCAAAATGGATGAATCACAACTATTGATTCATACCTAACCCTAAGTCACCTAAGTCTTCTTAAGGAGGACAAACCCTAAACTCTTTAGAGTACAAAGAAGGTGAATAGAGAAGTTTGCATGTGCAAAAAAAGCATTCATGGTGACTAAGGAGTTATGATCTGAGATTGCATTGCAAAATCAATTAAAGGAGAACAGAGGAAGGGAAGAGCACACAACAAAGAGACATCTAATCAAGAAGGATCAAGAATACATCAGTTTAGAGGTGATCTGTCATCAAGCAATCAAGTTTTAACTGGAATATCATTGCTAAATCATTCTAACATGTGAATTAGTCAAATCTCTTAACAGAGTAGTCCTAACAGGTTGTATTGAAATCCTTTAATAGGGTGCTTACTTAATTGTGAGTTAAAGTCCTTTAGCAAGGCACACTTCTAACAAGGTGTTGAAATCCTTTAACAGGGTGAGACCTAACAGTCTTTGTAAGCCTTTAACAAGGAAGACCTTTCACAAGGTAGATCATGTCTCATGGTGAAACATTGTAACCTTCATTGGATACACTTTATTACTATAGTAGTGAAGATTTGTAGGTGTCATCCCCACCCTAGTTTTACCTTCTCATTGGAGGGTTTCTGGGTAATCATATCTAGTGTCATACATGTGTGAATGTTCACTTGCTTCCATGTGTTAGATGTACATGCTTTACACATTATTTCAATTTACTTATTGAATGCATGAGATGGACTCTATACTTAATGCATTCACAAATATATCTTTTACATCTTTTGACACTTGGGTTTCCTTCCTTTTTTGTTCTCTTAGAATTTGTTGCTTAGCTCTTTTCTATAGTAATTTCCCCAGGATGTTCATCTTAGCAGTAGTGAGGGTAGTGATATCCTAGTTTGGAATAACAATATCCTCATCTAAATCTATTTCCTCATCTTCATCCTTTGCTTTCAAAGTAGGAGAAACAATTTTCTTACCCTTGTCTGATACTTCAGTACTTGGTTGAGACTAGTTCTCAATTGTCATTGCACTCACTATTAACACGTTTGGAATTAAAACAATTGTAGAAATTGAGGGGCTAGCAACAAAAGTAGATATGGCACTAATAGTAGAAATACCTTTTTATTGCATTGTCAAATCTAATGATGGAGGCACTCATTGGTCTGTAGATGAAGTGTTGATCACTTCAGTCAATGTAGTACTCAGCTGAACAAGTGCAAAGATTGGTTGGGTGCTTGGTGTTGCAGTGGTTGCCACAACCAACTTGGTAGAAGCTTTTTTAGAGCTTGATGGCATTAAAGCTTTGCTTAGAGACCGAGGAAATGAGCCATTATTGCTGCTGTAATCTTTTCTGGGTCAATTTCCTCAATACTCTGAATCTTAGGGAGACTTTCCTCTGTAGCTTCTTGTTCTTCCCCTTTATTATCTAGATTTGCATCTTTTTTTTCAACATCTTCTTCATCATCATTGTCGTCATCTTCCTTGTCATCTTTATCATCTTTGTCACTAACATGAGCAAAAAAACCATTGGATCGATGTAGCTTGTAAATATTATTATGTGGTTGTAGCTATCTTCACCACATATTCAATGTCTTTCATCAATATCATACATGTGTTGAATTTAAGAGTGAGCTTTTCTTCATTTTTCTTCAAAGATTCTTTCACCTTTTTTTCATTGAGACTCGGTATGAGTTGCCTCAGAGTCTTTTCAAAAATGTCTTTTGCAGTCTTCTTTGCATGCTCCCATCTAGGCTTGATTGCTTGCATAAGCTCATTAGGAATTTGTTGTACAAGTTGATTAGGGGAGTACTTCCATTTTCCCTATTTTGTCATTATCATGTCCTCAATCTAGTTTTTCTCATCTATGTTCCTGGTTTCATATATGAGAGATTCAAAATTTTCCATTCCAACTCCTCTATCCAATTCCTTTAACTTTTCTTGAAATGTAGGTGGAGGCTTTTTGTGCTTGGCATCTTCCTCACCTAACTTCAATTTCTTCCTAGATTTTGGTGCTCTTCTTGTGAATACAACAGTAGATGACTCAGTAGATTTGGTTACGATAACCTTACCTTTCTTTCTTATAGGTTCTTCTTCCTCAGATTTGGATTCCTCATCTTCTGCTTCATCCTCTTCCACATCATCTCCTTTTCCTTCTGTCAGTAGGAGAGTAGAACTTGGTTGTTTCATTTTTGCTATCCTTTTTCTTCCTTTGTTAACTACTTGAGGAAGCTTGATTTCAAGTTCTATCCTCACCTTGACTTCTTCATAAGTTCCAAAGTATGATGCCTTAGGATCCACAGGCTCATTCAATAGAGCTTCAATGTTATCTTTTGTGTCATCAATGTTAACCTCATATTCAAGATGCTTAACACTTACAACCATTGGTCTAATTGCCTGAATTTACACTCTATCATAGTCTACCATGAAATATATATCATCTTTGTAGTCCTCTACAAGTTTCTTTGGTATCTTATATCCATTGTTCATATTTTCTTTAAATGTATCAAAATAGTTATCCATTATACTATCAAAATTTGCACCCATCTTTTCTATATATTCATTAATTTGATATAGAATAGGTACATCTTTTCTCCATACAACTATGCCTTTAGAAGGGAAGAATTTTTGTACAAAGAAAAATAAAAAATTTATGAGTGAGCCAAACTTACATGAATTTTTCTTGGAACCTCTGATGCTTTCAATGTTCTTATTGAACTGATTCAATAACAGATCGGCAAGGTCGAATGACATGTTGTTTTTCACCACCTTGAGGGCCAAATCTGTTGCCTCACATGACACACTGTTGAGATGAATAGAGCTATATATTTTGTGGGCAATCACATGAATACTAAACTTCAATTCCATGTCTATGAATCCACTTATCTTCATTCCTTTGCCATCCCACTTGCCAAGAGTTTTCTTCGCCAGTTCAACCTAACCTAGGGTTTTGGTCCTGTTGGCTTTGTTTAACATTAAAAGGCCAATGATTTGATGAATCATCTTCCTTGTGATCAAAATGGGCTGATCCAACCATAACTTCCCATTGTGAACTTGACTCAATATGAATCTTATCCATTTTGCTTGAAAATCCCTTGGCATATGTAAAATATATGTCAAACCCTTTTCTTCCAAATGTTAATGCTCAGGTTTTAGAGTGCCATTCACATTTAACTTATTCAATGCCTCATGTATTTCATGTGTGCCTAGCTCTTGAACAAAGCATCTATAATATGAGCATATATCGTGCATGAGTAATACCTTGGAAGGAATTTGTGATTGTGCACCTATTGGGTCGATGATTTGACAATTGTTGGATTGATTTTACATGTTGGAAACTTGCATTATGCTCCTCAAATCAACATTTATGACCCTTTCTTTGCTTTGTTGCTAGAAGAAGCCATGATCGGTAGGTTATTTTAGGGTTTCAAAAAACTTTGGAAATTCTTTCAGCAACAAACACGAAGATCGCTTGGAAGCACAAAAATTGCTCTTCACAAATAGCTCTCAAAAAATCATGGTGAAGAATGAATTCAATTTTCTTTCTTTTAACAAATTTTCACTTTTAAATTGCCATAAATACTTTGGTACAATCACTCACTCGGTCACAGACTGTCTTCCACTCGATTCTTTCTTTTAATACTCGACAAACATTCACAACTCGGTAGACTCAACATTACTTGGTAGAGTCTTCAACAACTTGGTCCACACACAATACTTCAATGTAACCCGACCTTGCTCGGTAGGGTCTTGCAACTCGACCTAGCTCGGTAAAGGTATTGAATTTTCACAACTACTTGGTGATCCTTGTGCATCTTGAATGTTGATATAGATCCTTTCTTCTAGCTGGTTGGAGCTGATGAGAGATGTTTGCTTCGTAATCTCAGTTCTAGTTATTCTTGTGGGAGTTTAAGTTGAGATGCTTGAGTCACCCAACTCTTGAGTGATATATACTTCATGACTCAAGCTTTCATTCTCAGGAGACTTGGCACCCATTTTTGCTTCATTTGTTTTCTCATACTATCAGCTTTGGCTTTCTTTTCATCATCAATTCTTCTAGTGTTCATATAGTTCTTGGCAAGGTGTCCAAGTTCTGCACAAATAAAACATCTTCTGGTGGTGTCTATTTTCCTCATGTGATGTTTCACACAATTTTCTCTAATGTGCCTGAATCCTCAATGGTAGTGGCATCTACACCATGTGTTGTAGTCCCATCCAAATATAGTTTTTACAATTTGTTCTATTGGATTCAATATCTTGGTTTTGCATTTAGAAGATTTGTGTCCTTGTTTCTTGCAATTGTGACATTTACCTTCAAACATAGGTTTCTCCTTGCATTCACTTGCTCTATGACCATACTTATTGTAGCTATAACACTTTCCATTGAATTTTGCTTTACCATTACTCCGACATTTGTTTGATGTATGACCTAACTTACACAATGATTTCAAGTAGGCCTTTGGTTCTTTTGAGCTCCTTGCTTAGATGATTCACCTTCTTCTATGTATCCTATTCCTACTTTGCCTTTATGTCTGTAGTAACTTTTCTAATTTGGCTGATTCATGCTTTTTTGAGATTTCAACATTTTTTCACTAGTTTGCTTTTTAGTGTTTAGATCATTCTGTAGTCTTTCATTCTTTGATCTTAGATTCATGAGTTCTTCATTTGCTCTAGTGAGTTAATCAATGAAGTTTATTTGTTGAAGGGGTAGATGCCAAATTTCATTGTTCTTTTCTTCTATCTCTTCCTTGGCTTTGTCTTTTTCTTCCATGACTTCACATTATCTTACTAATTGGATTTCTTGTTCTCTTTTCAGCTTTCTAAGTTCTTAAAGATTGGAATTCTTTTCTAATAGGTCTTTGATTGCTTCATCAGCTTCATCTAAATATCTTTCTGGATAGATATCTTCAATTCTTTCTTCAGTTTAGAGATTGTTATTCATTTGTACTGCAAGATCTTTCCTTCTTTCCAATGATTGAGAGAGTTGCCCCTTTGCTTTCTTTAGTTGTCCAATAGCTAATTCCAAATCCAACTTTTCATTATCAATAGCCTGATCTAGCCTATATACCTCCATTGCCTTTGATCTTTGCTCAAGCTACTAAACTTCTTCTCTGAGAACCACAAAGCTCTAATACATTTTGTTGGAAATATTAGATAGGAAAGGTTACTGAGAGGGGAGGGGTGAATCAGGAACTAATAAAACTTTTAGCTTATTTCACCAATTAACCCTTCATTAATATTTTGATCTAATTACATGCATGAAAGAATGAAAGCAAATACACATTCGTAGCAATTTGACACAAGATATGGTGAGCCGAAAACCTTCCAAATAGAAAGTAAAACTGAGCTTGGGATGATACCCACAAGCTTTAGTACTATAGTATAAAATTGGCCTGTTAAGGCTTACAATTGATCACTTTTGATGATCTACCCGGTTAAGAGCAATAGGACTATAAGGTCCACCTTGTTAGAGGATTTGCATAACATACAATGAAGTATGCACTTGGTAAAGAGATTTTTCAAAGACTGTTAAGTCTACCCTGTTAAAGGATTTAACTGATACACCTATTAGGATGAACCAGTGGCTGATCTTTGATCTACAACTCTGATTTGCTGGTTGAGATTCCTTTGAAATGTAAAGATCACCTTGCTATGATAGATAAATCTTTGTTGTCCCTTATACTACTTGTAGCCTTCTTAATTCATACTTCTACTCTTTATATTCACTTTATACTTTGTTATTTGGATATGATACAATTCATTACATATATACCTATCCAAATCACAATTCATCAAAGTTGGCTACAACATAGGTTTCCATCAAGATCACAAAGTTGGCCCAACTACTGACACTTAGGTTTAGAGGACAAACTCGGTGATGTTCTGATACTTGAAAATCATTGTCAACACTTGGCATCATCATGCACTTGGTAGACATAGAAGCTTGGTTCATACTAATCACTTCCAAGTAGCTTGAACTTAGTCAACACTTGTGTGATTCAGTAAACACTACGAAACTCAACATATAAACTGAATCACTTGGTTAACAATCCATAGCTCAGTCAAAACTAACATTGCAAGCTCGATATACATTGAATCACTTGGTTGACATTCCTTGGGTGGGTCAACACTAGATTCTCATCACTAATACTGCAAGCTCGGTAGATATTGAAGAGCATGGTTGATATTGTGCAACTCGATTAATACTGTGAAGCTCAGTTAGCACTATCATTGAACAACTTGGTAGATACTGCTCGTCATGAACTACATAAATATTTTGGAACTTGGTAGCAACTGTAGAACTAGGTAATAACTATATTACTTGGTAGTGACTATATTACTTGGTAGTAACTATAGCACTTGGTTAACACTGCAAACTGAAAGATAAGCTTGATAGCAGCTTAACCAATTGACTAAGTGTGAGTCACGAATAAACAAACTTTGACCTTAATGTCAACAAAAGAGTGTTGACAATCCAAGAAATTTAGTTATAAAGTGTGAGATTGGATAACCTTAAAGAGTTGTATGTTGAAGAAAAAGATTTGGGAGAGGCATATAAGGTTTGTTTTGATTTTTCCAATAGTTTTCATATGGATTATGCTAATTACATCTTGCAAGAAGGATTACTCTTCAAAGGATCTCAATTATGCATTCCCCTAGGATCCATGAGGATCAATATCATCAAAGCGAAGCATCAAAGCATCCTTGCAGGTCATTTGGCATTAATAAATAAATGGAGTAGGTAAATAGATCATACTTTTGGCCAAAGATGTATCGAGATGTTAAGTAATTTGTTTGAGGGGAAAGGGTATCTCATAAACTACTAGTCTTTATTAGCCTCTTTCTATTCAAATCTGGCCCTGGGAGTGCCTAAGTATGGATTTTGTCTTAGGCTTACCTAAAACAATGAAGGGAAATGATAGTGTCTTTGTTGTTGTTGATAGATTTAACAAGATGACACACTTCATCCCATGCAAAGCACCAATTATGATTCATATATAGTAGGTATATTCTTCAAAGAGGTTGTAAGGATTCACGATTTACCTCTTAACATTGTCAGTAACAAGGATTCTAAGTTTATGGGTCACTTTTGGAGGACACAGCAGAAGAAATTGGGAACCAATCTGTCCTTCTCCTTTGCATATCATCCACAATTACATGGCCAAACTAAAGTGGTTAATAGTTCATTGGACAACCTATTAAGGATACTAACCAAACAACATGGACAAGTTTGGGACTTGGTCATAGGGCATGCTGAATTTTCTTACAATGACTCCATGAGTAGGAGTACAGGAAAGAGCCCCTTTGAGATTGTTTATGGTCATCATCCAAGAGGAGTGTTAGAGCCAAGAGACACCAAGGGTATGGACAAGAGGAGTGCTCTAGGTGATAACTTTTCTAAACATATAAAGAACACTCATGAATAGGTCAAAATTGCACTACAAAAGAGTGTGGACAAGTATAAAGAACATGCAAATAAGACAGGAAGATAAGTGAAATTCAAAGCAAGAGACTTGGTCATGGATTATCTTAGAAAGGAGAGGATGCCCAAGGGTCAAGCCACTAAGTTGTTGTTGAAAAATATTGGGCCCCTCAAGATACTCCATAAGTATGGCAATAATGCATACGAGCTAAACTTCCACCCAATTTGGGAATGTCTCATATCTTCAATGTTAGTGATTTGAATGCCTACAAAGGTCCCAACACTAAAGATGATTCCACACAAATCTAATCATCTTAGGAAGTTGGTTGAGTTATTGATCTTCCTGTATCTCATCCTATGTAATCAAAAAGCATCATCGATACCAAAATAGTGAAGCAAACAAGGAAAGGAGCCTACAAGGAATACTTGGTCAAGTGGGCTAGTTTCCCTGATGTAGACGCTACTTGGATGTCTGAACATGACATTTTGAAACATGGAAAAACTATCTCAAATTTAATTACTCATGGGACATGAATTTTTTTTACACCCAAGGAGTATGTTGTAGGAACACCTAAGGATAATAAGTGAGTTTAGATAGGAAATGTGTGTGTGATGTAATAAGTCCCTTGAGGCAACACACCTAGTTTGGGTGAGCCTAAGGAGACCTTTGAATAAGTGTGGAACACTATTAGTTTGTTTACATAGCTTTTTGTGCCTTCTAGGACTAGTTTCCTTGGTTAGTCAAAGTTGGTCAATGCCAAGTCAAAGGAGTTGACCACAAGCTTGGGACACCATATTTGATCAAGTTTCATCTACGAACAAGGTTTGAAGTCTTTTTTTAGAGATTTGAAGAGGTAGAAGCAAGTATGATGAAGTTGCTTGAATTGTAAGCAAAGGGAAAAGTTGACACAACTTTTGCAAGTCCTGGATGAAGTTGCCAACTTAGGTAAGAATGACATGAAAATAGTTAAGAGATGCCCCAACTGATCCACTAAATCTATACATCATGTAAACATCGAATGTTGGAGGTTCCAAGAAGTTTGAGAATATTTTGCTTTACTTTGGACAAGTTTTTCATTGTTTGCTTCTTGTACCATACATGAAATCTGAGAAAAGTGTTTTAGAACTACACAAATGGATTAGATTCTTCTTTGTCAATCATTGTACGTGGTCATTTATTTGTCTTTTACATTGTAGAATTGGAGTAAAGCAATTTGTATATAGTTTCATTGTGCTTTTACTTTCTTCGCAAAAAGGGTCTGAGTTTAATCATGCGAGAGCTTTGTCAATCCACAACCAAATCCATTCATGGCTTGTTGGAGTGAGAAATATATGTATTCTAGACACAAAACTAACTATTTGAAATACCAACATCAAGCTTGGAAGTTATTACAATGAGGAACAGGCTAATCACAGTTGTGTTGGGCCTATGAAAGCAACAATTTGAATTGATTTCGCGCCCCTGTGAGTGTGTATACAAGGTACAAATGTATTGATGAATAAAAGGAATGCCAAAGGAGAGGATTTAATATTTTTAAATCCCCATTCAATATTTGGCATGTGAATCCAATAAGAAACTCCCTATAATCAAGGAAACCCTAGGTGTATTGAGGGTTTTTGAGTTAGATATGAAATCGATAGAACCGACATGCCAAAATGAAGTATTGTGTACCTCATCCAAATGGGCACTCAAAAGTGTGAGGACAATAGGTCCCTTTTCATGCCAATTTTGAGAAGGGAGTGAAAATTTGATTCTCAAGGCCTAATTCTACTAGGACTAATTGTTTGGTTTAGCCATATAGAAGCCAATCACCCAAGAATGATGGAAACCCATTGAAGAGAGTAATGCAAAAATATGTTAGGAGAACAATAAAGGCATTGGACACCTAATTAGTAATGATCCTATAGTGGTGGAACAATTCTTAGAAGAAGTAGGTTCCTTGGAGGAACACTAAGAGACTAGAGGGGGAACTTGGATAGTTGAGTTGTCCTATACCTAGGTAGTAAGGAGCTCACCATTAGGAACCTTGGGAAGGTCCTAACAACACACAAATTTGGAAGGTTGAGTTATTCCTTGAAGGAGATCCCTTGAACAATAGGAGACAAACACAAATTCCACTTGCATCTCCTGACACCATAGATTATACCATGGCATAGCAAAGGGTTGTAATTGGGCAACAAGAAATGTCAAAACATGATAAGTAGAAATAAATGATAGAGTAGGGGCCTGACAAAGAGCATAGGATGTAAGAGATTAGTCAAGAAAGACAAATTGAGGTTATCCAAACACCTACAAAATTAATTGATAAAGGAAAAGAAAGTGCAAGCACTTCTACACCTTTGGAAACTTTATTTGAAGGAGACATTTCAAGTTTGATGAAAGGAGCAACGGACCCTAAAAGATACATGTGGTTGTTAGCTTTTGCATATTCTAAAGTTATTGAGGAATAAGAAAAGAAGGCATAGAACACACAAAAGGTATTAGACCTTGCACTAGAAAGACCTTATAAGTCTTTACAATTTCAAACTCAGTTTGCATAGCAAGATAACGAGAAGAAATTGGAGAAAAATATTAAATTTTTTAATGAACATTTCACCACTCTATAGGAGACAACAAAGGTAAAAGTTCAAATATATCATGAGACTAAGTTGTTTAATCAAGTATTTGAAAATGTGAAGAATGATTTAATTTTTTTAGATAGCATTAAAGACCCGAGGAATAAGAAAAGAAGGCAGAGAACACACAAAAGGTATTATACCTTGCACTGGAAAGACCTTATATGTCTTTACAATTTCAAACTCCTGCATAGCAAGATAATGAGAAGAAATTGGAGAAAAACATTAAAGAATTTTATGAACATTTCACCACTCTGTAGGAGACAATAAAGGTAAAAGTTTAAATAGATCATGAGGCTAAGTTGTTTAATCAAGTAATTGAAAATGTGAAGAATGATTTAATTTTTTTAGATACTTGCATTAAAGACTTGAGGAAATGTATATGTGAAGGAAAGAAAGTATATGTTGAATGTGCTTAGGCACATATTCACACTTCTAAGATTAGTAAGACCATTAAGGAAAATAAAACTAAGATAAAAAAGATAGCCAAAGAAATTGAAGCTAAGGATATAAAAAATGTTGAAATTGATAAGAAAGTGAGCAAGTATTATGATGAGCTGAAACTTTTGGAACATGACATAGATAAGCTAATGAGGATATTTAGTCTATTAAGAGACCATTTATCTCCAAGAATTGACTTATTGCATAAGCATTTAGACACACTTCTTAAAGCAAGGAAATCTTATGAGAAATTTTCTTTCATGGACCTCAATGGAGCAAAATATGCAACTTATGGACTGTGTGCAGTAATAAATGTTGGAGAAACTATCAAGACCATTTGGGACAAAGAGTTTACAACTTTGAAGACCATTTTTTTTAGTTTGTGTAACACTTTTTCTAAGAATCAAGCTTGAGGAAGAAGGACAAGAACACAATTTTGACATGCTCATAATAATTTTGTCTCATGTTTATCATTAATGTCAAAGGGGGAGGAGGCCAGGGAAAATAAAAGTATGCTAAGCACATAGAAAAGAGGGAGATAAATATGAAATGTATATACAACTTACTAAGTACATACTAAGGAGGAGAATTTATAGTGAGCATAATCACATGGGGAGTATAGCAGGTAGAGGAATGATTAAGATGGTTTATAATGACTATCCATAAATTTTGCAATTTTGTTTCAGCCACAAGTTTTGTAGTTTTGAAAAAATGTATTATACTCAAACAATTTTTTCCATGTTGTCATCAATGCCATAGGGGGATATTGTTGGAAATTTGGCTAAGATAGTATGTTTAGGGTTACCATTAAAGGGAACATATTGCAACATTAAGGCAACAAGGTTAAGTTTTGTGTAAGAATATTTAGAAAATTATCTAAGTATAAAGGTAGATTACAATGTACAGACAAACTATTTCATTCAACGAGCTTCACAGAAGACAAAGTTTGTTTAGTGAGCTTGAGGGAAGGTAGTATGGACATCATAAATGACACTCTTAAGGTTGCTAAATATTTTGTTATGTATTTCTTATGTTTTGAGAATATTTCTAGAGACAGGTATAACATCACAAAATAGGGCAATTTGAATTGACAAAGTATTGACATTTTGGTCAAGGAATTGTTTTGACTTGTTACAATAAGGTCTTGATAAAGTAGGGACGTCATCCTAGATGTTAACTTAGACATGGCAGAATATGATATTAAGTTTTGGAAGTGCATGAAGAAGGTTGAGGCCAATAGTTCAAAGAAATTAGTATAAATGAAGATCTTTTGGTTTACTGAATTTATCAATTGTATTGTAATGATATGATTGCTATATGTGCACTTTGATGATATTGTATAGATGTGACATTGATGATCAGAGTAGAGAAGACTATTATATGAAGTTGTGTATGTGTGGAACTACAAGGACAAATCATATATTTAAGATATTAACACAGTCAAGGTTTTGTATTTATTCATATAACTTGTAAAGTTGTATATGCATGTTTGGGTAGTGGGCTCAACTTGGATTTTGTATTGTAATTACAACTCCTAACATGGTTGTGGCTTCTAACAAGGTCTACTCCTCTTGTAGGGATAAATACATTATATGCACATGAAAGAATACTAACAAGGTCAATATCTTTTACAAAATAATTTTGATAAGTGGATCATTTTGTGGGAACCATCCCCACCAGTGTTTCCCTTGGCTAAGGTTTCCCTAGATCACAAAATATGGTGTTATGAGTTTCCTTTTGTTGTGCATGGTTTTACTTTTTAATTTATTCATATATGCAAGTTTAAGATATGTAAATGACATCCATCATTGAGTAGAAAGTTGTTTAACTTGTGCATAATTGATAAGGTAGGGATGACATCCTAGATGTTAACCCTTACATCGTAGAATGTGATATTAAGTTTTGGAAATGCGTAAAGAAGGTTGAGGCTAACAATTCAAAGAAATTGGTGTAAAGGAAGATCTTTTGGTTTAGCGAACTTGTCAATTGTATTGTAATGATATAATTGCTATATGTACACTTTGGTGATATTGTATAGATGCAAAATTGATGATCAGAGCAAAGCTCACTATTGTATGAAGTTGTGTATGTGTGGAACTACAAGGACAAATCATATATTCAAGATATTAGTACAGTCAAGGTTTTGTATCTATTCATATAGCTTGTAAAGTTGTATATGCATGTTTGGGTAGTGGGCTCAACTTGTATTTTGTATTGTAATAACAACTCCTAACATGGTTGAGGCTTCTAACAAGGCCTAGTCCTCTCATAGGGATAAATACACTACATGCACGTAAAAGACTCCTAATAGGATCAATATCTTTCACAAGATATTTTTGATTAGTGGATCATTTTGTGGGAACCATCCCCATTGAGATTTTCCCTTGGTCATGATTTCCCTAGTTAACAAAATATGGTGTTATGAGTTTCTTTTAGTTGTGTGTGGTTTTACTTTTCAATTTACTCATATATGCAAGTTTAAGATTTGTAACTGCAACTAATCTCTATCTTTGGTGTACACATTGCACACTAAGGTGAATTTGTTAGTTATAACATTGCAAACTCATTCCTCAACCACAAATTCATTTAGGATCCATTTGGTTCATGGAATTGTAGAAATCAAGATTTCTGCAAATCTCAAATTAGCCAAATCAAAGATTTGCAAATCTTGAAAATGATTTTTGCAATTTTAGTAAAACCATTTGGTTCATTGAAAGATGAGTGGGAAGTTCCAAGTGATGCTTTTGGTTCCTTGAATTAGAAGTGGAATTGATTTAAAAAAAAACTAAAACTTCAACTCAAAACAAAGTTTAATCTTTTCATCACAGAGATCACGCTATCACAAAGAAATCTGGGAATATTGTTATAATGCTAACAAGCAAGGGGCTCAAAGATTGATGGGTTTGATTACATTACATTTTCAGTCTCCCTTTTGGCTTTAACCTCAGTAAGCGAGGTTTAAAATGACCACTACAATATGTTACAAGCTAGAGTAGCCATTGCACCAAAAGATAGACCTGTTAATGCCCGATACAACCACTAGACTTATAGAACACAGGAGGTGGTCAAGCCATGTCACAGATCTTGAGGGGGAACATTGGTGATTAGTCCAACAATCCACCCTTAGCATTACCCGAGGAGATTTGAACCTATGACCAAGCTTTGATACCACTTGTTACAAGCTAGAGTTGTTGTTGCACCAAAATATCGATCTGTTAATGTCCGATACAACCACTACACTTATAGAACACAAGAGGCGGTCAAGCCATGCCACGAATCTCGAAGGGGAATGCTGGCGATTAGTCCAACACATTAACATCAATTTGTGGAAAGTTTATCTTCAGATGATTGAGAAACAATCAGATTTATCAGGAGGAATACTAAACATATCTCTAAAAATGATAGATGAATTTGATGTTATTAAGGTCTGATACCGCACCAAAACCCTCTCCAAAGATATTATTTCTAAATCATGAAATATATTAAGCATTCCAAAGCCATGGCTGATGGATTGAAAGTGCCCTAAAATAAATTTCATAGTCGCTAGGGCTTCGCAGGTGTTGAGCATAATGGTTGCCAAATTAAACTTTTGGGTGGATTCCAAAGCTCAGGCAATGAACAGATTGTGGATAATACAAACCAGAGGGCTTTTTCTTGTTCCAATTGACCCTTGGTCCAACAATTGAAGGGATTTTGAAGCTTTTCTACAAGTTTGTGGATTAGGTCTGAGGCCTTGATTGGTATGAGATCTGAGCTCTCATGTTTGCCTAAGTTGTGATGGAGTTGATTGTGAGACCATTGAAGGCCAGAAGTGTTGCCATGACGATTGGTGAAATATTTGGAATGGTAAACACACCTTGCTATGGGAGGGTTCAAAAAAACAATGCAATGTAATTTTTGGCAACTCCTCAAAAAAGTGTAACTAGGTTTAAATTTTCAACTCTTACTCTGGAGAGGGAAGATTGGTAACCTCATTTTGTAGGCAAAATTAGAAGTATGAAGTATGATATTCTAATTCCATTTTGACACAAACACAAAATTTTTCAAATTCAGATTATGCAAATGTCAACTTGAATTATCTTCTACCAATCAAATGGACCCTTAGAGACAATAAAAGTTTACATAAAACAAAATATTTTATTTTAAAGTATAAAGAAATTATAAATAAATAAATAATAAGAATAAGTGGTCACATTGTATGAAACACCTAAACATTGTACTACGTAGAGAAAAGCAAAAAGCTTACCATGGAAGGAGGTTGAGTACTATTCTACACGCTTTCCACATGAGCGAAAACGGTTGATAATAATAATAAAAATCATTGCTCTCCTAAATCATTGGAAAATCTCACGGAGGAGGATAACTCGCTAACGAAAAAAAATCTTACAAGTATATCTATTCGGACCAAAACGGAACAAAACCATTCCAACTATTTTCTTAACCAATAAATCCCCTCCCTACCTCTTTGGGAAAGGGCATGCGATTTTCTTTATTGAGGGACTTATTTAGGGGATGTTTAGAAAACTTATTTGAATTTTATAGTAGGGATAATTTGAAAGGGAAATAAACCTTTAGAAGTTATTTTTAAAATTTAAAATTTATTGAAAATAAGGATATGGATGATATTTGATAAGAATTTCTATAAACATTTATAATTAAAAAAATAAAATTGTAGATGGATTTTTTAATGTAATAGAAGTGGAAATACAAAATTAAAAGTAGAATATATATATATATATATATATAATTTGTAGAAATAGATGTTGAAATATTTACAAAGAATTTTTGTAAATCTATAGATAGAAATTTTAATGTAATAGAGGTGGAATTTAGAAATACAAAATAAAATGTAGGATTTCTTATTTTTCTTGGAGATTTTATTTGTAGAATTAGATGTTGATGATTGTTTATGTAATTTGAAGTCATAATTGAAACTCTTATTTTTTTTATAAATGTTTATAATATTTCTTTCATTATCATGAATTTTCCTACATTTCTACAAGAGTAAATTTCGTGAGTGATGGAGGATTTCTGTAGATTCAATTTATGAGATGTTTAGAAAATTCGAACCCAATTTATGATATGAAAATTTTAAAGGGGAAATTAATCTTTTGAATTAATTTTTTTTATTGAAAATAATTTCAAAATTGTAGATGTATGTTATTTGAAAATTTGTTTAGGAAAATTTTCATGTAGTAATAGTTGGAAATGCAAAACTAAAGTAATTATTTTTCTTGGAGACTACTTAGAACTAGATGTTGGAATATTCTTGACAAAAGAATTCAAGAGCTTTCAAAAATAGATTTCTTTAAAATATTTTGATCTTTTTTTGTAACTCTAATTTATGAAGTCACAATTGATACTCTCATTAATAAATAAATTGTAAACTACTTTTAAACACTTCATTTAATTTTCATTATGTTTAATGAGGTATGACCCCAACTCCTTAAATATTTGAATTGATTAAAAAATTATAATTTGAAATTTTATGATAGATTGAAGTTTAAAGAATTTTAGAATTGCATTTTTTGATCCATAATCATCTATTTTAATATTCTAGAAATTCTCATATAATCAAATTCAACAACATCATTGATAATCTTAATTAATTAATTCTTATTTTTAAAAATAAAGATAATATTCATACACTACTCAATCTTTAAACCTTATTAAAAACCTCCATACAATCAATGTACTCAAAAGTGCTGACTTTTATCACAACATACCTTCACACACGGAAAAAAAAAAAAAAAAAAACCTTCACAATGTGTTGGACAAGGCAAATTTCTTTTGTGCATGCTCACCAAATGAAGAGGAATTCTCCCTTTTTTGGGATTTTTTTATTAATAGTAATCTATCGTAACCCTTGTTCCAAATCTTAATATCTATATTTTACCCAAATATATATACAGTTGATAAAATCACTAGATTTTTCCCATAGAGAAGCGGAGTCACGAAACGAGGAAAGAATGCCTTCCTCTCCTTTGCAGACAAGAGAAAGGCAAAGAAATAGCTCGAGAAGAAGAACAAGAAGCAGAAGAATCCGCGCGCGGAGGGGAACATCATATACACATTGAATATACGTATGCTGTTCTTGTAGTAGTCTTGGCTGCTGCGTCAAAATCATCCAGAGATCGCGGCTTTGAAACCCTAGATCAGGTATTATGAAGTATCCATGCTCCTCTTACGTTTAATTCTTTGCATTCTTCTGTTGGCTGACCCAACGGGTCAAACCCTAATTTTGTTTTCTTTCAATTCAAACCCTAATTAAGTTTTGGCGGTACATTCAATTTGTTGTTAATATTCTTGGTCCTGATGTTTTGAAAGTGTATTTTTTATTTTTTGAAATTTTGATTTTTGTTGCGTGTCGGTTTTTGCAGATCGAAATCCTGGGCTGAAGTATTGAACTCTGATTCAATATGAGTATTGATAGCCCCGAAGTAGGCTGATTTATCTTATATGTGTTTTATTCTGGGAAACTTGGATGGTTTCCATGGGAGATGGAGGAGTTGCTTGCGTGGTGGCATCACAGAATTTTATGGAGCATTTTAACTCCTCCGAGCCCTTTCGTGGGAACCACGGATTTGAAAAAAGTCAGAATTCCGGGCAGCTCCCAGGTGATGATCAACAGGCTGCGGATAATTCGCAGCGGAACAAGAAGGAAGGGAGTAGTAGTGGTGAATATCATTGTGAAAAGGCTAATAATAATGATGTTGTGGGGAGTAGTAGAGCTAAATTTCACGTTCAAGAGTCTGGAAAGAGTAGTAGTAGTGATGCTATTGTTTCTTCTACTGTGAATACTGCTAGTACTAGTTATTCTGAAGAAGTTGCTGGTGTTGAGTATTCGGATAGGCCAAAGCGATCTTCGAGGTGGGATGTTACAAAGGAAGGCAATGGTTGGGATTCTAGGATTAAAGAAAATGGTGTAGGAGTGGGATTGCGCAGGCATGATGCTGAAGAGAGACATGATGAAAGGCACAAGGAAGTTGAATTGGGTTTGGGCCAGGACAATATTGGAAGAGAACTTCATTATCAAAGTGAAAAGCTTTGTGGGTTGGATGTTCGATTGAAGAGCAGGAGAGGGGTTGTTTCAGATGATTTGCATTCACGTTCGGGGCATTTTGAGTCACCTTCCTGTAAAAATTCAAATGAAAGATATTCAGTTGATAGGTACACAGGGCATTCTAAGTCAAATTCTTCTTCGAGAAGTCATTATGACAGGCATTCAAGGCATTTTGAATTTTCTGCTTCTTCAAGAATTGCACATGAAAGGTATTCTAGTAGGCGGTCTGGAAGTGCAGATAAGGGTGGTTACTATGAGCGGAGCTCCTATGACAATAGGAGATGCCAATATGAAGAAAGGAATGGATACAAGAAGAACAATGCGGATAAGTATTATAACAGATACACTAGCAGCCAGGTATATGATGATAGGAAGTATTATCGCAGGGAAGTTGAATGGAGGGAGAGTCGTCGACATTCGAATTATAGACAATATCATAGTGGCTGGGATCGAGGGGATGATGGCAGGCAATCTCACAGTGGCTGGGGCGAGAGAAATTTGGATGAAAACAGGCAAGCTGACGGAAGGCAATCTCACAGCAGCTGGAATGATCGAGCTTTGGATGATAACAGACATTCTGATAGCAGACAATCTCACAGTGGTTGGGTTGATCAAGTTGTGGATGATGGGAAGGGATGGAATGCAGCTTCATGGGGTAATCGTGGTAGGTCAGCTTACTCCAGCCTCGTAAAGGAGTCAAGGTCCTCAAAGGAAGCGGAAGTCCAATTGAGTGCATCGCCTGCTCAAACTCCTGCTTCTGATTGTTCTGTAAGATTACATGATGAAGTACGAAGTGAATGCAACGATACACACTTGAGTGAACAAAATGTTTTGTCAGAACCTCCTGAACATGAAGAACAATTATGTCGAGGCTGGGTTTATATTGATCAGCTTGGAATAGACCACGGTCCTTCAAAACTTGCGGACCTGAGAATGCTAGTAGACAACGGACAGCTGCAGTCTGATCACTTAATCAAGCGAGAAGGAAGTGATCAATGGGTAACACTAGAAAATGCTGCATCTCCTGTGCCCTGTGGAAATCTATCACTTTTAACATCCAAGTGTTTTCCACAGACTCAGAGTGAACCTGCCAGTGAAATTCCAAGTAATAAAACTGGAGTGGCAGAAAACGACTCAAAAAATGTACAGGTGCCAAATTGTGACAGCATACATTCAGCTTCGCAGGATAGTTCCACTAATGTCTGGTTTGAGGATTTTCATATCGATGAAAGGATAGAAAAACTGATGCAAGGATTTTCTCTCATCCCTGGCAGAGAGAATGAGATTGTTTCAGGTATTGCTTCAATTGTTGTTGCCTTCTATCATTACTGGGATAGTGTTGGGATATCACATGCAAATTATTTGCGTATTCTTGGTTATAAGAATTTGCAGCCTTTTAGGATGTTATTAGTTTGATTTCTTCCACAAGCCACTTTGCTTCTTTGGTTTTTTCTAAGCATATACGGTTCCTTTTTTCATATTTCTGTAGCTTTTGTTGAGGTCTTAAAGATATTGGTTTTTGCAGAAGCTTTGCGCCATGCAGCCCGACATGTGAATCATAGCTTGGAACACAATGCAGAATCTGAAGGTGCTGTTCAAGAATTAGTATGCTCATGTTTTAGTCCTGGGAACCTCTAAGGTTCCTGTAAATTTTGGTTTTCTATGAGCTACTCCATGAGTTTTTAGTAATTTAAATGATTTAACTAGCAAATTGTCATCGGGAGAAGAGTTGAATGTGTTGCTTGTCCTTGCAGGGTCTCCAGGTCTCAAAGATGGCTATGATAAATACTGCAACCGCTGGAGAGACGCAGAGCTTGGTAGAGGGTCTGAAAATGAGTTTAATGTTTCCAAGATAACAACATTAGGTGCAACATTGAAAAAAGATTTGGACTATGATAAAGATGTTTCTACTGCCGTCGGCATACGGGGGGAAGGCTGTTCTCATTTTTCTGGCAGATGGCCATCAAAAGGTGGTGACTGGAAACGAATTGGTGAAAATGTAGGTGGTTGTGACAGGTCCTTGAGGAAAAAAGTTCTTAATGACGGTGCTCCACTGTGTCAGATTTGGAAATCTGAAAGAGTGCTGGATCCACGCAGGTTTGCAAAAGAAGCTTCTTGTTATGCTGCACAATGTAAAAGGCTAGAGGTGCCTCGTTGGGCTTATCAGTGGCAAGAAGAGAAGAATGATCATTTCAATAAGACAGATGTTGCACTCGAAGTTCACTTTCAATCAGGTCAGGGATCAATCACAACCCCAAAAGCACATGCTGCTACGTCGAAGTACCAAGTTTGTACTCCTGTTTCTCAAATTTCAACACCAAGGGGAACTGTGACATCTCATGGTGGACACGAAGTGTTGAAAACTGTAAGGACAAACAATGGGGATTTAAGCAAGATTCTTATAGGAAACAAATTAAATCAGCATGTGTCACCAGCTACAAAAGTCTCAAATATTGGCAAAATCACATCTTCCACATCTTCCTTTCAGTGTGAAATGAAACCCGTACTGAAGAGAAATACCACAATTTTTAAAGAGTCTGGACCTTTAGCATGGGAATTATCTGCCAATAGTCAATACATGGAACCAAAGTTTGCAAAGGCTGAACAGATTCCGGACCCAGAATTGCATTGTAGTCCGCCTGCAGAGGATGTCAGACTGTCACCTTCTAGGGTTGACATATCTGATTTGCGGCAGGCACCGGAAGCTGAAATCACTCAGACAAGTGAAGTAATTTCTTCAGTACATGTTAAAACTGTGAATGATCTAGAATTAGATATGGGAGAATGGTATTACCGTGATGGTGCTGGCCATGAGAGGGGTCCATTAACATTTGCACAACTTCAGATGCATGTTTCTGATGGCATCCTTCAGAAAAATAGCAGTGCTTACAGGAAAAGTGATGATATATGGGTTCCAATATCCCATGAGTTTTCTGCAACTCTGAATTCTCTGGAGAAGGCCATTGTTTTAGATTCTCCATGCCACCCTCCTGGAACTGTCAGTCCAGCATGCAAAGATCCAGAGCAACACGAGCTTCAAGATTGCACACCAAACCATTTTCATAGCCTGTATCCCCAGTTTGTGGGATATACACGAGGCAAGTTGCATGAACATGTTATGAAGTCTTACAAAAGTAGGGACTTTGCAGCAGCTATTGGAGAAGTATTGGATGCCTGGTTAAACCCAAAACAATCAAAAAGTTCCAAGGATGCACACATTTCCAGCATTTCAATATCACGACATTTATCAGCGATTGATAGTGGAGGTAATAAGGACAATGGTTTCAATTTGCATAACTCAGAAGGAAAACTAGAGAGGAATAAAAGCACAAGTTCTTCACAACATAGCAATAATCACAAATTTTCACGTTCAGGTGCAGTATTACTTTTTGTTACTTTTTGGCTTAAGCTTTGACTAACCTTATTGAATTATTGTTTCATCCATTTTCAATTCTGGATCTAATCTTCTTTATCTTACTCTCATCCAGGCTTATATTTATTGGAATCTGAAAAAGTTAGCAGTCATAGCAGATTTGGAGTTGAATTGCCCGATAGTCACAGTCATGGTAAAAATCAAGATACTTCCAAAAGGCGTCAGTTGCAAGTTATTCAAGAAAGTGACAAGAGAAATGATGTTAGAATTGAGTTGCAGGAAGATTTTGATGTTGATAAATCATGTGGAGATTTGGATCAAGAAGCAACTAGTCATTTTGAAGAAGTTAGCAATGCACAAACTAATGTACATGGGAGTATGATGGATGGTCAAATACTTGAGAGGGTTTTCCATTTCCTTGGAAATGACTTAAAATCAATTTCCTCCTCTGCTGCTACTTGCAAACGTTGGAACACTGTTATTCGAACAATGAAGTCAAAGACCAGACGGGTTGACTTTTCTTATTTGGGTCCTGCCTGCAGTGATGTTGTGTTTCAATCAAATATGGTAGGTGATATCTGTCAAATAGTTATGTTTGAGCTCTCAATTTTACCTAAGTTTTTTAAAGGGCATAACTTCTGAACCTCTTTGTTCTTGCAGGGGAGTTACAGAGATGGAAAGATCAAACATCTTATACTCAAAAGTTGCACAAACTTGAGTGCTGATGCTCTGGCCCATTTTCTTCATGGTTGCCCCTCCATTGTCTCCATTGACATAACTGGATGTTATCAATTCAAAGATGTTGCCCGAATGTTTTCTAATGTGAAATGGCAAAGATCTCATGTTCTAGGTCCTAGCAGTAGTGGTGATCAAAGCGAAGAGACACACTGCAAAGTAAAAAGCCTGAAACAAATAAATGACAAATTTTATGGATCATGCAAATCTTCTAGGACTCTGGATATCCATACATCTGATGATTCTGCAGGAAGAAATATGGTTATACCACCAATGGAAGCAGATCAAGGAGAACCCATGGATATAGATGATTTGCATGTTGATAGCAAGATTACAGTAAGCCCTGTCCGCCAGCGTACACACTTGGCTAAACGCTTCAAAGTAAATAGCAATGGGAAATCTGCAAAAATCCAGATGGAAGATGGCAGTTTCAAGGGAGAACGCTTGGGAAGGTCTTCTACTGGCTATGGTGTTAATAAGATGATTGAGAGGCATCTATCTACTACCCTGAAGGATATATTGGGTGTAACCACAAATGATTACTTTATGCAACGGGTATGTTTGTTGTCTGTTTTTATTATTGCTAATCCATTTAAAATTTGAAGAACCTATTTTATGCAGCAGTTCTATTAAGTTTACTTTCTGGAGTGTTTCAGGCATTGAAGATTGAGCAAAGAATAAAATCTGGTGGCTACACTGGACATATGCAGGGCATAAATTCCTTTGCGGATGATGTATTTCTTCTCTGCAGAAAAGCATTCCAGTAAGGATGATTTTAATTTGGTGCTCATTTGATACTTTCTAGTAGAAAACGGAATTCATGATTATGATAGGAATTGCTGTGTTTGGTTATTGTTGATGTTAATAGGGAGCACAAAAAAGGTACCCAAGGACATGTTGCAGCAGAGGCGATATTCAAAGCAGCTCATCGTCACCTCAAAAGCCTTAAAGAAAAGTTTACAAAATTTTTCTCTGGTGATATGCAGCATCAGAAGTCTATAAATGGGAATGAGATGATGCCAAGTTTGGGCAAGGACAAATCTCAGAGTAGCTTATATACAAGTTCAAATGCAAAGAAGAGATATGGGAGGGGAATGGCAATGGGTGCAAAAAGAAGTAAGCGGAGGAGAGGCATGTCTAATAGTGATTGTAGTGACTTCATTGAGGAAGATATGTCAGACCGTGAAAGGAGGTTTTCAAAACAAAAAAAGAGACACTGGTCAGATTCAGAGACTGAAACATCAGAAAGTTCGGGCTTTCTGGAAGAGGAATTTCTAGAAAAAGATGACAAGAATGATATTGATGATTCGGATTTGGATATGAAATTTGACTCTGAAGGTGAAGACAGAGGCTTTTATGAACAAAAGTATGGAATCGAAGACGAGTTGGAGATTAGTGTACGTGAGTGGGGGGCTAGAATGACTACAGAAAGTCTAGTTCCACCCGTCACCAGAAAGTACGAGGTTATTGATGAGTATGTCATAGTGACAGATGAAGATGAAGTACACCGAAAAATGAAGGTGTGTTTACCTGATGATTATGAGAAGAAGCTTAGGGCAGCTCAAGACAACACAGACAACAATTATGCACATCTTGATATCCCAGAATTGAAGGAATTCAGACCAAGGAAACAACTTGGAGTTGAGGTTTTGGAGCAGGAAGTTTATGGTATTGATCCATATACACACAACCTCATTTTTGATACAATGCCAAAGGGAGATTTTAACTTTGATGAACGACACACCATTATTGAAGAAGTATGTATATGGCAGAGCTCCATTGGTGCCTGTTATTTGTTTAATTGCATTGCTTATTATCTTAACAAACACTCAAATTTATTTGGAAGTAACAGCTTGGGAAGAAAATCTGCAGGTGCTTCTTCGGGTTTTAAATGAAAGTGTCAGAGATTACACAGGCACTGGTAAGACACCAATGGAATATCCTCTACAAGATGTTGTTCAGAGGATGATAGTGCAGGCTGATAAATGTGGTGATGTCTGCAAGCAGACATTTTTTCAAGGTCTTTTGAAGACCATGCAAAGTCGTGAGTCAACTGAAAAATATGTCGCATATAGGAAGGTATGAAATGACTTCCTAATGCCTATGCAAAATTATGTTCCCAGTGTTAGTCAATTTCATTTATTTGATACCAATTATATTTCTCATAGGGGCTTGGAGTTGTTTGCAACAAGGAGGGTGGATTTGAGAAAGATGACTTTGTTGTAGAGTTCTTGGGCGAGGTAATGTATACTGTGATAGTGGCTTTCTAGTTTTTTGTAATCACACTTCCTGTCCAGAGACTACAATGTTTTGACAGTATGCAGATTGAAAGCTAGCATCAGTACAGATGCTCAAAATTCATCTATTAAAAATTCTTATTGACAAAGCTGCCCCTTTTGACTTTGTTTTGTTTAAGCTCTGTCAAAATTGTACTTGAGTAGAAATTGTACTACTAATAATTCCATCAAATGAAAAACATCAGAATATGTATTTGTTTTTAATGTTTAAAAGGTTTAACACAAGAAAGAAGTTGCTACTGTACAGATAGTCACAGTTAAGTGTTTGATCACCAGAATGCTTTTTATCAACAAAAACTATGCATTGTACTGGACATCATGTTTTAAGTAATGAGAGTGTTTGCTGTAGTCTATTGAGTACTGTCTTGATACGCAACAGATCTCACAGGTTCAAGCAGAATAAAGAAATGTTAAAGATCTATCCAACCTTGTATTCGTGACTGGTGTGGTGTGTATGTAAGGTCTGGAGATATTTACATGTGAGAATTTTGATGTGCATTGAAATATGCACAGCTGCATGCTTGAGTGCCTGTGTGTAGGAGATGCTAGCAAACTTGTCAAGACCACTGGCTTAAACTCAATGGAGTTTAAGTTGTAACTAGTAGTCATACTCGGAGATTATTATATTTGGGTAAACTGTAGAAAAAGATTACTTATCATTTGTTTCCTATCTCTATTTTTGGGCTTCGTTTGATCAGAAGAAACTAGAAAGGGCGTAGTTGTAATTTTAATGAGAAAAAAACAGCAAAACAAAATTTGAAGATTTTAAAAAAAAATGGATTTAACTGGGAAAAACCAGATTTCCAAAAAATGTAGAAAAGCAGAAAAAGAAAGAAAGAACCTATTGTTTTCAAATATAAAGGCTCTTTATTAGCTTATAAATATATAGAGCAAATAAAAATGAGATTTTAGTCCATCGATTGTGGAATATAATTTGTGTCTTTATGTTCAAATCATTGATTATATTATATTTCAAAATGCATAGTGCATAAATGATAACTAAATAGTAGATACTAGTAGTTCTCAAAGTTTCAATTACAATCTGCTTTGTACAGAATCAACCTACAAACTAAGTATGAAGTAAAAAAAAATCAGATGTAGGTGATAATTTGCTGCTACAATGAGAACTGCACTAAAGGGCTGCAGGTCCTGATGATAAAATTCTTAGGTCAGAGCCTCTCATAAGTCTTTAAAGTGCATCAATATTAATGTTGACCTCCTTTAGGGTATCAAAATCATCAGGATCTTGTAGGACATCATCATTTTCAATCATAGTAACATGGGGACGCACCGGGGACTTGGGGACTTTGTTCCCCTGTCCCCAGCAGTGCCACCAGATTCCGCCACCTCTGCTGAGGATGGGGAGATGTCCCGGTGTTGACCATTGCTAATTTGATTATTTATGTTCAATGTTTGATGTTCCAATTCAATGCAATGTTCAAGTATTTACTCATTTACATCTTTATATCTTATGTGGCAATACATCTTTTCATAACTAGCATTTTAAGTACCATATATATAGTATATACACCCCCTTCCGCCCCCCTGTCCCAGAAACTTATCCCTCCATTTTGCCGTTCCTTCATCCCCTAGGGGGGTGTAACTTTGTTTTCAATCCATTCATAATCTTGATTGATCTTGCTGAGGTTGATTTTCTGGTCTCCCTTGACGGTACCTGATTATTTCCAGACCGAGTTAAGCATGTACAATGCTAAACAATTGCTAGTGCAGTGACACGAGTGCAGAAACTGACTCATATCCCTTCTATGTAATACTTGCCACACATATTCAATAGAGATGGGTTAGTGATAAAAACAGTCATCAGATTCATTTTCATTGGCAAGATTACATATAAAAACAATGACAAGAATCCATTCTCAGCAGAGGGACTAACATTAAAACGTTATGAAGGGTGCTTGAAATGAGAACTACTGTATCTGACAAGTGATAACCCATTACACCATTAACTCATCTAGATGTATTGATTGTGGGATTAATGAAATTGTTATTTCTCTTAAATGATCATGTACACCTATGTAAAACTAAACATCATACTATATTTAGAAGAAGATTACCTAAACTGCATTGGAGCTAAAATACGTAAATATAGCGAGGCAGAGTATTTTATATCAGATGAAGGCTACTGAAAACACAGCATTTGAACTGTAATATATGAACACAGCTAGGCGGAAGCAAGCAACAAGAAGGAAATATTTCTTCTTTAGACCCAAAAACAATTATCGATTGTTCTTCCAAGTAAGTCCTTGAGATTATCTGGAGTTCTGACCATACCAATATTTTGCTTCAAGTGCAGCTTGGAAAATAAATTCTCATATTTGAGTGTTGAAAACCATAACGCGTCCAGAAAATCAGCTGCAAAAGTAAAATTAGTCAAAAACAGTAAAGGAATGGTTGATTTGTGATTACATGCTATCTGGGTGTTTGGATTGTAATTTTTTCATGTTTATTTTGAGAAAAAATCACCAGCTATTTCATTAAAAAACTGTGATTTTGCAGAGGAAACAAATCTCCAAATTGGATGTTTTACATATGATCCATTGCTTTTTTTACACGTTAACGCTTATCTGACTTTGTGAAAGATCAATTGTTTATTTGTATAATTCTGATCTACGATTTATGAATTTCTGATTGAATATCTTGTAAACATTTTTTGAATCTTTGATAAAGTCTATTATAAACTCAATGCTATTTTCAATTTATCCATGTTTTTAAAAGATAGTCGTATCACATTACAAAAAATGTTTTGGCCTTAATTTGATGTGTTGATTGATGCGACCCCTTGGAATAGGATTTAAATTACATACAAATTTGTCAAGTCAATATTGGAAATGATGTTGGGCTGGACCTATGGGTGCCTGTTTTGCAATGTATCCTCCATGAACTGCACTCAACTATTTTGTTTATTAATTAAAATATACCATCTTTCCTTGTTAGTTTTTAGTTAATTTTTTTAACAACATTCTGACCCTATTCCATGATGATGAAATTGATATATAAAAAATATGTTATATATGATTATTTTTAGTTAATTAGTTGTGATTATAAGTAGTGAATTTAATTGAACCATAAATGCTATATGTAACATTCTGGGTTAGAAAGGTGCAATGATGCAGACAAAATATGGGCATTCTATTATGAGTAGGTTTTAAAATGTCTAGCTTCAAGCTTGTCTCTGATGATGGGTGGAGTGTGATCTGACTTGATGCTTAAACAATATATGCAGTATAACTTGGGCAAATCTTGCAAAAAATATATTAGATTGGATGGGTGAACTAAAGTAAATTATATATGATAAATTTTGATAACTGACACAATAAAATCAACTAAACCCTTGTTCTAAAATGCTAATGTTACACTTTTGATGAATATTAGCACCAAAAAAATTCTTTATTTAGTAACCTTTAACGTATTACGTAAGCCTTTTGTGCACTGAGTGGCTTAAGATTCAAAAGAGTCTATATTTTATGAGGTAAATAGGCATTCTACTACAGCAGGGAAGTAGAACGGAGTACATAAAATTGGATGAATCATAGATTGTTTTGTGCTTGAAATGACTTTTCTAAAGCATTTTAGCCATACCTTGAAACTGAATACTTTGAAGGATAAATAATTTGTTTTCTGTATTCTGTGGAGTACACAACCAAGCATCACATCCATAATATTACTTCTTGAATTTGCTATTTTTTAGATCCACTGTAGTGTACAGAAGTGTTTATTCTATAAACTTCTAAGGTAGCTGTCAAGTACAATGATACTTGTTCCTTGGCTACCAAGTGTTACCATTTGGAGCGAATGGTATCCAACTTTTTGCAAAGACTTAATCTGTTGCTCTGTTACCAGATTCAGTGTACTAATGCAAGAGAAAATTTTGATTCTGCATCATATGTTTTAACCCCCTTGATCAAAAACTGGTGGCTGATTGGGATATTTGAGTATTGTGAAGTTGTGAATGTGAAAGAAACTGGGACCTATAAGCTATCAATAATCCACATTTTTAACTAGATATAATCATCTTAGTCCTTGTTAAATGCAAGCGTAACATAGCACGAGTAGATTATTTGGGTTTGTATACTCCTGCCCTAACAGCATAAAAATCTACGACAGGAGATATGAAACTTGAGTAGATTCTCATCTAGACAACATTAAAAATCTGGGAAAAATATTTTTCTATCACCTTCATAAATATGTAATCATCTAAGACATGAGAAAAAACTAAAATATTTAATTATAAATATCTTATATTCTATCATGAGTATACACTTAAGCATTATCCATTTATGCATAGGCAACATATACACATACACTCACAAATATACATACAGACACACACACACCACCACCACAAGTGATTGTGAGAGTTGAAAAGTTGTTTCAGTGTGACACACCAAATATAATATATTTGAAGTTTGTACATAGCAAAATTCCAAAACAATGAAGAACCATTCAACATTCAACATAGTGACATATTGATATGATTGATGATTCATATAAATGAAATTATTGTTCAAATTTGAAATATTATATATCATAAAGATGATTATGATTACAATGACAAGAGTAGCATGGCGTGATATAATGAATCATGATCAATATTAAACTCATAGTGAGTATAAAGTTCTACAAATGTCAAAATCTAAAATCATGTCAAAATGACGAAATGTAACAATGGGAGGTCTCTAATGACTAATCATCTTCTAAGCCAAAGTTCCGTCAAATGAACACCAACTAGCCCTGTATGGGCTTTTATTGCAGCCTCGTCCTCATCAATCTGAGCTGGATCCTTTGGCTCTACATTCCATCATATTGTTGGGCTCTCTTTGTACCAACGTGTCTTGTGATCCACTATACGCAAGACACTGTGTACAATACCTAGCTTCTTCACTCTCTTAGAGGTAAGTCTGTTCCTCTTAAGGGAGTCGATGAAGTTGTATGTCGACCAGTTCCTCTTTGCAACCAAGGAACTAGAAACCTGAGATAGCAAACAAATGGTCATTGTGAGAATTAGAAAATTAGAAAACTAAAACTCTAAAATTAAATTTTTTAAAACTCGAGTAGGTTATAACTCATAAAGATGAGGAACTACAAACTTGAGAAAGGAATTAGGTGGTTAGTGTGGTAATCTTTGCTCTTTGTGATCCATGGCATTTCCACTACAATATGGGATGCTTCATTGCCATAGTTCTAAGATCCGTTTTTGCCAAATTTGAGTATCCCGAAACTTAATGTCATGTCTCGTAAACATACCAACAGCAAAATTTATTTTTGAAGTTACTAATCTCTAGATACTAATGAGTATTGATTCTATTGAATTAACAATTACTCGTAAGACTGGCGAACTCTGTCCACTCTAAGTGAATCTGGGCAACAGTCTCATTATCAATCATCTTACCAATGCATCAGAAGATCCCGACCTTCATATCATCATCTTGAAGTGGTGTAACTCTACTTGGCCTAGGAATGTACCACTTAGGGTTCAACACGTAGGCAGCCATGTGCAAAGGAGTGTTCAACTTCTCTCACCTGTGGTAAATGATAGGTTGAATGTGCTCAGTATAGAATGCTAGAGTGGCGTCTATCTCATGCACAACCACCCTCATCTAGCCAAGCATGGAATTGATGAACTCATAAACCTCTCCAAGGGTAGATGAATCCCCATCACCATATTTGATGACCTCAAAACTAGAGAAATAATGGAGACTGTATTTTGCATCAACCTGAAAGTGATCACTCTTCACTATCTCCTTCACCCTCTTCCCCTACCCTGTTTTGGACTTAGCCCATCGATTCAATTCCTATCTCATAACCATGAGTTGCAGTGGCTCTAGCAACTCAAGCATTCTCTCCAAGAGAATGTAATATGAAACATATCTAGTCTCAATTGGTTTCAGGAACTCCTTCGCGAAGCCCTTGAAGAGTGCATGTGAAGTATGGTGATTGCAAACAAACATCTGCACCTCTCTACCAACATTAACCACTTGTCTAATCCAGTCGATTTCCCCATTTCCTTGAGTGCATTGTTCATGGCATGCACACAACATGGTGTCCACCAAATATGTCTATAGGAGGCCTCAACAAGCCTCCTTGCAGCTTTGTACACGTGCAACACTTGTCACTGCTTGGGCCACATTTTATGATCCAACCTCCTCAATGGCCTCCCTAAGGATGTGAAACTGGAAATCAACATCTTTACAATGCCTTGAACAATCAGTTGGCTTCAAATAGTATGGGCCCTCAACGCATGTGACCCCCTCAACGCATGTGACCATGATTTGATGAGTGGACGATGGCTAATGTCCACCACCCATCCATAATAATGTTGCAACCCGATTCCATCTAACATGCCTTCATCGTTTCCATCAAAACCCCAACCTTCTTATACTGCCTATCCAAGACCATGGTCCTCAATTTGTGCTCACTAGGTGGCACAAAGGATGGCCCTCTGTCCTTTGTCACCATAGACTTCATCTTCCTATAATAGGGAAATCGAGTAACATGCAATGGGATGCCAGTGACAAATAAGAATTCACCAATGGCATCATCTAGCTGATCCTTTGTGGACATTAAATAAATCAGCAATGGGGTTATTAGTGCTAGAACTTCCTACCTTCCTTTTACCCTTGCTGCTGTCCCCTGCTGAGTTATGAATGTATGAAGGAATGGAAGCTGATTTTAAATGTCCCCTCTCACTGATGCAAGATATATGTAGAAGTATCTCGCCTCCCATATGACTGCTGAATAGCCTGGATCTGTTGCCTACCAGCCAAAGATCAAGGCACTGAAACTGCACTATCATCAATAATGCCCTACAATTTGTTTATCTCAATTCTATACTTCTTCAGCATTTCCAAAGAATTTGCAAGAACTCACACCATATTCAGTCCAAAGGAGAAGGTTTGAATAAACTTTAGTAATGCTGCCATGCCATTCTACACCATGAAAACTAAATTTCCATCCGTGTACCGCCACTTGTAGCTGTAGAAAGTGACTTTGATAGAAAACTGTTTTAGAGGGGATTTTGGATCAAAACGACCCCCAGCAAATGGTGCCAAAGTCTCAAAGGGGCAATCAATAGAAGGTGCTTCTGGTGCAACATAATGAGGTTTGGATTCTGCCTCTGGATCAGCCTCTTACTCAGATAAACTGGCACTTTGACTTCCCTCATGCACTTTCATGTCTTCTACACTTCGACTAGAGGCCATTCATACACTGCATTTCACAAAATCATAGATTTCATCCTAATTGGTAAAATAAAGAAATTGAAATAAGTTTAAGCATAAGTTAATAACCAAATAATATTTTCAGCATAATGACATAATGATAATGCATTCAAAATTAAAATTTCAACAAGAAAAAAACTAACAAGATACCAACACAAATTATAAAGATTTAAAAATTAAAGTTGAACTCAAACAATGCATTCTAATGACAAATTTGAACATGTTTTTTTTGGAAAAAAATGTAACAAACTAGAATGAAAATCCAAAATTAAATCAAAATGTAAAACCAAGAAAATAGTAAAATAGAAGACTTAAAACCTACCTTGTGCTTGGTGAATCACTTGCAGGATTGAATCTTCTTGCTCCTCTTCCTCCTCTCGATCTTGCAATCACTTGCAAAATTTGCTATCCAAGTTCTCCCAAACTCTTCATCTCACTTTGCTCTCAGCTGTTGTAGAAATTTTTGTAGGGGTTTGGGTATGTTCATACAAATAAATATGTATGTATATTTTTATGCACACACACGTGTAGTCATATACCTATGTATAAGATAAACAAAACCATTACAGATTTCAAATTTGCACACACACATGTATAGTTATATACCTATCATCTATGTATAAGATAAACAAAACAATTACAGATTTCAAATTTGGAAACATATCATTATAATTTAAATTCAGATTTCTGTATCAAAAAGATCAAGCCAGAATCTCATGGTAGATAAGTTCAGAGTTCGCTAATCAGCAGTCTAGGTCTAAAAATATCGAACTAGAAACACTAAACATCTCGGCATTTAAAAACACAAATCCCAGGTGTGTACCTGTAGGAGATTCATTTCAGAATCAGATTCCGGCACTTTCGTACCCTGGAATGCCCATAAAAGTTCCACTGTTAAGCAACTTAGGTTTTTGGCATTTTGCAGGATTTCATTGCTAATGAAATCTACTTCAGTAAACCATCATCAGATTAATGCTGCTATTCTCAAGCTGTATCAGAGTCTTCAATCGGATCTGCATGAATACGTTCAATTTATTTAGATACAATATCTTATCAAACAAAGAATCAAGTGTTGGAAATATAACAAGTGAAATAAGGATATTCAGCTCAAATCCATAATCTTAATAGTGAGAAGCTGATTATACATGGGACACCTAGTAAGCATAAAAGCGAGTTTTAAAATGCAGGTACATTATGCAGAAAACTAATTAATAGTTAGATTTAGTGTTCATGGAACAAACAGATTATGATTTTTAATTTTTTTAAATTAGCGTTTACAAATTTTTTATTTGGTTTTACAAAATTGATAAACATAACTAATATATATTCTGACTGTTCTGCAGGTTTATCCTGCTTGGAGATGGTATGAGAAGCAGGATGGGATCAGGTCTTTTCAGAAGAAGGATAAAGACCCTGCCCCAGAGTTCTATAATATTGTTTTAGAGAGGCCAAAGGTAAGAAAATCCTCTTTTGCATTTTCATGTTTGGTGGAATAGATGCTGTCAATGTATTTTTCACCAAATATAAGATTATATGTAAATCATTATGCAAAAGCTTATATGGTTTATGATTTCAATTTGCAGAGTGATGGCGCAGGGTATGATTTAGTCGTGGTTGATGCGATGCACAAGGCTAATTATGCCAGCCGTATTTGTCACTCCTGTCGACCTAATTGTGAAGCCAAGTAAATTTCTGACTACTTTTTTCCTTACTAGAACTTTATATGCACTTGTTCAATTAAAAATAAAAACACTTGAACTGATTGCATTATTCCACAGTTTCCAGAAATATATTAAAGAAAAATGCAGCAATTCTAGTGTCGTTACTTTCACGCTTGAGCTTGATACACATCATGGTAGGCTTTTTCTTTGTTTGGTGAAGTTTGACTGTTAACTGGAACCATCTGGGGACACCACAAACTGGAGGCCTGATCCCCAAGCATTAATGCTGTTCAAGCCCACAATTTCAATTGCGCAGCAGAGTTTTGAAGCCTGTGAGTTCAGTGGCTCATCACAGACTTGAACTTGGACTGCTTTTTTAATATTGCCACAACTTAAACATCATAACATGCCCCGAGCAGCACATGTCATGGTGAATCTTTATTTTCTTATGTCAAATATTTAATTCTTTTAGTTTGCGAAACCTGAATAGACACTTTTATGTGCCTGTTGTCTCTGTCATAATGCCAAGCTGTATGCCTGGGACCAATTTTCTATTTATAGTAATTGTGGTCTCTTCCAAACTCTTCTGTGTTGTTATTAGCTCGTGAGTAATTAATTAGGTTCTTTCTGACTCTTGATGGGCTTGAAAGATACTATTGGCTAGAAATTTTGAAATACACATCATTGACTTGACAAATTGAAGGTGTAAATGGAATTCAACTTCTTGGGTTTAAAACAGTGTTACGCCGGTGCTTGGGTATGTTGGGGTGGGCTTCCGGGATGTGGTGGGGGGCTCAATTTTGGGAAATAGATACAGAACTTGAGATTTTAGTTATGAATGATGTTTCATTATAACCTACCAAATTGAAATACTTGATTCTAGCAAAATTGAAACATGAACCAGAACTGTTTAACATTCAACACAGTAACATAATATATACCTAGCAGTAACATTTAAAAATCATAATCCAAACAGAAATTTAAATACACATTTCGACACCACTGTGGTTGTGGAATGGCAGAGCTGGGGGTATTTGGGTACTCCAAGTACTTGGTGCAGGGATGTCCCAGAGACTTGTACTTCGAGGTTGTTTTTTTGGGGGGGTGCAAGTCCCCTGTTTTCACTGGTTTAAAATGGAAAAAAAACGTATTGCACTAATAAATGCTATACTACTCTAAATATGGAATAAGACACTATTGTATTTCTTTACAATATCATACCTAGAAGGATTAAAAAACATAAAATGGTTAAATAAATAATATTCAATTTTAATTTGGCAGACCCAATTCTGACTCGGATTCAGTGGCTCAGCAAAGTTACTTGGCAAAATTTGCATTCATAAAAAGTTAACACACGTAAATTGTAAGATAATCTTGAAAAACATGCATAATGATAAAACTGAATTTACAGAAGTTTCAAATAGTTTTTCTATCAATTAAAATACAAAACAGGTTATAAATGCACATCAGTGGCATATGATTATATAATCACAAAAGCTTCTCATTAGTTTTACAGTTTTTCTGTGGATAACATGGGCCTAAAGCAAATTCGGTTTCGCCTTTTGAAAACAGAGTAGGACCCATTTCTTGAGGTAGTTTTCTCAAGTTTCATATGGCTGAGCCTCTGGCAGAATAATGAGCTCACTGACAAACTTAGGTCATGATATGGGATGGAGTCAAGAGGCAGAATGATTGCCACGAAGTCCAGTATAAGGCCTTCGAAACCACAGACCTTTAGACTCATGAGCTTTTGATGATTTTGTCTTCATGTTGAAAGAGTGAGCAAATTTTTTTTTTTTTTTTTCAAATGACTGTTTTGATGCTGTTTTGGCCACGGACCTTTTTTTGCATGAATTTGTCTAACTTGCTATTGCCTTGCTTAGAATTATGGAAAAATTCACTCCACTCTTGCCAGTAAGTTGGCTAGGAAGTGTGACAGGAACTCACAAGTTTGTGAGTTTTAAACTACTGATTTAGTTCTGCCTAAGTTAACTTGGTTCCTTTATTTGAGGTTGGGTTCTGGTTCTCCTCTGGGTTCCACTTGGGCTCCTGTGGTAGGAACTAGGTTGCCTGGGCTGAACCTGGGTGCACCTGTGGCTGTGAGTGCCAAAAATGAGCCTCACATGCTTTGGGAAACTATTTTGCACCCCAAAAAATCCATTTGCAAATACATTTTTAACTTTTGCAATTATGGATATGATTTTATTGGCAATTATGGATTTATTAGTATCACACTTCTAACTTATAATTGTGGTAATATGGGTATGACCACCCCTCATGCCTAATGGTACCCAGCATGGAGTGTGGTTCAACTGAAGTTGAACCAAATGCTGACCTTGATGCCTATGATCACCGTGAGGAAGGAATACGAATATTAAATATAAACTATGTCTTGCAATTTGAATTTCTGTTCTGTAATGACATTTTGAAAGTTTTGCAAATTATAAATATGATATATGTGGTATTTTATTTATAATTTTATTGTCAATTATGGATTTATGAGTATCATGCTTCTAACTTGTTATGTTTATTGTTTTTTGAAGTTTTGAACATGTATGACATATATATATATATATACTGAACATGAACCCAAAGAATTTTTCTTTTTGCTGAACACATTTACCCAAACCTGTATCAGAATTAGGATCAGTAATGTAGATTTCTGCTAATCACTCTCAAATTCTAGTTTCGTATCAAATTCTCAATCAAGTATGGAAAATCCTTTACAGTATGGCTCAGAGTACAGAAATGTTGCTTTTTCTATCTGATGAAGCCCAAACTAGTTTTTATTATTTTCTTTGTAAAGCTAGGTTGGGTGTTCAATATATGTAAGAAACTCCTAGGGTGGGGGTATGTGGGATGGCAGGTCCCAGTGAGGTTGAGAGGCAATACCCCTGTCACCATATGGACCTCAATGGCACATCCCATTAAAAAACAATTTCCACTTTTAACCAAGTTCTAAGCTCTTAAAAAAAATAATTTTCGGGTTTATAACATGTGATTAAAAGATGCCATAAAACCATGATTTATTCATTATTCAAAATATTTGTGTTCAATTGCAGTTTGTTAAATAAACCACAGTTTACTGCTTATAATTGACCAAAAAGAATACTTTACAATTTTAAACAACAGGTCAGTTCAAATTGGCCAGGCCCCAATACTGGGCCACAGTTAATGGCCAGTTATCTAGACTTCAGAAATTAAAAGTTAAAACATTTTTATTTGTGTGGTTCTAACTTCCATGCATGTGGTTTGGTTCTAACTTCCATGCATGTGGTTTGGTTCTTACTTCCATGCATGCAGCTCCACAATAGTACTAAGAATTACGCTGACTCAGTTCTGAGAGCCATCAATATAAGCAGAAGCGATCTATATCTGTTAATTGTGCAATTGTTTTTCCATTATTTGAAATGAAAAACAATTGCTATATCTATTCTCATTTCTGATTGGCTAACTTTCTTCTGCGATCAACTTAATTATAACTTGTGCAGTTTGAAGTACAAAATTCCAAAAGTGCAGATATATCTGTGGGTTTTGAAAACACTAAATATTTAACCATTTTACTTGGCACAACTTTTTTTTGCTTCTTGACTAGCTTTCTCAGTCAAATTAGCTGCCTTCTTAGGATCTCTTAGGAAAATCATGGCCCAAAAGCCATAACATTTGAGTCAATATTAGATGATAGAAAGAAGCTATTGCCTTTAAGCATATAATATAATTTATTTTTACACGAAGATAAGATGTATGTACAAGCCAGGTCATTGGCTGCTTCGATATTTTTATTGATTTATTTGATTGTTGATTACTTCTTCCATATTCTCTGAAACAGGGTTACTGCCGTTGAAGGACAATACCAAATAGGCCTATATACTTTACGACCTATTCAGTATGGGGAAGAAATCACATTTGATTATAATTCCTTAACAGAAGTAAGAATATCTGACATAACTGTTATTAAGAGCCTGATGGAATTCAATTTTATTTTTAACTGACTGCACGGACTTTTTGCAGAGCAAGGAAGAGTACGAGGCATCTGTGTGCTTGTGTGGTACTTATGGTTGCAGAGGTAGCTACTTAAATCTTGCTGGGGCAGGGGCCTATCAAAAGGTGATGTTCGTCAATTCAATCAGGCACAGTGGCAGACACCATTGTAGTGTAGTTTCTGTGCTACATCATCTTTTCCAGTTTCTTGATATGGCATATCATTAATGACATGCATAAATTGCAGTATGGCAACAAATTTTAACTAGTTGTGGGTTGGTACTTGTATCAGGTCCTGAAGGAGTGCCACAGTATATTAAACAGACATCACTTGCTCCTGGAAGCTTGCACCAATTCTGTTTCTCAAGAAGACTTGAATGATTTGCGCAATGCAGGTGTTGGGACTTGTCTACTGTCGGGATTACCTGGCTGGGCAATAGCATATTCAGCTCGTGTGGTGTGTTGGATTATCACTTATTATTTTCATAGTAAGATTTGTTTTCATGTACCAAGGATAATACTTATTTTCTGCCCTTCCATTGACACCAGGTGAGATTTATGAATCTCGAAAGAAGCAGGCTTCCTGACCAAATAATAAAGCATATTAGAAAAGAAAGGAGGAAAGCTGGTTTTGAGATTTCGTATGGATTTGATGAAAGGGGTGAGGCAGAGGTTCAGGTATGAAAGTAAGGTGTACTTATATCAGGTAGTTAACAATTTCACAAAAGACATATTTGCTTAGTATGACCAAATTGTATCTTGTCTTTGGGGCCAGGCAGAGGGATTCTACAGTCAAAGGCTTCATAACCTTGCCATTACTCTTGACAAGGTAGATGGACTGATTTGATCTGTTTGGTAAAATATATAGGGCTCCTATTCAATGTAGATAATTCCTCTCTGATTATGGTTTCTTTCCCTGTCAGGCAAGGTACATAATAAGGAATATTCATCAAGACCCAGAAAAAGCTCCTCCACCTTTACGGAAGCTCGATGCTACAGAAGTAGTTTCACTACTTTGGAAGGGTGAGAATTCGTTGGTTGAGGAGTTATTGCAATGCATGGCAAACCATGTTGATGCGGAAAGGTTGAACCGCTTGAAGCAACAGGTTCATATGCGTGAACTAAGTGGTTCCAAGAATATAGAGAAAAGTTTACGTGAATCTTTGTTGTGGTAAGAATTATATGAATTGCTTCACAGTTAAATCTGTTGATTAGGAAAGAGCCAGTCTGTATCTTCAAGTGAAAGCCAATTTAACAATTTTTTAAGGTTAATATGCTTATGGAAAAGAGGAGCATACAATTCACCATTTTTTAATTTTAAATAGTTGTATAATGTGTGGCACTTTTCTAATATGCATGTACTAAGTTGTTCCAGGAATATACAAAAATGTCTGAATCTTTTTTATGGAAAGAATTGTGTGAACTACTTCTCAGTTTTTGGTTTCATCTGTGAATTAGGAAAGAGCCCGTCTTTCTCTGCAAGTATAGGTAGCATGTGTGGCACTTTTGTAATATGCGTGATCTAAGTTGTTCCAAGAATATACAGAAATGTTTGTGAATCTTTTTTGTGGTAAGAATTATGTGAATTACTTCTGAGTTTTCAGTTTCATCTGTGAATTAGGAAAGAGCCTGTCTTTATCTGCTAGTAAAGGCCTACTTAACAACTTTATAGGCTAATGTACTTGTGGAAAAGCTAGTAACATACAAGCCACTCGTTTTATTTTTAAAATAATTGTCATTATTGGCTACAGGTTAAGAGATGAGTTGCAGAATATGCCATCATCATGTAGATGTCGTCATGATGCTGCTGCAGATTTGATTCACTTGTATGCATATACAAAATGCTTCTTTAAAAGTCTTGTAAGTCGTGATCAATTCAACCCAAAAGAGGGCGTTTTATTTGTTCACACTCAAGACCACTTATATTCACTGTTACTGTATATGCATGTTTGTGAGTACTACAAGCTTTGAGATGCATAGTCAGAATTTAGAAGCACCTCAAAGTGGTGAATTGTATAGCCATGCTAGTTACCTTGTCTTAATGCATTTAGTGACAAATTACAATATCTTCTGCATATAATCCGTAGAACTAAGAAAACCATTTCAATAGTTATCTGATGCAGAATTTTTATTATTTTGTTGTTATTGGCCACAGGATTATGGTCCTTTAGTATCTCCGCCTCTGTATATCAGTCCCCTTGATCTGGGTCCTAAGTATGCGGACAGCTTGGGAGCAGGGTTTCAAGAGTGGCAAAAAAAATACAGCAAGGACTATGCACTAGGTCAGCTCATCTATTGGTTCAAGCAGACTTCCTCAGACCCTGGCGCTACCCTAAATAAAGCACGGAGAGGTTGCTTAGTTCTTCCAGACATCTCATCATGCTATGCCAAAACCCACAAACAAGAATTATCCCATGATTATGGCTTTAAAGAGCATGCAGAGCTGATAAGGAGGATGGTGAGTAGTGTGATTAATGTTGTTCTTGATTAATTAGAATTCTTTTGAAACAATGTTCCATAATACTCTCATATTCTTTACAGGAGCGAGAACCTCAAAAGCCATGGCCAAGGGGTGAATTTTGGGAATTCAAGAATAATAGGGGTCTTTTAGGGAGCCCCATGTTTGATGCTGTTATGAATAACTCATCTTTAGATAAAGAGATGATGCAGTGGCTGAGAAGTCGGTCTAGTCTGTTTGAGGGTTTGTATTATCATTGACACTGATTCACACATTGTTTTGGAATGATTATTCCATTGATCTAGAGCTCCTTGTGTGCATATGCTATGGGAAGCGGTAATCATCTCAAAACAACAGTGTATCTCTTGAGATGTTCTTTGTACAGGTTTTGTACTTCATATTCCATATGTAGCAATGTTACCTTGCTCCCATACAGCTGCTTTCTTCTTGATTGATTGTATTGAGGACTCCTGAAAATTCAAAGTGGGTTGCAGCTGCCTTTACAAGCCTTTCTGTATTATTCTTTACTAGCAGAGAGATTTCTCGTTTTTTAGAGAAAGCTCCTTTCCTGATTTATTACAGGGCATTTGCACCTTGGAATGACTCGGATGTCTGAAGTGTCTATTAAATGGATAGCTTCACATCTTCTAATTCAGGTGTCATCAATTTTATTTTGTTATGGTCCATTTGTAGATTAAAATTTCTTCACTTGTACAGCTGTGTGACAATTATGGCTTATGCTCAATTTTTATCATTCTTGAATCTCTTCTTGTGCTCTTACAGCTTGCATCCTTTTATTTTCATCGTGCTACATTTATCCATCTCAATTTTAGTAACTCGTGAACATTATCACTACTGACCATTGTAAGGATGAAATCCAACATATTGCAACGCATGTGAGAGTGTTACTGTTGGCCATTCTTTAACTGACAGGAGTCAAATGCGGCGACGTGTTTTTTTTTTCGTGGTTTCAAGGATTTCTTGAATACGTGGCTGGTAATCGAGAAGCTGTGTAGCCTAAAAGACATCGGCTCTGATATATCTCAAATTTTGTACCAAAGAACAAAAGTAGAAAGTTACATGGAATTTTTAAATCTTTGCTATCCATATTTGTGAAGTGTACGAGAGAAGTTAATCTTAGAATAACATTTCCTTTCTCAAAAGCGTAATGACTGGATTACGGCATTTAACTGGGTGTTATGGGTGCTTTGCGAAATCATCCGAAAAGACCTACGGTGTATGATTTCGACTCCCATTTGAATGGATTCTTTGCAAAAACGAGCAACTCGCTTGCGTATAGTTTACTGTGATCTTGGGCCATATCTACATTACAGTTTGCCCATTTCCAGCGTAGCCAGATACGGAGCATTTATTAGAGATCTTTAAGACCATTTACGCTTAAAATTTATTATCAAAACGTATTTTTCTATTCGGCGATTATTATGGCGTGACCTCATTTATATCTCTGCAATAACAAGACAAATTCTTAGCTTTTTCGGTATAATATGAGTTTTTAATTGTCGAATGCTTTTTCATGCGTCGGAATTTTATCTGACAATTGTTTATTTGTTCTAGCATATTTTTATTATTGGTCACTGGCCTTTCAGAGACGTGACAACAAAATATCAATCGGAAGAATATCCCGCATCAGCACAGCTCAATTTTTCTCTGATGATGAAAATGGATATGTACAAAGGCCCCCACTGTTGTGATATATGGTTACAAGCTCATAACTATTTAGATCAAATGGAAGTCAAGCCTAAACTATCACCTCTTAGGCCAACTGATTAACAAGTTTTTTGACAATAGTAAATGGAATTGAGATAATTCTGAAGTTGTATACTGATCAACTAGTTTTTCTGGTTGGTAGATTGTCTATTCTAGTAATAATATATTATGTTTTCACTCTATCAAAAACATGTGAAAAACCAACATCCCATTCTACCATGAAACTTATAACATCAACTTGCTGTATTCTGTAATTCACAACGGCCATGACCAACATTGTTCATCCTTTGACGTCATGCTTTCCTCCCACCACCACGTCCACCAACTGCATTGTGTCGCCTTCTTTTGCTCGGTCGTCGTCCTTGGGCATAGCTTCAACGACCCTCTCGACCAATGTTTTGATTGCCATCACTGCCACCTTGATTGCTTGTGTCCAGGAACAATACCCCTCCAATATTCAATCATTTTGAATTTGAGCTGACAAATTCAGGGTGGGGTCTAGTGGGGGTGTAAACTTCTATTTTCAAGGTCTCATGAAGAATAATAAATTTCTACAACATTGTTTTAAATCTTCTTCTAGAAAATAGGAGTCCCTATACTATAGAGCTACATATTTGAGTAGAAAAATAATAGTAAAGCTAGAATTAGCTCCTCGAGCTCACGAATATATTTCTAAAATTAAAATTTCTTAAATAAAATTGTAGAAGTAAAATATAAAGCCCAAAACTTATTTTAATTTTGGAGCTTCAATTTTTAAGTTGAGTTGTATTAGAAATTCATGGGGCCACCAAATTTAAACTATTCCAATTTTTTTTTGTAGGATCCATGCAAAATTTCTAGGAAGGCACCCTTAATGGGATCTCACTCTCATTCCTACTTTGCCCAGCTTGTGTAACCTCTAGGGCAATAGTACAATCATGTATCACTGACCATGTTCTTAGAGCATCAAATTTCCTCCTCTTTGTTCACATTGGCCCACAAGGGGAGAAATAGGTAGAATGTGTGTAGGTTACCCCAAAACATGTACCTAATCTCCATTCACAACATTGAAACTCCCTCTTGCTTATAGACATTGTTGGTGTAAATAAGTATTTACTTATTTACGCTTAAGTTTACTTAGGTTAATGCATTATTTTATTATTTATTTAGGTGAGACACTTAAGAGTTTGTGTCCTTTCATAGAAGTACGCAACTCTAATTATGCACATGGTGTCTACAACACAAGAGTTTGCATCATTCATTGAGTTGTTATGTTGACAACACAGTTATTCGCACTCCTAATTTAGCACATGCTATCTACACCACTGATTTGCGTGTTACACCATTGTAGGCTTATTTTTACATCGTCGCACTTATTTTCGTGCTTAATGGAGGATAACCCATATCTGGTGGACATGTGCCTAGTTGTATGACTTATTATGTTGCTGACTTCTATGCCGTCTAGAAGCTCTCCAGAGGCCTTTATATATAGGCACTCCTAGTGTACTTGCATATGGCATATTGAATGAATATATCGTCATTTTGATCATACTCTCTCTTTGGTCTATTGTTGTGATTGTGTTTGAGTTCTTTGGTTTTGAGTGAATTCTACCCTAAGGCAAATTCTTACATGGTATCAGAGCTCGAGGAGATTCTCTACACATAGCCATTCGAGATTGTTCATGCTTCAACACCTCGATCCGAATTCAAAGAATCTGTAGAAATTGAGAGCGTTTAGAGCCAGATTTAACCTCACCATTACGTCCGGAACATCGATTTGGTAAAGATTGATTATAAACTCGACTACTCTGACCCAAAGTCGATCGTGAGGCAATTTTTTTTGCAAATCGGAACTTGGAGGCCTCGATTTGCAATTCGGGTATAGTCATCATTTGATTTGTTAAATTTATTTTTCGAATTTTTTGCCTAGTCGGGCGTTAAGGCAGATATATATATTTTTAGCAGAACTGGGCAATGACACCCCAGTTTTGCAATTTCAGAGATTATTTATTATTAATTGCACGGATTATTTGAATATTATTCGGGCTCATTAATCAATTTTCGACGCATTAAATCCAAAGTCGGCAGAGCGAAAGGCTGTACTTGCAAATCTGGCTCGAGCACTCATCCCGACCGATAGCCCCAAATCGGTGTGCACATCCTTCACCGGCAGGCTTCTTTACTTTTGCTTTGCGGCCCCCTTCTATTTGAAGTGCATTGGAGTTTTATGCCCCATGCATGTGGGATTATCATCTCGAAAGTCTGGCGATGCTTAACTAAACACTGACGACAACATTTAGAGTACGATGATCGCTAAAAGGAATTCGGCGTGAGCGTTGGTTTCCTGGTGCTGTTTAAACCATTCTCCAATGACGGAATGTTCTGGACGCGTAAAGGAACCTGGCCCACATTGAAGATGCCACGTGGCGTAAACTAAATCGCCCATGCGAACCCACTAAAGTCCTCCATGTGGCATCGCTATAATTGAGGCTACCGCTGCGTCCAAAGTCCGGCTCATGGAAAACACTTTTCGGCGACACAGATAGTATTTCGGTGACCCCACACCCTCCACAAACAGAGGACACATTGCCGCACATAATTAGTCCATGCTATACACATAGGATGCCATGCGACATTTTTCCATTTGCCAGTGACGTCAGAAGCGTCCCAATCAGTAGGACACCTAACAACCACGTCATATTTGTACATCCAATCATCACACTGTCAACAATACACGTGACCTTGCCATGCTAGCTTTTTCTGTACTGTTCCGTACTGCCACGTAGGCTGTTGACGCCATCTTCTGTACAAATGATGTCATCACTTGGGTTGAAGTCGCTGATGTCATCAAATCCATAAGCATTAATTTGACAGTTGTTTGATTGTCATTCTAGGCCAAATTTGAATTGTTGCGATGGCCGTATGACCGTCAAATTTAACCCCGTCTTCTGCTGATGCAACCCCTCTCCAGATTGATTTTTGATTTTGTAGTCCGACTTTGGGACGCCATATCTCAGTCATCCAGACTCCAAATCAGGGTCGATTTTTTTGAAATTGGGTAGAATTTTCTAAACTTTTCAGTGTTGCAGCTCTTTTCTGGTTTTGGTGCACAAATTGTTCAGAAATTGCATTTTTTGGCAATTGTACCTGAATAATCTTGCATTTTGCAACTTCAATTGCTCTGTACGGGCACATCTGGAGTTGAAAACAAGTTCCATTTCTTTTGAAAGTGCATTATTATTCGTCTATTTTCCAAATCCACAATCAGATTGTAGGGTTGTGTGAACAAAAGTGTCACTTTCAGGAATAGGGCCTTTCTTTGCTTTGTATTGTTTTAGAATTGTAGCACATTGTAAAGTTCCAGATTTGTAATCCATTAAGAGGTTGTAACAAGTAAAATTAGAAGTCCACAAAGGCCAAAATTGGCAAGTGGCCATTGTAATCACACTACTAATAAAGTGCCAAATATATATATATATATATATATTTGTGGGGGGGGGGGGCGGGTGGGGGTTCTTGATTTAGTGAAAGGGGGCGTGTTCTTTTTTTTTTTGCACTTTTCTTTCATTCTACATTATGGAAAATTTTAAGTTTCCAAAATTAACTCCTCATAACTATGCTACATGGTCCATCAAAATGTGGTATCACTTAATGCATAATGGAGTTTCACAATATGTAGATGGTACTCTTCCTAAACCAATAGCTGATAAGGTATCAACAAGTGATATTTCAACTTGGGTAGCAATGGATAGGAAAGCTCTAAGAGATATATGTTTCGGGATTGATGATAAGATCCTCTATCAGATTAAGAAGTGTTCTACATCCAAGGAAGCTTGGGATACCCTCGAAAACCTATATGGTAAAGTGTCTGAAGAGGATGTTTTCAAAATTGAAGATGACCTTGTCTCCTTAGATCCTAAGTCATTTGATTCAATACATGATTTCATCATCAAGGTGAATGAACTACGAACAAAGTTTACTGATTGTGAGAGTTATATAAAAAATGACAGATTGATCTATCTCATACATAACAAGCTGCCATTGGAGCATTTCACATTTGTATCTTCTTTTAACACCTCAAAGACTACCTTAGGGTCTGCCTATAAGAAAGTCACATTTGATGAATATGCTGATTTGTTGGATATTGAAGAAAAGAAGTTGAAATCAATGGGGATTCTCAAATCACCTAAGTCTAAAGCATTGGTGGCCAACAACGAGGATTCTCAAAATTCAGCTGGACAGTCTTCAAATCAAGGAAAGGGTAAGAAGAAGAAATGGAAGAACAAATCAGAGGATGCAGAAAAGACAACACCACAATCCAATCAACAAGGCAAGTCTTCTTCAAATGCCAACAAGAAGGGGGACAACAATAAGGAGAAGAAAAAGTGTGCTTATTGCAAGAAATCGGGTCATGAAGAACATGCATGTTATCTTAAAAAGATTGATGAGTTGACAAACATCATGAAGAAACATAATGTTCCATTGGCCAATGCTTATAAGGATAAGGGTCTTCTTTAGATTCAAAGGGCAAAGGGCAAGCACTCGTGGCTAATTCAAATTCTTCAAAGGAATGGGTATTTGACTCAGGTGCCTCTTATCACATGGGTTCTTCAAAGGAGGATTTTTCTTCATTGAATCACTCAAAGGTACCACACATCTTCGTGGGAAATGATAGCAAAATGGAAGTTGAAGGGAAAGAAACGTGGAAATGGAAAATGGAGAGTTTCAGGATGTTCTCTATGTTCCAAACCTAAGTTCAATCTTCTATCAATTGGAGATGGCCATAGAATTGAGTTCCTTCCTGACTCAATACAGGTGCATAGTCTTAAAGACGACTCATTGGTTGTAGTGGGAAAAGTATAATCATAAAAAAAAGTTATACTCTTTCTCCCATTTTGTGCCCAAGTCTCCTTCAAAGGCCTTGTTATCTCAACAAATTCAACCATGCAATTATGGCATAAGCAGTATGGACATCTTTCCTTCTGCTATCTTCAACAACTTTGCACATACAAAATGGTCAAAGGTCTACCTCAAATCAACTTTTCCCACAGTGAATGTTTAACAGATTAAGTGGATATGCATCCAGAGGGAGGTTATAGAGAGGGAAGTCTTCAAGAGCACCAGGTGTTCTATAGATGGTTCACATGGTATTAGTAGGACCTTTTGCATTCAGTCAGGGTCGCTACATACTTACCTTTGTTGATGACTTTTCAAGATACACTTGAGTCTACTTTCTTCATAATAAGGATGAAGTGTTGGACAAGTTTCTATGCTTCAAGACTCATGTTGAATGGAAATCTAGAAAGGCCATCAAAGTTCTAAGAATGGATAATGGAAGCATGTATGTGAACAGAAGACTTACAAACTTTTGTAGACTTGAGGGAATTGATCTTCAGAATCTGCTAGTATTTAGTCCGCATAAGACAGATGTTGCAGCTTTGAGGATCCACATTCTTAAGTCTATGGCAAGTTGCATGATACAAGCCAAGTCTCTAGATCCATCATTAGAAGTCAAAGCAATCTCTAGTGCCACTCACATTCTTAATCGATCTCCTCATCTAGCCTTAGATGGCAAGACTCCTTTTGAGGCATGGTGCGGTAGAAAACTTATTGTGACACACTTCAGAGTCTTCGGTTGTCCTGCATGGGCAAAGATATCTTCCAAGGGATGCAACACGTAGTCACCTTGGCCTTGTACTTTCATTGGTTATGAAGATGGTGTGAAGACATACAAACTATTGGATCCAGAGACACATCATATTTTTGTGGACAATGATGTACACTTTAAGGAAAGTTCACCAAGCTTGTCATCTAATCCTCTCTGCACATCATATCGTGTGGAAATTGATAGTGACACCAACGATAGTGCTTCAACAGATTTAGACACGTGGGGTTCCATCGATAGTTGTAGTGAGAGGTCACTACATTAGTTCAGTCCACATGCATACATTGTCACAGTGATGGGTCCAACACAATAGGGTACATCCAGTCTTTGAGGTTCAGCCTTTAGTGACAGATTTGGGGGATAGTATTGATGATTTGCCTCTTCTTCTTGATGTAGCAACACCTTCTTCAGTTGTCACGAGGATTCCATCTGATGCTCTTGTTCATTCTCTATATGATCGATCGTCACAGGTTGAAGTGATTGTGGATACTTATGATCAATAGTTGCAACAGGGTTCCTCATCAGCTGAAGAGACAGATAGTTCTTTGAGACAGGTTCTTCAACCAGTTGAGCAAGTTTTAGAGACATAACTTATCTATGAGATACTTTCCACGCATAGCGGAAAAGTCTCATTTGTACCTTTGGCATTGTTTCTTCCTAAGGAGGGGAACACCATTCTACAGTCTTGGATCAACTTCTTCATCGAAGCAGTCACTGATAGGAATTCTTCTTTGGGGAGGCGGGGAACCTATCTTGTCTCTCGTCTTCTTCTTATCATTCTCTTATGTATATACTGGATGTATGTCATAATGAGGGGTCTTGATTACTCCATCCATCCATCCATCGTTTCATCTCTCTTTTTTTGGGGGAGGGGGAGGGGGGGGGGGGGGTGTTTCTCATGAGGTTTTCCCTCTTTCTCGCTTTATGAGAAATTGTGTCTCATTATGTACATGGGTACCTAACATGGCCTAGTAGCTGGGACCCATTATGCATTGCATCCTAGATTTCGTAAGCTTAAGGGCATTCCCCTAAGTTGCACTTAAGGGGGGGGGGGGGGGGTGTTGATGTAAATAAGTATTTACTTATTTACACTTACTTAAGTTTACTTAGGTTAAGGCATTATTTTATTATATTGTATTATTTTATTAATATTTAGGTGAGACACTTAGAAGTTTGTGTACTCTCACAGAAGTACGCAACTCTAATTATGCACATGGTGTCTACAACACAGGAGTTCACATCATTTACTAAGTTGTCATGTTGACAACACAGTTATTTGCACTCCTAATTTAACATATGTTGTCTACACCATTGATTTGCGTGCTACACCATTGTAAGCTTATCCTCACATTATCACACTTATTTCCATATTTAATGGAGGATAACTCATATCTGGTGGACATGTGCCTAGTTGTATGACTTATCATGTTGCTGACTTCTATGCAGTGTAGAAGCTCTCTAGTGGCCTTTATATATAGACACTCCTAGTGTACTTGCATATGACATATTGAATGAATATATTGTCATTTTGATCATACTCTCTCTTTGGTCTATTGTTGTGCTTGTGTTTGAGTTCCTTGGTCTTGGGTGAATTCTGCCCTAAGGCAAAATTTTACATGGTATCAGAGCTATACCAAATTCTTACAGACATATTGAAGAAGAGCACCAAGGCCTTGCCTCCACTTCTCTCACACACTGGTCACTACCCTTCTCACTTATTTGTTGTCACCAAACTTCAACCCCCAAACGTTGAAGATAAAAAAGATATTCACATAGGTGCATAATTTGTAATTTGCAGTCAAGTAGTCAATACTCAACAACCCTCAAACCGTAATGATAAAAAGTGGATCATCTATGGTGAAAGCGTTCTTTTAAACATTTGGTTTGAATTCTACCCCAAAAGTCATCTGTTGCTTGCCTTGAGATTGAAATTGGCCTTCAATTGCTAAGGGTGTCCTTTACAAAGAGGACCACTAACACAAACAAAAATAGTGATACTGTTAGCATGAATGTTGATGGTATATTTTTGGGGGAGTGTCCTAAGCATTGGAGAGTTTGTTAGCATGATTGACATGTTGCATTCATGACCGTGTTTGTCATTGATGTCAACATAGTATTGTTTCTGTAAAGACTTACAAAGTAGTAGACATAGAACGAGGTCGTATAGACTATGTATTGATGACGAGGTCAAACGTAGTTGAGGATATCTTATACATTGTGTCTTGAGGAAGTGGACAAGTGTGCATATAGAAAGTCGAAGACATGCAAGAGTTATTCAAGAATTACAGAGGAAAATGTGGAGACAAAGTACCACTTCTTGGTTTATGATGTTTGAATTGTATCTCTTAGCAAGGATAGAATCATGATGAGCGAAGTTAGCTAGTGATAGTAGACAACCTAATGATGATGTCAACAAGTGCGCAAGGTTCAAGGTCGTGCATGAAATGTTGTATTTACTGTGAGCCGAAATTGTTGTGTAAATATAAAATGAATGTTTATCTTAATGAGGCCCTATTATAATTAATTGGGAAAGCCTCAAGGCCGATTCAATGAATTATTTTAAGGATATGGTATAAAGGAAGGTTATTTTCCTTGTGATAGAGTGTGGATTGATGTATGCAAGTGTGAGTAAGTTGTGCAAGTGCGAATTAACATGTGATATGCGAAGTTGGTAAATGCATGTAAGTGATCAAACGGATCAGTGTGATGTGAGTTCAAAGATCTAGTTTTGAGATCTGAAAGAGTTATTGTTTGGTCAAGAGGACAGAGGAGTTCAAGTTATTTCATTTCTATTGTTCTACAAGGAATAATACAAAGACTAGTTGGATAGTGAGTTTGGTGGTTTTGTCCCTAAAGTTGTTTGGACAATGAGTCTATATGTCTTCTACAAATCCTAACAGGGATCCAAAGTCTCTTAACAGGGACTGATATGTATTGAATGTATTTCATTGGCTCCTAACAGAGTCCATCCTCTTACAAAGAACTTTTATATTAGTACATCATTTTGTGGGTACCGTCCCCATCAAAGTTTTCTCTTTGATCAAGATTTTTTTTAGTTAGCATATTTGGTGTTATTGTGTGTGTATCTTCTTATGGTTGCTAGTTATATTGTTCACATGGTTAAGGATTAATAAGGTTGATAAATGTTTTAATTGTTGGATAGTTGACCCCCCCTCAGCTATATTGGTGGACTTTACTTTCTAAACAATTGGTATAAGACCATTAGGTCCTTGAAGGAAAAACTTAATAGCTTAAGGAGATCAAAGGTGGGTCATTTCAGAAAAGAAAGTCCAAAGTTTGATGGAGTTAATTTTGATATTTAGAAGATGGAGTCCCTTGGTGAGATATCATAATTATGTACAGAGCAAAAGATTGAGTTTCTAGATCCAGAAACTTTTTGTTGCATACAAAAGACCAGATCTACTTTATCAAGGAGTACTAGTACAAATGAAGATAGATCCAGATCAAAAGAAGACAAAAAGATTGAAGAAGGAATCACCTTGCTTATGCAAAGAGAGCCAGATGGTATTAATTTTTTTGTTGTTGGAGATATAAAGAATTTGGTCATTTTTCATCCAATTGTCCCAAGAGAGTAAGGAAGACTAGAAATGATTTCCTTGTTGATGGTGATAAAAAAATTTAAAGCAGGTATGAAAAGATTTTTGAATGATAGTAATGATGAAGATGATGAGCTTGATTTAGTTGAGAAAGAGGAAGTAATAGATGAAGAGGAAGCTAATCCTAAGCCTATCATAGAAAATGTTGAAATTTTCTTTGAGACTAACAATGATTTGTAGAATGATGTTCAAGTTGATAAACATAGAGAAGAACCAAGATATGAACCTAAAGAAGATGTAAGAGTTGAGTTAGTGACATCTACACCTAACATGAATTTGACAAAGAATCACCCAGCTAATCAGATTATTGGAAGCAAAGAAAAATGAGTAATGACAAGAAGCAAAGTACATGAAGAATTGTGATTGATTTCTCAAGTTGAACCAAAGAGTATAGATGAGACATGTAAGGATGATCATTAGATTCAAGCAATGAAGGAAGAACTAGATTAAATTGTTAAGAATGAGACATGAGAATTGATTCCTAGATGTAAAGATAAGAATGTTACAGGAACTAAATGAGTTTTCAAAACAAGATGAATGAAGAAGGTGACGTTGTAAGAAATAAAATAGACTATGAAGAGAAATTTTCCCTTGTTGCAAGAATTGTAGCCGTAAAAATGTTCTTGGCTTATGCAACAAGTAAGAAGTTCAAAGTGTATCAGATGGATTTAAAGTTAACATTTTTAAATGGAGAACATTAAGAAGTCTACATTAAGAAACCTAAAGGATTTCTTTTGACAGAAGAAAAAGATATGGTATGTGAACTAAATAAAGCATTGTATGGACTAAAGCAAGCACCTAGAACCTGGTATGCGAAATTGGACAAGTATTTGGCAAAGTTAAGATTTGCTAAAGGTACAACATATAGTAATTTAGATTTGAAAGAAATTGAGAACGTATTGTTGATTATTGAGATATTTGTGGACAATATAACCTTTGGAGGTAATGATGCAGCAAGTGACAAATTTGCTGATGAAATGAAGAATGAATTTGAGATGAGTATGATTGGTGAGATGAAATATTTTTTATAAGTCTATAGGTTGTGTAGAACAGTGATGGTATTTTCTTATCACATACTAAGTATTTTGAAAGACTTGTTGAAAAGATTTGGCTTGGAAAGTTGTAAGCCTGTTGGTACACCTATGATAATTGGTCACAAGTTATCTAACAAAGATGAGACACCTATAGTTGAGTAGAAGAAGTTCATATCCATGATTGGAGGTTTACAATATCTGACTCACACTAGACCAGATATAGAAAATTCAATTGGTATAGTAGGAAGATTTCAAGCATATCCCAAAGAAGCACATTGTGCAATAGTAAAGAGAATATTCAGAAGGGTACATATGATTTTGGATTGTGGTACGTATGAAGTGACTTTAGTTTGTGTGCATATACTAATGCAGATTGGGCATGCAATATGGATGACAAAAAGAGTACAAGCGATGGAACATTTTTCCTTCGAGGAAGATTAGTTTCTTGGCTAAGTAGGAAACAAGACTATATCTTACAGAGTACAACAAAAACAAAATATGCAGCAGCAACAAACAATTGTAATCATATCATGTGGGTGAAGTAGATGTGGAAGGACATTGGGATAGAGTTCTCAGAAATGTTATTATATATTGTGATAACACAAGTACAAAAAATATGTTTAATGTGTTGTATTCTAAGACTAAGCATGTATCCATGAAGTATCATGTTTTAAGAGAGAAAGTTGCAGAGAAAGAAATCAGACTAGAGTATGTGAATACAATAGAGAAAATTGCATACATTTTTATGCAGCCTTTGCCTAATGATACATTTGAGTATTTGCGACGTATGCTTGAGGTTATGCCTCTGCCTACTTCTGAGTAAATGATGCAAAGAGTGCATCAGTCTAATAGTACAGAGCGCTATTGTCTATTTGGACTAAATGTTGACACTTCCTATATGGGGGAGTATCTGTGATGAGTAGAGTTATCAAGGACTCTTGGTAGTTGGTATAGAACAATGACTTTGGACACTTGAGTTGGTTGAAGACTTGAGAAGATGATTAACATAATGAAGCCTTTGTCATTGATGTCAATGAGGGAGAATTGTACATGAAAAATATCTTCTGGAAGTATGTTGGAGATGTATGTATGAGGAAGAATTATTCATGGATAGATTGATTGAGTTATATCAATGGGGGGGAAGTGTGAAGAATTGATGCCGATCCATGTAAGAATGAGGAAGCACAGATGGAAAATTGTTCCTTTGAGTTTCATATTTGATTGATGAAGAAGATTTGAAAAGAAGAGTGCAACAACACCAGAATTGGATTTAGTATTCTTGGAACTTAGATTTTTTCATCTATGTTTCCATCAATGCCAAAGGGGGAGATTGTTAGCATGAATGCTGATTGTATTCCTTTGGGGAGTATCCTAAGCATTGGAGAGTTTTTTTAACATGATTGACATGTTGCATTCATGACTGTGTTTGTCAGTGATGTCAACATAGTATTGTTTCTATAAAGACTGGCAGAGTAGCAAATAGAGAATGAGGTCGTACGAACCGTTTATTGATGATGAGGTCAAGCACAATTATTATGCATTGTGTCCTGATGAAGTGGACAAGTGCGCACCAAGGAAGTCGAAGACATGCAAGAGTTATTTAAGAATTATAGAGCACAATGTGTAGACATAGTATCACTTCTTGGTTTTTGATGTTTGGATTGTATTTCTTAACATGCATATAATGGTGATGAGCTAAGTTAGACAATGACAATAGACAACTTGATGATGACATCAACATGTGCATATGGTTTGACATTACATGTATTAGAATTTGTATTTATTGTGAGCCGACACTATTGTGTAATTGTAAAATGAATGTTTATCTCAATGAGGTCCTATTATAATTAATTTGAAAAGTGTCAAGGACAACTTTGTGAATTAATTTAAGGATATAGTATAAAGAAAGTTATTTTCCTTGTGATGGAGTGTGGATTGATGTATGCAAGTGTGAGTAAGTTGTGCAAATGCGAATAGTACAAGTGATATGCGAAGTTGGTAAATGCATGTAAGCGATCAAAGAGATCAATGTGATGCGAGTTCGAAGATCTGGTTTTGAGATCTGAAAGAGGTTTGATCTGGTCAAGAGGACAAAGGAGTTCAAGTTATTTCATTGCTATTATTTTGCAATGAATAATACAGAGACCAATTGGATAGTGAGTTCGGTGCTCTTGCCCCTGAAGCTATTTGGATAGTGGGTGCATCTGCCTTCTACAACTCCTAATAGGGATTCAAAGTGTCCTAACAAGGACTGATATGTATAAAATGTATCTCATTGGCTTTTAACAAAGTCCATCCTCTTACAAGAAAATTTTATATTATTACATCATTTCGTGGGTACCATCTCCACTAAGGTTTTCCCTCTGATCAAGGGTTTTCCTAATTAACATATCTAGTGTTATTGTGTATGTGTATCTTCTTATGGTTTCTATTTACATTGTTCACATGGTTAAGAATTAATAAGGTTGATAAATGTTTTAATTGTTGGATAACTAATTCCCCCCTATCATTTATCTTGGTGGACTTTACCTTTTAACAGATACATCTATGGATAGAGTGATAATTTAGTCATTGTACCATTGATCTTAACAAATCTCTTGCTACCATTCCTTACTTTTATAGCATGTCATCTCACCACATGCACCATTGTCTTGAGTTGACATACAAACCAATTCAACTATGTTGGAAACTACAATTGAAACAATTGTTATGTTGTCATTGATGTCAAACCTTATTGGTGAGACAATTGCTACCGAAGTAGAGTGCCATATCAAGATGATTAATGAAGAGGATTTGAGAAGAAGAGATAACAAGAAGACCTAGTGGAAAGGTTGAGTTATATGGAACTGCAATGGACACTTGATCAATTGGACCTTGACAAGATAATGTGTTGTTTAATCATAACACTAAGTGGAGAAGATAGTTGTGTTGAAGCCTAGTAGAGATGATCAATGAAGGACCAAATGCATAAGCTTAACTGAGCTACAAAGAAGAAGATTAACAAACTTACAGTTGAAGTCGAGCTATGCTAGTGTTGACCAAGTGAACAATAGAATCTGAGAAAATTTAGTGTCGACTAAGCATTAGTAAAGACTAAGTATTAGAAAAGTTGGACCGAGTGAAGACAATGTAAGCCAAGCAAGGCAGTTAGTCATGATCAAGTTATCTAGTGATGACCGAGGCTGAAGAACACAATATTGATCGAGTATCAACATTTGATAGTTTATGAAGGAATTGAGATTCCTAGCTGACATAGTTGAATTTTTGGTTTCATCAAAATGGGTGAAGAATAAGTATTGATGAGCTCAAGTATTTAATGTTTGAGAAGTCGTGTTTGAGCATTTCTACGCATGGATTCAAAGAGAAAATTTTGAAAAGTATCTAGAAGGAGAATGAAGAAACAAAAAGATGGAAGGATTCGATGGATCTGACCTAACTCTAAGGTTGACAATGATGTTTAAACTGCAAAAGATCAAAGCTACCTATTTAAGGGGTCATAAGGATTAACCTAGAGAGGTTAGCTGTTGTTAATTTTTTTGACTGACGAACTAGAGTAGAAGGCTATAAAGGAGTAGAGAAGAGGTGAAGAGTGATTGCTTGAAGGATTTTCCAAGCAAACCAGAAACAATGATGGAGACATGAATGGAGTTCAGTCAATGAGTTAGCATATGAGCTATATTGTATATGTATTTACAAAAGTGAGTGGTATTTATCAGATCAACCTACTGTTACTTTTTGACCATTGTATTAGTTAAAATTGTTTAATCATGGTTGACTTAATAGTCATTTGTAAATCCTTTAACCAAGGTGACATTTTAATGGAATATTCTTATGTCTTCTAACAAGGCCACTCCTAATAGGATGATTAAATCCTTTAACTGGGTCTCAACTAAAAATGTGTATTCTAACCTTTAATAGGGTTGGCTCCTAATAGAACTTACTTCAGAAGAGTGAAAATTTGGTAGCATGTTACTGGTGGTTTTTCCCAAATTGGATTTCGATGTTAAATTCTGATTTTATACTTGTGTAGATGTTGTTTGAGATGTTTTACTATTTAATGGTTTACATTTTGCAAGTTAGTTATTATTGAGAAAATGGACTGCAAGTTTATGTTACTGATAAATTGCTATAGAGACTAAGTGGATTGAAGAATAGATCTAAGTTGTTTGAAGTATTCAAAAGTTTAATTGGTACATCTAGACATGAGGATAACTAATTCATCTCCCCCCCCAGTTATTCTAAATCATTCTAACAATTGGTATTAGAGCTTCTGGTGCTTGTGAAGAAAAGATTGAAGGGACTTAAAGCTAAATATCAAGATGTACAGATAGGAGGTACCCAAATTGAACAAGGAGAATTTCCCTACATGACAAAGCTTGATGAAGTTATTAATTTCAAGAATTGGAGATTCAACATTATACTACTTGGACCATGAATACATAGCAGTACTTGCACCTATGACAACCCAATAGATAAAGGAGAAATATGAGCACAATTATGTGATGTTGGAGATTGAATCTACCTTAAGCTACTCAAAATTTGATGACATAAAGGACTGCAACACTACAAAGAAGATGTGGGAAAAGTTGGCAAAGATCCATGGAGGAGATAAGAATGTATTAAGAGCCAAATAAAAAATCTTGAGAGGAAATTTTGATGATTGAAGGTGAGAACATTTCTCAATATGTTGGAAGAATCAAAGAAGTGGTCAATGCTATTAGAGGAGCTGAAGGAAAGATCAATGACGAGACTGTGATCAACAAGGTACTGAGAACTTTACTTCCTATCTATGCTATTAGAGTTTCTACAATACAAGAACTAAAATGTAAACATAGTAATGATTTAACCTTGGATAGTCTAGTTGGTAGACTATGGATTTTGAATTGTCAAATTTTGATAATTTTACTTCCCTTGCTATTAAATATTTTTTCAAGTCACAATTGGTTTTACATAAGTCTAAGAAGAAGAAAGGAAAGTATGAGGATAGTGAGAGTGAATTTGTTGATGTTGATTTTGAGGATGTTGAAGCATTAATGACTAGGAGACTACTAAGAGGCAAAGGAAAATTTAAAGGTAAACTTCCTATAATATGTTTTTTCATGTAATACAGTTTGTCATATTGCTATGAGATGTCTTGATAGGGATGACAAGGATGAAAGGAAATACAATAAATTCAAAGGAAGAAGAGATGGAAAAGACAACAAAGGATACACCGACTACAAGGGTAAAGGTAAGAAGTCTTGTAACATTTATGAAGAAGAGATAGATAGTGATTCTAAAAAACATGATGAAGAAGAAGTTATTTATGTTGTAATGAAAGATGATTTTGACAAAGTTGAGAAAACTACACTTATTTCATAAGTGAGTAAAGGTGATAGATGGATAATTGATGGTGGTTTCTCACATCACATGATTGGTGATAAAAGAAAAAATGAAACCTTAGAATATTATAAAGGAATCTATGTTAATTTTGTTAATGATGCACCATGTCTTGTGAAAGGTAAAGGATCAATAAGATTGATTGATAAGATCAGATGTGATAATGCTTATCGGGTTGAAGGACTTAACTATAATCTGATGAGTGTGACATAGTTGAACAGTTTAGGCTAAAAAGTTGAATTTCAGCACAAGAAGGCTAAGATCTACAATAATCATGGTGAATTGATTAAAAGTGGAGATCAAGCTAGAGTTAACTTGTTCTATCTAGACCTATCTGATGATACATGTTTGTTTTCACAATGTGATGATATATGATAATGATATAAGGGTTATGTCATGTGAACTTTGATAATTTGGTAAGTATGAATAAGATGAAGAAAGTAAGAGGATTACCAAGATTAAAGAAACTTGATAATGTGATGTGTAAACAATGTCAATCGCGAAAAATGACAAAGTTTAGTTTCAAGGGAAAGACCAATATTTCTAATGTTATTGTACAATTGGTTCATACTGACCTTTGTAGATCCATCACAGTGTAAAGCTACTGTGCTGACAATTTTATTTGTTGATGACTACTCTATAATGATGACTATGATGTTTCTTAAAGAAAAACATGATGCATTTCAAATGTTTAAGTGGTATTTGGCTAGAGTTGAGAAGGAAACAAGTAAAAGCTTGAAGTGTCCAAGATCTGATAGTAGAGGTGAATTTATATCTAAGGAATTCAACATATTCTACAATGATAGAGGAATCAAGAGATATATGTTTGTACCGAGGACCCCTCCACAAAATGGTATAGTTGAAAGAAGGAATAGATCAATTGTGGATTGTGTTAGGACATTGATGATGGAGAAGAATGTTGCACCTAAGTACTGGAGAGAAGTTGTAAGTACAATAGTTTATACTTTGAACAAAGCACAAGTCAAGAAAGGTACAAATTTTACACCTTTTGAGTTATGGTATGAGTATGCACCTAATACAAAATATTTCAAAGTTTTTGGAAACAAATACTATATCTTGAAAGACAATAGACATAGAAAACTTGATGCAAAGAGTGGTGGGGGCATATTCTTAGGATATTCCACTAAGAGAAAAGCATATAAGTGTTTGAATTCTAACACTAACAAAGTTATGGAGAGTGCAAATGTGAAAGTTGATGAATATTATTGCCAGACTTTTAGTCTACACCTTGTAAGCTCCTAGCTTAATGAGTATTCAATGCAATTGTGTTTAAGTCCTAGCCAAGCTAGCCTCTAGGTGACTTTATTCTCATCAAACATCCCAAGGGCTTTTCCTTTTGCATAGTCCCAAGATTTCCTTGCTCCGTTGTCGACCTACATCTCTATGCAAGATTCTTGCAATTCTTGTGCATCTTTTGGCCTTAGGTGATCTAGGTTTGGGTGGGAATCTGTTTGAGCGTTTTCCCAATTGAAAGAAAGTCATATTTGGTTCGGCGATAATTTACTTTCTCCAAGGAAGTGATCTTCCTAGATTTCATCTTGTTCTGTTTTCTTTTCGTCGCTAGTGAGTTTCATCAGACTGGATTCCAAAGATCAAAGTGATAAAGGCATCTGCAGGTATATTGGTAGTTGGATCATGGTGAGATGATTAGGAGAGCATGGATTTAAGGCTATGGAACACTTAGAGTAAAAGTCCAAATTAGGGAAAACTCTAAGAAACCCCTGTTTCAAAAAAAGTGTAAAATTTTGGCAAATCAAACATTACTTCATGGGGGAAAAATGATTTCTATTGGTGAATTTTTTTTTGAGTAGGAAAATGTTTAATTTTACTAGCAATTTTTTTTTTCAATTATATGAAAATTTTATAAAATTCTGGGCGAATATTTCATTATTGATGAAAATTATAGACAAAAGTACACATACCTAGAAAACATGATGATAATAATAATAATAATAATAATAATATGGAACTATTGGAATATTCAAATGGGAAGAGTACTTTTGAGAGGGGGGGGGGGGGGGGGTGAATCAGAAGTAATGCATTTATCCATTAAAACTTTTAATTGATAATAAACATCATGCATATCAAATAACCATAAAGTAAACACATGACACCAGAATTTGGTAACACAGAAACCCTCTAGGAATAAGAAGGTAAAACTGGGGTGGAGATGATACCCACAAAATTACTGCAGCAATAATTGTTTGATGACTTTTGATGGTCTGCCTTGTTAAAGGCTTTACACTGTGTCAATAGTGACCTGGTTAAAGGATTTACAAACACTTTGCATGAAGTGTCACCTTGTTAAAAGATTTAATCACCTCTTCAAAGGATCTACAACCTAGCTGTTAAGCTAATCTATCATCATATGATTTTCACTATCTAATGCAATTGCTAGAGAGTATTAGAAATCTTTGACTTGATTTCTTACAATCTTCAATTGCTGATTTCGGACACTTGATCTGTTCATTTTGATGTGACCCTTGCTTGATCTGATATCTATTCGTATCCTTTGTTCTGTTATGATCAACTGGATGTGCAATTGTTGCTCTATTCACTAAGTCTTTGATACCCCTGCTATTTTTCCTTGTTCTGCAATTTTGCTATCTGCTTAGCAACTTCCTTAAATTCTATTCAACAACATAAAATTGTGGGGTCTAAGCCTTCTTATAAAGACTTTGTAGACTTAGGGTTATGTATGGATCTATGATCCATATTGAATCTTTAATTCTAGCTCATTCCTTGCACTTTTCTCATTGGTTGCATGCCTTCTCCATTTTTCTTATTGGCTGCATGCTGATTGCATAGGAAATATAAAAGATTTGTTCTTATCCTTATTATCCTTATTATCTTTTTATGTCAGATCAAAAAATGGTTTACAACTAAGTTTGTGAAGGCACAAACTCATATGCTGATTCTGTGTTACTCAACACATACTGGATTACTGGTGCTCGACACATGTTTGATCCTAGTTTGCTTGGCACATGTATAGTTCTAGCTCACTCAACACATGAAGCATTTTGACTTGCTCAACATCAACTGTAACTCGACACCTATATATCACAAGGCATCTATATAATTCTTAGCACCTAAAGTCACTCGACACCTGTTGGAATTTTGGCTCGACACATACTGTGGCTTGGCATGTATAGTGTACTCGGCTCCTATGTAGAAAGTGGTTAAGCGTGTTGACACTCAACTGTCAAAACCATTCTGAGACCAACAGGAACCTAATTAATTATCAAACTTAAAGGTTAAATTTTGCCCACTTTTATCATTATAGTTTCCCTCCAAATTATTGAATGGTGGTTTGGGTGTAGTGCCCCTATTATTTATAACCGTTGGATGATTCTAAATCAATGGCCTAAATCTTATTTTAAGCCAAACTTTTAAAAGGATACCAAGTTTTAAAGAAAGTCCCAAAAATAAAGACATATCTCCCTAATCAATCTATTTCAAGCCAAAGTGAGAAAGGATAAAAAGTTTCATGCAAAGTATCTTGAATAGGGACATATCAAATCTATAAGTTTTTACCAAATATTGGTGAATATGACCATTGATTAAGATAAGCCTTGGAAATTGTAAACATAAATATTTAACTTATTGCCTCAAAAAAGTAGATTCCATTTGCAAAGTCATCACTAAAATAGAAATAATTATGTATTGTTATTGACGATTGGCCTAAGCATGGGACCCAATTTTTATAAAGTGCAAGTGACATGGCCACCCCAAAAGTGCAAAATAATTAGCCAAACATGGGGTTCCTGACAAGTGAGATTAGCCAATTGGAAAATATTAGCCACTAAAGTTATCCTTGATCTAAATTTAAAATCTTGATTCCATACATCAAAGCAAAGTTCCATCTATTCGATTGCTCCTCCTTTGGATGCAAAACCCTTCAAATATCTTTCTGAAGCATTAGAAAGAAGAATTCAAGGTCAACAGTTGATTTGATGTTGTAATGAGGTAAATATATGGTCAACAATCCACCTAAAAGATCAAAAGGAAAAATAACCAAAGTGATGGAAATCATTTTGATTGTTGAGTCCTTCAGAAAGTATAGGTTCCCATGGTATTTTTCACCTAAAGAGATATCCACAAAGCTTGATTTTCGTAGGCTAAGAAGATGAAGATTTTTGAATCCGTGTCATCTTAGATGCAAAGGATATTTTGTAGAGATGCTAATATAATGACATGTGTTAGAGTAGTTGGCCAAGCCCAAGCCCAATGCAAAGGAAATATTTCACTCAAATATAAAGTGGAAAGGTTATATTGTGTCTTCTCCAAGTCATTGTGATAAAGTGAAAGAAAATCCTCATGTAGGAAAAAAGAAAATGAAGTCTATCAAGTACTAAAGGGGAAGTCTGCAAGATGTGCTCTTGAATAGAAGGAAATCCATAGTAAAGCCAGGCTTGCAAAAAGATAATATAGTGCCTCCTTTCCCATGCTTAATAAGTATAATACATGTTAATGTTCCAAATTTTATAGTAAAACAAACATCCTTAAGAAAGCTTAACTATAAAGGGGTTCAAAAAAGAAATAATCTCGCTACCCTAGGAGATTAAAGTAAGTTTATTTCTTTGGATTTGCAATACATTATGTGGGTAGGATTAATGTCACTTCCAAGACTATTGATCCTCCTAATTAAATGAAAACCCAACTGTTATGCCATTAGATGTGAGTTATTTCATTTGTGTGGTGCCAATGCTTGAATTCTTGATCTATATGATCATATTTTGGCTGAACAGAGCTCCTCACTTCTTAATGGCTAAACACATTGTTAAATTTGACCTTGCTAATGGATTTAATCACCCTATTAGGAGTGGCCTTGTTAGAGGGATTTCAAACATTCCATTAGAATGCCACCTTGATTCAAGTATTTAAAAATGACTGCTAGGTCATCCTTGATTGAAAAATTTCAAACTGATACAATGGTTACAAAGTAACAATAGGTTGATCTGATAAATACAAATCACTTTGCAAATATAGATCACAATTTAGTCCAACAACTAACTCATTGACTGGTCTCCATTAACATCTCCATCACTAATTCTCTTGGCATCCCATGAAGCAATCACTCTTCTCCTTAAAAATTCATTGTTTTAGCCTTTAGCTCAAGTCCACCAATCAACAAAATAAAAAAATTCTCCAACCTTGCTAGGTTAGCCCCTGTGCCTCTTTAAATAGGTAATTCTAATCTTTTTCCACTTAAACATCACCATAGATCTTAGGATTTGGTTAGATTCATCAAATTCTTCCATCTTTTCATCTCCTCCTTTCTCTTCTAGGAATTTTTCCAAACTTCTATTTGAATTCATGCATAGAAAGCTTCAAACATAGTTTGTTATGTATTAAATGCTCCAAGTCATCCATCCTTATCTTCGACACATTTTACATATTTCAAGAAGTCAATTATGTCATTTGAAAATCAAGATTTTCTCATAATATGTCAAATGTTGTCCGTTGACCAACACTGCATTCTAATGCTCAGTCATCTTTGAATTACTCAATTAGTATTGACTATTCTATTTGGCATACTTTTTGATACTTGGTCAATACTAATGCTCGATCAACATTGTATTTTTCTCGGCTTATACTTTCGCTTAGTTAACTCTAGCATTAGTTAGCATATACTTCTAGTTCCTTAATATTTTTCTCTTTGCTTGATCAAGCCTATACATTTGGTCTTGCTTGATCACTTCTTCTAGGCTTCAATGCATTTGTCTTCTCCTCTTAGGTTGTGATTAAACAATTATATTATCTTGTTAAGGTCTAACTAATCAAGTGCCCATTATAGTTTCTTATAATTGAATCATTCCTCTAGACCCTTTTGTTATCTCTCCTTCTCAAATCCTCTTCATCAATCATCTTGATATGGTACTCTACTCGGATAGAAAATGTCTTACCAATAAGGTTTGACATTAATGACAATATAAAAATTGTTTCAATTGTAGTTTCCAACAATCTCCCTCTCTAGCATTGATGGCAACACCTCTAGTTACCATGTAACACAAAAGATGTACTATTTTGAGCATCTCCCTTTGTGTTTAGTATCATATCTTCATTAATATCCTTAGTTTCATTCTGATTCTTATCTTTATGTCCAACAATCTCTCTCTTTCAGTTCCATTCTGATTTTCATCCACACAACAATGATATGGAACACATAAACTCCCTCTATCATATCAGATCATGAAATCTATTATCTTTGTATTGCTAGAAACATCTTACATAAATTCTCCCTCTTTCTTATTACTCCATGATAATTGAATATCATCTCCCTCTTTGACAAAAATGCCAAAGACACTTCATCTTTTTCATACATCTTCATTAGGTAGATATCTTCATTTTAGCACATTTGAATCTTATTCATCATCTGTCATCTATTCTAATGACTATACAAGATTATGTTCTTCTTTCGTCATCGTTGTAGGCAACTCCTAAAGTATGACTTTTTGCATCAATTTGTAATATATTTTAATCAACTCATTTGATGCAGAGCTTCATCTCAACTTAAGTAGCCTTATCTAGGGGAATCACTCCTAATTTACCTCTTAAATATTCATGAACATCCTTAGGTAAAGCCTTAGTAAAAATATTAGCTATTTTCTCCTTAGCGTTTACATACTCTAATCTCACTTATTTATCTTGGACTAGCTCTCTCAAGTAATGATAATTGATAGCAATATGATTGGTCTTTGTGTGCATTACAAGGTTCTTTGATATATACAATAGATAACAACTGGATCAATGATCTCTTCCTTCATATCTTTCAATAATTGCTTGATGCATATAATATTTGAAAAATTTACTACTGCTGCGACATATTCACCTTCTAGCATTGTTGATTGTGAAATAAAATTATTTTTCTTGCTTGTCCATGATATTAGTCTCTTTCCTAGAAAGAAAGCTCCACCACTCGTACTATTTCTATCACCAATATTGCCTGCCCAATCAGAACCATTATATACTTTTAGCTCAAACTTGTCATTCTTCTCATAATATAAGCCATAGTCTTCTATTCATTTTAGATATTTAAGTATCCTTTTCACAACCATCATGTGATTCTTCTTAATTTTTACAAAACATTTTGCAACAATCCCAACTTCTAGGGCAATATCATGTCTTTTGTGAATAACATATTGTAGTTTCCTGATCATTGATCTATATAATGTCTAGGTCACATCAACTGAATCATCAATCTTAGATAGTTTATGTCTTATAGCAATAGGTGTGCTCACTGGTCTTGAATCTTCCATTCCTAAGGTTTTTAGTATCTCCTTGATCTATTTTGATTGAGTAATGTAGATACCTAGCTTCATCTGATATACTTGTAAACCAAAAAAAAAATTTGATCTCACCATAGATAGACATTTCAAATTCCTATTGTGATGTGGAGCTTAATCAGACTCAGAGGTTTATTCGGTGCAGTTTATCACTAGATTATTTCTATGGGGGTTTGGGGACAAAACCCCCAAGATGAGGTCAAGGGGCAGTGCCCTAGGTGCGCTCCTTGTCATAGTACAAGGTGGGGTTGAGGTGCAACACCCCCGCAGGGATTGCTCCTGAAGCCAAAAATGACCTCATATTGTGAAAGATGTTGGCTACTATTTTTCTATTGTTCTAGCCCTATTTTTGTAAGTGGAAAAAAAATTGTATAAAAAGGCTTAGGGTTAGGGATTTTCATAAGGTGTGATGCAAAAATTGGTTCTTGCAACGATATTGAGCTGCAAGGGATTACAGGTTGTAATCAGGTTGTAATCCTTGGATCATAATAATATTGGACTTGCTATTGGTGGACGTAGCCCAGGGATTGGGTGAACCACATTAAATCTTGGTGTCTTTTGTTCTCCTATGTGCGATCTATTATTTTCTAATATTGGTTATATTTTCATGTAACTATTATTTCTATCTGAGGTTAATCCTAACAAGCAGTATCAGAGCCAAACGATTGTCATATTTTTTTTTAGCCAGACCATCATCATTTTTTTAGTGATCCTCTGTAGGAAGGTTTCATGGTTGAGTGGGAGAAATGGTAGATGAGTGTAAGTTGAGGGTTAGCAAGTTTAATGGGCATAAATTTTAGTTATGCAAGATGCAAATGGAAGACTATCTCTATCAGAAGGATTTATGGAAGCCGTTGGAAGGTAAAACTAAAAACTAGGGAACTACGACAAATGAGGAATGAGAGATTTTAGATAGAAAGACACTTGGAAGAATTCAATTATGCTTGGCACCATCATTGATATTTAACATTACAAAAGCGAAGACAATAGAAGAGTTAATGGAAACCCTAGTGAAATTGTATGAAAAACCCTCTGCTTCAAATAAGGTATTTCCCATGAAGCATTTATTTAATATAAAAATGGTAGAAGGTGGATCTGTTGTAGATCATTTAAATGAGTTTAATACTGTTACTAGTCAGTTATCTTCTATGGGTATTAATTTTGATGAAGAAATTAGGGCCATCTTGATTTTGTGTTCTTTGCCTGAAAGCTGGAATGGCTTGGTAATGGCTGTGAGTAATTCTGTTTTTGGATCTAATATCCTAAAATATGATGATGTGATTAGTGTTATTTTGAGTGAGGAAACTCATAGGAAAACCTTAGGTGCATCTACATTAGGAAGTGCTTTGAATACACAAAGTAGAGGCAGAACAACTAAAAGAGGAAATAATTTTGGAAATCGTGGGAAATCAAGAGGAAAGTCAAAGGAAAAGAGGTCTCAATCCAAAGGATTGAGAAATTGCTAGTATTGTGGTAAAATGAGGGATAAGAAGAAAGATTTCTAGACTTAAAAGAACAATGAACGAGATAAACCAAAAGGGAACAAGGAGGCAAATGTGGTAACAAATCCGAAGAGGATGCTTTGCTTCCACCTTTAGAAAGTGTTGATGATTCATGGGTTTTAGATTTTGGTGCTTCATTTCATGCAACACCTCATAAAGGTTAATTTATTGATTATGTCCAAGGGGATTTTAGGCTTGTTTATTTGGGGGATAATGAAGCTTGTTAGATAGTTGGAAAGTTAAAAGTTAAGATTAAGTTGCAGAATGAGAATCATTGGCTACTACATGAGGTAAGACATGTTCCAAGGTTGAGTAGGAATTTAATTTTAGTAGGACAACTTAGTGATGAGGGTTGTGTAGTTTCTTTTAATGATAAAATTGAAAGGTTTCAATAGGTTCCCTTGTAGTAGCAAAAGGTGTGAAAGTAGGCACCTTATATCTTTGTACAGATCATATTGTTCCTTCTACTTTGATTGTTTCAGAGAAAAATGAATGTTTAGGAACAATTGCTACAGTTGAGTAGGGAGAACAAATAGCTACTAGATTCTGATACATCACTGTAGCACAAAAAACTTGGGCACATAAGTGAGAAAGGTATCAAATTACTTCATTCAAAGCAAGTTTTACCAGGTCTAAAATGTGTTTTAATATGGATTTCTATGAAAGTTGTGTATGGAAAACAAAAGAGAGTGAGTTTTGTGAAGACTAGGAAGGAAAATAAAAAGTGAGAAATTAGAGCTTGTGCATATAGATATATGGGGACTAGCTCAGGTATCTTCCCTTGGTGACTCCTATTATTATGTTACATTTATTGATGACACAACTAGAAAAGTATGGGTTTATTTCCTTAGACAGAAATGTGATGTATTTAAAACTTTTAAGAAATGGAAATGCTTGGTTGAAAATGAGACTGGAAAGAAATTAAAATATCTCAAATCTAATAATGGTGGTGAGTATTACAATCATGAATTTGAAGATTATTGATTTGCTAATAGTATTCATAGATAGAAAAATGTTTTAAGGATTCCATAGGAAAATGGAGTGGCTAATCACATGAACAAGACTATAATGGAGTGTACAAGAAGCATGAGGTTGCATGCAGAGTTTCCCTTACACATGTGGGTGAATGCTATCAATACTGCTACATATTTTATTAATAGAGGTCCCTCTACTCCTTTGGGTTGTGGTATTCTAGAGGAAGCATAGACTAGTAAGAAGGTGAGTTATTCTTTTCTCAAAACCTTCACTTGTGAAGCATTTGCTCATATAGATTTTGAAAATAGAACCAAGTTGGAAGCTAAGTCAAAGAAATATGTATTTTTTGGATATGACATTAATGGATTTGGTTATGGGCTTTGGGATTTTGAAAATCATAAAATTGTAAGTAGGGATGTCATATTCAATGAGAAAGTGTTGTACAAAGATCTGTTGGAGCAACATGAGAAAATAGAAGATGATTATGTAGTATTGGATGATACTCTAAAAGTTGATGTTTTGGCAATTTCTCATGATCTGCAACAACCACAACAACAAATACTACACACACTAGTGAATGTTAGACGGTTAATAAGGCTAAGTAGTCCTCTAGAAAGATTTTTTCCTTCTTTATACTCTATTTTGCTAACAGATGCTGGTGAACCTGAATAATATGATGAAGCTATGCAGGTGGATATAAAGATTCAGTGGGAGTTTACAATGAAAGAAGAAATGGACTCTTTGCTGAAAAAAAAGACATGAAATTTATTCAAGTTGCCTGTAGGTAAAAAGGCTTTATAGAATAAGTGGGTTTACAAGTTAAAAGAAGAGGATCGATGTAAGAAAAGTTTTAAAGCCAAGTTAGTTGTAAAAGGATTTACACAAAAAAAGGACATTGATTTTGATGAGATATTCTCTCCTTTTGTTAAAATGACTTCTATTCCCACTATTTTAAGTATTATGGCTACTAAAGATTTGCATTTGGAGCAGCTTGATATTAAAACAACCTTCCTTCATGGTGATTTGGAATAAAGAGATATATATGGCTTAGCCTCAGGGATTTGAGGTCAAAGGTAAGGAGGACATAGTGTGAAGATTGAAGAAAAGTTTATATCTATTGAAGCAAGAACCTTGGCAATGGTATCTGAAATTTGACAGGTTTATGCATGAGCATGGATATAGCAGGTGTCATTCAGATCATTGTGTTTATTTTAAGAGGTTGGATGATGATAGCTACATTATTTTATGTTTATATGTTGATTATATGCTTGTCGTTGGGTCTAACATGGATCACATTAAGGGGCTGAAACGCTAGTTAGCACATGTAATTGCTATGTAGGATTTGGGGTCAACAAAACAAATCCTTGATATGAAGATTTGCAAAGATAGGAAGAACATGAAATTGAATTTATCTTAGGGTAATTATATTGAGGTGTTGCAATGTTTCTCTATGGAGAATACTAAAGCTGTCATCACACCTTTACCTAGTCATTTGAAGTTGACTAAGGAGATGTGTCCCAAGACACAAGAAGAGGAGGATAAGCTATCTAAGGTACCTTATGCTTCAGTTGTAGGAATCTTGATGAATGCTATGGTATGTACGATGCCATATATTGCTAGGTATATGAGTCATCTGAGAATTGAGCATTGGAATGCAATCAAATGGCTTCTTAGATATTTGAGAGGAACATCTAGTAAGTGTTTACACTTTGGGGACTCTACTACTAATTTACAGGGATATGTTGACTTAGATTTGGCATGGGATATTGATACCAAGTAGAGTACTATAGGTTATGTATTTATTGTTGATGGAGCAACAGTGAGATGGGTTTCTAGGTTACAGAAGGTTAATGCTTTATCCATTGTAGAGGCAGAGTATGTTGTTGCTACAGAGGCAACCAAAGAGATGATATGGCTTTAGTTCTTCGTGGAAGAGTTGGGACATCCACATAAGCATAATTATTTATTTACAGATAGCTAGAGTTCCATTCATCTTGCAAAGAATTCAGCTCTACATTCAAAGACTAAACACATATAGTTGCGGTACTATTTCATTCGGTTACTTTTGGATGATGGATAGTTAAAGCTGGAGAAGATACATACAGATGATAATCCAACAGATATGTTTACCAAGGTATTCACAAGGGAGAAACTAACCTCCTCTTTATCTTTAGTTGGTCTTCTAGACTAAACAAAATAAAAGAATAGGCAAGTCCATGGTGGTTTGATATTCTAGTGGGAGCTACGTGTTTAGTAGCACTATGATCAGTCTTCAAGTGGGAGATTGTTTTGATGTGGAGCCTAATCAAGCTTAGAAGTTTATTCAGCTTGGTTTCCCTCCAAATTATTTCTATAGGGGTTTGGGGGCAGTGCCCCCAAGATGGGGTCCTAGGGTAGCACCCCAAGTACACTCCCTGTCACAGTACAGGGAGGGATCAAGGTGCAACGCCCTCATGAGGGTTACCCCCGAAGCTAAAAATGACCTTATATTATGAAAGGCATCGGCTACTATTTTTCTATTGTTCTAGCCCTAATTTTGTAAGCAACAAAAAGCTTGTATAAAAAGGCTCAAGGTTAGGGATTTTCATAAGGTGTGATGCAAAAATTGGTTCTTGCGGTGGTATTGAGTTGTAAGGGATTATGAATTCTAATTAGATTGTAATCACTGGATCATAATACTATTGGACTTTCTATTGGTGGACATAGCTCAGGGATTGGGTGAACCATGTTAAATTTTGGTGTCTTGTGTTCTCTTATGTGCGATCTATTATTTTTTGATATTGGTTATGTTTGCATGTAACAATTATTTCTGTCTGAGGTTAATCCTAACAATTCCTTCTTCATTTCATCTACAAATGACTTACATAATGGAACCATTCCTCAAATGAGATATCATCAACAAAAATTTTAGATAAGAATGTCTAATTGTTACCTCCAATCTTCAAGTACAAGTTATTTTTATCATTAGTTCCCATAAATCCAATCTTTGCCAAATAACTGTGCAACTTTTCATACCATGCTCTAGGGGATTTTTTCAATCCATATTGAGCTTTGTGTAGTTTGCATACCATATTCTTCTTGCTAGGATCTACATACCATGTCCTATTAAACACATTCTTCATGTATTCCATTCAGAAATGCAAATTTAACATCCATTTGGTACACTTTAAATATTTTGTAGGAAGAATATGAAAGTAGTGTTCTAACTCCTAATCTTTCAACTAGGGAAAATGTTTCCCCATAGTCAATTCCTTCTTCTTGTGCATATCCTTTGCATGCAAGTCTAGCCTATTTCTAAATAACCACTTAGTTCCAATAACATTCTTATGCTTTGGTCTAGGTACCGGTGTCCAGGTTTTGTTCTTCTCTATTTATTCAATTTCTTCATTCATTTCTTTAATCCAGTCTTCATTCTCCAAAGCATCTTTTCCTGACCTAGGTTCAACCTTAGAAAGTAAACATGAATTACTTCTGAGTCTTTTTTTTGTCATAACTCCTGAGTCTTTACCTCCAATGACTTGTTCAGGTGTATGATGTCTTCTCACATATTTTGTCAATACAAATTATTTTCTTCTTTCTTCTTGTAGAGGTTCATCTTGAAAATTGATCTAAAGTTCATTTTGTATCTCTGTTTGAGGTTTTGGTTAAGGTTCATTGTGCTCAACATTGTTGTCTTTGACATAAGATGTCAAAGAGGGAGAGTTTTATATGCTATCAGAGAAATTTTTGTGAATGTTTGAGATGTTATTTTAGAAATTTTGAGTTGATGTCAAAGAAAGAGAGTTTTCTATTGAAGTCATTGCAATCAAAGATTGATGATAGAGGGAGTTCTCATGGATGAGAATTAAAATGAAACTAAGGATATTATTTTTACTTCTATTTTGTTCTAAAAATTCTATGTATCATGACATGTTGTGTTACCATCAATTCCAAAGAGGGAGATTTTTGGATACATCATTCAATTGTATGTTGTATTTGATGTTACAAAAATCTCAAGTATAGACCAAGAAATCAGCGTATGCCTAGCTCACTTAGTTACCAAAAGGAGTTTGCAAGAAGACAGTGTCTATTGAGCTCACTTAGTTACTAAAGAAAAGTTGGCATGGAAAGAGTGGTAACTAAGCTCACTTAGTTACCAAAGGAAGTTTGAAGGAAAGTCATTTTTGAGTTAGTGTTGACCAATTTGGGTCAACTAATGAAGGATTTTCCTATATCAGTTTCTTTGATCTGATAGTTTTGTTGGTTAGTTCTAGCTGACTCATGGGATTAATTTTATTTGTTTAAAATTGTATTCAAGCTAACTTGAGAAGGTAAACCATATAAGGTCAAGTTGTGGATTGAATGGGAGAAGAAGTATGGTAATAAAAAGATAAATCAATGAAGTGAATTAGAAGGATATCAGAGTATCCGAGTTGCAAAGAACATTCTTATCAAGAAGGATCAAGTATTAAATCTAGAACATAGATCTAAAATCAACAAATATAGTTGCATCAACAATTAGGTTATATCATTGTTACTCTCTAATAATTATAGCAGTGAATCAAATCTCCTAATAGAGCTAACTTAACAACTATTTTACAAATCCTCTAACAAGGTGGCATTTCTAGATCAAAGTGTCTAAAGACCTATAACAAGACCACTACTAATAGGGCGAACTAAATCCTTTAACATGGTCACATCTAACAATGTGTTTTTTAACCTTTAACAAGGTTGGATCCTAATAGGGCTCACTTCAAACAAGTAAGAAATAGTAACTAGTTGCAATTAGTGGTTTTTTCCAAATTGGATTTTCACGTTAAATACTGGCATCTCTTGTGTTCATGTTATTTTCTTTATGATTCTGCAACTAAGTTAATTAAGGTTAATCACACTTAATATCATAATATCTACATGTTTAGTTTTAACAAAGTAACAATGCATATATTTAGTATTAACTGAGTGTTTACCGAGTGATAGTCATTCTTAATGTAAATGAGTTATTGTGTTAACTGAGTGTTTCAGTGCTAACTGAGTTATACTAGTATTTTACTTTCAAAAAAAAATTGTTTTGTTTTGTACTAATATCTTAAGGGATTGGGATTTTTTTTTGTGGTAACTAATTCACCCCTCCCCTCTAAGTTACTCCTCTTACATTTTCAACAACTGGTATCAGAGCTTTTGATGCTTGTAGAGAAGGATTCAAGGACCTAAGCTAAAGATAAAGATGTCTTATACAAGGGAGATTCTTAAGATGAACAAAGATAACTTCCTAGCATGAAAAAAACTCATGAAACTATATTTGGCAACAATTGGAGACTTAGGCCTAAAATATCTAAACAACAAGTATGTGGTACCTACTAGAACTATGATCATGGAACAAATTATAGAAAATAATAATCATAACATAATGATGATTGACATTGCCTCTACTCTCAATTATGCTGAATTTGATGAAGTCAAAGATTTTTCTACTGCTTATGAGATGTGGATCAAGTTGAAAGCTATCTATGGAGGAGATGAAAATATAAGGAGAGCTAAGGTAGAAAGTCTTAGAGGTCAATTTGATTAAATGAAGATGAAAAAATTACAAAATACAGTTAAAGAATCAAAGCTAGTGTGTGTGTAATCATAGCCTCAGGTGCAAAATTGATGATGTAGCATTGATAAGCAAGGTACTTAGAACCCTACTTCATGCTTATGCAATTAGAGTGTCATCTATTCAAGAAATGAGATGTGATTCTAAGAATGATATAACCTTGGATGCACCAATGGGAAAGTTGACATCATTTGAGTTAGATAATTTTGCTAATTATTGTTGGAAATATTCAAGACTATGCTAAGTTAATGAGAGGGGAGGGGTGCATTAGTAACTTCTAAAACTTCAACAATTTTAACTCTTAATCCAACAATCCAATTAGCATATAATCCATCAGATATAATCTAATCTAATTCCATGCATAAGAAACTAAAAACATGAAAGCATTCATTACACTATGACACAAAGATTTGGTGACCCAAAAACCTTCCAAATAGAAACTAAAACTAGGGTGGGGATGATACGTACAAAATTTATTATTAAAGTATAAAGTTATCCTTTTAAAGCTTCCATTGATCACTTCTGATGATTTTCCCTATTAGGGGCAATAAGGACTACTAGGTCCACCTTGTGAACGGATTTACAAACATACAATGAAGTATGCACTCAGTAAAGAGATTTACAAAAGATTGTTAGGTCTACCTTGTGAAAGGATTTGATTGATCCACCTATTAGGATGAAATAGTAGATGATCTTTGATCTGCAACTTGGTTTGTTGAATGAGATTCTTTAAGTACTAATCACCTTGCTGTGATAGATATGACTTTGCTATTCCTTATACTATTGTAGCCTTTTTGTAATTTGCTCTTTCTACTTTTCTTTGATTGCATTTGCATTCGCATTCCTTACTTATTTCACCCTTGGTTATGATACAATTCATTACATATATACCACTCCAATCATACAAATTACAAAGTCAACCACAATAAAAGTTAACACAAATATTACAAAGTTGGCCCATATGAAGACACTTAGGTTCTAAAGACTGATACTATGAAGTTCTAATAATTGGCATCTACTATCAATGCTCGACATCATCATGCACTTGGTAGAAATAGAAGCTTAGTCTATATTGATCACTTCCAAGTAGTCTTAAACTCGATCTACACTAGTGACTCGGTAGATACTGTAAAACTTGTCATATAAATTGAATCACTTGTTTATCATTGAATGAATCAGTAAAAACTATCACTTCAAGCTTAGTATAAACTGAGTCTCTTGGTTAACACTAAGTGGCTCAGTTAACATTGGACTCACATCACATACATTGTGAACTCGGTGAACACTGCACAACTCGGTTTGCACTGGTAAACTTAGCATACACTGAGATGCACAATTTACACTTCTGATCTTTACTATAACTATGACTTCTTGGTAACCACTAAGATTTTTCCAAAGGACTTAGTAGCAACTGTAGAACTCAGTAACAACTGAAATACTTGGCAAACACTGTGAACTGTACAAAGAGCTCGGTAGCTATATACAATTTGAATAAGTGTATGTCACTAATAACAAACTTGACTGATATGTCAATAATTTCCTCCTTTGGAATTAGTGAAAAAAACACTTATCAGCCAAAACTAAATTAAAAAAGTTTTCTAAATATCTTTTATCCATCACTTGGAGATACTAGCTTAGTAGAGTATACTATTTTTGAGATTTTTCAGAATTAATTTTGTAAGGTGTATTTTTGTACATGGTAAGGTTCTTTCATACAATATACTATACATATTATTGCTATATACAACATATCGTACTCCCCAATTGATTTATCAATTATTACATGGTCTCCCTCATAACATATGTCTTTCTCCCCCATTTTGATATTAATGCCAAAGATTTATTCTATTTTTTTACATAGTAACATGAAAATGAGATAAAAATTTTGAATGCACCTTGAGAATGATCACCAAGGTGTTATCCCAATTTTCTTGTAGGACCTTACACGTGTGAAGTGCAATTTGGACTTCTACTAATAATTCTATCATATGGTGCGCTATGGAGAAATTATTGTCATGGATGAGAGTTTTTGAATGTATAATATGTTTCTACAGTGCATCCATGATGGGAAGAATCATGTTTTGTATATCTATCAATGTGGATCTAATCCTTGCTTCTTCTGTAAGCGATTCTGCTTGCATATATGACAAAAATCTTATCCTTTGAAAATGTGCAAAGCTTGAACTAGGGTCAAGTTTCAACTGTTGAGAACTAGCCTTCAGAACTTCATCTATTTTGGATAATTTTTTCTTTATTTCTTTAGTAAACTCAGAAACATCACATAGCTTTCAAAAAAGTGATGACACATTTGTACAAGATGTTTCTAAATTGTCCAAAATTGTAAAAAGTTCTACTTGATAAATAGCTATTTGCTGAGCAATGTGCTCCAACACTTTATTATCAAATTTTTTTTTTGCTTTTTGCACTAACTTATCTTGTCCCTCAATATCTTCATTAAATTTCTCTACTGCCTTTGCTAGTTGATACAAAATTGGCCGAGAAGAGTCAACCTCAATACCTATGGCCTCTACCAAAATATTCTTTACATCTTAAATTATTTTAAATTCCTTATCTCTCTCCTCTCTTAGTCTTTGCTATTTAGCCTTCTTCTAGAGGAGTTCACCAAATGATTGCATTTGGTTTGGAGTAAGCTTAGAAATGTCCCAATTTGGGATTATAATTTCCTCATCTAAATCAATTTCTTCTGTTGGAATTATGGTATATTTTTCATTAGTGCAAACACTTATTCAATTCTGAATTCTTATCTAGCTCATCACTTAGTCTATAGTGTATATCGAGCATTCAGTGGTTACCTTATAAGTTCAGCAGGTAAACAGTTCTCACTGAGTATTCCAGAGGATACTGAGTGAATGAGAAATTCAGCAGTGTGTACCAAGTGAAAAAGGTAAACAAAGGACTCAGTGTTTACTGAGTGAAAAAGGTAAAAAAAGGACTTAATGTTTACCGAGTGAAAAAGGTAAATGAAGGACTCAGTGTTCACCGAGCAAAGCAAGGTAAACAAAGAAGTTAGTTTCTACCAAGTGACACTATATCTACTGAGTCAACCAATGGTTACTGAGTTCCAAGCAATGTTGTGTGGCTAGTATGAAGCAAGCCTCTACTTCTACCGAGTGCATGATGATGCCGAGTAACATAGTGGATGTCGAGTATCAGAAGGTCACCGAGTCAGCTTGAGGAACCCGAGTTTTCTACTATTTGGCTGACTCAGTAATGTTTTGTTCACTTGTGTTTTGGCTGACCTTGCAATTGTAAATATTGAAATGTTATATATGTAATGTATGATATCATTTGTAGTATGGTGTGTGTGAAAAAGATAAAAAGGGAGAGATTGATGTTCACATGTAAAGAGGATATTGAAAATCAGCAGCAAAGTAAAAGGGATACAACAAGGTCAACATAGGAGTAGAAAAGTTATATCTATCACATCAGGTGATCAATGCAACAAGGATCTTATCAGAAAATAGTTGTAAGAAGATCCGCTACTTCATCCTAATAGGTTAATCAATTTATAAATCCTTTAACAGGGTAGACTTAATAGTCTTTTTTTAAATCTCCTAACAGAGTGCATACTTTACTGTATGTTTGTAAATCTTCTAACAAGGTGGATCTAGCAGTCCTACTTGCTCCTAACAGGGTAAATCATCAGAAGTGATCATTGTAAGCCTTAACAAGCCAACTTTATACTATAGTATTAAAGTTTTATGGGCATCATCCCCACCCCAGTTTTACTTTCTATTTGGAAGGTTTCTGGGTCACCAAATCTATGTGTTCATGTGTAATGAATGTTTAATCTTTCAGTTATGTAGTAGATTAGATGAATGAATGGTGAATGGTTAAAATGCTGAATTGTTTAAAAGTTTTATATGTTATTGATTCACCCCTCCCCTCTTAGTAACCTATCTTATCCTAAATATTTCCAAAAATTGATATTAGAGCTTTGTGGTTCTCAGGATAAAGTTTGACAACTTGAGCAAAGATCAAGGACAATGGAGATATTCAGACTTGAAAAATCTATTGAAAATGAAAAGCTAGATTTGGAAATGGCCATGGCTCAACTCAAAGAAGCAAAGGAGCATCTTTCTCAATCTCTAAAAAGAAGGAAGGAACTTGCAAGACAAATGAATGATCATCACTACGTTGAAGAAAAGATTGAAGAGCTTTTATCATCAAGTAGTTCAAATGAAGCTAATGAAGCAATCAAGGAACTCTTAGCAAAGAATGATTCTCTGCAGGAAGAAGTAAGGAAGCTTAAAAGAGAACAAGAAATCCAATCAATCAGGCTATGTGAAGTTTTGGAATAGAGAAACAAGGCAAATGAAGACTTAGAGGTAAGAAATAACAATTCCTTCAGCATGAAAATCTTGTAGGTCAACTATCTAATGCAAATGAAGAAATTATGAATCTAAGATCTGAGAATGAAAGTTTAAGAAATGATTTAATCACTAAAAGACAAATCAATGCAAGCTTACAAAGTGATCTAAGATCTGAAAGACAAATCAATGAAAGTTTGGAAAATGACTTGATCACTGAAAAGAAAATCAATGAGAGAATGATGAAATCTCAAGCAGACATGACTCAATTAAATCAGCAAAGTGAGCAAAACTTTCATAGACAAAAAGGTAAAGCTAGTCTTGGATATAAGGAAGAAGGTGAATCCTCCAAACAAGGTGCCCAAAGGAATCAAAGACCCACTTGCAATCATTGTAGTAAGTTAGGTCATACATCAAACAAATGTTGGAGTAATGGAAAAGGAAAATTCAATGGCAAATGCTTCAACTACAATCAGCATGGTCACAAAGCTAATGAATGCAAAGAGAAACCAAAATTTGAAGGCAAATGTCACAAATGCAAGAAACAAGGTCACAAGTCATCTGAATGTAAATAAAAAACATTGAATCTAGTAGAAAAAATTATCAAAAAAAATTTGGTTGGGACTACAATACTTGGTGTAGGTGTCACTATTGTGGAGAATATGGACACATTGGGATAAACTGTGCAAGACATCACCTAAGAAAGAGGGATAGAACCATAAGATGTTACACATGTACTAAACTTGGTAATATAGCCAAGAATTGCATGAATACTAGAAGAATTGAAGATGAAAAAAAAGCTAAAGCTGATAACATTCAGAAACAAATGAGGCAATAGTGGATTCCAAAATCTACCAAGCAAGACAGTTCAAATGATGGCAATGTCACTCAAGAAATGGGTGACTCCACCATTTCCAATTAGATTTAAGAAGAATCAAGAATTGCATCTTCTAGCCATATCTTAAGTAGTTCTAGAGTGAAAGAGTGCAAATGATCAAATCAATACTCCAAATACAAGGATCAAAGAAAAGTTATCATTCACCGTGTTGCATCTACTGAGCAAGGTTGGTTGAAGACCTCACCGAGCTAACTCGGGAGTAACTAAAAGTTTTGTCTGATCACCGAGTTGCAAGCTTCTACTGAGTAAGTGAATGACAGATTGGCAAGCACTATGTCATCATAGATACCTTCATACCAAGCATTAATGACAATATTTTTGTCAAAAGGGAAAAATTTGATATCATTCTTCATCGCGATTTCAGAGCAAAAAAATTTCCAGTGAATCCACAGAAAATTCCAAGCAATTTCAAGCAATTTTCAAGCAGAGAATTTATTCAAGATTTTCTTATACTTATCGAGTAGCTATGGCATCCGCAAGCACCAGTAGCACCAAGGAAAAAAGAGGTTCAAAATTTTTGGTAAAGGGTACAGAATGGAAAGCGCCCAACTTCAAGATTATTCTGGCCATTGTAGAATCACTCAACCCAACTGGAGTTCAATCACAAATACCACCTAAGGTAATTCTTATCAATGATATTCATACTCATTTCAAATGTTCTATTCAAGAAATTAGAAACCTAGAGATGGACAATGCCCTAGGTGAAATGAGTGTAGATGGCTCTCTGAAACTTGAGTTCAAGCATCTTGAAACCAAAGGCTTGACTCATATCTTGCATATGCCTAGAAACTTCCAAACCAAATGGATTAAGTATATCTTGAGTTGGGTGCATAATGGACAATTATGGTTAGAGTAGCTAGTGCTAATCACAAAGAAGATGATTCACAAAATCACGGGTCTCCCTATGCTCAGTAAAGAAAAAGCCACCAAAACCCTAGGTCAGGAGGAGCTATAGAAGAAAACCCTAGCTGAATGGGATGGTAGAGGTTTAAAGGTCAACACTGTATTAGATGTCAAACTAAGATTTTGCATTCATGTAATTGCATATAAATTATACAGTTCTAGTAGATTGAATAGTGTACCTTGTGAAGCTGTGGATTTGGCCCTCAAGATTGTAAAGAAAAACCTTGAATTTGATCTATTTGAAGTATTGCTGAAACAATTGAATAAAAATATGGATAGTATAAGGACTTCCAAGAATAACCCTTGTAAATTCGATTCTTTGTTGATCTTTTTATTTTTCTATGTTCAAAAATTCTTTCCATCTAAAGGAACTATTGTATGGAGAAAAGACATTCCAATTTTGTATAAGATAAATGAGTTTGTAGCAGAGATGGGTGAAAATTTTGATAGCATCAAGGACAATTATTTTGAAGATTTCAAGGAGCGAATGAATAATAGGTTTCAGATTCCACCAAAATTAGTTGAAGATTACATAGATGATGTATGCTTCATGGTTGATTGTGATAAGGTGTACATCTAGGCAGTCAAACCTCGAGTTGCATGGGTAAAGCCTCTTTCCTATGAGGTAAATATTGATGAAGCTAGAGACATCATAGAAGCACTGGTAAATGAGCCAGTAGACCCAAGGCAACCAATTTTTGGAACCTATGATGAAGCAAAGGCTAGAATTGAGCTTGAAATAAAGCTACCATAGGCCATAAGTAAAGGCAAGAGGAAGATAACAAAATTAAAAATTGCATCTGGCCCTCTTATGCTAACAGAAGGAAAAGGTGAGGATGAAGGAGATGATGAAGAAGGAGGAGAAGAAGAAAAAGAAGATAAAAAATCTGAAGAAGAACCTCTGAAGAAAAAATGAAAGGCAATAATTACCAAACCTAAGAAGAAGCCTACTACAGTATTCACAAGAAGAACCAGAAAAGGTAAGCAGGAACCTATACTAGTCAGGCTTGCACCCACATTTGAGGAAAGGATTAAAAAATTGGAAGAAGGAGCAGGCATCACAAATTTCAAGGCATTGAAATTTGAAACTAGAACAGATGCTAAGAAAATGTAAATAGAGGAACTGGTACTCAGCAAGATGGGTAAATGGAAATACTCCCCAGACCAGCTTGCCTCCCAAATCTCAAAAGAACTATTGGAGAGATTGCAACCGAGATGGGAGTCAGCCACCCAAGCGGTAAAAGACATCTATGAGCAATCTCTGAAGAATCTTAGACCAAGTCTCACTGGAGCAGAAATAAAGACTGAGATGAAAAACCATGAAGGTAAGATGATGATAAGATTTCACACATTTTTAATTTTGGTCAAAGTCATTGAGCATGTTGTAAATGATGCTACAAACATGTGGAGAAAATCTATCATCTGCATAAGCCCAGTGAGGACTCTATGGAAATCAAGGATGATGATAGCAGTGACAGTGATGATATTGATGACACTCCATCCATCAAAGTCTCACCAAGAGAGCTACATGAATTAATGGAAGAAGACAAGGAGGAAGAAGGAATGGAGGAAGAAGCTGAAGAGGAAGATAAGGAGGAAGATGATCCAGTAAAAATTGTAGCAGCAGTTATTGCATCCCTTCCTCACTCTCCACCTAAAACTATCACATCATCTAGGTTGGAGTCAGCTTCAACAGGTTTGATAGCTTCTACAAGTGAGATTGTGAACAAAATTTCCACATCAATTGCTTAATCTTCACCGGCCTCCTCCCAGCTCTAGGTATCTAAAACAGATGTGCCAAGAACTTCATCTACCAAGTTGACTATTACTTCTTTAGCTACTGAGCCAGCCTCCTTAGCTCGATCATCTTCAGTTGGTATAGCAGTAAGTTCCACAATTTTGTCAGTTCCAATTTGTTCTACGATTTTGTCAGCATTATCTACATCTACTTCAAATCCAGTTAGTTCAGATACTGCATTACCGAGTGTATCATCATTTTTGGGAAGTTTCCAATTTTTTATCCAATAAATACTTCTATTGGAATTCAAACCTCAAGTCCTATCCCAATTTTCACTACTAGTCTTTCCATCTCCACTATTGTGTCTATTCCTAAGGTCAAACTAGTCATCACAAAAGTCAAACAAAAGAAACCATTAAGACTTCTGATCACTAGAAAGGAAATTCCTAAAGATATTGACTTAGACACAGAGATAGTGATTCCAAAGATTGACTATGAAAATGCTACCATTGAAGAAATGAGGTATGCTAGTCAACTAATAGAGATGACGGCTACGCAGAAGCAGTTAAGGTTTGAAAGGGATAAGGAATATAGAATAATTGAAAATGCCAAGAATATAATTACAGATGCTATAGGTTTTGAAGTAGATTCTACTCAACACATTTTGATTTAGTTAGAAGAGGCTGTAAATAAATTCAATGAGGACACCTCTGGTCAAGAAAAATTGATTGAAACGGCTAAAAGAAAATTTGATAATAAGATGCTTGAGCACATTGCTCAGCACATTACAATAAAATAGGTAGAATTGTCCACAATTTTGGTCAATCTTGAAAATTCTTTTAATAATGTAACTTCACTTTTTGCCAAACTTTGTGATGTTACCGAGTATATCAAGGAGATCAAAGAAAAATTGAATAAAATTGATGAGGATATGAAGGTTACTGCCCAAATGTTGCAACTTGACCCCAATTCAAGTTCATCCCATCATTTTAGAATCAGATTTTTGTCAGAAAAGTAGGCAGAATTGTTGAGAGAGGAAGTAAGGATCAAGTCTACCTTGATTGACATTTAGAATATGATCCTTCCTATCATGGACACAATGCAGAAACACATTGTATACTCCAAAATATTGATCCATGACAACAATTTTTCAGTTGCAGATCATGTGATTGAACTTTCAGATGAAGTTCAAATGGCACTCTCCACTTGCACAATTTTGTAGGAAAATTGGGATAAGACTTTGGCTCTTATTCTCAAGGTACATTATGAGTTTATCTTCCATTTTTGTGTTTCTGTGTAAATACATATTGTTTACTTTGGCATTATTGTCAAAAAGGGGGAGATATATGTAAATAAGAAAGCCATGTGCAAAGATAGAGATACTTGTAAATACTCTGTGCATATTGTATGGGGGAGATATATGTAAATCAATACGTCAAATTTTGCACATAAATTTTGGCTCATAAGTTTTTTTGTCACTAATTCCAAAGGGGGAGATTGTTGGAATTATGGTATATTTTTCATTAGTGCAAACACTTATTAAATTTTGAATGCTTATCTAGCTCATCACTTAGTCTACAATGTATACTGAGCATTCAGTGGTTACCTTATAAGTTCAGTAGGTAAACAGTTCTCACCAAGCATTCCATAGGATATCGAGTGAATGAGAAATTTAGAAGTGTTTACCAAGTGAAAAAGGTAAACAAAGGACTTAGTGTTTACGGAGTGAAAAAGGTAAACAAAGGACTCAGTGTTTACCATGTGAAAAAGGTAAAAAAAGGACTTAATGTTTACCGAGTGAAAAAGGTAAATGAAGGACTAAGTGTTCACCAAGAAAAGCAAAGTAAATGAAGAAGTTAGTTTCTACCGAGTGACACTATATCTACCGAGTCACCAATGGTTACCGAGTTCCAAGAAATGTTGTGTAGCTAGTATGAACCGAGCCTCTACTTCTACCGAGTGCATGACAATGTCGAGTAACATAGTGGATGCCAAGTATCAGAAGGTCACCGAGTGAGCTTGAGGAACTCGAGTTTTCTACTATCTGGCCGACTCAATAATGTTTTGTTCACTTGTGTTTTTGCCGACCTTGTAATTCTAAATATTGAAATGGTATATATGTAATGTATGATATCATTTGCAGTATGGTGTGTGTGAAAAAGATAAAAAGGGAGAGATTGATGTTCACATGTAAAGAGGATATTGAAAATTAGCAGAAAAGTAAAAGGGATATAGCAAGTTCAACATAGGAGTAGAAAAGTTATATCTATCACATCAGGTGATCAATGCAACGAGCATATTATTAGCAAATAGTTGTAAGTAGATCCACTGCTTCATCCTAATAGGTGAATCAGTTTATAAATCCTTTAACAGGGTAGACTTAACAATCTTTTTGTAAATATCCTAATAGAGTGCATACTTTACTATATGTTTGTAAATCCTCTAACAAGGTAGATCTAGCAGTCCTACTTGCTCCTAACAGGGTAGATCATCAGAAGTGATCATTCTAAGCCTTAACAAGCCAACTTTATATTGCAGTATTAAATTTTTGTGGGCATCATCCCCACCCCAGTTTTACTTTCTATTTGGAAGGTTTCTGGGTCACCAAATCTCTATGTTCATGTGCAATGAATGTTTAATCTTTTAGTTATGCAGTAGATTAGATGAATGAATGGTGAATGGTTAAAATACCAAATTGTTTAAAAGTTTTATATGTTATTGATTCACCCCTCCCCTCTTAGTAACCTATCTTATCCTAAATATTTCCAACATCTTCCTCCAGCTCTTTTCTTTTACTCAAAAAGTTTGTGCGTGCTCAGTTGAACCTTGGGCTTAACTGTCCTTACACTTATTGCTTTTGTACCTAGAATAGAAATAATAGTAGTCATGCTAGGACTGGTTATAAAAATTTATAGTGTTCTTATTGAAGGAATATTTATAGAAATACCTAAAGAATCCAAAATTGATGTGCTCAAAACTGAAGTGCTCGAAATTGGTGTGGTCAAAACTGAAGTACTCAACTGAGTTGATGAAGGAAGAGTCTACAACTTGGTAGATGAAGTGGAGGTCACTTCTGTCAATGATGGGCTGAGCTGAGTAGGAGAAAAGAGTGATTGGATGTTTGGATTAGCACTGGTGGTCACAATAAAACTTGCTAGGGCTATCTCTATGCTTGATGTTATCATTGGTTTTCTCGGAGAGTGAGGATGTGAGGCAATAACTACTGTGACTATCTTAACTAGATCAGTTTCCTCATCATCTTGCTTTGCTTCCTTGGTAGCCTCTTGTCCTTGATCCTCTTCATCTTCTTTGTTGTCAAAATGAGTTACTTCTTCAATATTCTATTCTTCATCTTTCTCCTTATCATCATCATCATCATCATCTTTAACATCAACTGGAAAATCACTTGGTTTATGTAATAGATAGATATTCTTCCAAGTGTTTGTTGCATTCTTTACAACATGTTCAATATCCTTCATCAAAATTAGACATGTATTAAACTTTAGAGTCAATTTTTCTTCATTTTTCTTTAGTGATTCTTTTACCTCTGCATCTGTTATGCTTAGTAATAGTTGTGTCAAGGTTTGGCCATATAAGTCTTTTACATTTTGCATGGAAAATTCCCATCTTGGCTTTATCTTTTCCAACAAATCATTAGGAATTTGAGAAGCAAGTTGGTCTAGTGAGTATTTCCATTTTCCCATCTTATCCATCACCAGATGTTCAATTTTCTTCTGCTCCTTTGCTATCCTAATTTCATATTTTAATGATTTAAAATTTTTTATTCTGGCTCTTGCTTCCATATCTTTTAATCTATCTTGGAAGGTGGGTGGAGGTTTTCTAAATACAATGTCTCCTCCTTGTCAAATTTCTTCCTTGAATATCTCCTTATGAATACTACAGTGGATGGCTTTTGGGGTTGGTGATAATCACCTCACCTTTCTTCCTTAATGGCTCTTCTTCCTTAGATTTTTCCTCATCCTCTGCTTCAACATCCTCTACTTCCTCATCTTTACCTTTTCCCTCAATTAACAAATGGGTAGAATTAGTTCAATCCTCTTCTTTCCTTTGTTCACCACTTGAGGAAGCTTAATTTCAAGCTCAATCTTGGCTTTTGCTTCATCATATATTCCAAATTATGTAGCCTTGGGATCAACTAGCTCATTGACAAGGGCTTCAATGATATACTTTAGTTTCATCAATATTAATTTCATAACCAAGATGTTTTACCCATGCAATTCTAGGCTTAACTGCCTAAATGTAAACTTTGTCACAATCCACCATGAAAGAAACATCATCCTTATAATCCTCAACTAGTTTCCTAGGGATTTAAAACCTATTGTTCATTTTCTCTTTGAATGCATCAAAGTAATTATCCATAATACTATTGTAGTTTTCACCCATTTTAGCAATAAACTCATTTATCTGATATAACAAAGACACATCTTTTCTCCACACAATAGTGCCTTTTGAGGGGAAGAATTTTTGAACATAAAAGAATAGACAAGTTAACAAGGAACCAAATTTACATGGGTTATTCTTTGAAGTCCTTATGCTTTGCATATTTTTCTTGAATTGTTTCAACAATAGCTTGGCAAGGTCGAATGATAAGTTGTTCTTTACCACCTTGTATGCCAAGTCCATAGCTTCACATGACACATTGTTCAACTTGCTAGAGCTGTATATCTTGTGTACAATAATGTGACTACCAAACTTCAATTCCATTTCTAAAACACTACTAATCTTCATTCCTTTTCCATCCCATTTTGCTAGGGTTTTCTTTTCAAGTTTAGCTTGACCTAGGATTTTTGGCATTTTGGCTTTGGCTAACATTGGGAGGCTAGTGATTCAATGAGTCATCTTCTTTGCGATCAACACTAGTTGTTCCAACCACAACTGTCCATTATGCACCCGATTGAGGATAAACCTAATCCATTTAATTTGAAATTTGTGAGTCATGTAAGGGATGTGAGTTAACCCTTTGTTTTCTAGGTGTTGGTGCTCAAGTTTCAAAATTACATTCACACATAGTTGGGGCCTAGGGCATCATCCATTTCCAATGTACCAATTTCTTGAATAACATATTTGAAATGAGTGTGAATATCATTGATTAGAAGTACCTTTGGAGGGATTTGAGATTGCACGCCACTCAGATCTAGGGTTTCGGTGATCACATGAGTGAGCTTGAAATCTGGTGCTTTCCATTCCACTCCATGAACCAACATGTCAGATCCTTGCTTAACCTTGCTACTACTAGATGCCATCTTCATTCAATAGGGTATGAGGGAATTCGAAAACTTTCACTGGAAATTCACTCAACTCACTTGGAAGCTCTGAGATCACACTTTGCAATAGCACTCAAAATTTGATAGTGAGAAATGACTTGGATTTCATGCCTTTTGTTAAATTTTTTCCATAAATTCTTAGTACAAAAGGTAGATTGATTGACATCATATTTGGTAGACTGTCATCCACTACTTTGCATTGATCCCTTGGCAAAGTCTTCGTGACTCAGTAACCATATACATTTGCATTACTCCCGACCTTGCTCTATAGAGTCTGTGACCCAACCTCACTCAGTAGGGAAGATAACTTGGTAGACACTTGTACTTAGTGATCCCTTTGTATCTTGAATACAATTTTTGTTCATTTTGTTCTTTTAATCTGGAACTATTTTTGGATGTCTTCTTTGATAACATAGTTCCAATTTCTCCTTTGAGAACTTAAGTAGAAATGGTAGAGTCACCCAATTCTTGAGTGACTTGATCATCATTACTTGGACTTATATCCTTGGTAGAATTAAGAACTGATTGTTATCTCATCTTTTTTTTGGATATTATAAGCTTTTTCCTTTTTCTCATCTTCAATTCTACCAATATTTATGTAGTTCTTGGCAAGATGACCAAGTTCTATACAAATGAAACATCTTTTAGTAGTGTCTCTTTTCCTCAAATGATGCTTTACACAATTTATTGCAATGTGTCCAAATTCTCCACAATAATGACATCTGCACCAAGTATTGTAGTCCCAACCAAATATTACTTTCACAATTTGCTTTGCTAGATTTAATACCTTGGTTTTGCATTCTGATGACTTGTGTCCATGTTTCTTATATTTGTGACATTTGCCATCAAATATTGGTTTCTCTTTGCATTCATTAGCCTTATGACCATGTTGATTGCGATTATGGCATTTTTCATTAAATTTTTCTTATCCACTACTCTAACATTTGTTTGATGTATGACCTATCTTACCACAGTGATTGCAAGTAGGTTTTTGATTCTTTTGAGCTCCTTGCTTGGATGATTCTCCTTCTTCTATATATCCAATTCATACTTTTCCTTTTTTCCTATAGATATTTTTCTCATTCAATCAATTCGTGTCTGCTTGGAATTTCATCATTCTTTTTTTGATTTTCTTCTTAGAGTTTAGATTATTCCGTAATATTTCATTGATTTTCTTCTCAAAGTTTAGATCATTTTGTAATATTTCATTGATTTTCCTTTTAGAATTTAGATCAGTTCTCATTCTTTTATTTTCAAATCTTAGGCTCATGATTTTCTCATTTTCATTGGAGAGCTAATCAATAAAGTCTACTTGCTGAAAGGATTGGTTCTGGATTTCATTGTTTCTTCCATCTATATCTTCTTTTATCTTGTTTTTTTTGTTCCATGACTTCACTTAACCTTACTAACTAAATTTCTTGCTCTCTTTTAAGTTTTCTTACCTCTTCTTGTAGGGAACCATTCTTTTTTAGAAGTTCTTTGATTGCTTCATTGGCTTCATCCAAATTGCTTGAATGAAGGTCTTCAATTCTTTCTTCAATGTTGATATGACCATTCATTTGAATTGCAAGTTCTTTTATTCTTTTTAGGGATTGAGAGAGTTTCTCCTTTGCTTTCTTGAGTTGGGCAATGGCCATTTCCAAATCTCGCTTCTCATTTTCAATAGCTTTGTCAAGTCTAAATATCTCCATGGCCTTGATCTTTGATCAAGCTGTTAAACTTTTTCCTAAGAACTACAAAGCTCTAATACCAATTGTTAGAAATATTTAGGACTATGCTAAGTTACTAAGAGGTGAGAGGTGAATCATTAACTTCTAGGACTTCAAAAATTTCAACTCTTAATCCAAAAATCCAATTAGCATATAATCCATCACATATAATTTGATCTAATTGCATTCATAAAAAACTAAAAACATGAAAGCATTCATAACACTGTGACACAAAGATTTGGTGACCCAGAGACCTTCCAAATAGAAAGTAAAACTGGGGTGGGGATGATACCTACAAACTTTAGCACTGTAGTATAAAGTTAGCCTATTAAAGTTTACATTGATCACTTCTGATGATCTACCCTGTTAGGAGCAATAAGGATTGCGAGGTCCAACTTGTGAAAGGATTTACAAACATACAATGAAGTATGCACTTGGTAAAGATATTTACAAAAGACTGTTTGGTCTACCTTGTGAAAGGATTTGATTGATCCACTTGTTAGGATGAAATAGTAGATGATCTCTAATCTACAACTCAGTTTGCTGAATGAGATTTTTTAAGTACTAATCACCTTACTGTGATAGATATGAATTTGATGCTCCTTATACTATTGTAACCTTTTTGTAATTCACTCTTTCTACTTTTCTCTGATTGCATTCACATTCACATTCCTTACTTCTTTCACCCTTTGTTATGATACAATTCATTGCATATATATCAATCCAATTATACAAATTACAAATTCAGCCACAATAAAAGTTAACACAAATAGTACAAAGTTGGCCCATATGAAGACACTTAGGTTCTGAAGACTGACTCTATGAAGTTTTGATACTTGACATCCACTATTAATGTTTGACATGGTCATGCACTTGGTAGACGTAGAAGCTTAGTCCATATTGATCACTTCCAAGTAGTCTTGAACTTGGTCTACACTGGTGACTTGGTAGATACTATAAAACTCATCATATAAACTGAATCACTTGTTTACCATTGAATAACTTGGTAAACACTATTACTTTGAGCTTGGTATAAATTGAGTCTCTTGGTTAACACTAAGTGGCTCAGTTAACACTGGACTCACATCACATACACTGCAAACTCGGTGAACATTGCATAGCTCAGCTTGCACTAGTAAACTCAGCATACACCAAGATGTACGGTTTACACTGCTGATCTTCACTGTAACTGTGACTTCTTGGTAACCACTGAGATTTTTCCAAAGGACTCGGTAGCAATTGTAGAACTCAGTAAAAACCAAAATACTTGACAAACATTGTGAATTGTAAAAAAATCTTGGTAGTTATATACAATATGAATAAATGTGTGTCACTAATAACAAACTTGATTGATATGTCAACAAATTATGTTCCTAAGTCCAATAAACTTGAGTTTGCATTCCAAGCCAAGCTATCAATCAAGAAGAAACCTGAAAATTCTAAAAGAAAGAAGTTTGATAGTGAAGAGAGAGATGGTTTTGATGATGATCTTGAAATCATTGAAGCATTTCTTTCAAGCATATTTCTCAAAGGAAAAATTCCTTTGATATGATTTTCTTGTAAAGAAGTTGGTGACATTGCTGCAAGTTGTCCAAATAGAGAAGGAAAAGAAGAAAAGAAGCATGACAAGTAAAAAGGAAAGAATGATTTCAAAATATACAAAGACTATAAGGACAAAGGTAAAAAATATTGTTACATTGCTAAAGATTCTGATAGTGGTGAAGAAAATGAAATGGTTTACTTTGCTATTAAAGATGAATCAAATGATGAAAATGATAAGATGGCTCTCATCTCTCATGTTAGTAAGAAAAAACATGAATTATTGATAGTGTCCATTCTCACCACATGAATAGTGATAAATCTAAATTTGAGCACTTGGAACACTATGATGGTGGGAGTGTTAGATTTAGAAGTGATGAACCTTGTTATGTGAAGAGATAAGGTTGTATTGCACTAACCAATGATCTCACATGTGACAATGCTTACTGGATTGAAGGGTTGAAGCATAACCTGCTTAGTATGACACACTTGAATAACATTGGATTCAAGGTAGAATTCATGAATAGGAAAGCCAAGCTGCTAGATGGAAATGGAAATCTAGTTGGGACTGGTAATCAAACAAGAGGTAATCTATTCTACCTAGATCTACTTGTAAATTCATGTTTCATACCTCAAGTAGAAGAAATCTAGTTATGGCATAAAAGGCAGTGTCATGCAAATTTTAATAACCTAGTCAACATAAGAAAGAATAAAAGGGTTAGAGGTATTCTAAACCTAAAGAAACTTGATACAGGCATTTACAAGAATTGTCAAATTGGAAAGATGGGAAATACAAATTTTAAAAGAAAGAACTATCATTCTAAAGAAGTCTTGGAGGTGGTCCATATAGAACTTTGTGGACCCATTGGCATATAAAGCTACATTAGAGATATGAGAGTTATGTATTCAAAGGATAAATCCAAAGTTTTTCAAAATTTCAAATGGTATCTTGCTAGAGTTGAGAAAGAAACATGAAAGAAATTGAAATGTTTAAGATCAGATAGAGGAGATGAATTCATTTCAATTGAATTAAATGAATTCTACAATGAAAGAGGAATCAATCTATAACTGGTATGCATTAGTAGAATAAAATTGCTGAGAGAAGGAATATATCAATCATGGATTGTGCAAGGACACTGACGATATAGTAGAATGTTGCTATCAAATACTGGAAGGAAGCAATCAACATTGTTGTTCACACCTTGAATTTAGTTTAGTTGAAGAAGGACTGAAATCAAACACCTTTTGAATTATGGTATGGCTATAAACCTAATGTTTATTATTTCAAAGTATTTGGAAGAAAATTTTATTTCTAAAGGAGTTAAGAAAAGGAAAGTTTGATGTGAAAAGTGATGAAGGCATATTCTTGGGATACTCTAATAAGAGAAAAATATAAAAATGTTTGAATCTATCTACTCACAAAGTTATAGAAAGTGCACATGTAAAGATTGATGAGTTTGTAGAAGAGTTTGAAGAAAAAAGCAGAAAAAAATTTGAAAACTATAGAAACTTTGTTTACTATGAGCCTGATACTTTACCTAAAGTTCAAGAAAATGGTGGTCAATAGTCTTCACCACCTGAGTCCTTGAAATCCTTAGTTCAACACCAGTTTAAGCCATTGCAACCTGAGTCATAGTTAGAAGGACCCAAGTTTTAGCAAGTGCAAACTGAGTCATTTGATGGACCTGAGTCATAGACAATGAGACTCAAGCATGATTCAAAAGATCATGGTGAACCTAGTGAATTTAGAAAGAAGGAGCCCAGACTTGCTAGATATGTCAGAAGGCATCATGCACTCAAAAAAATCATTGGAGATCAGTTAGATGGTACAATGACAAAGAATAAATTAAAAGGTATAGGTTTTTAAACTATTTTTAAACCTAGAACTATCAAAGATACATTAGAAAATGAAAGATGGATTAAGGAAATGAATGAAGAGATTGATTAGATTGAAAGGAATAGAACTTGGACTCTTGTTCCTAGACCCAAAGACAAGAATATAATTGGCACAAAATGGGTATTTAGAAATAAATTGAATGAGAATGGAAAATTTTCAAGAAATAATGCAAGATTAGCTTGCAAGGGTTATTCTCAAGAAGAAGGTATTGATTATGGAGACTTTTTCTCCTATTGCTAGATTGGAAGGTGTTAGAACACTCCTTGCATATATAACACACAAAGGATTCAAAGTATATCAGATGGATGTGAAATCAAAATTCTTGAATGAAATCTTAGAAGAGGAAGTCTACATTGAGAAACTATAAGGTTTTATTGATCCTAGCAAAAAGGACATGGTTTGCAGACTACACAAAGCTTTGTATGATCTTAAATAATCCCCCAGAGCTTGGTATGAAAGTTTACATAATTATGTCATAAAGATTGGTTTTCAAAGAACTAATGATAACAACAACCTATACATGAAAGAAGGATCAGATAAGATGACTATGTTGGCAAAAATATTTGTGGATGATACATTATTTACTGGAATGATGATTTGAGCAAATATTTTTCTATGGAAATGAGTAAGGAATTTGAAATGTCAATGTTTGGAGAGATGAAATTCTTTGTTGGATTACAAATTCAACAGATGAAGGACGATATCTATATTAATCAATTAAAATACATCAAGGAGATATTGAATTTTTTTGGAATGGAGGATTCTAGACTAGTTGGAACATCTATGTCTACTAGACATAAGCATTCCAAAAATGATGATTCCAAAGAGAGACCAGACTATATACAAATCAATCATTGGAAAACTTTAGTATGTAGTGCACACAAGACCTAATATAGCATTAGCAGTTGGTATGGTGGATAGATTATCTAGTAATCCTAAAGAAAATCATATGATGACAATCAAAAGAATCATGAGGTATCTAAAAGGTACTAAAGATTATGGTTTGTGGTATAAGAAAGGGGGAAAATTTGAATTGAAGGCATTCACTGATGCTGATTGGACATAAACTGTTGATGATATAAAGAGCACTAGTGGTGGAGCACTTTTTCTTGGAAAGAGGCTAGTATCTTGGACATGAAAAGAACATAATAGTATCTCTCAGTCTACAACATAAGAAAAATATTTTTTTGCAATAGTCAATTATTCTAACATTGTGTGGTTTAAGCAACTGTCGTTAGGTATGAAGGAGGAGATCAAGGACCTAGTTGTTATATTCTATGATAACACAAGTGTAATAATCATATCCAAGAATCTAGTGATGCATACCAAGGCCAAGCACATTCCAATAAAATGTCATTTCTTGAGAGAATTGGTGCAAGACAAAGAGGTGAGATTGGAGTATGTGAATACAAAAGAATAGATTAAAGACATATTCACCAAGCCATTGCTTAAGGATGTATTTTTGTATCTAAGAGGTAAGCTAGGGGCCATTCCCTTGGTTGAAGCTCACTAATTATATTTTAGTAACATATCAACCAAGCATGTTGAAGATCAGACAAGTTGATGTAGTATTGTTAGAGCAGATTACATATGAATTCTATCTTTGGCATAAGATGTCAAAGAGGGAGAGTTTCCTATGTTATCAAAGAAATTTTTATGAATGTTTGAGATGTTATTTCATAAATTTTGAGTTGATATCAAAGAGGGAAAGTTTTCTATTGAAGTTATTGCAATCAAATATTGATGAAAGAGGGAGTTCATATTGATAGAGGGAGTTCTCATGTATGAGAATTAGAATGAAACTATTGATATTATTCTTACTTCTATTTTTCTCCAAAAATTCCTATGTATCATGACATGTTGTGTTGCCATCAATGCCAAAGAGGGAGATTGTTGGATACAATCATTCAATTGTATTTTGTCTTTTATGTTACACAAATTTCAAGTATATATCAAGTAATTAGTGTATGTTGAGCTCACTCGATTACCAAAGAGAGTTTACAACAAGACACTGTAGACACCTAAATTTGATTACACTGCTTTGGTAATCTAATTTAGCCATCTCTAAAGGCATCATTAATTAAATTCTTATTTAATTAATCCTTTGCCATCCCTAGTTGATTAAATATAATTAATCATCTATAGTCATAGTTGATTAATCAAATAATCTATTATTTATCAATTAAATCCTTTTCTCCTATCTAATTCCAAAAATCCCCATTTATTAAATAAATCTATTTGATAAATGAAATCCTCAAATTCAAAAATCCCTAACCTATCTCTAATCCTCCATTTAGCCTAATCCACCCCATCCACCCATACTAACCAAGCTTAGCCACTAACTCACCCACCCTCATTAATGCCATCCACTTGCACATCTCTAACATCCCTAATCTAATCCTAAACCCAAGCCTAATCCACCCCCTAATGTTGTCACATTCCTTAAACAAGTTTAAGACTTTCCTAATCCAAACCAAATTCTCCCCTCAAAAAACCCAACCACTAAGTCATGAGTGCTCTTACAAAACATAAAAGACTCTTACAAGCCCACTCATGACTCTTACACCCATCTTCCATACTCTTCCCTCTTCCACACTCATTCCTCTTACATTCCTCTTACATACTCAACCCCACTCATCATACCTTTAACCAACCCTTTACCCTACCCTCTCACACTCATCCTCCTTGTGACAAGTGTCACCTTCCCATTGGTGCTAAACAAGCACAATCCATGTGCTCCCCTTTGAGTGCATCTTAGCCCTCCTTAAGCCTTCATCCATCCTTGCATCTAAGCCCTCCATCCCTCTACCCCTTAGCCTATAAATTGAATCCCATCCCAAGCCATTTCATCAACAATCTTTGAGCTAAAGTTACCATGCTATTTTGAGAACCAAAGCCATCAATCTTACCCTTATAATGCCAAATTGAGAGCTCACAAAGCTACCAATTTGCCATTACCCATCTCCATTGAAGCAACTTTTGAGCATCTTGAGCATACATCCACAGCAAAAGGACACATCTACAGAATCAAGAAAGCATGGAGTGTTTTCTCTTATGAGGTTTGCACTTCTTGTTTGCTTTCTTTGTCTAAGCATATATGTGAATTTAGTTTTTTTGGTTTGTGAATGTTTACTTTATTTGTTAATGTTCTTTGCACACTAAAATTCTTGTTCTACAGACACTTCCTACCAAGCTCACTTGATTACCAAAGAAAAGTTGGCATGGAATGAGTGTTAACTGAGCTTACTCGGTTACCAAAGGAAGTTTGAAAGAAAGTCATTTTTGTGTTAGTGTTGACCGAGTTGGGTTGACTAACGAATGATTCTTTTTGTATTAGTTTATTTGATCTAAAAATTTTGTTGGTTAGTTCTAGCCAACTCATGGTATGAATTTCATTTGTTTAAAATTATATTGAAGACAACTTGACAAGGTAAAGCATATAAGTATAAGGTCAAGTTGAGGATTAAATGAGAGAAGAAGTATGGAAATGAAAAGATAAATCAAGGAAGCGAATTGGAAGGATATTAGAGTATTTGAGTTAATCGAGCTACAAAGAACATTCTTATCAAGAAGGATCAAGTATTCAAGCCGAAATAGAGATATGAAATCAAAAAATATAGTTGCATCAGCAATCAGGTCATATCATTGTTACTCTCTAATAATTGTAATAGTGAATCAAATCTCCTAACAGAGTTATCTTAAAAAATATTTTCCAAATCCTCTAACAAGGTAGCATTTCTAGATTGAAGTGTCTAAAGACCTCTAACAAGGAAAACTCTTAATAGGATGAACTAAATATTTTAATAGAGTCACACCTAATAGTGTGTTTTGTAACCTTTGATAGGGTTGGCTCCTAATAGGGCTCACTTCAAAAGAGTGAAAAACAATAATTAGTTGTAAATGTGGTTTTTCCCAAATTGGGTTTCCACATTAAATCTTGGTGTCTCTTGTGTTCATGTTATTTTATTTATGATTCTATGACTAAGTTAATTAAGGTTAATCACACTTTCTATAGGTTCAGTGTTAACAAAGTAATAATGCATATATTCAATATTAACTAAGTGTTTACGAAGTGACAATCATTCTTAGTATAAATTGAGTTACTGTGTTAACTGAGTATTTTAGTACTAACCGAGTTACAACAATATTTTAGCTTAGCAGATTTTTTTTTTTTTTGGTACTGACATCTTAAGGGTATGGGATTTATTTTTGTGGTAATTGGTTCACTTCTCCCCTCTAAGTTACTCCTCTTACATTTCAAACATATATATCATCTTGTTCTTCTTGCTTCACTACTTTAGGAAGCTCCTAAAGTATGAGTTTTTACATCAACTTGTAAGATATTTGAATTAACACATTTGATGTAGAGCTCCATCTTTGCTTAAATAGCCTTAGCAAGGGGAATCACCCCTAATTTACCTCTTAGATACTCATGCACATCCTTAGGTAAAGCCTTAGTTAAAATATCATCTATTTTATCGTTAGTGTTTACATTCTCCAATCTTACTTCTTTATCTCGAACTAACTCCCTTAAGTAATGATACTTGAAAGAAATATGTTTGATATTTGTGTGCATCACAAGGTTCTTTATATATTCATAGTGCATGTGTTATCAAAGTAGATAAAAACTTGATCAATAATTTCTTCCTTAATCCCTTTTAATAATTTCTTGATCCACACAATGTTAGAATAATTCATCAATGTTGCTACATATTTAGCTTTTGCTGTTAATTGTGAAATGTAGTTTTGCTTCTTGCTTATCCATAAAACTAGTCTCTTTCCTAGAAAGAAAGCTCCACTACTTGTACTCTTTTTGTCATCAATATTTCCTTGCCAATCAACATCTGTGTACACTTTTAATTCAAACTTTTCATTCTTTTTGTAATAATGTCCATAATCCTCTATTCCTTTTAGATATCTTAGTGTTATCTTTACCATCATCATATGATTTTCCTTAGGATTCACAAAAAATATTGCAACAATCCAAACTTCTAATGCAATAATTGGTTTTCTATGAACAACATATTGTATATTTCCAATCATTGATCTATACAATGTTTAGTTCATATCAGTAGAATCATCATTTGTAGATACCTTATGTCTAGTAGCCATAGATGTGCCAATCGGCCTTGAATCTTCCATCCAAAAGTTTTTAGTATCTCCTTGAAATATTTGGATTGAGTAGTGTAGATATGTTTCTTTATCTGATATTGTAAACCAACAAAGAATTTGATTTCCCCAAACATAGAAGTTTCAAATTCCTTCTACATCTCATTATCAAATGATTAGCATAATGCATCTTGTTGTTCAAATATGACATCATCCATGAATATTTAAGCTAATAACATCCCTTTACCACTTCCAATTTTCAAATACAGATTATTGGTATCATTAGTTCTTACAAAACTAATCTTTACCAAATAATTGTGTAGCCTTTCATACCATGCTCTAGGGGTTTGTTTTAGTCCATATAGTTCTTTGTGTAGTTTACATACCATGTTCTTCCTGCTAGGATCAACAAATCCTTCTAGTTGTTCAATGTGAACCTCTTCTTCTAGCATTCCATTCAGAAATGTAGATTTGACATCCATTTAATAAACTTTAAATCCTTTGTAATTAGAATATGAAAGTAGAGGTCTAACTCCTTCAAATCTTGCAACTAGGGAAAATGTTTCTCCATATTCAATGCCTTATTCTTGTGCATATCCTTTGCTTACCAATCTAGTCTTGTTCCTTGTAACTTCTCCTTTCTCATTTAGATTATTCTTGAACACCAAATTTGTTCCAATAATATTCTTGTCCTTTGGTCTAGGCACTAGTAACCAAATTTGTTCTTCTCTATTTTTTCAATTTCTTCATTCATTGCCTGAATCTAATCTTCATTATCTAAATCATCCTTCACTATTTTATGTTCAAAATCACAAAGTAAACATTTATCACTTCTTAGTATTTTACTTTTCATAACTCTAAAATCTTTGTTTTCAATGATTAGTTTAGGTGCATGATGTCTTCTCACATATTTTTCTAGTGTAGGCTCTTTTCTTCTTTCTTCTTCTTCAAGTTTATCTTGAAATTTTATTTCAAGATCAATTTGTATCTCTTCTTGTATTTCTGGTTGCTTAAAATTTTCTTCCTAGTGTTCAATAACTTTTTCTTGTATCTCAACATCATTCTGCTAACACTTGACACCTACAGTTTGTGGTTTGACAACTTGTTGGTGCAACTAGGCATTCATAGTTTTCTGTTGCTTGGTACCCTTTTTCTCTAGCTCAGATAAGTTTCAAGGAACACCTTCATTGAAATATATGAATGTGTTGTAATCTTTAGGTTCTATCTTTCTTTCAATTTCATTCTTTTTTACCACAACTTTTTAAGTGATAGAATTCAAACACTTATAAAATTTTATTTTAGTGGAATATTCTAGGAATATGGCTTGATCAAGTTTTTCATTTCTATTATCCTTTAGTATATAGAATTATCTCCCAAATACTTTAAAATATTTGACATTAGGGTTTAATATTTTTGCCTTTCTTGACTTGTACTCAATTCAAATTATAGACTATTGTACTTACAACTTCTCTCCAATATTTCTATGATAAATTCTTCTCCATCATCAGTGGTCTAGTACAATCCATGGTTGTTTTTTTCCTTCTTTCATCTCTTCCATTTTGGGGAGGGGTCTTAGGTGCTGACATCTGTCTCTTGATTCCGCTATCATTACAGAATATGTTGAATTCATTAGAGATAAACTCTCCCCATCTATCAGATCTCAAGAACTTTATATTTTTACCTATTTCCTTTTCAACTCTTTCCAGATACCACTTAAACATTTGAGAAACATAAGATTTTTCTTTAAGAAACATGATAGTCATCATTCTAGAGTAGACATCAAGAAATAGAATTAAGTATTTATCTCCATAGTAGCTTTTCACTCTAATAGGTCCACAAAGGTCAGTATGAACCAATTCCAATATATCATTAGATGAATATCTCTAGCTCTTGAAACTAGACTTTGTCATTTTTCCCAATTGACATTGTTTACACATAGCATTATCATTTTTTATCAATCTTGGTAATCCTCTTACTCTTTTTATTTTACTAATGCTTACCAAATTATCAGAGATCACATGACATAGCCTCTTATGTCATAGCTATATATCATAAAATTGTGCAAACAAGCAAGTCTCACCAGTTAAATCTAGATAGAACAATTTACCTCTTATCTGTTCTCCACTTCCAATTAGTTCATCATTTGCATCAAATATCTTGGCTTTATTGTGATGAAATTTAACTCTGTATCCTATTTTGTTCAACTATGAAACACTCAACAAGTTATAGTTAAGTCCTTCAACCCAAAAAAATTGTCACACTTGATCTTATCAGTCAATTTTATTGATCCTTTACCTTTCACAAGATATGGTGCATCATTACCAAACTTGACACAATTACCTTTATATTGTGCCATGGTTTCAAACTTACTTTTATCACTAGTCATGTAATGTGAGTTGCCACTATCAATTATCCATGTATCACATTTACTCAGATATGAAATTAATGTGGTTTTCTCATCTTCATCAAAATCTCCTTTCACATAAACATAGACAACTCAAAATTTTCATTGTTACTATAGACTCATTGTCAGTATCTTCTTCAGAAATGTAACAAGATTTCTTACCTTTGTCTTTGTAGTCCTTGTTTCTTCTATTATCTCTATCATCTCTTCTTCTTTTATACTTGCTTTCTTTCCTTTCATCCTTGTCTTCTATGTTAAGATACCTTGCAACAATATGAGCAACTTTGTTGCACAAAAATCATATTATAGGAAGTTTACCTTTGAGTTTTTCTTTACCTCTTTGAAGTCTTCTAGCCATTAATTCTTCAAGCTTATCAAGATCAACAACAAAGATATCACTATCGCTATTCATACATTTCCCTTTTCCTTTCTTGTTAAGAACCAATTGATATTTAAAATCTAATTGAATAGTAGTAGTACTAAAATTACCAAAGTAGTAAGTATACCAAGTAATCCTTTCAAAGTCAAATTGTTATAGGGGTACATCCTAGTTCTTGTATTGCAAAAAATCTAATAGAATAAATAGGAAGTGGGGTTCTCAGTACCTTTCTAATCATAGTTTCATCATCAATCTTTCTATTAGATCCTCTTATAGGATTCACCACCTCTTTGACTCATCCACAATGTTGAGCAATGGTTTCACCTTCTATCATTCTTATTTCATCAAAATTTCCACCCAAGCTTTCTAACTTTTCTTTTAAAACATTTTTCTCCTACATAGATAGTCTAGAGTGTATCCCACATTTTCTTAGTAACAGTGCACTCCTTTATGTCATCAAACTCAGTATAGCTTAGGGTTGATGTAATCTCCAACATTGCGTAATTGTGTTCTTGCTTCTCTTTCATCTGCTGAGTTGTCAAAGGCCTTGGTATCTCTACATATGCATGTTCCACATAGTGTATTGCACCTTCTCCAATTCCTCCTAGATATAACTTCATCAAACTCTTCCATGCAAGGAATTTTTCCTTGTTTAGTCCTAGTACCTCTTTTTTGTATATCTTGATCTTTAGCTTCAAGTACCTTAAAACTTTTCTCTACAAGTACCAATGCTCTAATACCAATTGTTAGAATGATTTAGAATAATAGAGGGGGGGGGGGGGGGGGGGTAAATAAGTTATCCTTAGGTACAAATGTACAAATTAAAATTTTAATCACTTAAAATACTTCAGATCTAAACATTTAGTAACTTAGACTCTATAGCAAACATTTAGTAACACAAAACTTTTAGTCGACTACCTTAATAGTAACAAACTTTGCATAATCTAAAATATTAATAGTAAAACATCTCACATAACATCCACTAAAGTATGACACTTAGGATTAAATGTGGGAACCCAATTTGGAAAAAACCACTAGTAACATGCTACCAACTTTCACTCTTTTGAAGTGAGCTCTATAAGAAGCCAACCCTATCAAAGTTTAGAAAACACACTGTTAATGTGACCTTGTTAAAGGATTTAATCACCTTGTTAAGAATAGTCTTGTTAGAAGGCTTTAGAAAAATGCCACCTTGATTAAAGGATTTAAAAATTATTTTTAGGTCAACCTTGATTAAAGAATATTTTTCCACTTCCAGTCATGATGAATCTTTTAAATCTAGTGATTTAAAAAATATGCCCTTAAGCAATGGGGGGAATAAGAACTCTTTTGACACCTTTGTTGATTTATAATTTAAGATATGTTCAAAAAAGTATGGAATCTCATTCTTTCTCCACATCCTCTCAAATATATTCTCCTACTAATCAAGAACTTGTTTTACCTAAAATTCTTCATGCTAAGGTGATTACTAGGCCTAAACATAGAAATAGACATAGTAAAAAACTTATGAATCTTCCATTTTACATGTATCACCATTATCATGATCACCCTACTAATAGTTGTCAAGCTTTACATCACAATATCCAACAACTCACTAATAATGAGGTTCTACACATTTGTCCTTGTAATGAGCTCTCTTTTATTTATGATTTCTTTAAATTATATTTATGTCCCTATTATGTTTCTCCATGCCATGTAAAATTGTTGGTCTTCTTTTTGGGGGCTCATTGTCATATATGGTTTTCTTTGTGAGTAGCATATAGGTTTTTTTTTCTCTTCTCTTTTTCCTACACTTGGGGGCAAGGGAATAATGTCCTTCATTTTCACTTTCTTATGGATCCATTATTTCCTTAGGTTGAATATTATTTGTTTATCATGTGACATTCAATATTACATCATTTTCAATTAGATTTTCATGGTCAATAGATAACTTACCTTGGAGTCTCATAATAGTGTATCCTCTCTCTTAAGGACTTCATGTCTTGCATGGTGTCTCTGCATTTTACCCTTCCATGAAATCATAGGAGTTGTGAGCTATTTGGTTTGGACTAGGTGCTACTTTTGGATACTATCTTGATGCCAACATTATTTTATCCTTCTTTTTCACTTCCCTAAGATGCCAAAATAATAAATTATTTTTTAATCTTAAGGGTGGGGGCCGAGTAAGGGGGGGAATAAAGGTCCCCTTATATTTTTCATATGTTTTATTTCTCAAAAACATCATACAACATACACTAGCATGACACAACTAGCCAGGGATAGATACTCTCTCTTTATACATGTCTTGGATTGGTTGACTAGCACCCCACATACATTTGCTAGACCATTTTACCTATCCTAGTGCACACATAAGACATTCTCATATTTTAGGAGTACCATATCATGAGAGTGTAAGGAAAATTTGTGAAGTGGTTATCAGGAATGCAAACCCACTAGACCATTCAATCCTCCCCTTTTCTTCCCTTTGTAGGATTGGCTTTTGGGAACATAAATCTCCTTTAATTTTGTTTTATGGGATTCAACATTAGGCACACAAACCCACTAGACTATTCAATCTATCCTCTTTTGTGTGATTCACAATAAGGAACATAAACCTTATTGGGTAAGTTGATCACCCCCTTCCCCCTTCTCTCTCTCCATTTCCTATTAGTTACATCTCTCTTACTATGATTTTGGGATTTTATGAAGAATCAAGTTTATTAGGGGAAAGTATGGATCCTAAGTATGACTCAGAGTTCTTTAGCCTTTTTGGCTTGGTATGATTTATAGGTTATTTTAAAATCTAGACATTGTTCCTAGCTTGATGATTTATTTATCTCCTAGGTTGTGATAAGATCATATTTTTATTTTTATCTACTTTACCATGAGTTTGAGGCAACTCAAACTCCTGCTAAAGTGGGGGCTGAATATACTATCTTAAAATGGACACACTTGCTTTTTAAAACCTTTTAGCACCCTTTCCATAATTCCTTTCTCAAACAATGGATGGACCTATGCTCAATGTTTCTATTTTCTCTCTCCCCCTCCTTTCATTATTCTTTATCATATCTCTCCTTGTGACATGGTCTTCTAGGCATTATTTTGTCACCATTTTGACCATATATATCTCTTAATTAGTCTACCATCTTCTAGTTTCACCTAAACCATATTCTAGAGATTTTTGTGCCCTTTTTGACCTATTCAATAACACTAGGTCCACCTATACTAGGTTAACCTAGAATATGTCAACCTAGACTAGGTTGATCCAAGTTGACCTAGTCCCTGGTGATTGCTGATTTCAAAGCCTGAAAGTCCTCAAGTTTTCCAATTAATTAAGTTTAGTCCCCACTCGACCTAAGTTGTTTTCTTGCCAAAAAACTAGTATAAAAGGAGGCTTGGGGTCTTCATTTCCATATCTCATCTCATTATCACAATAGTTCCACAAGGCATCAAGAAAGAAAGGCAAGGAGTTCAAGCATTCAAGTATTCAAGCAAACAAGTCTTCTTGAAGCATTCAAAGATTATTTTTTGGCATTTCATCTTCAAGGTCTAGAATATTTTTGGCCATAAAGGGAGGAATCTACATTGAAGTATTCAATATATTCTTCATTAAGGAACATTTACATCTATGGCTCCATGATGTGGTTATGGTGGACCCATTTCAGTTGTCGATATATCTTATATCCTTCATACCAAATTCAAGATATACAACATACATCATGATAAATCCTTATTGATAGGGTTTATACAAGAAAGGTGAATATTTACATTTACCTTGTTTCCTTTACATTTAAATTTATCATTTATGGTTAATTCCTTAACCTAGGGCTTGACCAAGACAAGCCCTTCCCCAACAAAACCCCCCAAAAACCTTGTTTTATGTGTTGATTTGTAGGATCTTAATGAATGGATTGTAGATATGGACCCTAATTTCCATGAGATTTATAGAGAAGTTAGTTTCAAGTTGCTGAAAAATGTCAACCTAGTTATAGGACATATTCCCAATTTAGCCTAGTATTCAGTCTCTATTTTTGAGGAGATTTATGGGTTTTTTCCTTTTGTCATTTTATTCTAAGATCATGGATAGATGTTTAGATACAATTTAGATGTAGAAGTTTTGGGAAAAAATACATGATCCTCTACACATTTCTAGGTGAATCATTTATATTTTATTTAATTTCATATGTTTACCCTGGATTTATATCTTAATTGGGATAATTTACTTCACATATCATCTAGATTTACTTCATTTAAGCAATTAGTTCAATCCCACATTCACATTATTCTGTCAAGGGAGAAAAGAGAATAGTTTATTTTATTGCATTCCTCTTTATAATTTGAATTTAGTATTAGACCCTTCTTCCTTTAGGTCCTAGGTAATCTAATTTGGATCATAAATGTATTCATATTTGGAAATTCCACTCTTTCTCTCACACACATATTTGAATGGAATAAATGTCCTCAGAATTGGGATGCCAACAACCCCATTAAAGTTTCTCCCATTTTATGATTAAAATAAAAATTAAAAATGTATTTCATTTATTAAAGTTCATATAGGTAAGGTTTTGAGGGATTTCTAGTTACAACCAATCCAAATAGATTCAATTATAAAACAAATATTCATGTATGTAAAATTGATGCAAGTAGTGGGTGTAAATACCAAATACTCTCACAATTCCTTCCTTGAGCTTCTCCTAATCTCTACCAATAATTCTCCAAGTCCCTCATGAACTACCACTAACTAGAGATGTGGTGAATGATCTTTTTATCCCTTCTCATTCACCTTCCAAACTCACCTCTACCTTCTAGATACACAAAAGGCCTCCAAAAGGCATCCAAACTTCACCTTACACCTTACTCCCTTGCACCCTTCAGGATCTCAAGTATTCCTACAATCATTTACACTTTTTTCCATCTTTTTCTAAGGTTTCAAGATTAGACAATAGGTTTTGGGCAGTCTACCAAACCTAAACAACAAACTTTCTTGGGAGACCTAATCCGGGCTCTTCCTTGTAGCCCTATTTCATTGTCTCATCCCTAAAACACACAAATATTACAAAGGACATGCTAAAAAAAATTGAGGAATCTTTCATAAGTCATTGAGCCCTAATTTTTTTTAAAATATGGGATTTATGTTTGTCCTCCTTACCCATAAACTAATGAGCCCTAATTTAGGACTAACAAGGGCTAATATCATAGTTTTCTCTAAAACTTGCTTAGCTCTATATAGAAATTCACAAATGACCATGCCAAAACCTAGGGAATCTCAAAACATGTCTAACTCCATGACTTCAAGCATCCATACCTCTCATACTGATCTCTACAATGCTTTCTTTGACTATTTATTTGCTAAGCACATGAAGATGCTTAGACTATTGACCTCCAAAGGACTCCAAGATAGTGGGTAGTTTGAAAATAAACTATAAACATTGAACTCCATCCTATACCCCTTCTGCATACTAATTTTTAGGATTCTCTATTGTGGGGTTTAGGAGAGAGGGTCCATTTCGCCTCAAACCCTAGCTATAGGTTAGGGTAACCAGTGTACAAAAAAATTCCAATACTTTATGCCAACATATTTACAATGATCAAATGATTTAGAAAATCTCATATAAGTCAATGAGAAACTATATATATGTTGAAATACTTTAGAATAATTGAGAGGGTGGGAGGGTGAATCAGTTATCCAAGGTCAAGATCTATAAATAAAACTTTTCACAGCTTAGTGAATCCATAAAACATTTATCTTCATGCATGCATCCATTAGATTATGCTATCACTTAAAACTAGTAGGTAATTGTTAAATCAACTTGTAGAAATGTAAACATCAAGCATAACAAATTCATCAAAACAATTGACACAATTATTTATGTAGAAACACAATTTGGAAAAAACCACCTATAACATGCTACTCTTTCTCACTCTTCTGAAGTGATGCCCTATGAAAAGCCAACCCTATTAAAGGTTACAATACACATTGTTAAATGTGACCTTGTTAAAAGATTTCAATCACCCTATTAGGAGTGAGCATTGTTAGAGGACTTTAGACCATTCACTTGGAATGTCACCCAGTTAAAAGATTTACAAATGACTATTAGGTCAACCTTAATCCAAAGGATTTATCCTAGATTGATACAATTGTTAGAGAGTAACAGTAAGGCTTGATCTAATAACAACTTAAAACTCCATTTGTAGATTACAAATCTCTATTTTAATCCTCCATTCTACTTGGCCTTCACTCATTGCAGCTCTAATAGCTTGTTTACCCTTTAAGCATTAATATCATTAAGCCTTCTTGCTTAACATACCATTACAAACTCTTCTCTTAGGTCACTTGATGAAACTAAACCCTTGACTCCTTGTCTTCCTTAGGTTCTGACACATGAAAACCTTTGCTTCTAACCAGTCATTCATATAAATAGGAAATTAAGATCTTTTCCCACTCATTCTCCATCATCTAATTTAGAGTTAGGATAGATTAGGTAGGATACAACAAATCTACCCCATGTTCCATATCTCTTCTATAAACTTCTCCATTAATCCTCTTTGAATTTGCCTAAAAATGATTTACTTTGAATTTTGTGCCTTTAGCTCATCAATCTTATCTTCCACCTAGTTCACATAATCCAAGAAAACAAACTTGTTAGATTAGATCCATCGAATTCATGATCTTTTAAATAATGCAACCACTTGACATTATCTAGCTTCTGATGCTTGACACATACTACATTTCGTAACATCCTCTGTAAAATCACTCAGCATGAACTAAAGTTTACTGGTGCTCAACATCAACTAAAATTTACTCGACATCCACTATTCTACTTGGCATACACTAGAATAAGCATTTACTCACCTCCAACTATTTTTTGCTCACCTTGCACTAACTTTTCTCGGCAGCTACTATCCACTTGGTCAAGCTTGGCAGACAAACTTTGTGTAACTTATTCTTCTAAACTTTTTTAGTGTAACCAACCTTTGTAACCTTAAGTAGATTATCAATACATCATATTATCACTATCTTAACTAATTTTTGTTCTTCTTTACATAAGAATAACTCAACCTTTCCTCTAGGTGCTATTGTTACATATTTTGATCAAATCCTCTTCATCAATCAAATAAGTGGTAACACTTAAATCTAATAAGTAGTTGTCTTGCCAATAAATAATAGGTTTGACATCAGTGACAAAAAAATGATTGAAACATATTGATCATACTTATTCAACATACTTTGTTCTCAACAATCTCCCTCTTTATATTGTTTTCAATCTATTCTCAAAAATCTCCCTCTTTGGCATTGATGGAAAACCAAATTGATCAACCAAACTGACTATGTTAAAACAAAAAGACAATACCAAAAAGAAAATGATTCCTTGTATTTAAATCTCTCCATCTATCAACAATTTCCATGTTCTTGTATCCCCCTCTTACAAGATAGATGTTAGGATTTCTCTATCTTTGTTCTCCCTTTGAAAAGTAAATCTCCCTCTAAGATAAGTAAATCTCTCTCTTGATCATTCCCTTGATCAATAATTATCTCCCTCTTCTATATTCTCCCTCTTTGACAATAATGCCAAAGACTTGTCATCTTAACATGCAGATATAAGCTTCTTTAGTTTCTCTAGTTTCTCTCTCTATCACCTTGCTTGTGACTGATTTGTAGTTTTAGCTCTTTGATTACTTTAGGTAGCTCCTAAAATAAGATCCACTACATCAATGTGTAACATATGAACATCAATGTGTAACATATGAAAATCAACTTGTTTGATGTAGGGCACTCATCTTATTACTTAGATAGCCTTTGATAGGGGTATCATCCCTAGTTTATGTCTTAGATACTCATGAGCATCCTTAGGTAATTCTTTTGTGAAGATATCAACAATTTTCTCTTTATGTTAATATATTCCATCTTCACCTCTTTATCTTGAACTAATTCTCTCAAGTAATGATATTTGATTGCAATGTGCTTAGTCTTTGTGTGCATCACAAGATTCTTTGATATATTGATAGCACTTGTATTGTCACAATAAAGTGTCACTGGTTATGTGATCTCTTCCTTCATACCTTTGAGTAACTATTTGATCCATACAATGTTTTTACAATTTACAGCAGTAGCAACATACTAAGCTTCAGCAATAGATTGTGAGGTGTAGTTTTGTTTCTTGCTAATCCATGTTACCAACCTCTTGCCTAAGAAAAATGCTCCTCCACTAATGCTCTTTCTGTCATCAATTTTTCTAGCCCAATCAACACCAGTGTAGGCTCTTAATTCAAATTTCTCAATCTTCTTATAGTATAGACCATACTCCTCTATTCCTTTCAGATATCTCATTATTTTTGTTACAATAATCAAGTGATCTCCATGGAATTAGTAGAAAATCTTGCAACTATCACTACAAATATACAACATTAGGTCTGCTATGTACTATATATTGTAATTTACCAATCATAAACCTGTACAATGTTTGATTCACCTTGGCTAAATCATTATTCTTTGACAACTTTTGTCCTATCACCATATGTGTACTTACTAGTTTGGAATCCTCCAATCCAAAAGTTTTTAGTATTTCCTTGACATACTTTGACTGAGTAATGTATATACCATATTTTATTTGATATACTTGCAAACCCACAAAGAATTTGATCTCTCCAAACATAGGTATTTCAAATTCTTGCTTCATCTGATTTGCAAAATCCTTACGTAAAGAAACTTGACCTCAAAATATGATATCATCAACACAAAATTTAGATAACAAAATACCTTTGCGTTTCTCTATCCTCATGTATAGATTGCTATTATCATCAATCCTTTCAAATCCAATCTTCACAAGATAGTTATGAAGTCTCTCATACCATGCTCTTGGTGCTTGTTTCAAACCATATAGATCTTTGTGTAATATTCATACCATGTTCTTATTGTTAACATCAAAAAATCCTTTTGGCTATTCTATGTAAATTTCTTTCTCTAATATGCCATTTAGAAATGCAGATTTAGCATCCATTTGATAAACTTTGAAATCTTTGTATGCAGAATAAGAAAGTAATGTTCTTACTCTTTCCAATCTAGCAATAGGGGCAAATGTATCTCCATAGTCAATTCCTTCCTCTTTGCATATCGCTTGTAAAATAATCTTGCCTTGTTCCTTGTGACTTCACCATTTTTATCTAGCTTGTTTCTGAATACCCATTTGGTGCCAATCACATTTTTATCTTTTGGTTTAGGAACTTAAGTCCATGTTTTATTTTTCTTAATTTTTTCAATCTCTTATTCCATGGCTTTACTCTAGTCCACATCTTCTAAAGAATCTCTTACTAATTTGGGTTCCTTCATGCTTAGGAAACATGTATCATTTCTCAATCTATTTGTTGTCATTGGTCTAGCATCTGTATCTCCAATAATTTGTGTAGTATGATGATGTCTTTTGATATATTTGGACAATCTTGGTTCAGCTCTAGTTTCTTCAATTTGTCTTTCAACTTCAGAGTCACTACATATATGTTGGTGAGGTAGTTCAACATCTCTTTCATGTACACTAATCTCAAAATCATAATGTGCATCAACTTCATTCTATAACTCATCATCTGAATGTAGCTCAGTTCTTGAATGCAACTTGGCATTCATAGTATGTGACTTGACAGTCACTAAAACTTGCTATTGGTTTGTAGCATGATTTGAAACATCTTCTTTAGTATAAATACCTTCATAAAAGTATACAAATTATTTGTATTCTTCTAGTTCTTTCATAGGATCAGCCTCATGTGCTTTTGTATATTCATCAAAATTTACATTTGCACTTTCCACAATTTTATTAGTGTTTGTATTTAAACACTTATAAGCTTTACTTCTTGTAGAATATCCTAAGAATATATCTTCTTCACTTTTTGCATCTAGTTTGCCAATCTTGAATTCTTTAAGAATGTAACAATTGCTTCTAAATACCTTAAAGTATTTTACATTGGGTGAGTATCCATACCATAGTTCAAAAGGTGTTGAATGAGTACCTTTCTTGACTTGCACATGGTTCAAGGTATAGACAACTGTACTTATAACTTCTCTCCAGTATTTCAAAGAAATATTTTTCTCCATCATGAGTGTTCTAGAATAGTCCATTATAGATCTATTCCTCCTTTCAGCTATTCCATTTTGTGGAGGGGTTGTAGGTGCAGATGTTTGTCTTTTGATTCCTTTGTCATTATAGGATATCTCAAACTCATGTGATGTAAATTCTCCCCCTCTATTAGATTTTACACACTTAAGAATTTTACCTATTCCCTTCTCAACTCTTGCTAAGTACCACTTAAACAATTGGAAAGAATTAGATTTCTATTTTAGAAACATAACTGTCATCATTTTAGAATAGTCATCAACAAACAACATAATGTACTTATCTCCTTTGTAGCTTTGCACACCAATTGGTCCACACAAGTCAACATGAAAAATTTCTAGTATTCCTTTAGAGGTATGAGTTTTACTCCTAAAACTTGACTTTGTCATTTTGCCTAACTGACATTGTTTTCAAATACATTATTAGGCTTCTTCAACTTAGGAAAAATTCTAATTTTTCTCATGTTACTAATACTGACTAGGTTATCAAAATTGATATGACATAACCTTTTGTGCCATAGCCACACATCATCAAATTTTATAACTAGACAAGTAGCATCCTCTATATCAAGATAGAATAGATTACTCCTAGTTTGATCACCCTTTCCAATCAATTTCCCATTTGTGTCATATATCTTAGCAATCTTGTTTTCAAACTCAACCTTACATCCCAAATTATTCAGTTGTGACACACTTGACAAATTATAGTTAAGTCCTTCAACATAGTAAGCATTGTCACATACTATCTTATCTGTGAGCTTGATATAATGTTTTACTTTTAGCAAACATGGTGCATCATTACCAAATATTACAATATTTCCATCATAACAATTCAAGGTAATGAACTTACTTTTGTCTCCAGTCATGTGATGTGAACACCCACTATTAAAGATCCATCTGTCATTCTTGTTCACACAAGTCACAAGTGGAGTTGCCTCATCTTCATTAGATTTGTCCTTAATTGCAATGTACACCACTTCATCATCATGTTCATCAGATTCATCTCTTGTTTCCTCTTCAACAATGTAGCATGAATTTTTTCCTTTGTCTCTGTAGTTCTTGCTATCTTCATCTCTTCTACTCTTGTATTTGTCACCACCTCTATAGTTCTTCTTCTCTAGACATCTAGCAACAATATGACCAACCTCATTGCAATTGAAACAAATGATAGGTAATTTACCTTTTGTGGAATATTCTTGCTAGTAGTGCTTCAAGTTATTCTACATCCTCCTCATCTATATCACTGTCACTAGACACATACTTCTTTTTCTTCTTTTTCTTCTCATCAAGTTCCTTCAATGATACCTTGGCTTTGAAAGCAGATTCAATACTTTTAGGTTTGTAATTATCAAAGTTAGATAGCTCAAAAGTAGTGAGTCTACCTACTAGGCCTTTAAGTGATAGACCATTCCCTAGTATGCATCTTAGTTCTTGAATTATAGAAACTCCAATAGCATATATAGTCAATAGTGTTCTTAAAACTTTGCTTAGCACAATATCATCATCTATTTTACTAGTAGCTCCTCTTATTGCATTAATAATTTCTTTTATCCTTGCAACATATTGAGAAATATTTTCATCCTCTTCCATTCTCATATCAACAAGCTTACCTTTGAAACTCTCAACTTTGGCTCTTAGAACATTTGCATCTCTACCATAGATAGTGGTTAAGGCATCCCACATTTTCTACACTGTCAAGACCTTTGATATCATCAAATTCAACATAGCTAGGGTAGAGGCAATCTCCAACATTGTCTGATTATGTTCTTTCTTCTTTGTAATATCCTTAGTAGTTGGGGATCCAGTAGGGTTAACATGCTCAATGGTAATGGTAGATTGTGCATGATCTCTAAGTCCTCCAAGGTGTAGCTTCATCAAAATTTTTCATGCAGGAAAGTTATCTCTATTGAGCTTGGGTACTTCTCTTTTTGACATCTTGATCTTTGTGCTTCTAGTACCTTTAAACTAGTCCTCTAAAGCAGATGGCTCTAATACCAATTTTTGGAATACTTTAGAATAATTGAGGGGGGGAGGAGGGGTGAATTGGTTATCCAAAGTCCAGATGTATAAATAAAAATTTTCATAGCTTAGTGAACCCATAAAATATTTATCTTCATGCATGCATCCATAAGATTATGCTATCACTTAAAACTTGTAGGTTATTGTTAAATCAACTTGCAGAAATGTAAACATGAAACATAACAGATTCATCAACACACTTGACACAATGATTTACATGGAAACCCAAATTGGGAAAAACCACTAGTAACATGCTACTCTTTTTCACTCTTCTAAAGTGATGCCTTGTGAAAAGCCAACCCTATTAAAGGTTACAATACACACTATTAAATGTGACCCTATTAGGAGTGAGCATTGTTAGAGGACTTTAGACCATTCACTTGGAATGTCACCCAATTAAAGGATTTACAAATGACTGTTAGGCCAACCTTAATCCAAAGGATTTACCCTAGATTGATACAATTATTAGAGAGTAACAATAAGGCTTGATCTAATAACAAATTACAACTTCATTGGAAGATTACAGATCTCTATTTTAGTCCTCCATTCCACTTGGTCTTCACTCATTATAGCTCTGATAGCTTGTTCACCCTTCAAGCATTCATATCATTAAGCCTTCTTGCTTAATATGCCATTGCATACTCTTCTCTTAGGTCACTTGATGAAGAAAAACCCTTGACTCCTTGTCTTCCTTAGGTTATTACACATGACAACCTTTACTTCTGACCAATCATTCCTACAAATAGTAAATTAAGATCTTTTGCCACTCATTCACTATCATCCAATTTAGGGTTAGGACATATTAGGTAGGTACAAAAAATCTACCCATATTCCATATCTTTTCTAAAAACTTCTCCTTGAATTTTCTTTGAATTTTCCTAAAAATGATTTACCTTGAATTTTGTGCCTTTAGCTCATCAATCTTAACCTTCCACCTGGATCACATAATCCAATAAAACAAACTTGTCACCTTAGATCCATCAAATTCACGATCTTTTAAATAGTGTAGCCACTCGACATTATCTAGCTTCTGATGCTTGACACATACTACATTGCTCGACATCCTTTGTAAAATCACTCGACACAAACTAAAGTTTATTGGTGCTCAACATCAATTGAACTTTACTTGGCATCCACTTTTCTACTCAATATACACTAGAATAAGCATTTACTCACTCCAACTGATACTTTCCACTTGGTCAAGCTTGGCATACAAACTTTGTGTAACTTGTTCTTCTAAACTTTCTTAGTGTAACCAACCTTTGTAACCTTAAGTAGACTATCAATACATCATGTTATCACTATCTTAACTAATTTTTGTACTTCTTTACATAAGCATAACTCAACCTTTCCTCTAGGTGCTATTGTTACATCTTTTAATCAAATCCTCTCCATCAATAAAATAAGTGGTAGTACTTAAATCTTATAAGTAGTTATCTTGTCAACAAACAACAGGTTTGACATTAGTGATGAAATACTAATTAAAACATATTGATCATACTTCAAAATACCTTGTTCCCAGAAATCTCCCTTTTTATATTAGTTTATCCTCAACACTATATTGAAACATGTACAAACTATTACCAAAAACAATCAGATGTCAAAACTGTACTTACTATCTTGCACATAATTTCCCACCAAAAACTTGGAATTGCTTTATTACTTCAGCTCACCCATTCAACAACCCTTCCCTTGGTTGGAATACATCAAGATATAGGTCATATCATTGAACCTTTCACCTTCTTACATGTTTGATCAACTATTCAAAGGCCATGATCATTTGTCTTCCAAAAATTGTCAAAAAAGTTATAAAATTTCTGAACAACAAAAATTATTGCATGACAAAATTAATTTTGACAAAATATTCATGTTTAATGCTTCTAACCTCTAAAAAACCTCAAATGGATTCAAATATATACTAAAACACAATAGACTCAATATAGACATGAAAATGCATATCTTTTGTCAAATCCCAATGTTGACCAATGTTGACTAATGCAAACCTTGAACATAGGTCTTATTACAAACATGATAAAAAATAGCTTATATGAATACTAAAGATTCTTGAAACCTAACATACTATTTTATGTCAACTCAGACACTTATTGCCATCCTAACACATTAAAATTATAGTTTGACCTAACTGGTCAGGATCTTGGGCCCTTGCACCCTTGCACCATACTCTCATAGTTGAAGAACTCAAGTCCCTTGAGTTTCCATGTGCTAGAGAGTGGTGCCATGTTTCAAAATCTCTTCCTCTGTCATCCATATTTCTTCTGCCTCTAATAGGTCTTTCCATTTCACTAGGTACTCATTGTAGGTTTTTTTTCTTGTCTTCTTGACTATTTTGGTGTCTGGTATGCACTCCAATTGCAATGGTTTGTTGAGTGGTAATTCCTTCACCTATTCTATGTTAGAATCTACCTTATTGTCACTATCTAGAGTCATTATGCTACTGTCCCCTTTGAATAATGTAAGGTTTTCCACATTGAAGATGGGTGAGATACCTATCTGTTGTGGTAATTCAAGCTCATATGCATTTTTTCCATATTTGTGCAAAATTTTGCATGGACCAATTTCCTTTGTTTGGATTTTACTACCTGGTCCTTTAGGTAACCTATCTTTGTTGAGAAATGCCATGACTTGGTCACTAGCCTTGAAATGAATCTCCTTCTTCTTCTAATTTGCCTTGTCCTTATATTTTTCCTCTAACTTCTCTAGACAATCCTTTACTTGGTCATGCACTATCTTTATTAACTTTGGAACTATCTCCCCTGTGGCACTTCTTGACTTCATTTCATGTATATCCCTTAGTTCCATGGTCCCCCTTGGGTAAAACCTATATACTACCTTAGAAGGTCTTCTCCCTATGGATTTTTTAACTGAATCATTATAGGCATATCCTACCTCACTAATCACTTGATCCCAAAATAGACCATGTTACTTTGTTAAACACCTAAGTAAATTTCCTAAATATCTATTCACTACCTTAGTTTGGCCATCAGTCTAAGGGTGATAAGCTGATGAATAGGCTTGATGTGGGCCAAACTTCTTCCACAATGTTCTCCAAAAATGTCTAAGAAATTTTGTGTATCTATTAGTCACTATAATTATTGGTAGCCCATGAATTCTTACTATTTATTTGAAGAAAAGGCTTGAAATTTGAGAGGCATCATGATTGCTTCTATAGGTGGTAAAGTGAGCCATCTTTGTGAACTTGTCCACTAGCACAAACACCATGTCTACTCCCTTGGTAGTTTTAGGTAACCCAAGCACAAAATACATGCTTATACTATCCCAAGGTTTTGTAGGTATGGGTAAGGGTTGATATAACTCTACATTTGAGGATGTCCCTTTGGTTCTTTGACAAATTATGAAACTTTCAACAGATCTCCTCACCTCATTTTGCATTTTAGGCCAATAGTATAATCTTCCCACTTGTTCTAGTGTCTTTTCTACCCCAAAATGACCTCCAAGTGCACCATTATGCTTCTCTCTACTGATATTTTCCCTCATCCATGACTTAGGGATGCATAGTCTACTACCTTTGAACAATAAAGCATTCTGCAACACATAATCAGAGAAATCACCATGGAAATTGTTAGCATAACCCATTAAAGTCTTATAAGCTTCCCTAAAATTAGAATCTTCCTTATAAAGCTGGCCTTTGATCTTCTATAATCCCACATTCTACAATTTGACTTCTTGGATTGTAAGAACCCTTCTACTCAAAGCATCTTCCACCTTATTAGTAGTCCCCTTCTAATGCATTATAGAAAAAGTAAAGGCTTGGATTTGTTCCACCCACTTGACATGTCTATGATTAAGCTTGTCTTGTCTATTTAGGAAGATGAGGGTATACTTGTCAGTATAGACTATAAATTCTTTTGGCATGAGATAGTGCTTCCATTTCTTCAAGGCTTGTACCATGGAGTATAGTTCAATGCCATAAGTTGATTATTTCTTCTTTTCCTCTTTCAACTTATTTGAAGAGAATGCAATGGTATGATTTTCCTAACTTATGACTGACCTATAGTATTTTTAGTAGCATCACACTCCATAGTGAATACCTTATCAAAACTAGGTAACATTAGGGTGGGCAGTTCTACAACCTTCATCTTCAAAAATTGAAAACTCCTCTATGCTATTTTAGTCCACTTGAATTTGAAATTGACCCCTCCTTTGATGGTGTCAAGTATGGGAGCTACTATCCCACTGAATCCCTCAATGAATTTCCTATAAAATATTGCTAAGCCATGGAAACTCCTAACATCACCTACTACCCTAGGACTAGGCCAATTCAAAATAGCTTTTACTTTACTAGGATCCATTTTTTAGGCAATCTTTTGGTATAAAAAAACCAAGATAATGTTTGAATGTCTTAATGGAAATAATGCTTCTGAGGGGGGGGAGTGAATCAGAAGTACTAGCTTTTAGCCTATTTTTAAACCCTTAATAAAATATGATTGAAATGAACATGCATGCATATAAACATTAAGCAATCATGAGAAACAAATATGCATCACCACATAACACTTGAGATTTTGGTAACCCAGAAACCCTCCAAGAATAAGAAGGTAAAATTGGGGTGGGGATGATACCCACAAAATCACTGCAGTAATAATGTTTGACCACTTTTGATGGTTTGCCTTATTAAAGGCTTTACACTGTGTCAATAGTGACTTGGTTAAAGGATTTAAAAACACTTTACATGAAGTGTTACCCTGTTAAAGGATTTAATCACGTATTTAAAGGATCTAAAAAATAGCTATTAAGCTAACCTATCAACATAGGGTTTCCTTTCTAATACAATGGCTAGAGAGTATTAGGTATAATAAACTTGATAGCTTACAATCCTTGATTACTAAATTCAGGCACTCGATCTGCTTTCTCTGATCTTGATCCTCTAAGATCTAATATTCATTTATATCCCTTGCTTTGTTTTGATCAACTGAATGTCTAACTTTTGCTTTCTTCCTCTAAGTCTTTTTACTCTAAACTCTACTAGAGTTTTTCATGCACTCCTTCATCCATCTCATATACAATGAGATTTTGTCTTTCTTATTAAGACATTTGAAGACTTAGGGTTAGACATGGATCTTCAATCCATATTGAAACTCTGTTTCCCACTCATTTCTTGCACTTTTGTTATTGGTTGCATGCCTTCTCCATTTTTCTTATTGGCTGCATGTAGATTGCATAGGAAATACAAAATATTCAATCTTATCTGTTTAATCCTTCAAGATTCATCATATGTCGACCATAAAATGGTTTACATATGAGTTTGTGCCTTTTCAAACTCATATACACATTCTGTGTAACTTGGCACTTACTGATTCCTGATGCTCGACACATATAACAAAACTATCTTACTCGGCTCCTGTTGCGTTCTTGTTTTGCTCGGCATCATCTATGACTTGGCACCTAAATATTACTCAGCACTTGTATCATGCTCAGCATCTAAAGTCACTCGACACTTGATCTTCACTCGGTACCTGAAGGCTACTTGACACCTGAAGATCACTCGGTACCTGTTGGATTTTTTGACTCAGCTCATGCTGTGTCTCGACATACATAGTGTGCTTGGCTCAAAAGTGGTTAAGTGTGTTGGCACTCAAATGTCAAAATCACTAACAATCTCCCCCTTTGACATGAGTGACAAAAAAACTTAACTAAGCATTATTTACCTAACCTTATGAGTATATTCACTACTTTTCTTGGTATATATACAAAGGTTAAAGAAAACTTGATCAAAATTTTGTAACTTACAATATATATACCTCAAAATTATTGTAACTCCCCCTGAGTGGATTGTGCCATTAACTGTGATGTCTTGGTAACCAAAATGTTGTGTTGTATATGACTGCTAATATACTAAATGCTGATATTATATTAACTCCCCCTTTATCTTATCTCCCCCATTCTCTTTATCTCCCCCTTTTTGACACTTATATCAAAGGGTACTAAGGGTTAAGACCATATTTTTCCAAAAATGTACTATTTACCTCCATAATCATCCTCAGAGAAGCATCCCAATTACTCAAAGCAATTTCAAGAGATTTGTGCTAGATGACAGTCTCTACAGCAAGATGAACAAGTCCATCTAAAGTAGAAAGATTAGGATCTTTCTTGAGAATAGTTTTTGCATAGACCTATTCTTTATGGAGTACTTCCAAATGTGGGGTAATGGAGGATTGGAGCTGTATCAGTTTGGCCTTGATGGTGGCCTCTTCTACTATCAACACATCTACTTCTTTCTGTGTGTGAAGCATTTGAGAAAAATGCTTCTCACTTTGAGCTGGATCCTTAGGTAGCTACATGCTTGAAATATTTAGATTCCTCTCCAAGCTCATTATCTTCTGGTTGGTCTCTTGTGTGAAATATGAGAAGTCACAACTTTTGTACAATGAGAATATATTCTCAAGTACCTATTTGACCTTTTCAATTTTCTTAGCCAGTTCAACTTGTGATAATGCTATTTCATGTGCAATCTTCTCGTTTACTTTCCCTTGAAATTTCTTTTCAGACCATTCCATGAGTTTTACATTGGTCTCTTGGTCTTCACTTTGTACCTTTTCCACTATGTTGGCTAGTTGCTCCATTATGGGCTTTGTTTCATTAGGTACCTGTAAATTGAAAGCATCTAGAAATATATCCTTAATTTCTACTAATGCTTGTCTCTATTTGTACTCATACTTGAGTACCTCTTGCTTCTTCTTCCTTTCAAGTGCCTCTTGCACTTTAGTCATTTGGGCAATGGTCATGGTGTCATAGTCATACCTGGGAATGACTATTTATTCATCAAGAGTAGGGTATCCATAGTAAAGTACCCTTGCAATCTTGGTAGAACTCAAACTTGGTATAGATATCTGCAATGGTACTATAGAGCTCGACTGCTATAAAGTTTCAGTCAGAGTCCCTGTTCTAGGCAAGTTGGCCAATGTTTGAATTGCCTGCTGCTCCTTCTCCTTAGGGCTCTCCCCTTCCTTGTCCTATTCTTTTCTTCCTTAATCAATGATAGTTATCTTAAGCAGTGCACCTTGTGTTTGTGCTATAGATATAGAGGTATCTTTCTATCTAGTTTTCTCTTTTGCTGTCTCCCCTGTAGGTGTACTCACTAAAGTGTCAACCTTAGCAGTTGTATCTTTGACTTCATGCTCTTTAGGTTGAGTAATAGTAGATGTAGGACTTTGTGAAAGTGGTCCTTGTGGATGCACCTTTGCCTTGGTAATTTCAGCTACTGCCTTCTGCAACTCATCTACACTCACCAAAATAGGGCTAGTGCACAACTGTGATTGCAATGTTGTTTGGTGAAGAATCTTCTTGAGATCCTTTGCAGTGAGTGGATTGATGTTCTGATAAGAGGTGTTAGGAACATCCTTTATTTTTACAGATTTTGCAGGTGTAGTTGCAATATGTGGAGGACTAGGTGGTGGCAATTGGGTGTCTTGGACACTCTATTCTTGTTGCTGCTCCTGATCTATTGCCTGTTCACCTTCTTGGGCATCTTTCTCCACATCTTCCTTTTTTTCACTTTCATCAATGCCTTCTTGTTCATTTCTCCCTTCAAAAGGGTCCTCTTCTCCCTCCTTTCTTGTAGTCAATCCATAGATTACCTTCCATATTTGTGTTGACTTTTTGATAGCATCTTCAATTTGGTTCTGCAAGATACTAAACGCTCGGTATTTAGGTACAAATTTTCTTGCATATTTCTTGCTTGCCTTATTGATTTGACCTTTTGAAAGGTCTAGCATTACATGAGCCAAAGTTGACTCTCTTATTTCCTTTTCCATTTTGAGGTATTAATGCCACTTATTCTCAATTAATGTGCTTAGCTTCTTGGGTATTGAGTCATCAAGTTCAAGTGGAGTTGTCTTGAACTTTGCCATCATAGTGTAGATGGAATCCTCAACTGTATTTTGTTTTTCTATAGACAACTTATCAAACTTTATGGTCTTAAGACTAGATAAATCTACATTATCTCTAATATTATTACAAATGCTTTCTAATTTGGATGAAGTAGAGCATCTTACCACCTTAAATTGTTCTTCATTAGATTCCATTTCTTCTTCCTCCAACTCCTGTCATGCAACAAACTTTATTTTCTTTTGCTGTACAGGCCCACCTTGCTCTATTGCCTTCTTTTCTTGTTTCTTTTCTGCTTGGGTTTTTCCCCTTGTATCTGCCCTTGTAGTTGGCTTAGCTGGGCTATATTTTGTCACAATTTTCTGTGCCTTAGTCTGTGCAAATGGTTGCTTCTTTGCTTTCCTTTTCTTGGGCTTTGCCTTGGGTGCATCCTTCTCTACACTTTCCTCTTCTTTAGCATCTTCACCCATGCCTTGGGTTAATGCAGGTGGTCCTTGCTGTTGCTCTTCTTCTTCTCCTTCTGCTTCCTCATCCTCTTCATCACCTTCTGCTGTGCCTTCACCAAGTTTTTCCTTCAGCTTTTTAACCAATTTATCCTTTTTCTTGAGTGTGGAGGTAGTCTTTAACTCCATATTCACCTTGGACCTTACCACATCATAAGTGCCAAAGTGTGGGGCACTCTTGTCTATCTCTTCTGCCAATAATGTAGTTATTGCTGTAGATGCTTCATCTATGTTGATCTCATAACCAAAAGGCCTCAACCATCTCACCCTTGGTATGATGGCTTGTACATAGGTATAGTCAATATCTACAAGAAAACAAACATCATTTACATGTTTCTCCACTAAAGAAACTGGAATTCTAAGTCTTTGCTTCATTGGTTTCTTAAAATCTTCAAAATAACTCATCATCTGTGTGTCAAAATTATCTCCCATTTGTTCTATATATTCATTAATTTGGGCTATGATAGTTCTGTCATTTCTCCATGCAACTTTTCCAAAAGAAGGAAATTCATTCTGAACATAGAAGAATATACAAACCAAAATTGCACCAAATTTGCATTAGGCATCCTTTGTCCTTCTTATAGCTGCTAGATTTTCATTGATCTATTGTAGTTGCAATTCTGCAAGATCATAAGTATGATCCTTTTTCACCAATTTGTAACCTATATCTACTATAATAGATGGCATAGTATTGAGTCTACTGGATTGATAGAATTTATGGGCAATAACTCTAACAGCAAATTCAACAAGAGGATCTTGAATGATGTGAATTGTCATTCATCTTTTATTCCACTGTGTACCTGTGTTTTTCTCAATAACCTCCTTGGACTCACTTCTCAAGGTCTTGTACTAATCTAGGGTAGGATATCTAGTTACCATATGAATGATTCTTTTCGTGATCTTAGTGGGAACATCTTCGAGCCATAGACTACCATCATGAATTCTACTTAACACAAGTCTAATCCATTCTATTTTAAATACGGTGGGAAATCTCAAAGCTCGTGTTAAACCCTTCCTCTCAAAAAGTTTTTATTCATCCTTCAAAACTCCATCAACACACAACTTCTCATAGGCTTCCCTTATTTCCATATCTCATATGCCTCCTATCTTACAGTTATAGCATCTTCTTATGTCCTGAACCATTACAACTTTTGAGGGTATGTGGGAGAGGGCTCTGGCAGGATCGTTCTTATATGCAACTTCAGGGATGGGACAAAAAATAGGCTACTTAACCTCATTAGATACTAGCTGGACCTCAAATGACTCTTTGTCATGGGCTTTCTTAGAACTCAAAGCCATTTGTGCAAAGTAGGGTTTCCTTTACAAAGAAATATGAGACTGCGTAGCTTGACACAAATGAAAATACCCCAAGATCGATGAAAATGCATTGTAAGAGGTTGGAATCTACTTGGAACACTGCATTCTCTACTATGAAGTCACTCCACTCTCTTTCTCTTCTTTGTTTCTTGATTGCGATGAAGAAAAATGATTAAAATTGCAATAATATACCCTATTTCCATCGCTTTAAATGCTCAACTTCCCACTCGGCTTCTAAAGGATTTTTAACATTACTTAGCTTGCACTTCATTTCCACTTCACTCAGCTTCCATTGGAGTTATTCAACTCGGTCACTATTAGGAACTCGACACCCACTAGAGTTTTACTCGGCCTCTGAGAACAACTCGACAGTTTTGTAAGTATCTTCATATTATGACTTGGCATCTTTGCTTATGCTGATTTCTTCTTTTCAGTACTTCTTTGTCTTGGGACTAGTGTGTGATATAACCTTGTATATCAATCCCATGTACCTTTCTTATGCTTAGTTTAAAGTGTGATCACTTGACCCATTGGGTGAAGTGCTCCCTTCACTTGATGTGCTGCCCTCATTTTTCTTCTTCCATGTCTTATTCATTAGCCCTCTTATTTTCTTGACATCAATATTTTCTTTTCCTTTGTTGGATTTAGTTTTTCATGCTTTAGATCTTGTAGGACTGTTTCTGCTGATATGACTAGTTTTCAAGAAATTGAAACATGTGGTTTGGTTCAACCATCTTTTATAGTTCCCCTTGAAATGTTTTCTTATGCAATTTTGGGGTATATGTCCATATTCCTGACAATAATGACAGCTATACTTGGTGTTATAATCCCAACAATAGTGATTTTCTTTTGTTTTTTCTGGTTGATTTGATGTCCACATAGGCTTTGATCTACATTCAAATGCTCTATGTCCATACTTCTTACAATTATGACAATGTCCATCAAATCTTTGTGTCCTTGTGACTTTAGTCCTGCAATCTTGTGTCATATGTCCTTACATGTTGCACTTGTGATAGTAACCCTTGCTTTTGGGTGTGTTTGACTAATTGATTCTTCTACTCCTACACACATTCGTAGTATGCTCCTTTTTATTACAGTAATGACAGGTGGGTTTAGAATCCTTACCTTTGTCACTTCTTTTCTCAACACTCTTTGATGATTCCTCTACTTCAGTGCTGTTGTATCCAAGTCCTGATGTATCATGGGCTAATCTTGGGAATTTTAGAAACTGTTCAAAGTACTTGATGGCTTCACTTGACTTGTTGAGATTCTCTACTACCTCTTTTTCTCTATTCAATTCATTCTGTATCCTCAAAGTAGAGATCTCAATATCTTTCATATTGAGTTCATGATGAAGGTTCATCAGTTGGGCAAGTGTATCCATCTGCATGTTTGAGATCCTTATTAATTTAGTACATTTTTCTTCCAGTCTGTTTGCAAGATTCTTTTTGTCATCTTCCATCATGACTCTATCTTCAATTGCTCTTTTCTTTTGTTCAGTGATTTCACATAACATTATGGCCTATGATTCATGTTCCATCTTGAGAGATCTTATCTCTTCTGCTTGAACTCTATTTTTCTCCATCAGTTTTGCTATTGCTGCATCAAACTCTTTAGTGTCTCCATTGGAAAACATGTGTGGTGTCAATATCCTTGTAGTTTATATTATTTTCAGCTATGGCTATCTCCTTTCTTCTTTTCAAGGATTTTCTTAATTCCTCTCTAGCTTCCTCTACCTTGTGTAGAGCGAGATGCACATCTATCACCTGGTTCTCAATGATCTTTCCAAGTTTGAAAACTTCCATCTTTTAAATCTTTTCCTCCAAGATGTTAGGCTTCTTCTTGAGAGAACTAAGCTCTGATACCAATTGTTGAAATGTCTTAATGGAAAGAATGCTTCTGAGAGGGGGGGTGAATGAGAAGTACTAGCTTTTAGCATATTTTAAAACCCTTAATAACATATGATTGAAATGAACATGCATGCATATAAACATTAAGCAATTATGAGAAACAAATATGCATCACCACATAACACTTGAGATTTTGGTAAGCTAGAAACCCTCCAAGAATAAGAAGGCAAAACTGGGGTGGGGATGATACCCACAAAATCACTGCAGTAATAATGTTTGACCACTTTTGATGGTCTACCCTATTAAAGGCCTGACCTATTAAATGCTTTACACTGTGTCAATAGTGACCTGGTTAAAGGATTTACAAACACTTTACATGAAGTGTTACCCTATTAAAGGATTTAATCACCTATTTAAAGGATCTACAAAATAGCTGTTAAGCTAACCTATCAACATAGGGTTTCCTTTCTAATACAATGGCTAGAGAGTATTAGTTATAATAAACCTGATAGCTTACAATCCTTGATTTCTAAATTTAGGCACTTGATCTACTTTCTCTGATCTTGATCCTCTGAGATCTAATATTCATTTGTGTCCCTTGCTTTGTTTTGATCAACTGAATGTCTAACTGTTACTTTCTTCCTCTAAGTCTTTTTACTCTGGACTCTACTAGAGTTTTTCATGCACTCCCTCATCGATCTCATATACAATGAGATTTTTTCTTCCTTATAAAGACATTCAAAGACTTAGGGTTAGACATGGATCTTCGATCCATATTGAATCTCTATTTCCTACTCATTTCTTGCACTTTTGTTATTGGTTGCATGCCTTCTCCATTTTTTTTATTGGCTACATGTACATTGCATAGGAAATACAAAAGATTCAATCTTATCTATTTAATCCTTTGAGATTCATCATATTTCGGCCATAAAATAGTTTACATATGAGTTTGTGCCTTTTCAAACTCATATACGCATTCTATGTAACTCGACACTTACTGATTCCTGATGCTTGACACATATAATTAAATTATCTTACTCGACTCCTGTTGCATTCCTTTTTTGCTTGGCATCGTCTATGATTTAGTACCTAAATTCTACTTGGCACTTGTATCATGCTCGATACTTGAAGTCACTCAGCACTTGATCTTCACTCGACACCTGAAGATCACTCATCAGCTCTTGGATTTTTTGACTAGGCTCATGCTGTGGCTCGGCATACATAGTATGCTTGGCTCAAAAGGCGTTAAGTGTGTTAGCACTCAAATGTCAAAATCACTAACAGATAAACTAGTTTAAATTAAAAAACTCACACTTTTCCAAGTTAATGTGTAACTTTTCTTCATGCAATTTCCTCATCACCATTCCAAGATGCTTCAACTTCTCTTCTTTGTTGCTACTAAAGATTAGAATGTCATCCAAATAACTATCACAAAATTTCCAATAAATTGTAATAATACCTCATAATGGTGCTAAGAGCATTGCTCAAGACAAATGGCATTACTAGCCACTCATACAGTCCTTCATTAGTTTTGGAAGCTATTTTCTATTCATCTCCCTGCCTAATTCTAATTTGATATATATCCTGATTTTAAATCAAGCTTAGAATATACACATGAATTTCCTAGATAATCCATTAGATCTTCAATTCTAGGCATGGGAAACCTAGACATGATTGTAATCTTATTGATTTCTCTTGAATCAATCGATAGATTCCATTTACCATCTTTCTCATGTGCTAAAACTGAAGGGCATGCACATGGGCTCAAACTCTTTCTCACCAATCCTTTGTTTAATAAATTTGTTAATTGTCTACTTACTTCTTCCTTTTGGTGGGGTGTGAGTTTGTAGGGATGTTTTTTTGGAAAGGTTACACCAGGTACCAAATCAATTTGATGGCTTATGCTCCTATTAGGTGGTAATTCATTTGGTTGTTTCTATATAATCAGTGAGGGGTATTGTCTTAAAAAGTCTTCAACCTTTGTAGGTAGTGGCTCTCTATCCTTGACCTCATCATTTGGATTTGCTATTAAGGAATACACTTGGAAATATTCCTTCTTGGTCACCTGCAGGAATTCTTTACCCTTTATTAGCTTAACTACATTGTCATCTTTATCACTCACCATGTGATCGTGTAGTGGATCCATTCAAACTTATTTTCCACCCTTCTCTATCAAATTTTTGTTCTTCTCCCCATTGTGTTGGGCTTTCAAATCATATTTCCATGGCCTGCCTAGGATTAAATGATAGGCATCCATATGTATGATCTCACATAGGACTCTATCTTTGTATTCACCTAATTCAAAATCTACCCATGCTTTCTCTTCTACTATAAATTTTTTTCTCTTGTTTAACCATTAGATCTTCTAAGGTGATACATGAGGTAATCTTTTGAATTTATATTCCTCAACCATTTCTAAAGGTACAACATTCTCTATGGATCTAGAATCAACTATGATTTTGCATATTTTACCATAGGCCTTACCTTGAGTCCTGAATATGGACTTCCTTTGTGGTAGCTCTGACTTCAAGGGCATCTTCAACATAGTCCTTCTTAACATCATGTTCACCCTAGTGCTACACTCCAAACTTGTGCTACATTATTACTGCTACAAGCCTCATCATTCATGATAAATTGGTTCCTTCTATCTCTAGCACTATTAGGGGGATTTGTGAGCCATTGTATGACTTGGTTATCCATAAGAACAAAAATTTAGGACTCATTTCTTCTTCCCTATCCACCTTCATTTCCTCTTCCCTATCCACCTTCATATCCTCTACCTCTACCAAATGGTGTCCTCCGCCTTTTGAATCCTTGGACACACTTGTGAGAACCTTCACCCTATTACCACGATCACTCCTTTATTCATTATGTTGATGATCTTCTCGTCTCCTGTCTTGATTTCTAGTGAAGTTTCCTCTGCCTCTTTGTTGATTAATTCTTCCCCCTTTGCCTCTAATTAAATTCTTCTATTTTCTCTTTATCTTTTCCTCAATCTTAAAAACCAATTGAAAACATTTTTTCATTTTATTGGGTCATAAAATACTTACTTCTTCTTGAATATGATATCTTAGACCAATTAGATATCTAGCCACCTTCACACTCTCTAGTTCTATCATCCCTGACCTTATACACAACCTATGGAATTGTTTAGTATACGAGCTCACATTTAGCTCCTTTTGTCTCAAGTTTTGACTTGTCATGTGTAGTCAAACTTTATAGTCCTTAGGAACATAGGTGTCTCTAATCATGTTTGGCATTACCTTCCATGAGGTAATCTTGTTCTTTCCTTCCCTTTCTCTTTCTTCCTAAATGAAGTTCCACCATGTGAGGGTTGCTCCCTTCATTCTTGATAGTGCTAGCTTCACCTTCTTTCCCTCTGTTATCCCATGGCATTCAAAGTGACTCTCAAGAGATTCCATCCAATCGATTATGGCATCAAGATCCATCTTCTCCCAAAAAATAGGAGTGCAAATTAATTTTCTACCAAAGGACTTTAGGGTTTTTATTAAGGTTGCCTAGTCTGCATGCATTTTTTCATACTCATCATCCACATATTGTTCCTCTTTCTCTTCAATCTCTCCTTCTCCTTTATTGAGATCTTCATCAATATTCTTTATAGGCTTCTTTACTACCCCAACCTTGTTTTCCAATTGTTCAAGTCTCTCTCTCTCAATGATCTATTTTTATTCTTTTTTCTCTTGTAACTCCTTTTCCATCTGTGCATTTTTCACAATCTTGTCGTTCTCTGATGTAGAACACTGATAAAGTGTTAACATCCAATCTTCATGCTCCAAAATGAGCTCTAATACCACTTATTATGATGCAAGTAGTGGGTGTAAATACCAAATACTCTCACAATTCTTTCCTTGAGCTTCTCCTAATCTCTAGAAACTCTTTGGTCTGCCTCACAATAGGTGTATCATAGTCATGCTCTGGGCCATACTTAGGAATAATATATTCAAACTAAGGACCATTTTTCCCACTATGAGGTGCATTTAATCTCATCAACCCAGGGACATATACTTGAAATCATGGACACAATATGTGCACTAGGTATCTTAATGAGTCACTAAGCTTATGCTACAGGAAAGTAAAATGCAAGGAAAAGAATCTACACTTGTTGTACAAAATGAACACACTTGATTGAAACAAATTCTAGAAATGAAATGAAAAGTTAAAATCTATTCCAACTTAGTTCATCTACTATAACTATTCTTATAGATGCTATAGGAACATTCATGAAGTATGATGCTACAGGAAAGAATTTACAACTTCTACTTGCAAAAGTAGAAATGCTTGGAAATAAAGCTATACTGACCTAATCTAATCCACCTCCCAAGTGGGCCCACTTGGTTGGATTCTTCTAATCTACTAACATAGGATAGAAGCCAAAAAATATTTCATTACATTTCCAAAAATTCATTACATGGGAACAATACATAGAAACTGTACAAACACAACTATAAAAGTTAACAGTTCCTTGTCCTTCTTACTTCCTACTGACTTCCAAACTTGTAGACAACTAGTTAGATCCCTATATATAGGAAATTGAAACTTATTCCAAAAACAAAAAAATAAACAAACTAACTACAAATCTGTAGACAAGAAAGAAGGATGAGTAATAGCTCAAGGCGAGAAGAATAAAGTCTAAACAAAAATTGCTTGACATAAATATAGAGAATATAGTAAGTCTTTAGAGTTCCTCCATTCTCATAACTATGTCCTTCAATATCGGTATGATTCTTCTCCACTATGACTTAGACTTCAACATTATTTCTCCTCTTGAATGCTATTAACTATATTCAACTTTCATCTTTCAATTCACCCAATCATCTTCAGCTTCATTGCTAACAGGTTAGTTATTATGCAGAGACATGTTTGCAAATAATCATTTATCAAATTAAATTCAAATATAAGAACACACATTCTACTAATTATATGAAATACTGCATAATATATATAATACTTGCAAAATATGGCATAGTATCTACCCATAGGTTTATCATAGGTTTCGGTAAACATAGGTCCACAAATGTTTTGATGAAAATAAAATAGAGTGTCAACAAAGTGTTTAAAACTATCATGAAATAAAGGCAATATTTGGCCTCATCATCTACCCCCTGCTAAATTAATGCTTGTCCTCAAGCACTGCACTTTCTTGTTAAGGACTTGAACTCTCCAATCCCAGTCCTTCCTTTCCTATTGCTCTTGAAGGTATAGTAAAATCCTCTTGTTCTTTCCCACAGTTCCCTTCTGTGATCTTCCTATAGCTTGTTGATTCTATCAACATTAATGTCATATAAAGGCCACAAGAGTATTGGAGGCTACATAGTTAATGGACACCACAATTCTAGTCTGGTCTGCTTCCTTAGCTCTAGATACTTTGAAACCCTGTGAAGTGCTGCCTCCAAGTTGATGGGACTATGTGGTTCTAGCCCTTTTACATGACTTAGGCAATCTAGCCCATCTACTTCTAACACTAGTCATAGCTCACTGGAAGGAAAAATAGGGAAAGTTCTCATAATCAACATATGCTTTGGTTCTTGCAACAAAAATTCTATCTCTTACTTTCAGATTCTTCTTTCCATAAGTTAATGTGAACCAATCCCTAAGAACTTCATCTAGCTTGCTGCTCTTAGCTCTTAAAGGCAAGGGCTTTGTCCTTTCCTCATCCCTATAATTATTTATTTGCCTATCATAGTTTTCTTCATTAGACATCCAAGACATGAGGGCCCTTAAATGTATATCTCCTATATAGAGCAAGGGATTCCATTGGGTCTATGAAGGGATAACAAAATTATGAACATATAATTCACAAAGAAAATTATGCTACCAAGATGGTAGAGCCTGATATAATCCATAAAATTCTTGAGCTGATTTAAAATTTGCATTAATATCCTTAAGAGTTAACATCAGTTTAAACAAAAGAAATTGTTCTTTTAAATAGAGAGCATAAACTCTTGGTAGTGGTCTACAAGCAAGTGCTTGATCGACCAACCTGAGGGCATGATCCATCCATTTCTTTTGACTTACTAATTGTTCCTTTAAATATGGAATTTATTCACCTTGAGATATTATGACTTTATTCATCTTTTTCTTCTCTTCTGCCCATAAGGCCTCAACAAACATATGCTATCCAAACAACTGAAAAATAAGTTTTTGCAGTGTAATAGAACCACTATCTTCTTCATGATTTCTTTTCCTCTTCCTTTGTTCCTTCCATAAATGTTCTACAAAACTAGTAATCCATGTTGATTTATGGGGAACTAGGGCTATGTTTAGATCAATTTGTTTAGAAACTATTTCATCTCTATAGCTCAAAGTACCTGGCTGGTTTGCTGGGTTATCATTTGGGTTTTCCTTGATTTCATCCCTACATTCTTCATTTAAACTTTTAGGAATGTTTGTAGTTTTAGGATGGGGAGGAGGAATGATTAGAGACAATTTGCACAGGGGTTTCTTTAGTAGAAGATTTGGATAGAGTAGAACTTTTAGAAACTAGCCCTCTCATCCTAGGGCTTCTCCTTATAGGGGCTTCTTCTTGTATCATAGCCTTTTTCCTACCTTTCCCTTTGTGTGTCTCTACTACAGGACTTTCCTTAGTTCTATTTTGTCTCACAACTGTAGGGTTTGGCTCTTCATTTTCCTGAACAGAGATTTCTTCTTGCAGTTTTTGTTTCCTCTTTGCTCTACTAGAAGTAGGTTTTTGGGTTTCTTTAATAGGTAAAGGTATAGTCTCTTGAATATGGATAGTTTCTTGCACATTTTCTTGGGTTTCAGCTTCAGCCTCTTGGGTATTTTGTTCAACATGCTCATTAGTGGGAGCTACATTTTCCTCACTAGGCTATTGACTAGGGGTAGCTTGGGGTTGCAAAGTTTTGGCTTGTACAAATTCATCCCATGTCATGGGAGACACATCCCTAAGTGACATTTCTATTAGTAATTTAATTAGGGTATGATGGGTAATGAAATTATCTTTTCCTTTTTGAGTTTCTTCCGCACTAATACAGAGCATATTGTACAAGAAATTTGGAATGTTTATTGAAAGATTATGCCTTATACAACTAAGTAATTTGAAATGATATGCATGTAAGTATGAGAATCACCCTTTGCATGTAAGGTACTTGATAATGTGAATGGATAATTCATGGTATGGTGGTGGCAGTGAAACTCTCTTGCAACCTTGCTTTGTAATATCCATTTGAGGATTGATCGGTCTAGTAAATTGAGCTCTTGTTGACCTCACATAATGTGTGTTGGGATAATGTTCTCCAACTACAGGACACCTAATCACTTTAGCAATGCATTCCTCTATTGCAATCACCATTAAATCCCAAATGGAAGCTTCATCTTCATCAAATGTCCTTGTGAATTCTGTGGCTAGCTCCTCATCAAATGCAGTCAAACTTAGAAAATACCCTAAACATCCATATGTATTAAATCTTCTTATAGCCTCTACATCTAAGAGAAACATGGTATGTTCCATTGGTTCTCTCCTTTGCAACTGTCCACCCATTTTTCTTAACACTTTCTCTATTTTCTCTATTTCCCCCCTTATGAATTCAAGTTGCTTTGTGAAACCTAGACTCAACTCACATTTCTTTGTTGTAATAGGTAATTAATGTCATAACAAATTGTTATGTAGAATAATATGGCTTTAATGAGGGTAATTCATAAATATGTGTGAGAATCATCCAAAAATGGGGTTCAGATCACATAAAATTTAAACACAAGTCACATCACAACCTGAAAATAAAATCATTCAAAAAATAAGGGGTACGACCCTCACTTGTGTACTTATGGCAATTAAATTCCATCAATGAAGGAAATATGAAGATTTGGAAAAATCTTTACAGATAATTAGAAATGCCATTGGATATTAGTGACCTTCCCTACCCCCTACTAAATTTGGACAAGTGTCCACACTTGTCAGACCTAGTATGGGTAAGGGATTGGCATAACACCACCATCATATACAAAATGTAGTATTAAATATAATTAACAAAATCTGCGTACTATAAGTGAATAATAATTTGAAAATGTTATACCTATCAATTGATTATCAAACGTACCTAAAAAGGTGTCAGAAGTTGCATCAGTAGTGATAGCATTCATCAAAAAGTTGTGATGTTTATTGAAAACATGAGAAATTGATGATGTGGAAAGCGGGTGGATGGAAGGTAAAGAAATGAGATGAGGTGGATGGGTGGAAGGTAAAGAGATGAGATGGAATAAGAAAGTGAATGAGAAAGTGAACTTTATGTGGACATAAATTTTTTATTATGAACATGCACAAAGGAATTAATTTTGAAGAGTGGTAGTCAGAAGATTAACACCTTTGGCTGCAGGAAGAGTTACTTGATTTTTATTGGAATCTGACTGCTAAAACTATTGTAGGAAGTACTCTTTTGTTTGGGGCCATTTATACAATTTCAATCTATGACCATTGACTAATAGTTTGAAAGGTACTAGATCAATGGTAGTTAATTGGATAGCTCCACTGTCAAAGACATGAGTAACTTTTTATGGTACCAACTATCTTGTTTGTAACTTTCTTGGCATATCTTTAAATCTGGAATCATCTAGTAGTGCCCAGTCACCAATTTGAAATTGTTTACTGATAATATGAGAGTCATGCCATTGTTTTATTTGTCTTTGTATAATTTTAGTGCACTCCAAAGTAGCTTTTCACATCTCATCCAAAGAGTTAAGATGCATAAGACATTCTCTTTGTGCTACAAGAAGTTCAATATCCAATGTCAATGTTGTACTTAGAGTTCTATGTTCAAATTCAATTGGAAGTATTGCTACCTTTCCATATAGGAGCTCAAATGGTGTGAATCCTAGAGTAGTCTTCCAAATATTTCTGTAAGTCCAAATAACTTCTTGTAATCTACTAGTCCAATCCCTACGATGTAGATGAACCATTTTTGTTAGGATGTTCTCCAGCTTATAGTTTGTGACCTCTACTTGTCCATTAGCTTGAGGGTGATGAGGACTAGATTTTTGGTGCTTGATGTTATACTATTTCATCAACTTTGAGATTAGATTAGAGGTGAATTATGCACCTTGGTCAATAACTAGCTCTTTGGGTACAACATAGTAGGTAAAAATCTCTTCATATAGAAATTTGACAACTTTTTCATCATGAGCATGCTTCATAGCCTTAACTTCAACCGATTTTGTTAGGTAATTAGTGCACACAAGAATATAGGGTTTCCCATTGGATGGAGGATCAATTGGTCCAATTAAGTCTATGCCCCATTTTTCAAATGGTGTTAATGCCATTTGTGGGTTAAGAGGCATTTCATCTTTTCTTGTTGGTCGGCCGATCCTGACACTTATCACACTTCCACTTATAGTTGACTACATTCTTGTGAAGTGTAGGCAAATAGTAACCAGTTGTCAAGATTTTGAAAGCTATTTTTTTTGCTACAAAGTGTCCTCCGCATGGTTCATTATGATATGCATGTAGAATGTCATATATTTCATCTTCCCTCACACATCTTCTCATGATTTGATCAGGTCTAGTGTAAAACAAAAGATTATCTATCCAAGAGAAATGAAAAATTTTCTCTACAAGCAACTTCCTTTCCTTGTAAGAAAAATGTGCTGGTATTTTATTGACTACAATGTAGTTAGCAATGTCTACATACCATGGAGTTTGAATAGAAATATGAAATAAATGCTCATCCAGAAATGCATCATCTACCAAAGTAGTGTCAGTATCATCATGATGGATTCTTGACAAATAATCAGCTACAACATTGGATTTTCTAGGCTTATCAACAATAGTTATATCAAATTCTTGCAACAACAGTAACCATCTTGCTAACCTACCTGTTATAACAGGATTTTTAATGAGATATTTAATTGTTGCATGATTAGTATGAACAAATATGGGGTATCTAATGATGTAATGACCAAATTTTTTCAAGGCATAAACTACCGCTAACAGTTCTTTTTCAGTCACATTGTAGTTTAGCTCTAGTCCATGAAGGCTCTTGCTAATATAATATATTGCATTTTCAATATTTTGGGATTTTTGTGCTAGAACTGCACCTATAGCATAGTCAAAGGCATCTGTATTTATACGAAAAGGTAAATTCAAGTCAAGGCCTTGTAAAACTATGCTGTAGTTAGAAGTTTCTTACACTGTAGGAAGGCTTCATCACATTCAGATTTCCAACTAAATTCAACTTCTTTTATGAGTAACTTATAGGAGACTAGCTATTTTGCTGAAATCTTTTATAAAACATCTTTAATATCTAGCATGACCTAGAAAAGATCTTACATATTTTGATTTTGTAGGTATGGGAAATGTTTGAATTACCTCTATCTTAGCTAGATCCACTTGTATTCCTATGGCTGATATGAAATGACCTAGTACCACACCTTCTTGCATGAGCATGAAACGCTTTTCACTGTTAAGTGCCAAATTATGTTCTTGACATCTTACCAAAACCTTTTCAAGAGTCACCATTGCTTCCTTAAAAGTGACTCCAAATGTTGTGAAGTCATCCATATATATATCCATACAATAATGTGATATTTTAACAAAGATAATAACAACTCGTTGGAACATTGCAAGAGCATTACATAGACCAAATGGTAAAAGAGAGTATGAAAAAGTACCCCATGGGCATGTAAATATGGTTTTGTATTGATCTTCAGGAGCAATACTGATTTGATTATATCCACTATACCCATCTAGAAAAGATAAATACTTCTTTCCAGCTAGAGTGTTTAGAACTTGGTCTATAAATGGTAAAGGAAAATGATCCTTCTTGGTAGCTTTGTTCAACTCTCTTTAATCTACACAAATTCTCCCTTTTCCTCCCTTTTTAGGCACTATGACTAGGGGTGACACCCATCTACTATCAGATATAGGATAAATAAAACCAACATCAAGCAATTTTTGCAATTCAATTTTAACTATCTCTCTAAGGCTTGGATTTATCCTTCTCTGAGGTTGAAAAATTGGTAAACAACCTTCATTGATGTATATCCTATGGGTGCACAATGTAGGACTCAACCCTTTCATATCACTATAGTCCCATGCAAAGGATTTTTCATGCCTTTGAAGCAACTCTTTTAACTATTCCATTTGTGTGGGTGTTAATTTGGGATTAGCATAGAGATTATGGACTTTAGTCAGTTCAATGGTAGTGATGGACTCTATCATAGTAGCTTCAAAGATTGGACTTGCTTCTAATTCACATGGTAAGAGTGGATAAAGAATATCAGGTTCTTTGAGAAAAGTACAATTCTTATCACATTCTTCATATGTGATTAATTTCAGCACAAAACTTTCAGATACATCTTTTTCTACCACATAATTGTTAGTGAGGATACTCTAGAGTACTAAATCTTCCTCTTGTAGTTTTAGAAAAGATTGTCTATGCAACATCATGAGCTATACTATAGAATTTAACTCTTCTTTTCATCCCCTAAATTTGGCCAAACAAATGTGCTCAAATTTGGTAATGGTTGTGCTGGAGGATACAAATCAAATTTCTTTGTTGTTTGGCCAATTGATTTGTCATATTCCTTGATCTACAACTTATATTTGCATCAACTGTGGCTAACCATGGTCATCCTATTATGACAGGGTAACTAGATAGATTAACTTTGGGGGATAAAATCATGAAGTTTGCAGGATACTCTAGAGAATCTAAGGTTACAACTATATTTTCTATCATCCCATCAGCGAAGATAGTAGAACTATCTGCAAGTTTCAAAATTTTTGGTGTAGCCCTTAACCCTTCTATTTTTAGCTTCATTATAGTGTCTTTGGTCATGACATTTATAGCAGCACCAAGATCTATTAAAACATTTTTAATACACTAACCATTTATACTGACAGTCACTACTAGACTTCTTGGACCAAAATATTTTGGTGTGATCAATTTCCCTAACATGATGTCATCTAATTGTCCCATAACATGGATTGTGGTGGGGTCCTTTTTCTTCCTTCTAGGCTTCTTCAGGCAAACATCTCTAATGGATTTTCCATAAATTGGAATATCTTAATGGCTTGAAACATGGGTATTTGGACATGCATGTTCTTCAACTGATTAACAATGTCAACAGGTTGTTCCTCTATTTGTATAGGTTTCTTTTGTATAAGCTTTTCTTGAAAAGGAGGTTCTACTATTGGTTGAACTTGGGTTGACATGGTAACATTGGCTGGGTTAACTATTTCAGCAACTAAAGGTTCTGATGCTACAGGAGAGTCTGGTATTTTAGTTATAAGAGGCAGTTTAGGCATTGGTAAATTTGTACCAGATCTTAGATGTATATTTGCAACATTTAGAGTGTAAGCCAAATACTATTGAGCATCAACACTATACATGGGCTGCTATGGCTATTAGCTATTTGGGTTTGGCTGAGGTTGTGCAGGTAACTGTGTCTACTTTTGAGGTCCAAGATTTGTAGGTGGTGGCATTGAGTAGGTTGTTGGACTAAAGGTGTTAATTGTGGAGTATTAGTATTTTGGTTAGGCCACTATTGAGATCCCCTCCATTGGTTTGTAGGCTACCAATTACCTTGGGGTGGTTGCCATTGGTTCTATTAGCTTTGCCAGTAGTTTTGTTGGTTTTACCATTGGTTACTCTGTTGGTTAGGCTAGGGTGGTTGGGAATTTTGAGGCCATTGGGATTGTTGTGGGTTGTTTTGCCCATCATTGTTCCAATTAGGTTGATATTGTGGAGGACCTTGGGGATTACAATTTTTGCATTGATTACCATATGAATTTGAATTTTGCAAAGGGTCCTGAGGCATACCTTGACATTGGGCCCATGGTCAGTGTTGAGCAACAAAAAATACTTGCTCAACATCTCCATCTATCTTGAGGTACTCAGTTGGAAGATGCTGGTTCTCCATGCTTGCAACTAGTTTGCATTGAAAATTCTTCTACTTCCAATAGTGAGGGCAATATTCAGCTAGTTGTAATTCAGCTTCTACATGCTTCTTCTTTGTAGTCATTGTGTCAAGATGTGTAGCAACATCATTGATAATGTCTTGCTTGAAATTTGACAATAGGTTAGATATCTCAAGCTTTGAAATAACTTGGCTGATTCCTTTAGTGACTGTGGAATGAGGTCCTCAGCCTTTCTTCATTGTTGACCTTGAATAGTTATGAAAGATCTTCTTGAGGTCATTCTAGGAAGCTTGATATACATCACCACAAGCCATCAGGTCCAATGCTTCTAGATAGTCATCATTCACACCTCTTAGAAAGATTAGCTTTTGTGAATCTTCAGACAATGTATGCTGAGGGTTCTTATGTAGTGTATATAAGAAACATGAAACGTAGTCTTCTAATATTTCTTCCTCCTTTTGTGATATCTTGAAGACATCATCCCCTCTTGAACCAGATGCTTTGCAATATTCTTTATACTTATCCAGAAATAGAGTTTGCATTTTATCCCAAGTTCCTATTGCATTAACTCCTAAGCCCATGAACCATTGTAGAGCGGACTCTTTTAATGTTGGAAATAATTTGATCTCATGGGAATCAATGTTGTAGTCAAAACTATGAAAAAGTATGTCAAAATCAAACAAGAAAGTATCAGGGTCTTTAGTTGCAAGGCCATAGAACTTTGGAAGAGTAGTGGGAGGTATATTTTTAAGATTAGCATTGGTTACAAGACTTGGAAGAGGTAATGGAAAAGTAGTGCCATTACTGAAGGTATTAGATTTTGAGGTTGCTACTGAAAAGGGACATTGGGTACTAGGATATTAACAACTGGTGGATTCAAGATAGTATCATCAAGAAAACTAGCCAAAATTTTAGCAAAAGGTCAAATACCACTTGTATCTAAAGGTTGTCCTCTTAAGGATGATTCCACATGAAAAATAGGGCTTGCATCTTCAAAAGGTAAGTCAAGTTCTTCTTCTTCAATTTCTTCGTTCACATTAATAGACTCCCTTGGAAGAAATCTACCATATTCATCTCATCATCTTCTCTTAGATGCATGCAATTGAATTCTTCACATTGATGAAGAAATTTTAAAAACTAAAAAAAAGCCTGTCTAAAAACTATGACTCAAAAATGCTCCTAGCTTGACACCATCCCCTGTAACGATGCCAAAAATGGTTTGCCTCACAATAGGTGTATCATAGTCATGCTCTAAGCCATACTTAGGAATAATATATTTAAACCAAGGACTATTTTTCCCACTATGAGGTGCATTTAATCTTATCAACCTAGGGACATATACTTGAAATGGTCAGCATAGTATGTGCACTAGGTATCTTATTGAGTCACTAAGCTTATGCTATAGGAAAGTAAAATGCAAGGAAAATAATCTACACTATTGCTGCAGGAAATGAACACACTTGACTAAAAAAAATGCTAGAAATGAAATGAAAAGTTAACATCTATTCCAACTCAGTTCATCTACTATAACTATTCTTATAGATGCTGTATGAACATTCACGAAGTATGATGCTATAGGAAGGAATTTACAACTTCTGCTTACAAAACTAGAAATGCTTGGAAATAAAGCTATACTAACCTAATCTAATCCACCTCACAAGTGGTCCCCCTTAGTTGGCTTCTTCTAATCTACTAACACAGGATAGAAGCCAAAAACTATTTCATTACATTTTCAAAAATTCATTACATGGGAACAATATATAGAAATTGTAAAAACACAACTGTAAAAGTTAACAGTTCCTTCTCCTTCTTACTTCCTACTAACTTCCAAACTTGCACACTAGTCCAATCCCTATATATAGGAAAGTGACACTTATTCCAAAAATAAAAAAACAAACAAACAAACTACAAATCTACAGGCGAGAAAGAAGGAAGAGTAATAGCTCATGGCGGGAAGAATAGAATCTAAACAACAATCGTTTAACATAAATATAGAGAATATAGTAAGTCTTCAAAGTTCCTCCATTCTCATAGCTGTGTCCTTCACTATCGGTATGATTCTCCTCCACTATGACTTAGACTTCAACATTCTTTCTCCTCTTGAATGCTATTAACTGTATTGAATGTTCATCTTTGAATTCGCCCAATCATCTTTAGCTTCATTGCTAACAAGTTAGTTATTATGCAGAGACATGTTTGCAAATAATAATTTATCAAATTAAATTCAAATATAAGAACACACATTCTGCTAATTATATAAAATATTGCATAATATATAAAATACTAACAAAAGATGACATAGTATCTACCCATAGGTTTATCATAGGTTTCGGTAAACATAGGTCCACAAATGTTTTGATGAAAATAAAATAGAGTATCAACAAAGTGTTTAAAACTATCATGAAATAAAGGCAATATTTGGCCTCATCACTCTTCTCCAAGTCCCTCAAGACCTATCACTAGCCATAGATGTGGTGAATGGGATTTCTATCCCTTCTCATTCACCTTCCAGACTCACATCTACCTTCTAGATACATAAAAAACCTCCAAAAGGCATCCAAACTTCACCTTGCACCTTACTCCCTTGCACCCTCCTAGATCTCAAGCATTCCTACACTCTTTTACACTTTTTTCTATCTCTTTCTAAGGTTTCAAGATCAAACAATAGGTTTTGGACAGTCTACCAAACTAACAATAAACTTGCACTAGGAGACCTAATTGGGGCTATTCCTTATAGCCCTATTTCATTGTCCCACCCCTAAAAAACACAAGTATTACAAAGGAAATGATAAAAAAATTGAGGAGTCTTTCATAAGTCATTAAACCCTAAGTTTTTTTTTTTAAAGATGGGATTTGGGTTTGTCCTTGTTACCCATAAACTAGCAAGCCCTAATTTAGGCCTAATAAGGGCTAATATCATAGTTTTCTCTAAAAATTGCTTAGCTCTATAACCCACTTGAAAAATGACCATACCAACACCTAGGGAATCTAAAAAAAATCTCTAACTCCATGGATTCAAGCACCCATACCTCCCCTATTGATCTTTGCAATGCTTTCTTTGATTGTCTATTCACTAAACACATGAAGATGCCTAGCCTAATGAACTCCAAAGGAATCCAAGCTAGTGGGTGTTGTAAAAAATTGAACTCCATCCTATACCCCTTCTACATTCTAACTTTTAGGACTTTCCACTTTGAGGTTTTGGATGGAGGGTCCATTTTTCTTCAAACCATAGCTATAAGTTAGGGTAACTAGTGAACAAAAGAAATCCAAAACTTTATGAAAAATTAGTTACAATGAACAAATGATTTAGCACATCTCCTATAAGTCAATAGGAAACTATCTATATTGTAACATTTACAAACTATTACCAAAAACAATCAGATGTTAAGACTATACTTACTGTACTGCACAAAATTTCCCACCAAAAACTTGAAATTGCTTTATTACTTCAACTCCTCCATTCAAAAACCCTTTCCTTAGTTAGAATACATCAAGATATAGGTCATATAATTAGACCTTTTACCTTCTTATATATTTGATCAACCATTCGAAGGCCATGACTATTGGTCTTCCAAAAATTGTCAAAAAAGGTTACAAAATAGCTCAGCAAAAGATATTGTTGCATGATAACATTTTTGACAACTTTTTCCTTTTTAATACTTCTAACTTCTAAATACCCTCAAATGTATTCAAATGTATGCTAAAACAAAATAGACTCGTTACAAACATGAAAATGCATATTATTGGTCAAATCCTAGTATTGATTAATGCTGACTAACCTAGACCTTGAACATGGATATTATTACAAAAATGATAAAAAATTGCTTAAATGAATACCAAAGATGCTTGAAACCTAACATACTATTTTATGTTAACTTAGACACTTATCACCATCTTAACACATAAAAAATTTAGTTTGACTTGACTGGTTAGGACCTTAGGCCCTTGCACCACATATTTAGAATTTGTGGCCTTCAATGTTTATTTTAGAACACACTCTCTTGACTCCTGAAACCTAGAACAAAATGATTTACAACACTTTCTAGATCCACATTGGAGAAAGAAATGACCCAAATATAGGTCAAAAAACTTTTGAATGATAGATCCATTTATTAAATCATGACTAATAATTAAATACACAAGTCTTCTCTCAAAGAAGAACCAAATAGGAAAACTCAGTGAAATAAGAAATTAGAAATCAAAAATTAGATACTATGATAGTCACTAAGGTCACTTGGTGAACACAATATGTTACATATGAATTGAGCCAACCCAATGAACCAAGCCAATAACCCTCACCAAGCCCAGTGCCCAAATGACTACCAAGAAGAACCAAAAAGATATACAAGAAAATCTACCAAGAAGGAATGTTACCCAACCCAAGATGTGTTGGAAACTACAATTGGAACAATTGTTATGTTGTCATTGATGTTAAACCTACCAGTAAGAAATTGTCTAACCTGCTAGAAATATATTTACAAATTGATGTAGGAGCATCCTGGGTGTAAGGGTAATCTTGTATCACCCAAAAATATATTTTTTTTAGTCTTTTCAATTTTAATAAGGACTAGTAGATAGGGTGGTTACTATTTATGGGAACTTGGTATTTTTAGTAAGTTTATCAGTAAAGCTTGAAATGTTCTCATTTTCTACATGAAGGTTCATTTTAGACTTATAAGTCTACCATAAAAATCTCATTGCTCTAACTTAAGTATCAGAGAAGTTATTGCAGATTTTCAGTGGAAAAATTTGTAGATAAATCTTAAGGCTCACTGTTGGAGGCCTTAGAGTGCCCAGATGAGGTCCAAAAACTCGACAGAAGGGCACTTGGATGGTTCCAAGCCTATAGATATGGAGTTGGCATTTTTGAAAAGTGGTTATAATAGCCAATTAGAGCAATGGTTCATGCATTATGGCCTTTCAAAGTTGGGCTACTTGAAATATCTAAAATAATTGTCGAAGATGTATTTGGTCGACTCTATATGTATTGTTAGGGTCTGTTGGCCCTAGATATCAAGTTTTAATGTCCAGAACCTTCCTGGGTAGCATAAAATTACCTATTCAAGAAAAGCCCAAACATTATCTAGGACAACTCTCAGTGGTAGTTTGTAGCTTAGTCTTGTAGATTACTATAATTAAGGCACCCATGTGGGTTAGCATTTTGCACTTGTGAATTTTGTAATTCTACATTTTTGGTGCAAATAAGTAGTCCATATTTTGTTCTCACATTCACTATTGTTTCTTTGTTTCTATTATGATTTTATGGTTTTAAGGGGAGCACCCTTCATCAAGTGGTATTAGAGCTAGAGTTCTTGAGTGTGCGGATAGATCATAGACAGTGAGGTAGTTCAGATTAGGACCATTGTTTGGGTTGAGCATGTAGACAGGTCATTAATTGTGAGGTAGTTTGCACTAGGGTTAAGCACAAAAATGCCTCCACAAAGAGAGTATGGTAGAAGAGTTGTAGGTGTTACACCTGAGAGTTTTCTATCCCTCCAAAGACAAATACAAGAATTGGAAGAAAAAATGCATAGAGGAATAAATCTTCCCATAAGAGATGAAAGTGAGGATGAGGATGAAGTAGAAGAAAATGCTGAAGTAGAGGAAAATTCTAAACCTAGAAGAAGAGAGGTTTTTTAGGGCCATCTCCATGATTAGAAAAAGACCTAAGTTTCAAGTTTGAACATTTTTAGGAAATCTTAACACAGAGGAGCTGATTGATTGGATCAATGAATTCAAGGAGCACTTTGACTATGAAGATATTAAGGTTCCTAATAGCGTCAAGTTTGTGAAGGTGAAACTGAAGGGACATATGAAGATCTAGAGGCAGGAGGTTCAGCTAGAGTGAAATAGAAAGGGAAAGGGGAAAATCATCAAATGGGAATGAATGATAGCTAAACTGAAGTGACAATTCATTCCCATGGATTATGAGCTTGATCTATTGAAGAAAAAACAAAGGTTGAAGCAAGTGAGAAAAATTGTTCAAGAGTATACTGAATATTTCTACTGAGTTCTCATTAGAACCAGCCATGCAAAAGTTGATAAGGAGAAAGTGGCCCATTATCTTTATGGGTTAAGGCCAAGCATTCAAGATGAGTTGAGTCTAGTTTGAATGAACTATATTGAGGAGGCATACTAGTTTTCCCTAAAAGTTGAGGAGAAATTGAGCAAGAAATTTGACAACAAGAATAACATAAGAGGTTGTAGTGGAAGATATGGCAGATGATCTTATGGTGGCCATAATGATCATCAGAATAACAAGGATGAGGCTTGAATTAGCAATTAGTATCATTGGGGAAATAATTCTAATCATTTTCATGATCAAAACAATAGAGATCAGAGAGGAAGAGGCAGGGGACAAGGATTTAGACAAGGACGCTTCTATAAGAAATGTTTTCACTATAGAGAAGAAGAGCATAGAGCATTTGAATGTTCCTAGCACTAAGGAAGGATAGATCAAAGAAAAAAAGGCTAGGCTAGAGTTGTACATGTTGATGAAGATGCGAGATCCTCACATTCTAAAGATGTTGAAAGAGGAGAAGTCCTAGTTAATAGAAGAGTCCTATTGAGTGGTGAGAATTAACCTGATCAAAGGAGTTTATTTCACACAAGGTACAGATGTGAAGATATAGAAACACTTGCCTCCATACAATATTGCTTGGGTGCAAGATGACCATAAGGTTATGGTCAATGAGTAGTGTTCAGTGAAGTTCAATATTGGAAGCTGCTAGGATGAGGTACTTTATGATATTGATACCTATGGAAATATGTCATATGTTGCTGGGTAGGACATGATAGTTTGAAAGGCATGTAGTACATGATGGGCAAGAAAATACCTACACTCTAACCAAGGAGGGAGTGAAACATAAGTTAAAGTCATTGAAGGAGAAAGAAGAAAAGGTATGTAGTGTTGCCAGAATATGTTTTGTTGGTGGAAAAGAGTTTCTCAAAGGTATGAAGCATGAGCATAAATGTTTTGATATAATTCCAAAAGATAGTAAAGAAGAAGTAGAGGAGGTACCTACAAAAGTTGTAGATATATTGATAGATTTTTTTGATGTTGTATCAAATAATGTACTCGATGGATTGGCCCCAATGAGTAAGATTAGTCACTAGATGGATTTGGTTTCAGGAGCCAATTTGCCAAACAAGGTAGTACACAGAATGACACTAGTAGAAAGTGAAGAGTTGAATAGAAAAGTTCAAAGTTGTTGCAAATTGGGTTGATTCAAGAGACTCTAAGTCCATGTGCTGTACTAGCAGTATTGGAACCAAAGAAGAATGGAGAATGGAGGATGTGCACAAATTCTCATGCTATCAACAAGATCACAATCAAGTATAGATTTCCATTACAAAAGATAGATAATATTATGGATTGTTTGAGTGGAGCTAAGTATTTCACAAAGATATATTTGAAGAGTGGATACCATTAATTTCTATCAAAGAAGGTGATGAGTGGAAGACTACTTTCAAGACAAAATAAGTATTGTACGAGAGGTTAGTCATGCCTTTTGGGATAACCAATGCACCAAGCACTTTCATGAGGCTCATGAATGAGGTACTAAAGCAGTTTTTGGTTAAGTTTATCATTGTTTACCTAGATATTATATTGATCTTTAGAAAGAAATTGGAGGTGCATTTGATTCATATTCACAAGGTGTTTGATAAGTTGAGGGAAGCAAAGTTGCTGATAAACCTAAAGAAATGCAATTTTCTAAAGGAGTTGGTGTACCTAGGATTCGTAGTCTCAGCAGAAGGTCTGAATATAGACCTAAAGAAAGTGAAGGCTATCCTTGAATGACCTACTCCAAGAAGTGTGATAGAGGTAAGATATTTTCATGGAATAGATAGTTTTTACAGAAGGTTCATAAGAGGTTTTAGCAGTATTTGTGGACCCCTGACTGAAACAATGAGAGGGGACAAGAAAGAATTTAAGTGGACAATAGGGGTAGATAAGAGTTTTAATCTATTGAAATAGAAAGTTACCGAGCAGCCTATTTTAGCACTTCTTGATTTTAACAAGGTGTTTCAAGTAGACTGTGATGCTAGTGGTACTACAATAGGAGCTATTACGAGCCAAGAAGGTAGACCCATTGCTTACTTTAGTGAGAAATTGACTGATGCAAAAATAAAATATTCTATTTATGATAAGAAATTTTATGCTATAGTTCAAGCATTGAAGAAGTGGAGACACTATCTTCTTCCTAAGGAGTTTGTTTTGTATATTGATCATCAAGCTTTGCAACATTTAAATAGTCAAGAAAAATTGAACCAAAGGCATCTGAAGTGGGATGAGTTTTTGTAGAGTTATACATTTGTTTTGAAACATAGGAGTGGGAAGTCTAAAAAAGTTGTAGATGCTATTAGTAGAAGAAAATTTTTGCTAACATAAATGTAGATAGAGGTGGTTGGGTTCAAGAAACTCAGTACTTTGTATTCAAATGATCCTAATTTTGGTGAAGTGTGGAAGACTTGTACAAAATTTGTTACACTTGATAGGACAAAGTGGTTGGATTTCATGATCCATGATAGTATGTTGTTCAAAGGAAGCCAGTTCTACATTCTTAGAAGTTCAATGAGAGAGAATATCATCAAGGAGAAGCATAGTGGAGCATTGGCTGGACATTTTGGTAGAGATAAAACAATTTCTTTGGTTACTAAGAATTATTAGTAGCCATAGTTGCAACAAGATGTGAAGAGGTTTGTACAAAGTTGTAGAGTATGTCAAATGGAAAAATGAGTGAAGTAGAATACAAGGTTGTATTAGCCATTACCTGTACCACTGAAGCTGTAGGAGGTGTATGCAAGAAAACTAGACTAGTTGGGAGCAAGAGAAAACAAGCAAACATTAGCCAATATGCATACATCAAATGTTCAACAACAAGAAAAAACACTAAAACTTGCTTGAGTTTTGCAACTCAAAGCAACCAAAAGACTAAGTCCTCAAGAAACCTCAAAAAAATCAACAAGGGTACCAATGAAAGGCCTTGCTGGTGTGTTTAGATTGGAGGGATGTCGATATGCTCTCCCAAAACATAACTATATTGAACCTCTTGATATAAAAATGCAAGTGTGATAAGGATCCTATGCTAAATGAATGAAGAAAACCTCAAACAATGGTTATGGAAGTAGCCATGCTTGAGAGCATTCAAGGATATGGAGGTGGAAATGCAAGAAAGAAACTAATCTAACAATGCAAGTCAAATGAGAATGGAAGTGAAAGAAAAAAGCTAATCTAACAATGCAAATTCGATGAAATCTATCAACTACCAAAGGTTAGTATGCAAGCATGAAAATCACTAACAAGCTCTAAGATCAAACTAGCATCATAGCAATACATATGAGGGAGATGAAAATGATTGAGACAAGGGCTCTATTTATAGGCTTGAGAAAGGCCTTGGTGAGGTAGAATCTATGTGGCATCCACATAGGTGCCACATGAGAAACATGTAAGCAAGCTATGCAAGTGGTCAACATTCAAAGTTTGTGTGATAAAACTTGAAGAAAGGAGTGGGGGACAAAGATGTAAGAGGTGTGGAAGGTAGGAGGGTCATGAAAAGTTTAAGGGTTCCTCAAACATGTGTAAGCACACACTTAGGATTAAAAGGGGTTTAGCAAGGTGTTTAAGATAGTTAAGTGAGATTAAGTGGTGGGTAGGCTTAGAAGGATGAAAGTGATTGTTGTAGAGTAGTTTTTAGGCTAGTTTAAAGATTACATTAAATATAATTTAATTTAATCATAGGTTTACAAATTAATGGAGATGGAGGAAATTAAATAAATAGAATTTAGTTAAAGGGGGATTTATGGATGATCATGTATTAAATAAATTTAGTACATTAGGGATGAAATTATTTAAATTAAATTTAAATACATTAGAAAAGTGAACTTATTTAATTAAATAAATTTAATTAAATAAGTAGAAGAATATGATCAATATAATTAATTAATTAATTATAATGTCAAGGGAAATTTTAAATAAATTAATATAGTATTTATGATGATTTTAAGCGTCTACATTTGGGCCCTCTTTGATATGATGTCGAGGTGATATTATATCAAAGAAAAAAAATATAGGTTGCCCCATAAAGTATAGGAGTCTTAGGGGTGGTGTCGAAGTAACACTAGAGGAGGAGGGTGCCCCCTCGTGAAAATTGCACAAAAAGTAAAATTTGGGAAATTTTCAAAAAAAGGTCTTTGGAAGAAAGGGAATGAGAAGAAAATGGGTTAAATGAAGACATTGCATGACTGGTGAGTAAAATAGGGGATTGACACGGCTCAAAAGGGATACATGCTCAAAAAGGGGTCCTTGAGGGCCTATATAAATCTCCAAGGGGCTCAAGGGAGGGCCATTTGCACATGTAGAGAGTAGAGAAGTAGAGTGAAAGATGGACCCTATCAAGTGATCATAGCTTGGTGAGCACATCTAGGAGCACCAAAGACCAATAGAAATGGGCCCACAGGTGAGTTGACTAACCCAACTGATCAATTTGTCATTTTGGTAGCTTAGGGTACATTTATTACATTTTAAATAGGCTACAAAAGTGGTTGGGGCAGAGATGATAGTCTCTGCCCTGTCATCTGTGTAGTTGAAAAAAAGGTGAATGTGATGTTTGTAGAGATGACATGATCTATCATGTCATCTAAGTAGATGAAAAAAGGGGGAAAGGGGGTCTATAGAGATAATAGGATACATCCTTTCATCTACGCAGAAGACAATGGGGTGAAAAATTTAAGCAAAGATGACAGTTGACAAGTCATCATCTCTGCAGATGACAAACTAGCAGTCATTGATAGAAAAAAATAGTGTCTACATAGCTGCTAGAGATGCTAGTGGTGTGTTCATAGATTGTCACTTGTGCTAATCAGTGTTTATGCCAATCATCATCTATGCAAATCAGCATCTATGTTGATTAGCATCTTCACTAATTGGGAAAAATTGGTGGAGAGTAGGAGAGGATGCCCCAGATAGGGGGTGGTCATAAGATAGAGGAAACTGACCATCTGTATGTCTATGCTATAAGAGGAGATGGTGGTGTTTTAGTCGAGGGAGCACTATCCTCTAATCATGGTGCTAGAGGAGTGATTGACAGAGGTAGAGTGGGGACACGTTCGACTTTGTGAACTAGAGCATATACAAAAGTGGCCTAACCTGAGAGCACATTTAGTGCAATTGTTAGATTTGGTAGAGCGATGACATGCACCAACTTCTAGCTTCCATCTACCTACTAGGGAGGCTACGGTTAGGCTTCTAGATGTGTGGAGGATATTGTGAGTGCCCATTCAGGGGATGTATCTTGAGCATGTGCTAGAGGGTGTAGATTCCTTTTTATGGGAGTGCTTCAGGAGGTGATTATAGAGACTCCCCATTCAGAGATCCTGGCTCACCTGGAGGGAGGCATCAGAGTAAAGATTACCCCGATTGGCTATATACCTCACATCACTCATCTAGAGAATGGTGCCAGACCATCTTGGGCATGGTTTTCCCATTGGGTGGACACAAGTTCTTAGCACCCTGCTATAGGATGATGGTACAGTGTTCTATTGGGGCCAAACCATTCTGGTAGAGCTCTATCACAATCTACACATGTGTGCATACAGAGCACAAAGGAGTATGGGGCCAGGACTGACATTGCTGATGGTATGGTCCTAGGAGCACATCGATATCATATAGCTGATCACTAGATGTGAGACGTAGTAGCTTGGGGAGCCATTTGCATGTAGGTATAGGCCACCTATTTAGTACACATCCACACAGTTAGTGAGATTTTGATGCTAGTGCATGAATGTGATCATTAGATTTGAATGGACACCATATGATGGCGTAGAGCCATGGGGGAGTCTACTAGCAACAAGGAGAGAGGATGACTTAGAGGACCAGAGGTATCTCCCTTATATGCAAATAGATTTCTGGGTCATCAGATGCTCGATGCATGTAATTATCAAATATATGCCCTCTAGGGTGTAGAGGTAGTTTGGGAGAGTACAGGATGTAGTACCAGATAGATTCTTATGTCTTGTGGTGTTACGAGAGTATGATAGGTTATGGGGTCATGGGACCAACCTATGATTGGCATAGATTTCCTGGCGATCCATGCAACTAATGCCCTAGGTTCATGGGTAGGATTAGGGGGACGTAGGTATGACATTAGCCTATGCACAATGGTGGGTAGTACATTAGCCCATTAGATTGATAGTGCCTAAGGCACCACTATTGATAGAGTAGGCACAGGGAAAAGGGGATGGTGCAGGTGATGGGGGGTAGGTAGTAATTATGCCACTACCAGCATAGGGGGCACAAGAGGGGCCACAAGGGAACAGAGCTCGAGTGAGGAGGGCACCAACACAGGGGCCACCATAGGGGCCATAGGTATAGATGCCGCTAGGGCCATAGGTACAGGTGCCACTAGGGCTATAGGTACAAGGGCCATTAGGGCTAGAGAATGTAGACATGGTGAGGGCAAAGTGGGATAATCTCCATATGGAGTTTTCTCGACTCTAGGTGTGATATAGATTGAGCAAGCCTGAGTAGATAGTGCATAGCAGACCCTAGCAACACTACAGGAAAAGATGTAGGCACATAGGGCTAGGGCCGACAGTGCATAGGAGGCTTTAGTAGTCCTAGAGGCATGGAAGGATGTCAAAAAGTTTGTCAATTTTTAGATGGGGGAGGATGTGGAGGACCATACAAATATAGAGGCCCTCCACCATGAGGTAGCAACACTACAGGTAGAGTGAGACACCCATCAGGCGCAACTAGATGAGTACCATCGATAGCGAGACATAGCCAAGTAGGTAGTGCAACCTAGGGCAGCTATGGTAGTTATGCAGGAAGTGATGGTAGCCTGCATAGTAGAGACATGAGTAGTGCAAGAGGTAGCCTATTATAGGTCATTATATCATGATACTATGCCTGCTGACTAGTTGCAACTAATTTCCAGGCAACCTCAAGCTCATGGACAATAGGAGGTAGGGATAGATCAGAGCAGTCTGTGGGATAATGCCAACCTCCATGAGACAGGGGTATAAGGGGGCTGGGCCCTTATAACTTAGCTTCTAGATTTTTTATAATGAGAAATTTTGACAAAGATGCAAATGTAGCAAAGTTTTGATGATGCATTTGTTCATGATGATTCTATATGATTATTTTTATATATGGACTGTACATACATTTATTTTTCAATATATATGACATGATTTGATGGGCCTATGTGTACATGTATGATTATGATTATGCATATGATATCTATGATGTGGATACTGACATTTGTGATGCAGGATGTGTGTGATGTGATATTGCATATGATTTATATAGATGATGCCTAACGTGTGTATGATGTAGGTTTGCTGGCGACTATGAGATGTATGCATTGTGTTATTTTTATATGTATGGATGCACTATATGTACTATGAGATGGTTTTATGATGTATATGCCACTAGATATGATGTTTTATAATGGATGTATGTAATAAATTAATGTGACGAACTAATGATGCAATCAATAAAAATTCCTAATGAATAATGAATGTATCCTAAAATGTGAGTAACTACTAATGCAAAGTGAAATGAACCTAATGTAACATGAATTAACCTAATGAATGGACATCTATCAAAACTTCTCACTTGTAAGGACTAGGTAGTGTAGCATAGGAGGGGGAAATAAATAGGACCCTTGTCTCAAACATGGCTCAATAAAACCCTATACTACATGAACCCTAACTACATGATACCAAGAGATTTAGTTGTTTTTATACAAAAGAGAACACCTTAGTTTGATTTTACAAAAGAATTTGTATATTATATGCTATAGATACATAAATGACAAGGCTCCTTTGCGTAGACTAGAGACCGTAGAACAATATGTGTAGTTTGCATAGTCATGATGGAACAAATGTCATATATGCCTTGGAGAGGTCTAGGTACATCCAAAGTCTTTTTAGGGATCTTTGGTGGAACATGTACTAACCCATTTCCCCCATTGTGCAATGCATAAACATAACCTAAAACTGACACATATGTAGTAAAGCCTAAAAAATAGATCATATCACAAACAACACACGTAGTCAATGAGAACAATTTAGGTATGACCAAAATATGGAAGATCAAGGCACACCATAAAAGGCTTCCACTAACACACAAAATGAAATCAAACAAAAAGAGACCTCATGATCGAGTAGTCATTCAATCCATAGTTCCTTCAAAGAACCTTAAAGCCTAAAGGTGAATGTCGTAATGTCACATGTAGGAAGGAAGGATTCATCCTATGCAAGTTTGTTTTGTTTGACATTAGTTATCACAATTTTTTGGGTGACAAGGGCCATGAAAAGAACACATTTCTCAAATCATTAAGTCTCAAAGGTGATTTTGTTTAAGTCCTATTGTAGTCACTATTTTGGGAAAAGCTCAGTGTAATGGGATTTGAACAAGCACTCAATGGAAAAATGCATCGCGAACTAGAGGTCTTTGGAAAAAATGGGAGTGAAATGAAGCCTCACAAACAAGAGGTCTTTTTTATTGAATGTATGAAAAGCGTGAGCTAGATAAGACTTTGCACAAATAGGAAGATGAAATGGTGGAATGGGGTGAAGTGAAATGAGCCTTATAGATAATAGACCAAAAATGCTTTTTTCAGGAACTTTTTCTTCTTTTTAGTCTTTTTTTAGGAACATTTTATGAATTTTTTTTGGATTTTTCTGATTTTTTTGGTTTTTTTGTATTTTTGTGGAACTATAACAACATTGTATAGGAACTACAAAACTCAAGCATAGAACTGCTTGAGATGTTGGATATTTATAGGCTCAGGGAGAAAATCTCCCTCTAGAGTGGTGACCTAATATTCTCTAGAACCATATTTGGCTATAATGATAAATGGACCAAGCCCATTAGCTTCAAATTTTCCTTTCTTTTCATAGTTTTGGAGGTTCTTCATGTTATGCTACAAAACTAAGTCACCCACCTCAAATTCCCATGGCTTGAATTTTTTGTGATATTGAAGCTGAAGGAAATTTTGATACACATGGAGGTGGTTTAGGGCATCAAGGCATCTCTCATCAAGAAGTTGTAGCTCTTGCAAGTGAGAAAATCTATAGTCTTCTTCGGACATCAAATTCTTGAGAGAGATTCTGAGGTAAGGGAGTTCAATTTTGATGGGCAAGACAACTTCAAAACCATAAATAAAGAAAAATGGAGTGGCTCCTGTGGGGGTATGGATGGAGGTATGGTAGGCCCAAAGGGTGGGAGCAATTCAAAGGTGCTAGTTATGGCCAGCTGTGTCAACAATTTTTTTAAGGATTTTCAAAATGGTTTTATTGGTAGCTTTATCTTGGCCATTGCCTTGGGGGTAGTATTTGGTGGAAAAATGCTATGTGATTCTAAATTTCCTACACAATGTGGAAACTTCCTAATTTTTGAAAGGAATTCCATTATTAGTCATGATATCTTGAGGTATATTGAAATGATAGATAATGTAGTTCAAGATGAACTTCAAAATCTATTTTCTAGTGGTGTAGGTTAATGGGATAGCCTCGACCCACTTTGTGAAATACTCAGTGGTAGCAATAATACACTTGTGGCCATTTGCAAAATTTGGGTATACTTGACCAACAAGATCGAATCCCCAATGGGAAAAGGGCCATGGAGTGATGGTGGGTTGAAGATCTTAGGTGGGGGCATGTATCAAATCACCATGTTACTGATAAATAACACATCTCTTCACAAAATGATGGGAATCTGCTTCCACAGTAGGCCAATATAACCCATTCTAAAAATCTTTTTTGCTAACCTAAGGCCACTGGAATGGACACCAAAAATTCCTTGGTGGACCTCTTCTAATGCTATTCTAGCTTCATCTAAATTGAGACATCAGAGGAGGGTTCCATCAAAGTGTTTTCAGAAAAATGTATCACCTAGGATAGTATATTGGGCAATGTGATAGATGAAGGTTTTATGGGAATGGTTTTGTGATAGAGATAGGCAAAAATGTTGGCTTACCATGGAGACTCAGGACCAACAATCTCACAAACCAACTTTGAATCATTTTGTTCATAAGCAGGAATAAAAAGGTTCTCAACAAGAAACTCACATTTAGGACTATATTCAGGCATGGCATTGGCAATCATGGAGGTAGTGGTAGCCATAGCATCTGCTACTTTGTTATCAGCCCTTGGTATCTACTAAAAGACTATCTCTGAGAAGTGTTGTTTAAGATCCTCAAATATTCTATGATAGGGAAACAACTTTTCATCCTTTGTGAGGTATTCATCTGTAACTTGTTTAATGATGAATTGTGAGTCTCCAAAGACAAGAAGGTTTCTGATATTCCATCTGATAGCCTAACACAACCCGGTAACTAATCCTTCATACTTAGCTATATTGTTTGTTCAAGGGAATGATATCTTATAAGACTTAGGAATGAGATCTCCTTGCAGTGTAACAAAAAAAATTCATGCCCTCGATCCCTTTTATGTGAAGGAACCATCAAAAAATAACTTCCAGTATGTACTAGGGATAATAGTCATAATTGTCTCATCTGGAAAATTTGCGACTATGGGATGGTCTCCTTGAAGAGGAGCTTCAACAAGCTAATCTACAATTACTTGTCCCTTAATGGCCTTGTGATCCTTATAAACAATGTCAACTTCACTTAAAATCAAGACCCATTTTGTAGCTTGACCAGTGAGAGAGGCTTTTGATAGAAAATATTTGAGTGGATCTATTTTGGCAATGAGATGTGTAGTATGATTAAGCATATAATGGCGTAGTTTCTGTGTGCAAAAGACTACAACAAAACAAGCTTTCTCAATAGTAGTGTAATTCAACTCATAGCCAACTAATGTTTGACTGAGATAGTATATAGCTTGCTCATTACTATTGTCATCTAGTTGTGCCAAAAGGGCACCTAGGGCAATTAAAGTGGCTGAAATGTATAGGATCAATGGTCATCCTTCAATTGGAGGGACTAGAACTAGAGGATTAGCCAAGTATGCCTTAATTTGTTCAAATTATTTCTGACATAGGCAATCCCACTAAAACTTGGTGTCTTTACGAAGCAAATTTTGAAATGGATGGACCTTATTTGCTAGCTGAGCCAAAAATCATCTGATGGACTATAACTTTCCCTAAAAACTGCAGAGTTGTTTCAATGTGGTAGGTGGAGGCATTTCCATGATGGCTTTTACTTTGGTGGGATCTACCTCAATACCTCTTCTTGAACAATGTAGCCTAATAACTTGCTTGATTTGACCCCAAAGACACATTTCTTAGGATTTAGGCATACTTTATATTTCTTCAATCTTTCAAAGATGGTAGTGAGCACATCAACGTAGGAATCATGTGTCTTTGATTTTCTTAGTATGTTATCAACATAGTCCTCCATTATTACATGTAGAAAATCATAGAATATTGTAGTCATTGTGCATTGATAAGTGGCATCGACATTTTTCAAGCCAAAAGGCATGACTTGATAACAAAAGGTTCCCCATGGGGTGGTAAATGCTGTTTTATGTTGATCTTTTTTTGCAATTTTGATTTGGTTGTAACCAAAGAAACCATCCATCAAAGATAACATATCATGTCCAACAATAAAATCCACTATGATGTCTATGTTAGGAAGTGGAAAATCATCATTAGGACATGCAAGATTTAAATCTCAAAAATTTGAACAAATGTGAATGCTCCCAGATGCTTTTCCTATAGGAACAATGTTGGAGACCCACTCAGGATAATCAATAGGACAGATAAACTTTGCCTCTAACATTTTCTATAATTCTACTTTGAATAAAAGTGCTACCTTTGGATGCATTTTGCACAACTTTTACTTCATTTTTTTAATCTTGGGATCTACTGTCAAGTGATGCACAACCAAATCTATGTCTAAACTAGGCATGTCTCTGTATGTCCATGCAAAATTTATTTTACCCTTTTTAAAGAATTTGGTCATTTCCTTTTGTTCTTCAAGACTTAAGGTAGCTACAATATAGGTTATTTGTGGATTATCCTCTTTACCCAAGTTGACTAGAATTGTGTCCTCATTCAAAATAGATGACTTTTCTAGTGGTAAAGATTTGAATGGCAAGTCAATCTCTCCCTCTTCTAGTGCCTCTAGGAGGTTTTCACCAGAAGATGCATCATATATTTTATCTTTTTCTTCATCCAAAAGTGCCCTAAAAGAGTTTTCACTAGAGAATGTTTCTATTATTTTGAAATTTTTATTTTCTTTTTCACTTTTGTGACTAAGAGAGTTGGCTTGGCTACCAAAGTAGGCTTTGTCATTGTATTGGATCTTGTGTTCATAATCTTGGAGATTCTTAAGGCCAAAGAGTGCCATCACTACTTCAGTAGAGTTATAGATATCGAGAGTTGGTGGTGTGTCTTGAAGGTCCCAGTCTATCATGTCAAGGTTGGTTAGAGGTAGGTTAGTGGATAAAAGGTCGACTATGGTAATGGCATGGACATGGGTATCTAGGTCATCTTAAATGTATTGGAAGGGTACTTTGAAGAATTCCTCCTCTTCAGTCTCAAAATCATATCCAACCATGCAATAGTTGTTGGCAAAGGATACTTTGGATTTAATGGAGCCCAAACCATGTCCTTTAGGATAGCTATTAGCCTCAAGGGGTTGTCTAATTTCATCTTCTTTAGGTCCAAGGCTGGTACCATGATATCCCATGTTTTTGATGATGGGAGGGGCCTTAACATATTTATCTTTGGGAAATTCCATAGGTTCATCTTTCCATCAAAATAGAGCCAATCTAGGATATTGGATTCCATATGTTCATCACTAAGTGAACCCCAATGTTCAAATGTCATCTTGTTAACATGCATAGTATCCTTATTGGCAAGAGGTGGTAGTTGTAAAGGTTTTCCAAAGGAATGGGGGGAGAGTGGTAGTTGTCCAACACTTAAGGAATTTTCAAACTTATACTCTCCCATTCCTAAATCAGTAAAAGTAACCTTCTTCCCTATAGTATTGACTTTAGAGTCTTCCACCTTTTCTTTTCCTTTGCTAGAATTTGAATCATTATTGGATAACTCTGGCACTATTGGGGAAGGTGATTATGTTATTGTGATTAGCTTACATATAACTTTAGCAAACTCACTAATTGGACACAAATTTGGTGGTGCACCTTCCAATCTTTTACAAAAAGGAAAAGGCTGTGGGATCACCTAGAATCATGACCTCTCTTCCTTGGTGAGGAAATTTCAAGCATTGATGGTAGGTAGATGGTATCACCTTTAGTGTATGTATCCAAGGTTGACCAAGAAAAATTTTATATGGAAAATCCAAGTCTAGGACATGGCATTCAATATTTATGATGACTGGTCCAACCTTTAGTGGTAACATGATAACTCCTTTTGATTCTCTTTCTCTTTCATCATATGCTTTGATTGTTATCCTTTTGTTGACATCTAGGAGGTCTTCTGGAAGTCCCAATAAATGAATCATCTTCAATGTACATAGGTACAAATCAGATCCATTGTTTATAAGGACTCTTTTAATCTTATGTCATTGTATAAGGACCTCAATGTGGAGTGACAAATTATGGCAGGGATCAAAACCTTGGAAATCTTTATTTGTGAAGACAAGGTGTTGTTGTGTGGCAAGGTTTCCAATCATGGTAGTGAATTGGGAGGCGTTAATGTTTTCAGGAACATGAGACTCTAAAAGAGCCTTCTCCAAAATTTCTTTGTGGATGGGTGATGTGGTTAGGAGCTCTAGAATGGATATTTGTGTAGGAGTCTTACCTAACTAGGACAACACATCATAGCGAGAAGTGGGCCTTTGTGAGATGGATGGTACAATAGGTGCATGTGGAACTAATGGATTAGTGGGGTTGGGAGTGGTGGAGTGCAAAGTGATTCTTCCTTATCAAGTGGTTGCATCACAATCAAATGCTTGTAGGACAAGGGTATTCACATGAGTATCTACCTCTTCAATGCGGCCACACATGGAGTCAAAACCACATATATCATTGGTTTCTATTTTACCACAGAAGGAATCAAACCTTGATATGTGGTTAGTAGAATAGTCACAGGGTAATGCATTTGATGTGGAAGCTTGATTTTCATTTTTTGTATTGTTTTTTCCATTGTTGTTATTGTCATTGTTGTGATTAGGAAATGGCTTTTGGAATATCTCCAGCTTAGCATTTTTAGAGGGTGGTCCTCCTTCTACCTCAATTTCTCCATCATCGACAAGATTTTGAGTGAAGACTTTAAGTTTTATACACTTGTTTGTGTCATGTCCCTTGATGCAATGTATTTGCAATTTTCATTTTCCAAATACCATTTTGATTTGGGTTGATTCTCATCAAAGGGTCGTGTGTTAGGAAATACCATCAAATTGTGATCCACTAGTTTTTGGAATATGGTATCCATGGGTTCATGAAAGTTAGTGAACTTCCTATTTTGATCATAGTCATGGTTGTAATTACTGTTGTTGTGAGGAAAAAATTGTGTTTGATTGTGAGATTTCTGATTTTCATGGTTCGAATTGTTGTTGTTTCCTCCTTGAAGGTTTTGTACACGTTTAACATCAGCGACACCATCATGTGTGACACCTTTGTTTTTAAACCAAAATTTGGGTTTGCTACTATTTTTTGTGTCATTGTTTGAGGATGATGAGCTATAATGTTTAATGACACCTTTTTCTAAATGCCCATTTTCAATGCTCTTGCCTCTCTTCACTAATGTAGTGAAGTCTTCAGGGCTAGCCATCTTCATGTGAAAAGACATCTCTGGTATCAAGTTTTTGATAAACATATCCACAAGGTGGAAATCCTCAATTTTGTAGGGCATGCGATTAGCAAGGTGTCTCCACCATTGTAGAAAATTGGAAAATGTTTCACCATTTCATTGTTTTGTGTTGCACAAATCACTTAATGAGGCATGATGTTCAATGTTGTAAGAGTATTGTGCTACAAACTTCCCTATTAAATCATTGAAAGAAGTAATGGAACCCTTGGATTTTGTTCATGGATTACCAAGAAAAAAATGTTGGCATGATTCTATTTTTCTGGTGGTTGACAAGTTTTCAAAGATGACACATTTTATTCCTTGCAAGAATACTAATGATGTTGTTCATGTAGCATAGTGATTTTTTAGAGAAGTGATGAGACTACATGATCTGCCAAAGAGTATAGTTTCAAACTTAGACACCAAATTTATTGGGTATTTTTGGTTTACATTGTGGAAGAAGTTGAGGATAGATTTGAAGTTTAGTTCATCACATCATCCACAGACTAATGGATAGATAGAAGTTGTGAATCATAGTTTGGGAAACTTGCTGAGATGTTTGGTTGGAGACAAGCCAAAAGGATGGGATATGATTTTATCATAGGAAAAATTTGCATATTATAATTCTACCAACATGATTTGGTAAATCACCATTCCAGATAATATATGGGAGTAGTCTTGAAAATGCTTCTGAATTGAGGTAGTTGGATAAGGGAGGAATAAGTAGTGCTAAAGTAGAAGAATTTTTTGAACATTTGAAGAACATCCATGAGGAGGTGAGGAAGCACATCATAATGATGAATACATAGTATAAGGTTAAGAAAAATGTAAAAAGGAGGTATAAGGAATTTTAGATTGGAGATGAAGTCATGGTTCATTTGCGAAATGAGCATTTACCAATGGGTACATATAATAAGATAAAGATGAAGAAGTTTGGATAGTGCAATATAGTGAAAAGGTATGATTTTGAAAATTCTTATGAAGTGGAGTTTCCTACTGAATTGAATATTTCACTTATATTTAACATTTTAGATTTGATAGAGTATTATGAAGAAGGTGATGGAGATGAAGTTGCAAAAGCATAGTGGAATATTCTAATAACTAGTTCGACTACAAAGGAGATTGAGGAGATACCAGATAGTCATGTTGGAAAAATTACAAGGAAAAAAACTTATGAAGAATACTTGGTCAAATGGAATGGGAGGCTAGTAGAGAATTCATCATGGCTAGCAAGGTAGGAGGTTAACTATCTTGGTTTTCCTCTGAACACCTAAGACATGAAAGAGTCACTTCTCAAATTACCTTGGGGTGTCTAATGTAGGAGTATCCTAGGTGTAAGAGCAATCTTGCATCATCCAAAATTATTTTCTTTCCAATCTTTTCTATTTTAATAAGGACTAGTAGATAGGGTGTTTAGTATTTATGGGAACTTCCTATTTTTAGTAAGTTTGTCATAGTAGCTCAGAATGTTCTCATTTTCTTCATGAAGGTTCATTTTAGACTTATAAGTCTACCATAAAAATCTCATTGGTCCACCTTAAGTATCAGAGAAGTTATTACACATTTTCAGTGGATAAATTTGCCAAAAAATCTTCAGGCTCACCATTGGAGGCCTTAGAGTGCCCAGATTAGGTCCAAATGCTCAACAAAAGGGTGCTTGCACCTTATTGAGTCTATAGATTAGGAGTTGTCATTTTTGAAAAGTGGTTATTGTGTGCTAAAATGTTGTCACACTTCTATGAATTATTACATGTAAGAAAAATCAAGAATGAGCCCTCACAAATTGATCCATAGCTCTCTACTCATAGAGTGCAAGGGTTTGCAATGGAGGCCCTCAATTTGACCTATTTTTTTGCCCATGCAAGTACACCATGAGATGAGAGATTCAAAGAGGAAAAGCAAGAATGCTAGTCTCCATGATCTTCAAATATGCATGAAAATAAGATCTAATCTATGAAAGCAAAATCTAATCTATAAATGCAAGATCTAAGCTAAAAGCCCATTATGGGTGCAAGAGAGAAAAAGACAAGAAAATAGAAGTTCTCCACAAAAAGCTTTTGTATTCAAACTCCTTCAAAAATTGGTCTTCAAACCTGCAGCATAACAATAGCATAATCATGGGTGTCTAACATGAGGAGAGGGCTCTCCCTTATAAAGGAAATTATGGAGGTGAGAGGCTTCTCACAACCAATATGGGATAATAGAGCTTGATCCATGTGAGACAAAATTCCACCAATGAGAAAAGAGGAGTGGTTGAGAAAAAAGTGGTGATCCATGTGAGACAAGATTCCACCAATTAGAAAAGAGGAGTGGTTGAGGAGAAAGTGGAAAGATAAATCCCACTTAGATCACTTTTTTAAGTGTAGAGAAATTAAATAAAAAGAATTTATTTTATTTCCTTTTTTCATCAAAAGAGATATTTAAGTGAGATTTTTATTTAATTAAAAGGGAGCAAGTTCTTTTTAATTAAATAGAAGATATTTAATTAAATTAAAAGAGAGGTATTTCTCTTAATTAATTAAATGTGGATGAACTGTTTAATTAAAAGAGAGGTTTTCTTATAATTAAATGGGGATTTTATTTTATTTAATTAAAAGAGAAGATTTTCTTTTAATTAAATAAGACTTGGAATAAAATGATCAATCTTAGAAATGAAATAAATCGAATTTGATCAAGGAAATTGATTTGAAATGATTTAATAAAATATTACAAACCATTGATTCAGAAAATTTGATAAATTGATAAATTGAATAATGGGGGCCCATAGTCTAGGTGACCATTTTTGGGTGCATACATTTGCCCCTCTTTGACTAATGTGTGATCGATTCGGGAACACATGTAGTCAAAGAAAGAAATTGAAGTGTGAGGTCAATTTGGGATCACAAAACAACCCAGATGTGTGGTCGACTCGGGAACACATCAGGACAAAGAATACAAATAAATTTTAACTTGAAAAAGTCTAGGATAAAATTGATAAAATTGAATCAAGGATTGAAATTGATAATTATTGCCCCCTCCTGATTGAAATCAAAATGAGATAGAAGAGAAACAACAAATTGATAAATTTTATCAAATTGAACAAAAGATAAGGTTCTTGATGTAAGATGAAAGATATACGAATCATAGAAGCAAGGTAGATCATCAAGCATGAAATATTATGCCCCGAAGGCGATTTAGAAGAAGAGAAGTGGGGAAAAAGAAAATGGAAGATAGAAGTTTGAAAGATATGGAAAGAAATAGAAATAAGAAAAGAAAATGCTCCAAAAAATCAATCAACTGTGTAAGATATAAATTTTGATTGAGATCACGAAAGAAAATAAGGAAATGAAGATCAAAATGTGACCACAATTGATTAAATGTCCACAATAAAGATGAAAGGAGAACCCTCTCAAACTCATAATGCAGCCTAAAAATGCAAACTAACATGAAGTCTAATAATTCAAGCTACATGAAATGCAATGGTGTACTTGAAAAAGAGCAACTATAACATAGGATTTTGTGTTCATCATTCATTAGAGAATGTAAAAGAACTTATTTTCATCATTGGGCCATTATTAACGGACATCGAAAAATCACACAATCATCACTAGTTACAAATGCAACTATGAAGATATGAATGCCATTTATATTGGATTGAAATGTGGAAAGATTCTAACATAAGCATCAAAGACATAAAGGTCAAGATGACTTCGATGTTAGCTTACCCAATTTAATATAGAAAAACTATGCTTGCATCAAGGCATAGATGCCAAGATGACTATAAGAATGGTTGTGCAAAAACAATCAAGGATGGCATCTCAAATCTCCTAAGTGTTTCAAGGGGAAAACAAAAGACACTCTAGAGTTTCAAGACCACACCCACAAGCAAAAAAATAAAAATAAAAACATGTCTCATGCCTCAAGTCTTCTAGTGATGCATCATGGAGAGACTTATCAGACAAAGACACTCAACAAAAATCAATAACAATTAGTACACAGAGAAAAAAAATCATGGCATAAGTCAAGCATTAAGTGTTGCGTTTAAAAATTTAAGTGTGTTAACTGATACTAAGTTCTGAGGACAAGGATCAAATGCTTGCAGGAAGGTAAGATCACATGATGATACTGGGTAAGACCAAACCAATAAGTGTTGAAAAACACTTGATGTCAATGGGTGTTGAAAAACACCATTTGCGAGGTGTCCTAAAGACTCACACATCTAAGAAACCAAAGCTAACATAGTTATGCCCCCTAGACAAAGACCAATTCCAAACCAAGGTAACAAGGACAAGGCATGGTGGAGAAAGGCTAAGTGTCGAGGACATGTGCTAAGAAACAGGGGTGCAAAGGCCTCAAGTAGCGCCAGTTTCCAAGTTTTCACCACTTGGATTTTTTTTTTTTTTTTTCAGGACTTTTTATATATATATTTTTTTGTATTTTTGCTACCAAGGCGCCTGTTTCTAGGTTTTCACCAAGGCACTTTTTCTATTTTTTTGAATTTTTGAATTTTTTATTTTTTTTTGTATTTTTGGAATATATAATTTTTTTGAAGATACATCAAGGTGCCTTTTGCTAGGTTGTCACTAAGATGATCATTTTTTAAGGTTTTTTTTCAATTTTTAGAATTTTTACAATATATCATTTTTTTGGATTTTTTAAAATATATCAATTTTTTTGGATTTTTTTTTTTTTAGGATCAATAAATATGTACAAAGATACCCCTAGATAGAATGGGCATTAAACTCTTAAGCAAGATCACATCATGTAGTCCCAATGTCTGACAAGGTGGAGGACATGATGAAGCAATAAGCTAATGGATATTATGGATAAGCAAGGAGTGTATGAATCAAGTGAAAGTGATCTTCAAAGGTTGACTCCTCAAGAGTACCCAAGCTAGGGAAAATTTGTCATCTAAAGAACATTTGGACAAGAAATGAAAGGCCAGTATAGGATAATTCAAGAAAGCAATACAAAGAAGTAGACATGTCAAGAGACTTTATAGCATCATATTTTACTCTATTTTATTAGATCAAGACCAAAGGGGTAAATGGGAAAAGGGTAGCAAAAGGCTAGAATGAATGGAGGAAAATAGATATGAAGGCTAAACATGAAAGGAATGAAAACAAGATCATCATAAGATATCTCACAAGATAGCCAAATGTTTGTCTATAGGTCAACATTGTCAAGATCAAAGAGAGAAGATGAAATGAATGAAAGATGTAGAAGAACTACGCATGATGCCTATTTGTTAGGTTTTCATTATGGTACTTATCCAAGGCACCACAAGGGAGTGGTTTTCACCATAGGATGAATTTATTTCTCTTTACTTTTGCTACCAAGGTGCCTGATTACCATGTTTTCACTAAGGCACATTTTCAAATTTTTTATTTTTTTTCTTTTTATTTTTTAAAAATTTTTTAAATTTTTTTTTTTTTTTGGAAGAAGTCAAGCTTTTGATATAATGCTCTTTGAATGTTTAAACCATGATATACAAAGGAATTCAAATGATATGCTCAAAGATGCTAATAGGGAAAGGAAGATGGGAGACAAAAATGGAGGATATGGCTTTATGCGAAGTGAGTGAGATTAAAAAATGGAAATGAAGGCAAGATCAATGTCAACACACACCTTGAAGGGTGGCGAAAGGATGGAGAAAATGTGAATGAAGGAATATGTGAAGGAATATGGTGAGTGGATAGAAAAGGTTGCAGTTTAGGCACATGGAATGGAAGAATGCTTTTGGAAGAAGATGAAGCGGAATTCTTTGGAAGCTTGAATGTCAAATTTAATTGTTGTTCAACATTAGACTCTCTCAAGAGAGATTTTGGAATCCATATAGCCTTAGGCTTCTTTTCATTTCTTTTTGATGATTTAGAGATAATATCTTCAATGATGAATTTTGGAACCCATACTTGTCATGTAATTTTTTTCTTAGATATCTCTCTTGACTTAATGCCCCCATGTCGATTAGAAGAGACATGGTGGTCTTCTTTTTTATATGGATTCTTGAATTGCTTATTTTTCTTGTATTGAACATTCAAGTTACTTCCAAAAGACTTGTGGTTTAGGTGAGTGGGTGGATGAAAAGGATTCAAGGATATGCATCTATGTTGATCTTGAGGAAAGATAGGAGAGGGAGGGACATAAGGACCCAAAATGGATGAAGAACTAGGAGAATTGGGAGGGGAAAGTGAAGGGACATAAGGACCCAAGATGGAAGGAAAATTTGAAGGATTTAGTATTGGTGGGGGAGGTCTAAGGATGGATGCGGAAGATGCAAAAGGATAATCAATAAGTTCATTAACATCTATATGACAATCAAGGACATCAACATCTTTAGAGTGAGCATCAGGATTTTCAATAGGAACATAAACATCTTTAATAGGAGCAACTTCTTTGATAGGAGAACTTATAGCTTGAGAAGACTTAGGAAGAGTAGAAAGTGGAAGGGAACATGGAGTGGTAGAACAAGAAGATGGAAGACTTTGATCTTGACAAGGATCTTTGGATAACATAAGCATATAATTGTTCTCTTAATTTTCAATAGGCTCAACATTGGAAGTAATAGCATCATTTTTAATAACCTTAATGGAAGTATCATATTTGGAAGGAGAAAGTGTACTAAGGCCATTTTTATTGTCAATAAGCTCAGTGGTGCAAGCAGTATCTTGATCTTGCTTAGGAGAAGACTTAAGACATGGTGGAATGAATGAGAAAGGGTGTAAGGGATCAAAAGAACCATGAAATGTATCAAAAACATTGTGAAAAGAATTGGATGACATGGAAGGTTCTTGATCTTGATATTTTTTTATATTCTTTTCTTTATCATTTTTAGAGTCCTCTTGACATGAAGCCAGTGCTAAGGAGAAGGAAGCATGTTGGAATTGTATGGAAGACTTTGGAATAGTTGATGAAGGACTAGCTGAAGTAGGCATTATAGTGCATGAAGGCTTAGGCTCTTTAGGTTTAGCATTGTCATAGGTATTTGTAGCCAAGTGAAGGTTAGCTTGAGTTTCTTTTAGAGGTAGCCCTTGAGGATAACTATAGGGAACTGCATGAAAAGCATTAGGATCTTTGTTGGACGAATGATTGGTAGAAGATTTGAGAGTCTCAAAATCTTTAGGGAACGTATGGATAGTGGAGGAAGTAGAAGATGGAAGGGGAGCATTAGAAGACAAAGGTTCAAAATTAACATGATCTTTCTCAAGAGTGTAATCTTTATTTTCAGCACGAGGGTTCTTAGAAGAGGAACTCTTATCCCATTGATGTTGTATTTCAGCACAAAAAAATGCTTTCTCTTCATCAAAAAATGCAGATTTATCATTTAGGTATTGTTCACAAAATTTATCAATGTTATTTTCAAGATTTGATTCATGTGAATTACCATCAATATCTTTTCGTGACTCATCCCCTTTAAGCACAAGCATAGGACTAGGAGGACTTTTAAGAACTATTAGAATGTAATAATCATCACCATCATAATCATTGTCACTAGAAGAATTATAGATAGGCATATCACAAGACTTTTCATGTTGTCCATTATCATATGTCTCAATAAGAGGAATAAGACTCTTGGTAGAAGTAGAAGAAGAATGATATCGTGAAAAAGAGGTAGGTGAAGACCTAGATGGATGATATCTAGAAGAGTCATGGTAAGATTTAGAATATGAAGAATGTGAATGATATTTAGAAGAATTAATGTAAGACTTAGAAGATGAAGAATATGAAGGATATTTAGAAGAATCATGATAAGACTTAGAAGATAAGGAATTTGAACGATATTTAGAAGAATCATGATAAGACTTGGAGGATGAAGAATCTGTATTATATTTGGAAGAATCATGATAAGACTTGGAAGATGGAAAATCTGTATGATATTTAGAAGAATCATGATAAGACTTGGAAGATGGGAAATATTTGGAAGAAGGATATTGTGATTTGATCTTGCACATGATCCTAGCAAAGGTGTCTGATTTATCCATTTTTTAAATCATTTTTGTTGCAATGTTAGCATCCATGAATCTATTGGAGTGACAACACTTTTCAAATTCAAGAAGGAGGTGGATTTCATCTGAGCTCAAATGAGGATCCCTAAAAAGATATCCAAGATCCATGGTTCTAGAAGAAGAAGAATCAAGTATGGAAGAAGAGAAAGAATGAATAGAAGAAGGTAGACTATATGATAATAGGAGGAAAAGAATCAAGAAGACATGAAGAAGAGGAGGAGTGGAAATGATAGATTAGAAAGACATGGAAGATAAAGAAGAAAGAAGACCAAGAGTCATTTTGGAAAATTTGATACCATTTGAGATCATTTGAATGTTGAGCAACATGTAATAGCACTTGTAATCAACATGAAAGAAAAGACACTAGTTGATAGGATAACCCTAAGAAACATTGGTACCAAACTAGGATAGTAAAAGCTCTCACTTGTCCAAAAGAGATGTGATAAGATAGAATTTTGCAATAGGTGTAAACCAACACTGCCACAGAGGTGCCCACAACTTTGGGTGAATACCCTAGCACATATGGACCAGGAGGATGATTGACCCAAATTATAAATAATTAAAATTGAACTTTGATGAAAGCGAATGGAAAAGAGATTACTAAGACTCTCCAAGTGTAATATCAAAGGATCTAAGTGTATATCTTTCTCAATAAGGACGGTTTCTAACTTACCAACTCTAAACAAGGTCTCTTGTGAAATCAATGATTACTAATTCAAGAGGTCAAAGCACAATAACCCATGGTGCAAAAAGGCTTTTAACAATGAGAAAAGTAGCCTAATCCAAATAGAACCAACCTAGGGAGACTAGAAATAATGGGATAACAAAGTTATTCGATCGTAAAGTCTCAACTCAGGAACCCATATTTGTTTTAAAAGATCAAGTAAGCACATCAATAGGTTTTCATCATTGAATAGGCACATAAGAAAACAATCAAGGAGTTCAAGCAAGCAGTCTTCAAATAATGAGCATGGGCAAAAACAACCTTGCGCATGAGCAATCAAGTGACTTAGTTTATGCTAATCCCTAGGAGAGCTAATTGTGTATGTTCTCAAAGATTTTCACAATCATTGCATACATCCATAGAAAATAAAAGTTGGCCTCTCTAAGGTTTTTAGTAATAGTTTGACTCTACAACTTTTATGATTCACAGGGGTGACCTCCAATCCCGGCACACCAAGGTTTTGACATAGTCTGAGAACTTAATCTTCAAGAGCTGCTAGGGAGATCTGACAACCCACAATGAACCATACCCCATGGAGATTTCTTCCACGAGGACATTTATATAGCGATTGTTGCAACCACGACAAAAGTGACTATTACCGCTTGAGGTTTCGTCCGCAGTTTGCCCTATATAGGGATTTTCTACTATGGTTAACCCTCTCTAAAGGTGACCGACTCACAATAGTGGACCACAAGGGGACTTAGCTTTCAGATCCAAGGTTTTGACACCTTTTCACTTTTAGCCCAATCAAAGCAAGCAGATTAATTCGACACGCTAACTAAGATTATCTCAAGATCTATGATATCAACCCCTAGTGATCTATCAACCTCTCCGAAGAAAGGATGCCTCAATCACCAAGTTGAAGATCCATCTATCTAAGAGATTCTCAAAGTATCCTCCCCACCTACAAGGAATCCATCTTTGAGAGGAGTTTCACTAGGAACTCACTCCCTCAAGATCCACGAATAGTATTCATGGGGCCTAATTACTATGTGTGTATAGATGTTAATTCCCCAAAAGCAAATCTATCCAAGAATAATCAAAAAGCACAAGATGGTACACTTAACACTTTAACTAATGCAAGGTGAGTCCAAAGATGTGGAACACTTAACCCCTCACACAAGCCAAAACGAGTCCACAACTCAAAGATTAGTGAGTTCTAGAAAGCACAAGAGGGTTGCCAAGTGGAGCACTTAATGCTTCTATCCTGTAGATCCCTCCCCTTTAATGTGGCACTGATCTTGCAACCACGAGGTGGAATGAGGGGCCGACGGATTCAGCGAGTCCAATAACCCAATATAGCTATCTAAATCTATCACTAATAATCAAGCTTGCTAAATAAAAATAAATGGAGATTACAACCTAGTATCAATTATGCATGTGTTTGAAAAATAAAAGCATAAGCAAAACACACAAGCTAGACACATGAGAGGTTCATTTTAAGGTTCCAAATCAAAGTGTTATCAGACAAAGAAGAATACTTGAAGTCCTCGCAACGCGCTTAGTAGATCTTACCTATTTTTAACAAATTTAGCACATTTTTCCAATGAAATCACAAGTTGCTGCTATGCTATTCCAAAAAAATCAAAAAACACAGAAAAACCCAAAATAGTGAGCAGTTAGTAGAAAAAACCAGAAAAACACAAAAATCCCTGCAAAAAAAATACGAATAACCTAGTCAACATGATTAGACCTTTTTTTTGCTATGATTTCGGACCCAAAAATAGAAATAAAAAGAAGAGACCCCTACTAAAAACTAAAGAGCTTTCTAAAAATGAAAGAAATTCAAAAAAATCACTTCATTTGTGCCCTAGGGACCCAATTTTTCAAAATAGGCTAGATTCATCAAATCAAGTTTTTGATCCTTAATACGACCTCAAAATTCAAAACAAAAAGAAAGAACCCCCTTTAAAATTCAAAAAGCTTTCTGAAAATGTAAATTTTTCTGAAAAATATGCTGATTTGCGATCAGAAATGGCTTTTTATGAAAAATAAAAAGAAATTCATAACTCACGCAAATCATGTCAAAATTCTCTGAATGTTGAACACATACCCAACCCACAAAAAAAATTTCAGAACCAAAATCTAAGTGGTATAAAAGATATGATTAAATCTTTAAACCAACTAGATTTTTTGCCTGCAAACCAATCTATATATGGGTTGGCCTTAAAACCAAAGTGAAAAATTTACAAAAGCACTTGATTAGATCCAATATGCTGCTGTAAAAAACTAGAGATGAAAAATAAAAGTAAATGGAGCTAGAAACTTGATTCAAGCCCCACGGTGGGCGCCAAAGATGTGTGCTAAAATGTTGTCACACTTCTATGAATCATTACATGTAAGAAAAATCAAGAATGAGCCCTCACAAATCGATCCATAGCTCTCTACTCATAGAGTGCAAGGGTTTGCAATGGAGGCCCTTAGTTTGACCTATTTTTGTGCCCATGCAAGTACACCATGAGATGAGAGATTCAAAGAGGAAAAACAAGAATGCTAGTCTCCATGATCTTCAAATATGCATGAAAATAAGATCTAATCTATGAAAGCAAAATCTAATCTATAAATGCAAGATCTAAGCTAAAAGCCCATGATGGGTGCAAGAGAGAAAAAGACAAGAAAATAGAAGTTCTCCACAAAAAGCTTTTGTATTCAAACTCCTTCAAAAATTGGTCTTCAAACCTGCAGCATAATGATAGCATAATCATGGGTGTCTAACATGAGTAGAGGGCTCTCCCTTATAAAGGAAATTATGGAGGTGAGAGGCTTCTCACAACCAATATGGGATAATAGAGCTTGATCCATGTGAGACAAAATTCCACCAATGAGAAAAGAGGAGTGGTTGAGAAAAAAGTGGTGATCCATGTGAGACAAGATTCTACCAATTAGAAAAGAGGAGTGGTTGAGGAGAAAGTGGAAAGATAAATTCCACTTAGATCACTTTTTTAAGTGTAGAGAAATTAAATAAAAAGAATTTATTTTATTTCCTTTTTTCATCAAAAGAGATATTTAAGTGGGATTTTTATTTAATTAAAAGGGAGCAAGTTCTTTTTAATTAAATAGAAGATATTTAATTAAATTAAAAGAGAGGTTTTTCTCTTAATTAATTAAATGTGGATGAACTGTTTAATTAAAAGAGAGGTTTTCTTTTAATTAAATGGGGATTTTATTTTATTTAATTAAAAAAGAAGATTTTCTTTTAATTAAATAAGACTTGGAATAAAATGATCAATCTTAGAAATGAAATAAATCGAATTTGATCAAGGAAATTGAGTTGAAATGATTTAATAAAATATTAAAAACCATTGATTCAGAAAATTTGATAAATTGATAAATTGAATAATGGGGGCCCATAGTCTAGGCGACCATTTTTGGGTGCATACAATTATAATAGACAATCGGAGCAATGGTTCGTGAGTTATGACATTTCAAAGTTGGGCTACTCGAAATATCTAAAATAATTGTCAAAGATGTATTTGGCCAACCCTATATGTATTGTTATGGTCTGTCAGCCCTAGGTATTAAGTTTCAATGTCTAGAAACTTCTCAGGTAGCATAAAATTTCCTATTTATGAAAGGCTCAAACATTGTCTAGGACAACTTTAGGTGGTAGTTCGCAGCTTAGTCTTGCATATTACTATAATGAAGGCACCCATGTGGGTTAGCATTTTGTACTTGTGAATTCTGTAATTCTGCATTTGTGATGCAAATAAGAAGTCCATATTTTTTTGCATTTTCTATTGTTTCTTTCTTTATGTTATGAGTTTATGGTTTTAAGGGGAGCACCCTCCATCACAAATAGCATAGAGTTCCATATCTATTTATTGATAAAGAGGATTTGAAAAGAAGAGATAGCAAGGTGAGCTAGTAAAGTTGTTGAGTAGAAAGAAGTCAAGTATTATGGAACTACAATGGGAACTTGATAAGTTGGTCACTGACAAGATAATGTGTTATTTAATCAATACATGAAGTAAAGAAGACAAGTGGGTTGATGTATGATTGAAATGAAAAGAGTTGAGTTAAACCCTAAGAATGACTGAGGTTTAGTGTTGGTCAGTTAATGGAGTTGGAATAGAATATTAAGGAGCTTAAGTAGATGTTGAAAAAATAGTTTAACTTGAGTGATAGCTATTGCCAAGAAAGTTGATGAAGAAAATGTTTGTAGTGACCGAGCATAGTAATGGTTGAGTGAACCAATAGACAACAAGAGAAATAAAATAGTGTATGTCAAGCTACATAGTGATAACTAAGTAGAAAGACTTAGTGATTGCCGATGTGACCAAAAGTTATAGTTTGTAAGAGAATTGAGTTTTAGGTTGACATGGTTAAATTTTTGGATGAGTCAAAGCACAAGAATGATAAGGATGGATGATATGGCATATTTAATCTATGAAGAGAGTTTGTTATATGATCAAATGCAAATATTTGATTAGAAGTTTCTAGAAGTGTCAAGAAAGGAGAAGGAGAAAAAAATGATGGAAGGATTCAATGAACTTGAACTAACCCTAAGATCTACGGTGATGCTAAAGATACAAAAGGTCAAAATTACCTATTTAAGGAGATACAAGAGATGTTTTCTAAGGTTGGTTGATTGTTGATTGGCAATCTTAAGGAGAAGCTATGAGGAGAAGAGTAGAAGAGGAGAAGTATGAAGAGATTAGTGAAATATGATTTCTTGAAGAAAAACCAAGAAGATCAATGATGGAGATGATAATGGAGGCCAGTCAATGAACTAGTAAATGAGAAAATGAAGATACAAATTTGAAAAGTGAGATGTATTTTATAGTTAAAACCTATTGTTACATTCTAACCATTGTGATAGTCAAAACACTTTAATCAAAATTCATGTAACACTTATTTTGTAAATCCTTTAATCAAGGTGAAGTTCTAATGGAATGATCCAAAGTCCTCTAAAAAGGACACTCCTAATATGGTGATTAAATCCTTTAATACGGTCACATTTAATAGTGTCTTTTGTAACCTTTAACAAGGTTGGCTCTCACTTTAGAAGAGTGAAAATTTTCTAGCATGTTACTTGGTGTTTATTCCTAAATTGTATTTCCACATTAAATCTTGGTGTCAAAGTGTTATTTACATGTTTGGATGTTAATTTATATATTTTATTCTTATAGTTGTTTATTTTACTATTAGCCCACACACACATAAACAAAATAGAAAGTTAAATAATCTCACATTGATGTTATATTACTTTATGGACCGAGTTGTTAAATGAGATTGTTTGAAGATGTTGAAAGTTGAATTGATACATATGGACCCAAGGATAACTTATTCACACCCCCTCTTAGTTATTCTAAATCATTATAATAATTTCTATTAGAGAATTGGTGCTTGTAAGGAAAGTTTGAAGGGACTCAAGTTTAATATATCAAGATGTACAAGAGAGATATCCAAGATGAATAAGGAGAACTTCTTAGCATGAAAATACTTGATGAAATTTCACTTATGTGGGATTGGATATTATACATCATACTAACTAGATAATGAATACATTAAGATACATAGACCCATGATTGTTGAACAAATGAAATAGAAGGAGTACAATCAAATGATGATTCAACTTGTAGCAGCCCTAAGTTATGTTGAATTTGATGATGTGAAGTAACACACTACTGTATAGGAAATGTGGGAAAAGTTAGAAAAAATCCATGGAGGAGACAAAAATTTATTGAGAGCTAAGTTAGAAAGCTTGAGATGCAAGTTTGATGATATGAGAATAGAAATCATGTGAGACCATTACACAATACTATGGTTGAATCAAAGAAGTGGTGAATGTTATCAGAGGAGCTAGAGGCATCATATATGATGAGAGTGTGATAAGTAAGGTATTGAGGATTTTACTTCCTATCTATGAATTTAGAGTATCTAAAATTCAAGAACTAAGATGTATACTTGGTAATGATCTAACCTTGGATAGTCTAGTTGGTAGAGTCACTGCATTTGAACTATCAATTTTTTATAATTATTCCCCTACTAGAGTTGAATATTATTTTAAGGCTAAAATGAACCTTGACGGATCTAAGAGAAAGAAGAAAAGAAAGTATGTGGAAATGATAGTGAATTTGATGATGATATTAATAAACTTGAAGCATTATTGGCTAGAAGACTACCTAGAGGAAAAGGAAAATACAAAGATAAACTTCCTATAATTTATTTTACATGTAACAAAGTTAGTCATATTGTTGCAAGATATCCTAATAGAGATGAGAAGGATGAAAATAAATATTTCAAGTATAGAGGAAGGAGAGATAATAGAGACAATAGAGGTAACAAAGACTACAAAGACAAATGTAATAAATATTGCTACATTGCTGAATAAGTTGTTTATGTTGCAATGAAAGATGATTCTAATTCTGATGAGAAAAATGCATTAATTTCACATGTGAGTAAGAATGATAAATGGATAATTGATAATGGCTTCTCACATCAGATGACTTGTGATACAAGAAAGTTTCAGAAGATAGAATATTAAAATGGAAGTAGTGTTAAGTTTGGAAATGATGCACCATGTTATGTGAAAGGTAAAGGATCAATTCTACTAAATGATAAGATCAAATGTGGTGATGCATATTTGGTTGATGGTTTGAAATATAACTTGTTGAGTGTGGCATAGTTGATAAGTTTATGCTATAGAGCTGAGTTCCAAAAAAATAAGGAAAAGATCTATGATTCTATTGGTAAACTTATTGGAAGTGGAAAAAAAACAAGAGGTAACTTGTTCTATCTAGACTTATATGAAGATACTTTCTTATTTACACAAGTTGAGTATGTTTGGTTAGGGCATAAGAGGTTATTTCATGTGAACTTTGATAATTTGGTAAGTTCTTGTAAGATGAAAAGAGTTAGAGGATTACCAAGGTTGAGAAAAACTAATAAGGTGATTTGCAAACAATGTCAAATGAGTAAAATGACAATGTGTAGCTTCAAGAGAAGACCTATTGTTTTGATGACATTTTGGAACTGCTTTGTATTGATTTATGTGGTCCTATTGGAGTGAAAATTTATAGTGCTGATAAATATTTCATTCTATTTGTTGATGACTATTATAGAGTGAGGACTTTTATATTTCTTAAATAAATAGCTGATGCATTTCAAATGTTTTAAGTGGTATTTGGCTAGAGTTGAAAAGGAAACATGAAATAGTGTGAAGTTCTTGAGACCAAATAGTGGAGGGAAATTCATATTGGATGGGTTCAATATATTTTGAAATGACAATGGAATCAAGAGACAAATGAGTTCCCCAAGGAATAACACTAACAAAATTTTGGAAAGTACAAATGTTAGAGTTGATGAATTTACAAAAAAAAGAATGAAGAAGAGTGCAAGAAATAACCTGAAGAATACGAACAAAAATTCTATATCTATGAAGGTGAACCTTGTATCTTACCTGAAATAGGAAAGGTGGCCTCTAAGAATCAATAGCAAGGTACTACTGAGGTTCTATAGAATAATTTTGTTGAGCATCAATATGCTATCGAGCATTAGGCTATAGGAGCCAAGTCACAGATATACACTACCCACTATTAGATAGAGGAAGCTAAGTTGTAGCTAAAAATACTTGAAGAAGAAGAGAAATTTGAATGCAGTGAACATCAACAAGGAGAAATGAGACTTGAATATATTTTGGCAAAGTATGTGAGAAGACATCATGTGTCGATCAAATCATTGGAGACAAAGATCTAGGAGTAATGACAAGAAGAAAAATAAAGAATGATACATGATTATTATGTGAATTTGAGCCCAAATTAGTTAAAGATGCTTTGGATAATGAATATTGGAAAGGAGGAATGAATGAAGAGACTTAACAAATTGAGAAAAATAAGACATGGAAATTAGTACCCAGACTAAAGGATAAGAATGTGACTGGAACTAAATGGGTGTTCAGAAACATGCTGAATGAAAAAGTTCAAGTCACAAGGAACAAGACAAGATTAGTTTGTAAGGGATATGCACAAGAAGAAGGAGTTGACTATGGTGAAACTTTTTCCCTAGTTGCAAGGTTGGAAAGAGTAAGAAATTTTCTTGCATATGCTGGTTACAATGGATTCAAAGTATATCAAATGGATGTCAAATCTACATTTTTGAATGGAATCTTAAAAAAAGAAGTCTACATTGAACAATCTAAAGGTTTTGTTGATCCAAGCAAGAGGAACATGGTATGTAAGTTAAACAAACCCTTTTCATGGTTTGAAACAAACCCCTAGGATGATATGGAAGGTTACACAATTATTTGGTGAAAATTGGTTTTGCAAGTACAATGACAATAGCAATTTGTATTTGAAAAGTGAATCTGAAAGTAAGATATTGCTAGCAAAATTTTTGTTGATGATATCATATTTAGAAGAAAAGATTCAATGTGTAAGTTATTTTCTAATCAAATGAAGATGAAATTTGAGATGTCAATGTTTGGAGAGATCAAATTCTTTTTTGATTTTCAAGTATATCAAATGAAATGTGGCATATACATTACATAATCTAAGTATGTCAAGGAGATATTGAAGACTTTTGGAATTGAAGACTCAAGACTAGTTGGAACATCTATGATAACTAGAATTAAGTTGTTAAAGAATGATGATTTTATTGAGGTGAATCAAACATTGTATAGGTCAATGATTGGAAAACTTGAATATGTTATACATAGTAGACCTGACATTGCATTACCATTTGAAATTGTTGTAGATTCTCTACTAATCCTCAAGAAAATCATATGATGGAAGTGAAAAGGATAATGAGATATTTGAAAGGAACATAAGAGTATGCATTATGGTATGAAAAATTTTATAAGTTGAGTTAAAGGTTTACACTAATGTAGATTGGGTTGGAAGTGTTGATGATAGAAAGAGTACAAGTGGAGGTTCTTTCTTTCTAGGAAAGAGATTGATTTCATGGACATGCAAGAAGAAGAATTGTATTTCACAATCCATAGTAGAGGTTGAATATGTTTTTGTAGCATTGAATTATTCTAACATTGTATAGATCAATAAATTGTTGAAAGGTCTGAAGGAAGAGATTACTGAATGTATTGTGATATATTATGATAACACAAGTTCTATAAACATATCAAAGAACCCTGTGATATACACAAAGACTAAAAATATTCAAATCAAGTATTATTACTTGAGAGAGATGATACAAGACAAAGAAGTGAAATTGGAATATGTGAACACAAAAGAAAAGATAGCTGACATATTCATAGAGGCACTACCTAAGGATTATTTTGAGTATCTAAGAGGTAAGTTAGGGGTTATTCCCCTACCCAAAGAAAACTAAGAAGAGATGTTGCATTGCATCAATTGTAATGATTAGAATATCTTACAAATTGATGCATGAGGTCATACTTTAGGATCTTCCTAAGGGTGTGAAAATAAAGACACTAAACTATGAGAAGATGAATTTTCATGGAGTTATGAAGCAAGATGATGGAATGAAATTTCAATATCAATTAGTGCAGTAACATAAAGATGTTATGTATGCTAGAGAAAAGAGAAGAGATGGATGTGAATGGCTGATGTCTTTGGTATTGTTGTCAAAGAGGGAGAGATATATTTAGTTACCATACAAGTATTCATATAACGAGGGAGATGATTTTGTAGTTGTCATGATTTGACACATAGAGAGAGACATATCTTGCTAAAGGTGTTGAATTTATTAGAAAAAGAGGGAGATATGACAAAGAAAGAGTATGTGCTAAAATAATGAAATGAAAAAAGGAGCATCCAAAGAATGCATTGAATGAGAATCATAATGAAACTAAGAAAGAGAGAACAAACATAGAGGGAGATGATAGTATAATTTCAAATAAATACACAATGAATATTTTTGATTACATGGTAATGAGAGGTTTTCCCATCATTGCCAAAGATGGTGATTATTGGAAATTACATTTAGAATTATTGTTATGTTTTTATTGATGTAAGACATTGTCTAACATACTAGAGAGACATTTACTAAAATTTTAGTGTGTCATATTTGTTTATTGATGAAGAGGATTTGAAAAGAAGATATAGCAAGGTGAGATAGTCAAGTTGTTGAGTAGAAAGAAGTCCAGTATTATGGAACTACAATGGGAACTTGATAAATTGGTCACTGACAATATAATGTGTTTTTTAATCAATATATGAAGTGAGGAAGACATGTGAATTGATGTATGATTGAAATTAAAAGGGTTGAGTTAAACCCTCAGCATGATAAAGCATCAGTATTGGTCTATCAATGAAGGAGCTAGAACATAAGATCAAGGAACTTAAGTAGAAGTAGAATAAACTATTTAAATTGAGTGATATTTATTGTTGAGCAAGTTGGTGAAGAAAATGCTAGTAGTGACCGAGCTTAGTAATGACCAAGAAAGACAATATATGTTGAGAGAAATAGAATAGTATATTTTGATCTACATAGTGATGACCGAGAAGAAGGACTTAGTAATTTTTGAGTGATAGAAAAAGTTAAATTTGTAAAAGATTCAAGTTTGAGGCCAACACAATTGAATTTTTGCATGAGTTAAAGTGCCAGTGTGATAAGGATTGATGAGTTGGCATATTTAATGTATGAAGAGAGATTTTTATATGATCAAAGGCAAGGATTTGATTAGAATTTTATAGAAGTATTAAGAAAGGAGAAGGAGGAAAAAATGATGGAAGTATTCAATGAATCTGACATAACCTTAAGATCTACAATGATGTTTAAGTATCAAAAGGTTAAAATTACCTATTTATATAGTCATAAGAGATGTTTTCTATGGTTGGTTTGATATTGATTGGAAATATTAAGGATAAGTTATGAGGAGTAGATAAGTAGAGGAAAAGTGTGTATATATTAGTGAATTATGATTTCTTGAAGGGATGTCAAGAAGATGAGTGATGGAGATGATAATGAAGGCCAATCAATGAACCAACAGATGATCAAATGGAAATGTACATTTGAAAAGTTTGTTGTATTTTATAGATCAAACCTACTGTTACATTCTAACCATTGTGATAGTCAAAAACCTTTAATCAAGATTGACATAACAATCATTTTGTAAATCCTTTAATCAAGGTGACGTTCTAGTGGAATGATCCAAAGTCCTCTAACAAGGCCACTCCTAATAGGGTGATTAAATCCTTAACAAGGTCACATTTAATAATATTTTTTGTAACCTTTAATAGGGTTAGATCTTAACCAAGCTCATTTCAAAAGAGTGAAAAATTGGTAGCATGTTACTTGGTGGTTTTTTTCAAATTGGGTTTCCACATTATATCTTGGTGTTAAAGTGTTATTTACATGTGTGAATGTTACTTTATGTATGATATTATTACATTTTTTTATTTTACTCTTAGTTAGCACACACATAGACATAACATAAAGTTAAAGAATGTTGCATTGCTAATATATTTCTATATGGACAGAGCTATGAGATTGTTTGAAGCTATTGAAAGTTGAATTGATACATCTAGACCTAAGAATAACTAATTCACCCCCATCTAAGTTATTCTAAATATTTTTAACAAGATGTTCCTACATCAAACACTTGGGTTTGAAAATAAATGATTCTCCAAATCATTAGTGTCTCACAACTTGAGCTAAATCCAACTTAGATTGAGGAATACATGAAGATTCTTCAACTCGTATGTTCCTCCTCATTCACCAAGTAATATATGTAATATTTTTCCCTTGTGCTTTAACAAATTTATTGTTCTAAGATCTATCCAAATTCTTATATTTTCTTCTTAGGATAATCACTTAGTATTATCACTTCTTCATCAAGTTCATGATACTCATAAAATCAGCAATGTTAAATATAAGTGATATATCAATGTCCTCAGGTAACTCAACTTCATAAGCATTTCCACTATCAAAATTTTTAAGTATCCTACAAGGACCAAATTTCTTCATATTCAACTTACTATATGTTCCAATAGGAAATCTACTTTTCTTCAAATGGACCATCACTTCATCATCAAACTCAAAAACTTGATGTCTCCTTGACTTATTTGCATTATACTTGTATGTTTATTTACTCTAATCCAACTTATGTTTCACCTTCTCATGCATTTAATTCATATATTTAGCAAATGTTTCCCCTTCAATACTTCTCTTCTCTTCTCCAAAAATGTTCCTTAATTCTAATATACCCGTCATATTCATGTTAGTAAATGATGGAAAGCTTAGAGGGGTTAGTGGAGGAGTGGGATGGTGATGTTGGTTCAAACTTCAATTATCTATGTGGCAAAAATGGTGCTAGTGAGAAGGAAGTTGGTTTTCAAAGGGAAGAGTAGGGGCTTCATACCCTATTGTTTGCTTTATCCCTGATAGCATTATATTCTCAGAATATTTAGGAGGTTCCTTTGATAATACATTGAAGAATGACTTAGTAGGGAATTAGGTTAGAGCACCAAAGGTTGTCATCTCACTTCCTTTGAGTGTTGTCTCTAGATATGGAAAAGGGGGTCCTGAGGTATCTTTAAAAGTAGAGTCTAGGGGTCAAATGATAGGGATATTCAAATGGAAACAAAAAGATAGGGGGAAGCTATTAAGAGCCACCTTGAACAACAAGACCTTGATTCCTATAAAACCTATTAAAGTGGGATGCTAAAATGGGGAGTTCTCAATTTTTATTCTTGACCCTCTCCTAGATTCTTCTATTTTAGCTTTAAAGATGACACTAGTAGGTAAGTTTCTTGGATCCCATCCCAATATTGAACCACTTTTTTCCCATGTTAAAATAAAATGATATGTGAAAGGCCAAGTTGAGATTATGACCCTTCCCAAGGGTTACACATCCTTCAAGTTCTCTAATAAAGAGAAATGTAACCAAATACGTTGTGAGGGACCTTGGATGATAAATTAAATGGCTCTCCCTTTTCATAAATGGGCTTCGAAATGGAACTTTGAGGAAAATAATTTTGCCTCTATCCATGTTTGGGTTAGACTTCCTAGGTTGTTGCTAGATTTTTGGAATGAAGAATTTTTTAAAGGGATTGTTGCTTGTTTTGGATAGTTACTAGTTGTTGATGAATGTACATCCACTAGATCTAGGCTGATCTTTGCTCAAATTTGTGTCAATGTTTATATATTAGAGAACCTATCATTTGTTATTATGATCAATTCTAAGAAGGATTTGCTAAAATAGGAGGTGGAATTTCAAATCCTTCCCCTTTCCTATTTTATTGGTCATAAGATAGGTCATTGGGCTAAAAATCACCCCAAAAAATCCAAAAGGGTGTCCAACCTCATCCTCCCCCAAGGCAGAAAAGGAGTGGATCCATAAATAAGGAGATATTTCTAATAAGGATTCTAAATCAAAGGTCTTTTTTTAGATGAACCAACATGTTCTTTCATCCCTGGAGGAAGTAAAAATGGTGGTCTATCTTCTTGAGCCGAATATTGCCAATTAGTGCATTAGATCCCTTAGGAGGTAGTTTTTTTTGTCTCCCCTAGTTGTGGATAATACTTTTGATTTAGAGTTGAAGATAATTTTTTTGCACTCCCAGAGGGTTGACCTTCCTATGAATTGGGATCTTCAAGGTGATGGCTTATTTGGTGGGGCTTCTGAGGAAGTATTTGATTGGGATATGCATGATGCTATAGGTCCCCTTAGGTTAGTTATTATTGAAATGGAGGGATTCCTTTCTTCTAATGGGTTGATCTAGAATATCCAAGTGGTATTACCTGGAACTTCAGTCACAAGTCTGAAGGTAGTTGTAAAGTTTTTGGAGCTGCATGCTCAGCCTTGGAACTCCTCTTAATGGTTAGAGATCCCTTCTCAAGTTGCTGAAAATTGTTTTTCTTTGGAAGATTAGGTGTTTGAAGTCTTTGTAAAGACAAACTCTATGATTTCTACATCTGATCATCCTTGGTAGTTTATGAATAATGGGATAAAATTTAAGCAATAATTATCTGCTTTTGTTGATAAAGTGAACCAAAATCTTATTAGACTAGATGTTGGGGGCAAGAAATTAGGTCTAGGTAAGATAAATAAAACAAAGGCTTGACAGTTAGATGCTAAATAAGATATTATGGATGGAAAACAAAGAACCATACACGAGATCTTCTCTCCAAGTTATAAATAAAGATTATGTCCTAGAATATAAGGGGATTCAATTCCTTTCATAGGAAATATGTAGTGAGATATGTGATTTGGGATCATAAACTGAATGTGTTGCTAATCCAAGAAACCAAGATGTCTAAAGAAAATGTTGAAATTCTTTCTTTTTTCAAGAATAGAAAAGTGGTAGGGTGTAGTTCTGAAGGAGTCTTATGAGGTGTGGCTATCTTTTGGAATAGTCTTCTTATTCAAGGTTTGGTCCTTTTGGCTTAAAATGATATTATTTGTATTATTTTTTCTCACATTAGAGATAATTTCTCTTAGATTTTCTCTAATGTCTATGCCCCGAACTCAAAAAAAGGAGGTTGGCTTTTTGGGAAAGGTTGGATAATTTTAGAAACTCTATTATGGATCTCCCTTGGCTGTTTATGGGAGACTTTAACTCTCCCCTTAATGATAAGGATAAAATAGGGGACATCTCTTCCCAAATTAATTTAGATGGTAGGCTAGATGTAATGGATTTCATTACTTTGTATGCTTTGTTGGATGTGGATCTCTGAGAATGCTCCTATGCATGGTCAAACCATAGAAAGGGTAAACATCATATTCTAGTGACACTAGATAGAGATCTTATCTTGGGTGATTAGCTCAATAGATTCAATTATTCTCTTTATTCTATCACTAAGATTGGGTTTTATCACTTCCCAATTTCTTTGTTGGCTTATTCCCTAGTTGTCAAGTATAATTTTCCTTATAGGTTTGAAAGCATGTGGATAGAACACCCTAGTTTGATGTCCTTGTTTAGGATTAGTGGAAGGTGAAGGTTGATAGGTTAGTAATGTTTAGGATAGCTAAAAATCTCAATCATATTGAAAATAAAGTCAAACCTTAGAAAAAAAAACTTTTAGAGATATCTTTCAACCAAAAACTATCAGAAAAAATGGTTTGGATGAAGTTTTTAAGGCTATCCAAAGGGATGGGTATTGCTAGGGTAATACTAAGGAGGATATTATGAGAAAATAAGAGTTTTATTAAAGGAAAAGGTCAAGATCCTTTTGGCAAAAGGCTAGAGATAAGAATACTAGGATTTTTCATCTTGTGGCATCTAAAAATAGAGATTCCAAAAGGGTTTTGAACATCTCTACTAAGAAAGGAGATGTGCACTCTGATGTGGAAAGTATTGAAAAAAGGAGATCCTCTTTCTCCTTTTCTTATTGCATTTATGGTGGACATCCTTAGTAGGTCTCTCAGTTCTCACATGTCTAAAGGGTTGATTGCTAGTCTTAAACCTTGTTCTAATAATCTTACTTTCTCTAATGATAATTTTTTTGATGATAATATCATGATGGGGGAATTTACAATTAAGGAGGAAAGACACTTTAAATATTGCCTCCAAGTGTGCATTGATGCCTAAAGATATTTGATTAATTGAGACAAAACCTCTATCTTCTTTATCAATACCCCTATTCCTATATATGGAAGAATCAATAGAATCCTAGAATGTAAAATTGAGAACATGGCTAATTCCTATACAGGCCAACCTTTAGGGATAAAACCTTTGGAGGCCTTATGGGATAAGTTGGCTAATAGATTTAATACAAAATTGGTTGTATGGAAGGGTGCCCTCCTTATCCAAGAAGGAAAGATTCAACTTCTTAAATCTACTTTAGAAAACTTGCCTATTTATGCTATTAGTTTGTTCAAAATGTTGATTAAGTTTTGGACACCATAGAAAAAATCTAGAGGAATTTTCCTTCGTCTAGAGTGGAGGAAAAATAAAGGCTACTATTGGTTTCTTGGGATAAAGTTGTTGGAAATATGGCTAAGTAAGTTGAGTAAAGGGTTGTCATTTGTGGAAACATATATCTCTAAAGAGATGATAGATTGTACAGTTAAAGATTCCATGACTAGAGACATAAAATTGTCTAAGTGTTAGACAATTTTAATATTTGTATAGAGTTAGTTTTTGATATTGAGAAGTCTACAATGAAAATTGGCATGTATTCAGTTAAGGATAGATAGAAAAAAGTGTCTTGATGATGTATCCAAATGCTTAGATCAATACAAAACAAGTTATGGGTCAAACACTAGTAAAGACAGTGAACAAAGAAAAACAAAGCACAATAGAAACATAGGGATAAATGATTAAGGAATTATTTTTTTTACAAAATAATTACTTATCTAATTAGGGATGAAATACTAGATGTTAAATCTAAGAGGGAAAGTGTTAATTTTGTATTTTGTCAAGTGTGTGGAAGCATCGAGGCTGACTAATCAATAATTTTGTAAAGTAAAGGTATATGTAAGGAATAATAACTTGTGAAGTTATGTAGATGTGGTAATGAAATAAAAGTGATATGTGGGCTTATAGAATGATTGTATGTATGATATGTGAACCTCATGTGATGCAAAGTTTGATGTATGACAAGAAGGAATGCAAAGTACATCAATAAGATGTTTTTGTATCTATCTTTAGTGTAAATGAGCTACATTGTATAATTGCATGTTAGGGAAGTGGGCTCTTCTCGCATACAATTTTAATTGTATTACCAACTTCTAACAAGGTTGAGGTTTTTAACACAACCTTATCCTCTAACAAGGACCAAGATACTATATGTACTTCATAGACTCTTAATAGGGTCAATATCTTTAACAAGATTCTTTTGTTTAGTGGATCATTTTGTGGGTACTATCCCCACTGGGGTTTTCCCTTGGCCAGGGTTTTTTTGTTAGAAAAATATGGTGTTATGAGTTCTCTCTATGTATGGATGTATTTTGTGTTCAAAATTTTTGGTTTACTTTCATATGCATGTTATAAAGTAATAAACAATATTTAGTTGTGGGAAAAAGTTTGTTGAATACTGATTCACACCCCCCAACCCCCCACATCTTAGTATTATCTATTTCTAGCAATTGGTATCAGGGCTCACTTACTTAGAAGAGGCTTAATAGACTTAGTAAGATCCCTCTAGATATGGAACAGTTAAAGAGGAGTCTTGAAGAAGCTCTTGAAAAAATTGATCTTCTTATAGAAGAAAAAGACAACTTGAAAGAAAGGTATAAAGATGCAAAAGATTACATTGGGAAACTGAAAGATAAGATTGATCATCTCAAATATAAAAAAGAACCTAGAGAATAGACTAGTGATAGTGATGAGGTAGAAACCCTTAAGAAAGAAAATGAAATTTTGAAACATGAGTTTAAAATTGTTGAATTAAAGTTGATTCTGAAGAAAGATGATGGAAAATTTGATTCAAATATGAAATTTTAGAATGAAAATCTAAGATCTCATCTGTCAAAAGTAACATCTGAATTAGATTATATAAAAATAGAGCATGTAGAATTAGAGAAGTACAATATCATTGTGAAAGGAGGATTAACATAGCCTAAGCAATAGTTAGAGAAGCTATATTCCAGTAGTGAGAAAATTGATGAACAATTATTCTATCAAAGATCTTCTTATGATAGGACAGGTATTGAATATCTTATTGGAGAAAAATTAGCAAAGAAAAATGAAGTTAGGAAGGAACCAAATCCAATTGTTGAAACCCCTAAACCTAAGGAAATTGATCAAAATGGGATTGGACTAAGAAAGTCTACAAAAGTATCTAAAGAAGTTGAGCAAGTAAATCAACCTAAGAAATGTGATGAACCAAAACAAAAGCAAGTTAAGCAACCTAATGAAGTTAGACATGAATTCAAAGTTAGATGTTTTATATGCAATGAAGTTGGTCATATGAAGATAGATTGCACAGGTAAGTATTTCAAACCTATTACTAATTTCTATTATTATAATTGTCATGGTATAGGACATAAAGCAGTTGATTGTAAGAAACTTAAGTTTGATAGTAATAATGGAAATAGTAGAATATTTAGTGATACTAACCCTATAGGTAATGAAAGAAGGAGATACTCAAGAAAATACAATGATGGAGAAAGACCTAATGGAGTATGGAACCAAATTGGATGTTACAAATGCAACAAATTTGGACACATTGCAAGGAATTTTAGAGTACCTGACAATCAGAATGGACCAAATTATAGAAAGAATACACATATATGTTAGTTGTGAAATAAATTTGGACATATAGAAAGATTTTATGGAATGGCAATAAGGAATTTTGACAAGAATCCAAACTATAGAAAGAAAAATAATAGAAATGACAGAAGAAATGATAACAATAGAAATAACAGCTAGAAAGAGGCACTTAAAGAGCATGTTGAAGAATTTAAGGAAGTGTTTGTGAAAGAAAATGATTCAAAAAGTTCACATATAGTTGTAGAAGAATAGTATTTTGATGCACCTAATGAGAGATTAAAATCAACCATAGTGTGTGATTCATCTTACTTGAATTAAAAACTTTTCTATTGAAGACAAAGCATCAAAAAGATGGAACAAAAGTTAGAGGTCAAGTTAGATGTTACGAGGTTAACAAAAGGTTGAGACTATTGAAAGGAAGCTTTGGTTAAGAGCGCAAGTCATTTGGAGATCGTATGAAGTTGTATGAATAAGAACAAGTCTACTGGTTAATAGAGTAACAATTTTTATAGATCGAGTAGTTGTGCAATTAATGTGGAGATCATTACAAAAAGATATAAGGCATGTGAGCATGATTGTGGGTATCATTCAACTATGTGAAGAGTTAATAAGTTCTCAAGAATGATTTGACAACAAATTGAAGGAGATTTAAAGTGTTTGTAAGTGCAAAGTTCAAAGAACCCTAGTTATGTATTTTGACAAGGTATTTCATTTTTAAATCTAAAACTTGTGAACAAAATTTTATTGCAAGAATGGATACATCATTAATTCATAATGTGGAAGATGTTGCAAGACCTAAACTTAAGGTTAATTCTATTAGAGATACAAGTGATAACCCTAGCTACGCATTATCAAGAATGCCTAAAAATGTTCTTCATTTGGAAGATGTTAGTAGTTATTTGAGAAGTAAATTTGAAAATACTAGAGTAAGAGAATATATCTAAGGAGCTTGACAACATTTAGAACTAGGAGATGAGTTACAAAAAAGAGTTTGATTATTTAAGGGATAATGAACTAATCAAGTTTCTATTTTATTATAAATTTGATAGTGAGGAATGGACAAGAATAATCCTAAGAAGAATTCATAGTTCTAGCTAGTTAATAAAGTAGTACAAATTTCTACAAATTTGATCCATGAAGTGATAGGATTATGTAATGAGGGTAAAATTCCTATAAATGTGAAGAATCTCAAGAATTTGGTAATGGATAACACAAAATCAATATACAATGGGAGAGGAATAATCATTAGTAAGATAAAACAACATGATGTTAGATTCTTGAGCAAGATCATTGCTGCAAGAATATTGTATGGTTCTAGACAAGATGACATAGTAGTTGGCTTCATACAAGTAGCTTACAAAATTTGTGTTGACAAGGAGAAGGTCAACTTGTGTGAAATGATAAGAGCACAATCGATAGAAAACCTAGAAAGGATTAAGAAAGTGAAGAGCAATCAGTTCATACTCAAATCCTTGATTACATACATGTTTCTTCACCTAATACAGAGATTCCCTTTTATGTAGACATCAAATTTGATGAGTAGTGATTCATGTACCATGTAAAAGATTTTAGGGATTTACAATAGACACATTATTGACAAGGTGAATGAAAATGTAAACCTAATAGTAAAAACTTATTAGACAAAAATGAAGGAGAGATTCAAAGTGCCACTCTCTATGGAATACAAGTATAGGGAAGATATATTCTTCATGGTTGACACTAACTTCACTTACACTGAAGTAGTTGATCCTAAAATTCTATATGTTCAACCCCTAGCTTATGAGCTGATAGAAGTAGAGATTAAAGGATATGTACAAGTTATCCTTAAGGCAGATAGAGATGAAGAGTTTGAAAGGTTTGGAACCTTATCTTAGAAATAAGAAGAGATCCATACTAATTATGGGAGAAAAATATCAGAAAGTGAACAAGGAAACATACAAATAAATTATGTAGATGATGAAGGATTTGAAATTAGTATCATCAGTGTCACAAATCAGTATTAGAGCTGACACCATGCAAGTTGGTGCCACACAGGTGATAGTAAATATTGTAGAAGATCCTTTCAAGTATTTTGGGCCAAACATTGTTGGTAATATCTTAGATGATGAAGAGGAGAAAAGAAAGAGTAAAGAAAAATAAAAGAATAATAAGGATAAAGAAGAAAAGATGAGAAAAAAAGAAGAGAGGAAGCATAAAGAAGAGGAAGAAAAGAAAAAGAGAGAAGATGAAGATCAGAAGATGAAAGAAGATGAAGAAAAGAAAAAGAAAGAAGAAGAAGAAAATAAGAGGAGAGAAGATGAAGAAAATAAGATGGAAGAAGTAGAAAATAAGAAGAGAGAAGAGGAAAAGAAGAGAAAGAAGGAAGAAGAAGAGAAGAAGAGAAAAGAAGAAGAAGAAAAGAAGGTAGACAATGAGAAGAAGTTAAGAGAAAAAGAACAAATAAAGAAGGTAGAAGCAAGTGCACTGAGCACTTCTCTCACCTTAGCACATCTTATAGGATCAAATGATGATGATCAATCATAATTAATAACATCACTTAGCAACATCATCAGCAAGAATAGATAGGTAAAGAGTTTTCTAAAAAATCTCATGGAAGTAACTGAGAAGTTACAAGGAACCACGACTATGAAGTCACTTGATCCAAACCTTGAAGATAGGGCCAAAGATGTGATTCAAGCATTTGATTCTGAATTCACAATATTTTTAGAAGTTGTAGCAACATAAGCTCAAGAAAAGTATAATGCACAGATGTTTGACACTATTTGTTAGAACATTAGAAATGATTTACTGACTCTTGATACTTGTATAAAGGCATTGAGAAATTATGAGCTTTAAGGTAAAACCTTGTATGAAAAGTGTCCAATGTATTTCATTTAAAAAAAAGACATTGATTATGAACTTAAGAAGAGTTGTGTAGAAGTGAAATTATTGGAAAATAAGGCAAGTCAACCTAGTGTAAAGATCGATGCAATTGAAGCAAAAATTAGTAAGACTTATGATGAGATGAGTCTGTTGGAAGACATAAAGAAAAAGATCATAAAGAGGTTCTCACTTATGAGAGAACACCTATCTATGAAGTTGAGCACCATTGAGTGTCAATTGGAAGAATATCTATCAGCCAAGACATCTTTTGAAAACTTTATTTACTCAGATTTGAATGCAGTGGAGATTGCATCTTATAGATTATGTGCTCTCATTAGCATCTCATAAGGAGTAAAGGATTTATGAGAAAAGAACATGAAGAGTCTAAAAGTAAGCTTTGTAGACTGTATCTCTTTCCTATCATCCTTGTAATGAGGTAATAAACTAAAATTTTGACATGTAAATAAGTTTTGACACGTTGTTAATGATGTCAAAGGGGGAGAAGTATATAAGAAAATTATGGGAGAAGTATTTGTATAAAGTATATAAGAAAATTGTATAAAGTATAATGAAAGGGGAAGTAAGAAAATAATTTTATAAATATATGAAGAAATGGGGAGAATTATTTTAATAGGAGAAAAAAGGATATATGGTTATAAACTTAATGGTCCACAAATTTTAAAAAATTGAAATTTTGAAAAGGGTAATTTTGAGAAGCTTTTGTATAATTTTTTTGGGACTTAGCCAATTTTCCCATATGTTTCCATCAATTCCAAAGGGGAATATTGTTGGAAATATGGATAAGTAAGTTGAGTAAAGGGTTGATATTTATGGAAACATATATCTCTAAAGAGATGATAGATTTTATAGTTGAAGATTCCATGATCAGAGACAAAAAATTGTCCAAGTGTTAGATAGTTCTAATTGTCTATACAGAGTTAGTTTTTGATATTGCAAAGTCTACAATGACAATTGGCACATTTTTAGTTAAGGAAAGGTAAAAAAAAGTGTCTTAATGATGTACCTAAGAGTGCAAATCAGTATATATAGTACATAACAAGTTATAGGTCAAACACCAGTAAAGGCAATGAATAGAGTAGAACAAAGCACAATAGAAAAAGAGGGATAAATGGTTAAGGAATTTTTTTTTACAAAATAATTTCTTAACTAATTAGGGATGACATCCTATATGTTAACCCTAAGAGGGAAAATGTTAGCTTTTTATTTTGTCAAGTGCGTGGAAGCATCAAGGTCAACTGATCAATAATTTGGTAGAAGTAAAGGTATAAGTAAGGAATCATAACTTGCAAAGTTTGATTTGGTAATGACATAAAAGTGATGTGTGAGCTTATGCAAGGACTGTATGTATGATATGAAAACCTTATATGATATGAAGTCTGATGTGTGATTCGAAGGAATGCATAGTACAACAATAAGAGGTTTTTGTATCTATCTCTATTTTGTGTAAAGGAACTACATTGTATAATTTCATGTTAGGGTAGTGGGCTATTCTTGCATATAGTTGTAATTGTATTACCAACTTGTAACATGGTTGAGGCTTTTAATAGGGCTTAGTCCTCTAACAAGGACCAGATGCTATATGTACTTCATAGACTCTTAACAAGGTCAATATCCTTAATAGGATTCTTTTGTTTAGTGGATCATTATGTGGGTACCATCCCCATTGGGGTTTTCCCTTAGCCAGGTTTTCCCTAGTTAACAAAATATGGTGTTATGAGTTCTCTTTGTGTATGGATTCATTTATTGTTCAACATTGTTGGTTTACTTTCATATGCATGTTATAAAGTAATAAACAATATTCAATTGTAGGCGAAAGTTTGTAGAATATTGCGAGTAATTGTAGAGCACCAGACAATTTGAATGGACCTAATTAGAGATGGAATACACCTATATGTTAGTTATGCAATAAATTTGGATACATAGTAAGATTTTTTAGAATGGATAGAAGGAATTTTAACATGAATCCAAACTAAAAAATGAACAATAACAAAAATCAAAAAAGAAATGATAACGATAGAAATAATAGTCAGATGGAAGCACTTAAAGAGCATGTTGAAGAATTTAATGAAGTATTTGTGAAGGAAAATGATCCACCAAGTTCACGTGTGGTTCTAGAAGAAATTTTTTTTGATGCACCTAAAGAAAGAATGAAATCAGCCATAGTGTCTGATTCATCTTATTTGAATTAAGAACCTTTTATCCATGACAAAGCATCAGTAAGATGGAACATAAGTTATAAGTTCAGTTAAGGGTTGAAAAGTTAACACGAGGTAGTAGAGATTATAAGAAAGATCTGGTTAAGAGCACAAGTCATTTGGTAATCACATGAAGGAGAACACAGGAAAACAAGTTTACTAGTTAAAAGAGTAACAATTTTACAAATTTTGGTAGATGCACAATTAATGTGAATTTCAATTTGAAAGATTTAAGGGATGTGAATAAGATCTTGAGTACCATTTGATCATGTCAAGAATTAAGGAGAACATTACAAGATATTTGATAGAAAGTAAAGGATAACTTGAAGCATTCACAATGTGAAGTGAGAACAGCCCTAGTTATACAAAATTTATGTATTTTACAAAGCTTTTGAAGTATTTGAATATGTTGAAATAGAGAATCCCACTATTTGTGATGTTAGTGAGAGGCCAAGGTATGTGTTTAAGAAGTACCCATTCATCTCTCAAGTAGATGATCCCATAGGAACATTTTTGCAAGTTCTAGAAAATGTTCTACACGTACAAGATATTAGGTCATACATACATTAAAAGTTTGAGAGTATTGGTGATAATAACATTCACAAGGATTTAGACCTAGTATTCCAAGGAGACTTATCATTGAAAGAAGAGTTTGCACACTTGAAAGAACTAAACATAGTAAATCATATGTTATATATGGATTTTGACAACTATGAGTGGAGCAAAATTATTCTGAGCTGTATTCACGTAGGAATGTTTTGGGTTGGAGATTTGCCTTTCATGATTGATAATGACATGATTCATAAATTAAATGGTTTGGGAAATAAAGACAGAAACCTAGTCAATGAGAAGAATGTGAAGAAGATGGTGGAAAGCAATCTGAAGAAAAAATCATATGGTAGGAATATGAGGATTGGCCTCATAAAGAAAACTAATGTGAGAGTGATCAACAAGATCATTGGTACATGCACAACATACTTGATGACAAAAGAGAAGGAGAAGGTTAATATCAATGACATTGTTAGGAATCAACTATTGGATAACATAGAGAAACTAAAGAAAATAAGAAGTGTAGCATTCAAATTTTATGCACTATGGATACATTTATTTTTCCAAGTTATTAGGCAATTCCCTAGTATGCTTGATAGGGAATGGGATAACAACTAGTGTACCATAAAATTGGTGACATACTTCTATAGGAAATAATATGAGGAGAGGACTATAGAGGATATATACAAATTGATTAAAAACTTCCAAGCAACAATGAAGCAAAGATATAGAATTTTTCCCTAATTGGTGGAGAAGTACAAAGAGGAAATATGTTTTATGGTTGAAACAAATGTAACGTATATGGAGGTAGTTGAGCCAAGGGTTAATTTCATAGACCCTATGGGCTATGAAATAAGTGAAGATATAATTGAAGAGTATGAAAATATCATACTAGAATCTAAGAAGGAAAGAGACACAACAATATGGGGAACCTTTGCAGAGAAGATCAGAGAAGTAGAGAGCAATATCTAAAACAAGAAAATAAAGAAAAATGTTGAAAAGAAAACTGAGACTATTCTCAAAGAATTTAGCATGACAAGGAAGGAATATGAAGAAGTGAAGGTATAGCCTTGGAAATTAAGGCTAGTGGATAGACTAAGGTGTTTGTGGCCACACCTCTAGTAGTGATAGTAACTTCTGAGGGAGTCACCATAGTCGAGTCATCTTTACATATACCTATTGTGCCCTATGCCACAGTTGTACAAGTGCAACCGAATCAAGTCAAAAGGGAAAAGCTTGAAGAAAAAGTATAAATTTATGAGGAGAAATCCACTACTCCTCCAAGCACAAGTAATTCATAGAGAGTCATCAAGGTAAACACTGAACCTACAAAGTCATCAAGAAAGAAGAGAGTTAAGGAGTAGGCAATTGGACCTAGTAAGAGAAGAAAATCTCTTAAAATTGTTGAAACAAAATTAGAAGAATTAGAGGACAAAGAAGAAATTGAGGACAAGCCTATAGAGAAGGTGGTAGGTGAAGCAAGAACTTTGGTATGAAATAAGTCTTGGAAACCTAAGGAAGAAAACTTAAATGTATAGATTATAGATATTGATAATTTCATTCAATTGAATAAGTATTACAACATGTATAGAAATATGGATAGATTACAGTTAGAGAATGTAGTTGTGAGAAACATGATTTTAAAGAATAAAAGGTTTAAAGATGTATAGAGACATATACTAGAGGACTTATATAATAGATTGATAAATAGAAGAAGAAGAGTTATAGATGAAGATAAGAAAATTAGGGATAATATGATAAAAAAGCTTTACAAAGTTAACAAAGATGATGACATAAACAGTATAATAAAGGGTATTGAACCCTTGCTAAGGAATAAAAGGAGATCAATTCTTTTGATAGGAGGTAACTACAAAGAGGTCAAAAAGGAAATAGAAGAAGCAATCATCAAGTACATGACCTCTATGCCTAAGGTAATAGAACAAAGCATGAAGGCAGGGGAGAAATCCCTATGACTGTTTAATAGACTACTTCAATAGTAGTAGAAGTAGAAGTTAAAAACACAAAGATCATAGATCTATCTTCACAGATCTCAATTGGGATAGACACCATGAAAGTTGGTGCCACACAAGTGATAGTAAATACTAAAGAGGGTCCTTTTAAGGATCTTGGGACAAAAATTGTTTGTAATATTGTTGACTATACCATCTTTGATGAGGAAAAGGAGAAAAGAAAAAGTGAAGAAGAAGAAAAGAAAAGAAGAAGAAAGGAGGAAGAAGGAAAAAGTAGAAACTAAAAAGAAACAAAGAGAAGAGGATAAAAAGAGAAGATAAGAGGAAGAAAAGAAAATCAAGGAAGAGGTAGAAAAGAAGAAAAAAGAAGAGGAAGAAAAGAAAAGGTAGCAAAGGAGCAAAGAGAAGAAAAAGAAAATAAAAAGAGAGAGGAGGGAGAAAAGAGAAAGAAGGAAGAAGAAGAGAAAAAGAGAAAATAGGAAGAAGAAAAAGATAGAAGAAAAGAAGAATGTAAAAGAAGAGGAACAAAGAAAGAAGATAGAAGCAAGTGCACCTAGCACTGCTCTTAACCTTGTAGCACTCACAGGCTTAGATGATGATGATCAATCAAAATTTGATATCATCACTTAGTATAATTATTAGCAACAACATATAGGTGAAGAGTTTAAATAAAAATTTCATGGATGTAACTGAGAAGATAGAAGGAGCTCTGACTATGAAGTCACTTGATTCTAACCCTAACGATAGGGAAAAATATGTGATTCAAGCATTTGATGTTGAATTGACAAGTTTTTCAGAAGTTGCAGCAACATACATGTAGGCCAAGCATGATGTGCAGATGTTTGACATTGACTGTTAGAACATCAAAAATGACTTATTGACTCTTGATACTTGTATCAAGGCATTGAGGAAATAAGTGCCTGAAGGAAAAACCCTATATAAAAAGTGTGCAATGTCTTTCATTTTCACAAAAAGATATTGAGGATGAACTCAAAAAGAAGAATTCATAGGTAAAAGCACTAGTAGATCTAGTGTGTCAACCTATTGTCAAAATTGAAGCAATTGAAGTATAGGTTAGTAAGGAATATGATGAAATAAGTCTATTGGAAGACATAAAGACAAGGATTACAAAGAGGTTCTCACTTCTAAGAGAACACCTATCAATGAAGTTGAGCACAATTGAATGTCAGTCAGAATAAAGTTTGTCAACCAAGACATCCTTTGACATATTTATTTACTTAATTTTGAATGCGGTGTAGATTGAATCTTATAGATTATCCTCTCTCCTCAAAATCTTAGGAGGAGTAAAGGATTCATGGGAGAAGAACATGAAGAGTCTAACAATTAGCTTTGGAGACTGTATTTCTCACTTATCAGCCTAGCAGGGAGGTAATGAACTAAATTTTGATATGTATATAAGTTTTGAAACCTTTGTCATTGATGTCAAAGGGGGAGAAGTATACAAGAAAATTGTATACAGTATAGTGGAAAGGGGGAGCTATAGTATTAGGAGGTATAAGTTAAAGATGATATTATGTCATGATCCACAATTTTGCAATTATGAAATTTTGTAAGGCCAATTTTGAGGAAATTTTAGTAACATTCTGGGAACTTAGCCAATTTTTCCATATGTTGCCATCAATGCCAAAGGGGGAGATTTTTGGCAATATGACTAAGTTAATAAGGTTAAGGGTTGTCAATTATGGCAACATATAATTTTGGAATAGAAAGAAGAACTTATATCTAGAGTTTCCATGATTAGAGATAGAAAATTGTCTAAGTATTAGACAATTTAATATCAATATAGAGGTAATTTTTATATTGAAAAGTCTAGAGTGATAATAAGCATGTGCACAATCAAGGATGGCTCAACCAAAGTTTCATGATGACGTATCTAAGTGTGTATCTAGTACGATCTACATGGCCAAAGTTACATGTTAAACACCAATAAAGGCAGAGAATAAGACAAAATAGAGTATATCAGAAAATGGTTAATAACTGGTTAAGGAATTATTTTGGTCACAAAATAATTACTTATTTATTAGGGATGAAATCCTAGATGTTCACCCTAAGTTATCATAACATGTGAAAGCATCAAGTTGAATAGCACAAGAGTTTTGTAAAAGAAATTGTTATAAGTAAAATTCTACTTGCAAAGTGTGTGAATTAAATGTGAAATGTATGTTTGTGAATGTGAAGTATGTGATGTATTTACAAACTGAGTATGCAACATGCGAACTTATGTGATAGATCTTTGATGCAAATTTTGATGTAAGTTTGGAGATATGAGAAGTACAATAGTCAATAGATAAGAAGTTATTGTATCTATCTTGTTTTGTTTAAGGCACTAAATGGTACAATTGCATGTTTGGGTAGTGGGATCTTCTTGCATATAATTGTAATTAATATACCAACTCCTAATAGGGTTGAAGCAACTCCTAGTAGGGTTGAGGCTTTTAGTAGGGCCTAGTCCTCTAACAAGAACCAAGATACTATATGTAATTCATTGACTCCTGACCGAGTCAATATAATTAACATGATTCTTTTTGTTTAGTGGATCATTTTATGGGTTCCATTCCTACCAGGGCTTTCCCTTGGCCAGGGTATTCCTAGTTAACAAAATATGGTGTTATGAGTTCTCTTTGTGTGTGAATTTATTTACTATTAAATATTATTGGTTTACTTTCATATGCATGTTGTAAAGTAATTAATAATATCCAATTGTGAGAAAAAGTTTGTAGAATACTAATTCAACCACTCCCTTTGTTGGAATTCTTTTAGAATAATGGAGTTGGGGGGGGGGGGGGTGAATCAGTTATTCAAGGTCTAGATGCACAAAATAAAACTTTTTACAATTTAGTGAACCCATATAACATTCTTAACCATGCATGCATTCATTGTGTGCTAACCAAAATTGATATGTTACTATAACATTAACATGCAGAAGTATAAAGCATAAAACACAACATATCCATTAACACATTTGACACAATTATTTAATGTGGAAACCCAATTTGGGAAAAACCACCAGTAACATGCTACTCCTTTTTCACTCTTCTGAAGTGATGCCTTGTTAAAAGCCAACCCTATTAAAGGTTACAAAACACACTGTTAAATGTGATCTAGTTAAGGGATTTCAATCACCTTGTTAAAAGTGAGTGTTGCTAGAGGACTTTAGGCCATTCAATTGGAATGCCAACCTATTAAAGGATTTTCCAATGGCTATTAAGTCAACCTTTCTCTAAAGGATTTTCCCTAATCTGATACAATTTTTAGAAAGTAACAATAGAGCTTTGATTTGATACAATTTACAACCTTGCTTGTAGATTACAGATCACTATTCATTCCTCATCTATGTTTGGCTTCCAATCTTTGTAGCTTTGACAGCTTGTTCACCCTTCAAGCATTCATCCTCATTAAGCCTTCTTGCTTAGTTCACCATTGCAGACTTCTCCTCTTGGGTCACTTTGATGAAGTAAACCCTCTTCCTTCTCCTTGTTAGATTTTTGCATTCAAAACTCTCTAACCTTCATCCAACATCCAACTTAGCTTCATGACTAGACATCCCTACAAATAGGGAATTAGAACTCTTTTTCCCGCTCATTATCCATCTCAAAAATTAGTGTTTTTGATGGATTAGGTAGGATACAATGTTTCTACCCCATATCTTGTCTTCTCTAGAAACTACTCTAGAATCCATTTGAATTTTCCTCCAAAATGGTTTACATAAGATTTTGTGCCTCCAGCTCATCAATCTTATCTTCCTCCTGATTTACAAGTTCCAATAAAACAAACTTGTCAGCTTTTAATTGGAAAATCTTTGATCTTTTTCATAATGTAGTAGCTCAACATTATCAATTTATTGATGCTCAACACATACTGTGTTACTCAACATCTATTGTAAAATCACTCAGCATCAACTGGATTTTATTGGTGCTCAACATCAACTAAAAATCACTCGACATCTACTATGTTTCTCGACACCCACTAACTTGCTCAACATCCACTAGTTTACTCGACATCCACTAAAAATTTCTTTCACTCAGCTCCAACTAAATTTTTGCTCGGCTTGCACTAATTTTGCTCGACACCTTCTATCAACTTGGTAGAGCTTAGCAAAAGAATTTTGTCCAATCTTTTTCTTCTAAACTTTCTAAGTGTAGCCAATCATTTTGTAACCTCAAGTATATCATCAATACATTATGTTATCACTATCTTAATTGATTCTTGCACTTCAATACATAATCATAACTCAACCTTTCCTTTAGGTACTTTTGTTACATCTTGTTGATCAAATCCTCTTCATCAATCAACTAAGTGATAGTGCTTGAAACATACAAGCAATTGTCTTACCAAGATGTAGTAGGTTTGACATCAATGGCAAAACAATGATTGAAAACACATAGTCTTTTTTCAATAGTCTTTCCATTCAAATGATCTTTTCAATCATATATCAACAATCTCCCTCTTTGGCATTGATGACAAACCAAACTGATCAACTAGTCAAACAAATGATAAACTAACTAGGTTAAAATAGTAAGGCAATACCAAAAAAAAAGCTTGTGAATTAAAACTTCTCCCTCTATCAACAACTCCCTCTTAGGTGAAAAAATATAACATTCTCTTGTTCCATGAATCGACAGAATATCTAAATATCTCCCTCTTTTGTATTATGCTTTCTCCCTGTTTCTTTCTTTAGTCTTCTAATCTTCTAATGATGTACTCTCACTTCATTGTTCCTCTTTTGCTAATGTACTTTCTCCCAATGTACTTTCTCCCTCTAACTTGATTTTCTTCTTTGATCATCTCCCTCTTGATCAGTTTACTATACTTTCTCCCTCTTTGACAACAATGCCAAAGACATATACACAACACTTGGCATCTTTGATATATGCAGACATAAGCTTTTGTAGGCTCTTCAATTTTCTCCCTCTGTCACTTTGCTAGTGACTAATTTGAAATTAGTTCTACAATTACTTTAGGCAATTTCCTAAAGTAAAATCCATTACATTTAGCTTGTTTGATGCAAGGTACTCTCTCTATCTTTTATATAGCCTTTGATAGGGGTATCACCCCAAATTTACCTCTTAGATACTCATAACCATCCTTAGGTAATGCTTTGGTGAAGATATCAACAATTTGTTCCTTTGTGTTGATATATTCCATCTTCACCTCTTTGTCTTGAATCAACTCCCTTACATAATGATACTTTATTGCAATCTGCTTTGTCTTTGTATGCCTTATAGGATTCTTTGATATGTTTATAACACTTGTAATATCACAATAAAGTGCCATTGGTTCAGTAATCTTTTCCTTCATTCCCTTTAGTAGTTGTTTGATCCATACAATGTTTGTGCAATTAATAGCAGCAACAACATACTCTGCTTTAGTAGTAGATTGGGAAGTACAAATCTACTTCTTGCTTGTCCATGTAACAAGTCTTCTACCTAAGAAGAATGCTCCTCTAGTGGTGCTCTTTCTATCATCAATATTTCTAGACCAATCAGCATCAGTGTAGGCTTTCAGTTCAAACTTTTCATTCTTCTTATAGTATAAACCATACTCTTCTATTCCTTTCAAGTATCTCATTATCCTTTTCACTACCATCATGTGATTCTCTCTAGGGTTAGCAAAGAATCTAGCAACTATCCCCACAACTAATGCAATATTAGGTCTACTATGTACTACATATTGCAATTTGCCAATCATGGATCTATATAATGTTTGACTGACCTAAGCTGAATTATCATTCTTTGATAGCTTAAGTGTTGTTACCATAGGTGTACTTACTAGTTTTGAATCCTCAAGTCCAAATGTCTTCAATATCTCCTTGACATATTTTGACTGAGTGATATATACACCATACTTCATTTTATAGACTTATAATCCCACAAAGAATTTGATTTCAACAAACATTGACATTTCAAACTCTTACTTCATCTGATTTGCAAAATCTTTACACAGCATTTTGTCCTCCAAATATTATGTCATCAAAAAATATTTTAGATTATAGTATACCTTTTTCTTTATCTTTCTTCATGTACAAATTGTTGTTATCATCTATCCTTTCAAATCTGATCTTAACTAGATAAGTATGAAGTATCTCATACCATGCTCTTGGTGCTTGTTTCAATCCATACAAGGCTTTGTGCAGTCTACATACCATGTTCTTATTGTTCTTATCCACAAATCCTTTTGATTGTTCTATATAGACCTCTTATTCTAATATACCATTCAGAAATGTAGACTTAACATCCATCTGATAAACTTTGAAACCTTTGCATGTAGCATAGGAAAGAAGAATTCTTACTCCTTCCATTCTTGCAATAGGGGCAAATGTTTCACCATAGTCAATTCCTTCTTCTTGTGAATACCCTTTGAAAACTAGTATTTCTTTGTTTCATGTTACTTCACCATTCTCATCTAGCTTTTTTTTGAATACCCATTTTATGCCAATCACATTCTTGTCTTCTTGTCTAGGAACTAGGCTCCAAGTCTTGTTCTTTTCTATCTTTTGAATCTCTTCTTCCATAGCCTTGTACCAATCATCATCTTCCAATGCATCTCTCATTGTCTTAGGTTCCTTCATGCTTAACAAACATGATTCACTTATCAACCTATTTCTTGTCATTAGACTTACATCTTTGTCTCCAATGATTTGATCTGTAGGATGGTGTCTTTTGACATATTTGGATAGTCTAGGCTCAGTTCTTGTGGCTGCATTCTGTCTCTTAGCTTCAGTATCACTATGTGCATCTCTGTTAGGTGTTTCAACATCTCTTTCATGTGTGCCAATCTCAGAGTTAGATTGTGCATTTTCCTCATTCTACAACTTGACATCTGAATACAAATTGACATTTACAAGACGTGACTCGGTAGTTGTTGAAACTTGTTGTTGGTTTGTTGCATGATTTGTAGCATCTTCTTCAGTAGGCATTCCTTCATAATAGTATACAAATGTCTTGTAATCTTCTAGTTTTTTTGTAGGTTTAGCTTCACGTGCTTCTGTAAACTCATCAAAATTCACATTTTCACTTTCCACAATTTTTTTAGTGTTAGTAATTAAACACTTATAAGCTTTGCTTCTTGTGGAGTAACCAAGGAATATAACTTCTTCACTCTTTGCATCAAAATTTCCACTCCTAACATCTTTAAGAATATAGCATTTGCTTCCAAATACCTTAAAATATTTCACATTAGGTGGATGACCATACCATAGTTCAAAATGTGTAGAATGAGTACCTTTCTTTACTTGTACATGGTTTAAGGTGTATACAACTGTACTTATAGCTTCTCTCCAATATTTTAGAGACATTTTTCTCTATCATGAGTGTTTAAGCACAATCCATTACAAATATGTTTCTTCTTTTAGCAATTTCATTTTGTGGAGGGGTCCTTGGTGTTGATGTTTGTCTCTTAATTCCTCTGTCATTGCAAAACATCTCAAATTCATGTGAAGTGAATTCACCACCTCTGTTTGATCTCAAGCATTTCAAGCTCTTACCTATTTATTTCTCAACTCTTGCCAAGTACCATTCAAATATTTGAAAAACATCTTATTTATATTTTAGAAACATGATTGTCATCATTCTAGAGTAATCATCAAAAGAATCATTATATACCTGTCTCCTTTGTAGCTTTGCACTTCAATAGGTCCACACAAGTCAGTATGAACAATTTCAAGTATTTCCTTAGAGGTATAAGCTTTACTTTTAAAGCTTGACTTTGTCATCTTTCCTAGCTGACATTATTTGCACATTATGTTTTCTGGTTTCTTCAACTTAGGCAAACCTCTAACTCTTTTCATGTTACTTATAATAATCAGATTATCAAAGTTAACATGACATAATCTCTTGTGCCAAAGCCATACATCATCAAATTTTGCAATAAGAGAAGTAACATCTTCTATATCCAGATAGAATAGATTACTCCTAGTTTGATCACCTTTTCCAATCAAGTTTCCATTTGTATCATATATCTTGGCTGATTTATTTTCAAACTTAACTTTGCACTTCCAAATTATTCAATTTTGACACACTTAACAAGTTATAGTTCAATCCTTCAACATAATAAACATTGTCACATGAAATCTTGCATGTGAGCTTGATAGACCCTTTTCTTTTTATTAAACATGGTGCATCATTACCAAATCTTACACTATTTCCATCATAATAGGTTAAGGTAATGAATTTACTTTTATCTCCAGTCATATGATGTGAGCATCCATTGCCAATAATACATTTTTCATTCTTGTTCACACAAGTCATAAGTGTAGTAGCCTCATCCTCATCTGACTCATCCTTCAATGCAACATATACCACTTCATCATCATTTTCATCAAAGTTATTTTCATTAGCAATATAACATGACTTCTTGCCTTTATCTTTGTAGTCTCTTCCATCATCTTCTCTTCTATTTTTGTGCTTGTTCCCTTCTCTAAAATTATTCTTCTGTGTACATCTTGCTGCAATATGACTGATTTCATTGCAATTAAAACAAATAATAGGTAGCTTACCTTTGAATTTACCTTTTCCTCTATGAAATCTTCTAGCCAACAATGCTTCCAATTATTCAATGTCTTCCTCATCTGTACTGCTATCACTAGATGCATACTTTATCTTTCTTTTCTTCTTCTTTGGCTTCACCTCCTTGGAATCCTTTAGTAACAATTTGGCTTTGAAAGCTGATTCATTACTCTCTAGTCTATAGTTGTCAAAATAAGATAACTCAACAGTAGTGAATCTTCCTACCAAACCTTCAAGGGTTAGATAATTTCCTGGCATACATCTTAACTCTTGGATTGCAAATAATCTAATGGCATACATAGGCAAAAATGTTCTCAAGACTTTACTTAGCATAGTATCATCATCTATTTTACTAGTTGTAACTTTTATTGCACTAACAACTTCTTTTATTCTAGCAACATATTGAACAATGTTTTCACCTTCTTCCATTCTCATGTCATCAAACTTACCTCTGAGGCTCTCTAACTTGGCTCTTTCAACATTTTTGTCTCCTCCATAGATGGTGTTTAGGGCATCCCACATTTGCGTTGCACTTTTAGGGTCTTTGATGTCATCAAACTTAGCATAGCTTAGGGCAAAGGAAATCTCCAACATAGCCTCATTGTGCTCTTTCTTTTTCTTCAAATCTTCAACAGTTAGGGATCTTGTTGGATCAACATGTTTTGCTATATTGCAATTTTGTGCATTATCTCCAAGTTCTCCAAGGTGTAGCTTCATCAAAATTTTCCATGCAGGAAAGTTATCTCTGTTTAGCTTGGGTATCTCTCTTTTTGAAATATTGATCTTTATGTTTTTAGTACCTTGAAACTAATCCTCTTAAGCAACCATGCTTTGATACCAATTGTTGGAATTCTTTTAGAATAAATGAGTGTGGGGGGGGGGGGGGGGGGGGGGTGTGAATCAGTTATTCAAGGTCCAAATGCACAAAATAAAACTTTTCACAATTTAGTGAACCCATATAACATTCTTAACCATGAATGCATTCATTGTTTGTTAACCAAAATTGATATGTTACTGTAACATTAACATGCAGAAGTATAAAGCATAAAACACAACATATACATCAACACATTTGACATAATGATTTAATGTGGAAACCTAATTTGGGAAAAACCACCAGTAACATGCTACTCCTTTTTCACTCTTCTGAAGTGGTGCCATGTTAAAGGCCAACCCCATTAAAGGTTACAACACACACAGTTAAATGTGACCCGGTTAAGGGATTTCAATTACCCTATTAAAAGTGAGCCTTGTTAGAGGACTTTAGGCCATTCAATTGGAATGCCACCCTATTAAAAGATTTTCCAATGACTATTAAGTCAACCTTTCTCCAAAGGATTTACCCTAATCTGATACAATTGTTAGAAAGTAATAGTAGAGCTTTGATTTGATACAACTTACAACCTTGCTTGTATATTACAGATCAATATTTAGTCCTCATCTCTCCTTGGCTTCCAATCTTTGTAGCTCTGATAGCTTGTTCACCCTTCAAGCATTCATCCTCATTAAGCCTTCTTGCTTAGTTCACCATTGTAGACTTCTCCTCTTGGGTCACTTTGATGAAGCAAACCCTCTTCCTTCTCCTTGTCAGATTTTTACATTCAAAACTCTCTAATCTTCATCCAACATCCAACTTAGCTTCATGACTTGACATCCCTACAAATATAGAATTAGAACTCTTTTTCTTGCTCATTATTCATCTCAAAAATTAGGGTTTTTGATGGATTAGGTAGGATACAATGTATCTACCCCATATCTTGTCTTCTCTAGAAACTTCTCTAGAGTCCATTTGAATTCACCTCCAAAATAGTTTACATAATATTATCTACCTCTAGCTCATCAATCTTATCTTCCTCCTGATTTACAAGTTCCAAGAAAACAAACTTGTCGACTTTTAATTGGTGAATCTTTGATCTTTTTCATAATGCAGTAGCTTGGCATTATCAGTTTACTGATGCTTAGCACATATTGTGTTACTTGACATCAATTGTAAAATCACTTGGCATCAACTAAAAATCACTCAACATCTAGTATCTTGCTTGACACCTACTAACTTGCTCGACATCCACTAGTTTACTCGACATCCACTAGAAATTGCATTCACTCAACTCCAACTAACTTTTTGCTCGAGTTGTACTAACTTTTCTTGGCACCTTCTATCAACTTGATCAAACTTAGCAAATGAACTTTGTCTAATATTTTTCTTCTAGACTTTCTAAGTGTAGCCAATCATTTTGTAACCTCAAGTAGATCATCAATACATTATGTTATCATTGTCTTAACTAATTCTTGCACTTCAATACATAATCATAACTCAACCTTTCCTCTAGGTACTTTTGTTACATCTTGTTGATCAAATCCTCTTCATCAATCAACTAAGTGATAGTGCTTGAAACATATACACAATTGTCTTACCAACATGTAGTAGGTTTGACATCATTGACAAAATAATGATTGAAAAAACACAGTCTTCTTTCAATAGTATTTCCATTCAAATGATCTTTATAATCATATATCAACACCCTCGTCTCAGTATTATCTATTTCTAACACAACCATCAGTGAAAATTTGAAAAGGAGAGAGTCAAAGAATTATGATTCTTGGAAGAAAGAACCTCAAATATGGGGAAATTTGGAGAACCTTGGTTTGGTGCCTTATATGAGAAGAATAAAGGAAGCTTGCAAGGCTAAGATTATGGAGGCATTCATTAATGATTGGGAAGAAGGGATGACTTCTCTTGGTGGGCATTGTCTCAATTTGGACATCGACATTATGGTGCTTATTATGAGTCTCAAAGGAAAAGGTATAATATTTACCAAAATAAATAATTTTTTGATGAAGTAGTTAATAAATTTACTAACACTAAGGATGGGGCTGTGGTTAGAGAAAAGGGAGTGGTTGTTTCTGCTTCTTCCATTAACAGTTTGTAAAAGCTTGTTCTTAAAGCTATTATCTAGTGTGTTACTTATGATGGGAGGTATGATAGGGAACATAATTACCATTTTGTTCTACTTAATCATTTTAGGTACAAGGTTAGGATTTTTTTCTATTTTATTTTATTTTCTCTCTTTCTCATAGTATTGATGAGTAAAAGGAGAAACTAAATAAACCCATTCTTCATGAGAGTTGATGAGGTTAATTTATGATTGATTGTGTAAAGAAAACTCTCTCTTTTTATATACTTGTTAAAAGTTAAAAATTCCATAAAATTTCTTGTAGTAGAAAAGGTAGGGAAAAGTAGTTGATGACATAATTGGGCAAAGTCACAAGGGAGTCAAAGAAATGGAACACAAAGAGCATGAATTATAAGGAAATGGTGATGGATTCCAAAGGAGATAACAAAGAAAATGCCAATAGTTTAGAAATAGAGGAGGATGAAAGGAGTGAATATTTTGGATCATTAGTTGATTTTTTTTTTTCAAACCATCTAGCACTTCTCCTTCCTCTATTATTGTTCATTTGGAGGATGTGAAGGAAATATTGTAGAAAAAAGGAGGAAATGGGTGGAAAAAACATTAACACTAGAAATGATGAGGAGATTTTTGAAAAAGAGGCTCTATGTTTCAATTATTTTAAGGAAAATGTGACTCATCATGTCTTCACTGAACTAGAGAATTCCCCTCTCAAAGTGACCCCTAAAGATTCAAAAAATAAGAAAGAGGAAAATAGAGAAAGATAGTTTCTAGTTACTAATACTATTTATGTGGATGAGGTCAATATAAAATTTCTTAAGGATGAACTTAAATGTTATAATTAGCCTCCCATTGAAAGTCTTAGTGGGAAAAAAGATATTGAGACTAGGGGTGAATCATGATCTATAAAACTTTAACTCCTTGAACAAAATAATAGATTAACTAAATTCACTCATAATACATCTCGTATCTTAGATCAATTATATCATAATCTATAAAAATGAAATAAAATCTAACTATGCATAAAATCCATCAACCATGAAAATGTAAACTCATAACACAAAGATACCCAGAAATCCTCCAAGGTAAAGGTAAAATTGGGGTTGGGATGACACCAACAAATCTTTACTACTGTGATAAAAGAGTTTCCTATTAGGGCTACAATTTGATCACTTTTGATGATATACCATATGAGGGGTTTGTTTGGTAAAAAGCATTAAAGACTATTAAGTATACCTTGATTAAAGGATTTAGACTTACAATGAAGTAAGCACTCTGTTAAGAGATTTAACAAGGTTTTTTAAAACCACTCTATTAAGATATTTTCCTTGATACACTAGTTAGAATGTCTTAGTACTTGATTCTTTAGTTTGTTCTATGAAGCTTATTATAGATCTCATCCCTTCCATCTCTAAATATGATCTGCTTTTCTAATTTTCTCTATTCTTCACTTCACTACTAGGTTGCTTTGGCTAATCTCTATATCAAACTTAGCCTTCCTCACTCTATTCTTAGCCCTTTTTGCACATTCATGATCTTACTTTGCATACATCACAGTATTTCTCACACACATTATGATTTAGGGTTAGATCCCTTCTTAAATAGATAATCATTGAAGGTTTTAGATCATAATAAATAATCCAAATTGCATTCTTTTGTCGTTTAACCCTCCTAATTTTCTAATTGGTTAATATTCCTTTCTTGGGATTAATGCCTTCTTAAAAATGCATAATTTTCTCCTTAGTTGTCCCTAAAATCCATAAATGTTCCATAGAAGTTAGCTAAAATTTATTTACATAAGTGTTTGTGCCATTAAAAATACATATGCCAAAACTAGTTTACTTGGCAATTGAATGTTCTGACGCTCAGTCATAACTAACATTCATGTTGTCTCTTGGCTTCTATAGGCTCATAATATACTGAATCACTTGGTATAAGTTAAATTTACATCACTTGGTCTCCATATGTTTTACTTGACATCCATAGTAGCTCAATCTCTAGTGGGGTGCTTAGCAATCTTTGACTTTCTCAACAATATGAAGTGAAATATAAACAAGTCCATGTAGCTTGACCTTCTTTGGATGGCTCAGTCACAATGATGACTGATCAATGATGCCTAGGAAATGAATAATTTTTGGACACTAATAGGAAACAAGGCTTAGAGATCAACAATCTTCCACTTTGACATTAGTGGTGAAAATACTTTGTTATGGCTTAGCAATCCGTTCAAAATTACAAAATATCAAAAATAGTACTCCCCTTGAGATTGTATTTTGGGCTTCAAAAACTTGATTATACTATACATAATATATACATGTATGTGAACTTCTGATGCTGACTCATCTGATTTTCCTTTTTATGATTTTGATCATTATGATTTGATTTCCCTTGTGAATTTTGTCATGAATGTTTTCCCCCTTTTTTTTTTCACTCTATGGCTTGGGGTTTTTAGGGGTCAACTTATACTTATCCAATAATGTTTTATGATTTTCTAAAATCACCTCCAATCCTTTATTCCATCTGGTTTTGATTGATTCTAGGACCTAAATCTGAATTTCTAGCTGGGAAGCTAGATCAATTAAGTTTTTGTAGTTGAGAGATGTAGATCTCTCTTAACTAGATTTTTTGCAACTGATAGCTCTTTCTGAATTATTTCTAAATGAAACATGAGTTGGATTTGAATCAATTTATTTATTGTGCTACTATCTTTAGCCATCAACTCGGCTAATATTCCTTGATCAAATGTCAATTTATTATATGAATGTGAGCTTGAACTTATGTTCTTTTTCAATGAAATAGCACAAGCCTTCAAATATACTTGCATTTGATCAATGGAGTGTTGGTTCTCCATTATGAAGTGATCAACATCACAAAGTTTCGTATACAAATAATGAACGAGTGTCAAAATTCCCTCCAAACTAGTGGTAAGGTTAGAAAGCTTGACTTGCCTTATTACAAGTTCAGTTGAGACTTTCTCCAAATTTTTTAACTCAAATCTCTTCTCAGATCATCTCATCATCTTATCATTTGGTCTCTATGTCTTCATTATGTAATTTTTCAACTATATACACTAATTGATCAAAAATTAGATGTTGCTCACTCACATCATGAATATCAAAAGCATCTACAAAAATCTCCTTAATGTCATGAAGTACCTATGTTTTCTTGAACTCCCTCCTTAGTTTCTCTTGCTTTGTCTTGCGACTTAGTAAAGCTTGTAAATCTTGTATTTTCTCCAAGGTCATATTTTCAAGGTCATATTTTGTCAATGTAATGACATCATCTAGACTATATTTTGTCTTTGGTGTATCAAATTTGTGTTCTAATAATTGTGACCAAGGGATGTTGTCACTAAGTAGTGATATCTGTAATTGTTTCCCCTTTGTACTTAGTCCAGGTGTATGTTATTTAGTATGCTCCTATTGAGTTGATGTAACCTATTGAATATGTGTAATAGTTAATGTATCAATGAAAATAACACTTGGTAGCTAAATAAGAGCTTGAATAGCCTTTTTCTCCTTAGGCTTCTTATTCTTTGTTGATTCCATCTACTTTTCTCCCTCTTTGACACCTTGTAGATATTTATCTACTTCACCTTTCTGATCTGCTTTCTCACCAATAGAATAAGTAAACTATGGCAACACAATCTAGCCTTGCCCTATTTCTTGAGACTCATGTTTGGAACAACTTTGAAAGATGGAACTTGTGTAGTATCATTTGTTACACTATCAATCTAGGGATGGTCTTGTATCTGTAATAAAACTAGATTGGTGCATAGAAGAGAAGTATATGAGGTATTTGATTTAAAATTTTAAAGTCTTCCTTAGTTAATATATTTGATTCTATGGTGATGAATCAATAATATCCTCTATAGTGACAAAATCCTCTTGTTCACTTTCTTCTAACTTCCTCACTTCTTTTTTAGTTCTCTCAAGTTCATCATCATCTTGACTTTCCAATTTCCTCATTTTCTTCTTCTCCTAATGGAACTAGCAATCCAAATGCTTTATTCTATATCACAATGCTCTCCTTTTCAACTTCTTCAGCTTTGTTCTTCAAAATTATATATGCCCTTTCTTTTGGCATGAATTTCTTGGTAAAATATCTTAGGGAAATAGACATATGTGTCTTCCTTAAACCCGACATTATTTTTGCTAATGTTGTCTCTCTTAGTTTCTTCTTAGTGGATAATTCCCACTTCCATTTTGAATCTAATTTGTTGTATAGATCCTTGGGAATACCTTGTCCTCATTTAATAGGTGTATATCTAAATTTTATCATCATGTCCATCATTTCTTTTTCAATCTTTTCTTGATACTTTTTTAAAGAATTATACTTAGTATGCTGAAGGCCTTCTATGCTAATTGAATTCCTAATATTTTCACATACATGATCAATGGTCATGGGAGGTATTATGGATACAATTTAAATTTTACTCAAATCATCAGACTTAGTTTCCTCTTCATCTTCCTCCTCCTCATTAGGTGTCACAACTTGTTTTCTTCTCAGTCTCTTAGGTAGGCTTTTCTCAATCTATTTAGCCTATTTCCTCTTTGCTTGGCTTTTTCCCCCTTCTTTTCACTCAATTACTAAGTTGTCTTGGATTTGGTTATTATCTTGCTCCTTGGCTTAGTTTTAGGAGGTGTGACTACCTTCACATTTTTCTTTAGATCCTCCTTCACCTTAGGATCAACAATAACAATTTTATTTTGTTTGGTTTCCTTGGGCTCGATAACAATTAAATCTTTACCTTTTGATTCTTTGAGTTCTTCTTCTTAACCAAATTCTTCATCCCCACCTTTCTCCTTAGTTATATGAAGTTGTCTTGTGCCAAGCTTTCCCTCAAGATCTATCATCTTCTTTCATTTCTTATCTATTTTGGGCACTTTTGTTTGCATTAGCATTTTAATTTTTGCTGACTCATAATTGTAAAAAGGCTTAATAGTCTTGTCAATTTCCTTAGATAACAGTGCACTAATTAGTGCAATGGCCTCATTTACATTGACTTCATATTGAATCTATATTAACCATGCAACCCTTGGTAACACTTCCTAGGCATAAGTGTAATATATGTCTACAATGAAACATATATAATCAAAATAGTAATCTATAACTGATTTTGGAATCCTAATTTTTTTCTTCATCTTATTATTAAACTCATCAAAATAGTTTTCCATAATAGCCTCAAAATTTTCTCCCAATTGTTCAATGAGAACATTGATTCATTCAATAACAAGTCTATTCCTATCCCATGCAACTGTGTCAATTGTAGGGAATGAATTTTGAACATAGAAAAATATGCAAACTAACAATGATCCAAATTTAATGGAAGTTTTCTTGGCCTTTTGAATTGCTCCAAAATTTTTAATAGTTGCTGTACCTACATCTCAGCCAGGTCATAACCATGATCTTTCTTCATTATCTTGTAACCTAGTTTGATTGTAATGTAAGGGACTCTATTTAGTTGGCTTGATTAATATAATTTGTGTGAAACTATATGCACAAAAAACTAAATAATTAGATCTTCAATCCCATCAATTGATATTCCTTGAGTATCCCAATTAGCCTTCATCTATTCTTCAACAATGTCCTTTGCGACACATCTCATTGTCACCACTCTATCCAAGGTGGGATAAATAGTAACACAACAAATGATTACTTTATTTATCTTTATAGGTCCACCTTCCAACCATAATTTCATGTCATGTACTTGACTTAGTATAATCTTTATCCATTCAACTTTGATTACCTTTGGAAATTCTAGGGCATGAGTAAGCCCTTTCTCGAAAACAATCATATTTCATCTTTCGGAATTCAATTTTCAAAAAACTTATCATAAGATTTTGATAATTTGTAATCTCCAATTTATGCAATTTTACACATATAGCATGATTGAAAATCGTGAACTATCAATATCCTAGGTGAAATTGATGACAGAGTGCTAGATACATCTCTAGTCATTAGAATGTTATGGTATGTCGTGAATTAGAGTGGAGGAAATTGATTATTCCTCACAATTTGTACATTAATTCCCTTCAACATTTCCTTTGCAAATACATATGTAGTGGATTCCATTTACTAAGCTAGGGTTTAAACAACTTCACTTTAACAATTTTGAAACCAACTTAACTTAGCAATGTACACCTTACTTAATTTTCCAAATCTAGTTGGTGATGCACTATGATTTGCTTGTTCTTTCATTGAAATTTGCCTTTATTTCCTTTCAATCGCATGTGTACACTAAAATTTCTTGGTAAATGAAAATAATTTTCAAAATTTGATATATACCTTCAATCTGTCAATTTAGGTCTACAATAAATGCACTATACTAAAGTAGGTGCATTACAACTATCTCGATCTTCACATGTTATGCTTGCACTTCTATCTTTTCAATTACTTGGTCTAAATTACTTAGCTTGGTCAATACCATTTGGTTCAGCCAACACATCAGCTCGGTCATCATAAAAGTTTAGTCTATATTGCGATGCTCAGTCAATACAAATAATATTACTGATGCTTGACAGTTGATAGCGTAATTGATTCCATTGCCCAATTCTTCCCTCAGATTTGTCCTAGTGCATCTTGATTCATGTTGATATGGACTTTTAATCACACCTCTTTTTAGGAATTGGTGTGTAATATATCATTCAAGTGTATAGCTCCTTACATGCCTCCTTTGCTTATTTGAATGTGGTGTGATTGACACAAGCAACAGAGTGAATAACTAGGGCCAAAGGCTCACCTAGCTATCCAAACCACCCTACAAGAGTTAACACAATGGAAGCAAACACAAGGAATAATAACCAAAGGAGGAAGAAGAGAGAAATAATTTTATAGATTCATCAAAACATCTTCATACATGCCCAACTATAAGGCCTTCTAGGTTACGACCAATTACAAAATACATTCACATTCAAAGATCCAACTATAAATTCACACTTTCAATTCTGCTCTACAATCTGCTCCCAAAAACCAACCTGACTCTAAGCCTAAACACTCTACATATAATTTCCAAAATATCTTATAGATTATTCTAGAACATTACATAAGAGGAGGGTCGATGCAAAAATGGTCTAGACACATCCTAAGAAAAGATCTTAAGATGAATGTTGCAATTAAAAATAAATCCCACAAGTCAGCTCATAGAAATCACGTCCAAATGCTAACGCTTGGCATACGCTAGGTAACTTGGCACATGAAGAAACATTCGACATATAGTGGGTAACTCAGCACATGAAGAGTCACTAGGAATACACTAGGTAACTTGGCACATGAAAGAATTGCTACAGTAACTTGGTACATGAAGGATTACTAGGCACATGAAGGAACTACTAGGCACATGAAGGACTACTAGGCACATGAAGGATTGCTAGGCACAAGAAGGAACTACTAGGCACGTGAAAGACTGCTAGGCACATGAAGGATTGCTAGGCACATGAAGGACTACTATGCACATGAAGGATTTTCTAGGCACATGAAAGAATTGTTAAGCACATGAAGGATTTTCTAGGCACCAACTTGCAGAATGAAAAAAAATGAGCAGGATAATAAGGCAACCTAGGGTGATCCTACATCAGACAATTGGGGTTGACAAAAATGATTCTCCTAAATCATTAAGATGTCACAACCTAAGCTGAATCCAACTCAAATTGAGAAATCCATGAAGCATCTTCAATAGGTCTATTCTTCCACTTCACCAAATATTCATAGTAATCTTTTCCTCTTATGCTTTTTCCAACTCTCTGATCCAATATCTATTCAACTTCTTCAATTTGCTTCTTAGGATAATCATCTGATACAACAACATCATCCTCTAACTCATGATACTTATACAAATCAGCAATATTGAATATAGGAGATATATCCATGTCATCAGGTAACTCAACTTCATAAGTGTTACCACTACCAAACTTCTTCATGATCTTACAAGGTCCAAATTTCTTCATCTTCAACTTAGTGTATGTTCCAACTGGGAATCTTCCTTTCTTTAGATGAACCATCACATCATCACCAACTTGAAAATCATGGTGTCTTATAGACTGATCAACATTCTCCTTATACTTCTGATTACTTTGTTCCAACCTCAACTTCACTTCCTTATGCAAAGACTCCATAAAATTAGAAAAATCTTTTCTTGTAACGCTTCTCTTTTCTTCACTAGAAACATCTCTCAAATCTAATATACCTTTAGGATGCATTCCAGTAACAATCTCAAAATGTGTCTTCCCTGTACTCCTATTCACAGAATTATTACATGCAAATTCAACTTGTGCCAATACCATCTCCCAATTACTTGGCTTATTCCCAACTAAACATTTTAGCAAATTTTCCAAGCTTCTATTCACAACCTTTGTCTATCCATCTATTTTTTGATGGAATGTAGAACTAAACTTCAATTCAGTACCCATCTTCTTCCACAAAGTCTTCCAAAAATAACCAACAAACTTACTATCTCTGTCAGAAATAATACTTCTTAGTAATCCATGCGATCTCACAATTTCTTTAAAGAAAATTTCAACAACATGCTCAACATCTGATGTCTTCTTACATGGTATAAAATGAGCCATCTTAGAAAATCTATCCACTACAACAAATATGAAATAATACCCCTTCACTATCTTAGGCAATCCAAGAACAAAATCCATACTGATGTCACTCCAAGGTTTCTTAGGAATAGTAATAAGTTTATACAAACTAGTATTTTGACTCACCCCTTTTGCAACTTGAAAAACTGCACAACTCTTTACAAATTTCTGAACATCCTTATAAATTTGTGGCCAATAATACTTCTCTTTCAGTAAACTCAATGTCTTATCAATTCTAAAATGTCTAGCCAATCCACCACTATGCTTTTCCTTAATCAGATTCAACCTCATAGAAATTTTAGGAATACACAATTGAATACCTTTGAACAACATACCTTCTTGAAATACTCATCATACTTACTTCTGTGATTTGTCAAATTTGGTGCTCTGCACTCTCTCCATGCCTTAGAAAAATCAGGATCAACATCATACAACTCTTTCATTTCATCAAAACTAAGAACTTCAACCTTCATTTTAGTCAACAAAGAACATCTTCTACTCAATGCATCAACAACTCTATTAATAACTTCACTCTTATGCTTGATCACAAATATAAAACTCTACAAATACTCAACCCACTTCATATGTCTTTGATTCAATTTATGTTGACTTCCCAAGTATTGTAAAGCTTTATGATTAGTATATAGTACAAACTCCTTAGGAATCAAATAATGTCTCCACTTCTTCAATGCTTGAAAAATGGCATAAAATTTTAAATCATACATAGAATACTTCCTTTTAGCATCATTCAACTTTTCACTAAGAAAGCAATATGCTTACCTTCTTGACTTAATATAGCTCCTATTGCATTACCACTTGAATCACATTCAACTTGAAATACTTTGTTAAAATCAGGTAAAGCTAATACAAGTAATTCATGAACCTTTTGTTTCAAAGTCTCAAAACTCTTATTAACTCCATATGTCCACTTGAATTCCTTTTTATCTCCTCTCATTGTCACAGTCATAGCATTACAAATAGCACTTAAATTCTTTATAATTTTTTTGTAAACACTAGCCAGACCATGAAATGATCTTACCTCACCCACATTCTTAGGTGTAGACCATTCCAAAATTTCTTTAACCTTCTTAGGATCTATCTTCAATCTATCAACTAAAATAAAAAATCCCAAATACACAATCTCCTCTTGCATAAAAGAACACTTTTTCGAATTAATCAACAAGTTTTCCTCTATCAACCTTTGTAATACTTGTCTAATATGCTCAAGATGTTCTTCCTTAGTCTTACTAAATAACAAAATATTATCCAAATAAACAATCACAAACTTACCCAAGAATCTTTTCAAAACTTCATTCATTAACCTCATGAAAGTACTAGGTGCATACCAAAAGGCATAACCAACAATTCATACAAACCATCCTTTGTCTTGAAAGCAGTCTTCCATTCATCACCTTCTCTGATTTTGATCTAATGATAGCCACTGTTCATATCAATCTTGGTAAAATAATTTTCTCCACTCAAACAATCCATTATGTCATCCATCCTTGACATAAGAAACCTATAATTAACTGTTATCTTGTTAATGGCTCTGGAATCAGTACACATTCTCGATTCTCCATTCTTTTTGGGTGCTAATACAATAGGTACACCACATGGACTCAAGTTTTCTTTGATCAAACCTTTCTGCAACAACTCATGCACTTTTCTGTTAAGTTCTTCATTCTATATAGGTGTTAATCTATATGGTGCTTTGTTTGGAAAACTAGCTCCAAGAATTAGATTCATACAATGACTTATACTTCTTTACAGAGGTAAACCATCAGGAATATCATCAGCAATAATTTCTTTTACTCATTCAACAATTCTATAATTTCTACTATTACTTGGCTATCACTATCTACTATCACTCAGTCATTACTAGCTTCTTCTACTCAGTCATTACTACCAACACTTGGTCCTCTAGGAACTATAGAAAAACAAACTTGATTCTTCATTACTTCCTTTTCAAATTATTTCCCATTAATCATGCAAGTTTTTACAGTATTACAATTAACCTCATCTGGACTTTCAATTAAAGGTAACAATATTTTTTTCTTTCCATTTACCCAAAGAGTATATTGATTCAATTTTCCATCATGTACAACATATCTATCATATTGTCAAGGTCTACCCAACAAAATATGACAACAATCCATGGGCATAATATCACAAAAAACTTCATCAAAGTAATGTCCAATTTTGAACTTCACAAGACATTTCTCAATTACCAATATCTTATGCTCATCTTTGATCCATGAAACATGATAAGGTTTGGGATGTTTCAGCCTCTATAGTTGCAACTTGGTAACTAGCTCTTCTGATGCCAAATTTGTAGAACTTCCACTATCAATGATTACTTTGCAACATTTTCTAGCCATCTTACATCTTGTCTTGAAAATAATTCTCCTTAAAATAGGTTCCTCATCACTTCCCTTATTACATAAGGTTCTTCTCACCATCAAATTTTTTCCTACCTTAGGTCTAATTGGTGAACCTTCATCATCTCCTTGAATCACATCATTTCTATTACCTTGCCTACTTTCAGATGATCTACATTCAAAAGATCTATGTCCCTCTTTACCACAACTAAAATAATTACCATGAAATCCACCTTTAGAATAGGAATGACCTCTTCCTCAGTAAGAATTAGTTCCTCCTTAGCAAGAATTACCACTTTTCCATTTGGTCTTTCCTTTTTCATCATTCTTCCATTTAGATTTGCCTTTATCCTACATAGAACTATCAGATCTGCCACTTGCTCCATAAGATCTACCTCTGCCTCTCTGGAATCTACCACCTCTATCTATTTATGTTTGCTCATGCTTCTTTGTCAAGATCTCCTTAGCTTACAAAGCATATTGATATGCTTGTTCTACACTTTCCAACTTCTAAAAACTTATTTCATCTTGAATTCCATATCTCAATTCATTAATGTACCTTGCAATTTTCTCAACATCATCATCCACATGTCTAGATCTAATGTCCAATCTATAGAATTTCTTAGTATATGCTTTCACAATCATGTCTTTTTGTTTCAAATTTTGCATCTTTCTCAACAAGCTAACTTGGTAATCATCAGGAAGGAATTTTTTCTTTACCTTGTTCACCATCTTTGGCTAAGTTTTGATCTTCTCCTTTCCTCTCCTTTGTCTATTAGTTTGCAAGTGCTCCCACCATAGTGATGCATGGCCTTTTAAACTAGTGACTGCAATCTTCACCTTTCTATTACCAAGAGTGTTTTCATACTCAAAGAACTTCTCCATATTAGAGATCCAATCTAATAGAGTATTGGTAACCAATTTTCCATCATAAGGAATGACTTCTATAGTAGGCTTTGAATTTTTCTTAGACAACACTCGCAACAATCTTTCTTCATCTTGAACTTCTTTAGGTTCTAGATTATGGTTTGGTGTTGCTACTTCATCATCACTTACATTATCCAAATGTGCTCCTCTCCTCTAGGCTATCTCCACATCATCTAATCTAGCTACAATTTGTCTCAACTAATCCAATATAGCATTATTGGAATTTCTTCTACCACAAACCATCTTTACAAATCAAGTTCTTGCAAGATCATAACCCTCTGCAAGCTATAGGTCAAATCTGTAGATCTGCCACCCTATAACCAAATCCAAATCAGGGTTCTATACAATCCAATCTCCATAAGGATGAACCTCAAGCTCTAATACCATTGACGCAAGCAAGGGAGTGAATAACTAAGGCCAAAGGCTCACCCAGCTATCCAAACCACCCTGCAAGAGTTAACACAATGGAAGCAAACACAAGGAACAACAACCAAAGGAGGAAGACTAGAGAAATAATTTTATTGATTCATCAAAACATCTTCATACATGCCCAATTGTAAGGCTTTTTGGTTTACAACCAATTAAAAAATACATTCACATTCAAAGATCCAACTACAAATTTGCACTTTCAGTTCTGCTCTATAATCTACTCACAAAAACCTGCCTAACTCTAAGCCTAAACACTCTATATATACTTTCCAAAATGGCTTATAGATTATTCTAGAACATTAAATAAGAGGAGGTCCAACCTAAAAATGGTTTGGAAACATCCCAAGAAAAGATCTTAACATAAATATTGCCATAAAAAATAAATCCCACAAGTCGGCTCGCAAAAATCATGTGCAAATGTTGACACTCAGCATACACTAGGTAACTTGGCACATGAAGAAACACTCAACATACACTAGGTAACTTGGCACATGAAGATTCACTCGACATACATTGGGTAACTCGGTGCATGAAGGAATTGCTACAGTAACTTGGCACATGAAGAGTCACTCGGCATACATTGGGTAACTTGGTGCATGCAGGAATTGCTACAGTAACTCGACACATGAAGGACTGGTAGGCACATGAAGGACACCTAGGCACATAAAGGACTACTAGGCAATGAAGGAATTTTTAGGCACATGAAGGAACTGCTAGGCACATGAAGGACTACTAGGCACATGAAGGAACTACTAGGCACATGAAGGATTGCTAGGCACATGAAGGAACTGCTAGGCACATAAGGAACTTCTAGGCATATGAAGGAATTGCTAGGCACATGAAGGATTTCTAGGCACATGAAAGAATTGCTAGGCACATGAAGGATTTACTAGGCACCAACTTGCAGAATGAACAAAAATGAGCAGGATAACAAGGCAACCTAGGATGCTCCTACATCAGTGATCACCTAATCCATTAGATTGGGTGATCTTTTCTTCACTTGATCTACTACCTCCAACGTCTACTATCTTTTTATAGGTAAGATTCATCTCCTTGTTTGCTTTTTCATGTCAATTTTTTCTTTTCCTTTGATGTGTTCATTACTTAGTGCTGGTGCTTAGGTCTTGTAGTTCTTACTGATATGTCCAACCTTGTGACAACTAAAGAAAACTAAGATTCCATTCAACTATTTCTTATAATTGCCTCTGAAATGTGTTCTAGTGCAATTTTCTAGAATGTGACCATACTTTCCATAGTAATGACAATTATGCCATGTGTTGTAATCTCAATTGTAAGAGTTACCTTACTTAGGTGCATGTATTTTCCTTTTAGATATCGAATTAGATTTTTCTTTAGATTTTCATTCTTGAGCTCTATGTCCATATTTATTATAGATGTAGCAATGTCCTTCAAATCTAGGTGTAGTAGATGTATTACTTGCCTTTGACATGCACTCATGTGCTTGATGCCCATGTTTCTTAGAATTAGAACGATTCCCAGTAAAGTTAAGTTTAGGATATAGTTTACCATTCTTAATTTTGCAAATGTTTATTATGTGTCCTACCTTGCCACAATGATAAATGTAGGTTTACCTTTAGGTTTTTCATTTCTTTTCTCTCCACTCTTGGATGACTCTCCTTTCTCAATAGATGAACAATGCTTGATATGTCTTAGGTTTGAAGTATCATTGGATTACATTGGTGATCTCATCAGTTCTTCAAAGTATCTTATAGTTTCACTTGGTTTATTCATTCTTTCCATAATTTATTTCTCATATATTAACTTCTTCCTTAGTAGGTCACTTTGTGATCTCAAATTTGTGATTTCCATTTCATTTCTATTTAGTTCTTGATTTACAAGTAACAACTAATTCATCATGTATAGCTGATTATTTGTAAGCTTCTATACATCTTATGACCTTTCTTTAATCCTTGTAGCCATTTGTCTTTTTCCTTCTTCAACCATGATCTTGTCTTCTTCATCTTTCTTCTTTTGTTCAATGACTTCACATAATCTTATTGATTGGATTCCATGTTCTCTCTCCAATCCTTTAACTTCTTCACTCAAAATGTTCTCCAATAGATATGCTATTGTTGCATCACTTTCATTAGAGTTCTCACTTTTAAGAAATCCTTTGGTATCAACCTCCTTATATAGTGTATCATTCTGCTAAATTGCCATATCTTTCCTTTTTTTTAAGGATTTCCTTAACTCTTCTTTTTCTATTTTAGGTTGCTGCAGTATGATATGGATTTCAATCATCTGATTATCAATAATCTTTCCCAATTTGTAAGCCTCCATCTCCAAGATATGAACTCTCAATTTGTTATACTTCTTTCAAGAGAACTTAGCTATGATACCAATTGTTGGAAGTCTTATTAGGAAACAAGATATGGTGGGGGCGGTGAATCAGGATCTATAAAACTTAAATTCCTTCAACAAAATAATAGATTATCTACATTCACTCCAAATCCATTTCATATCTTAGATCATATATCATAATATATAAAGCTAAAATAAAACATAACTATGCATAACATCCATCAACCATGAAAAGGTAAAATCATTACACAAATTTTTTAACAACCCAAAAATCCTCCAAGGTGATGGTAAAACTGGGGTGGGGATGACACCAACAAATATTTACTACTCAAACAATTTTTTTTGTCTGTTAGGGCTCTAATTTTTATCACTTCTAATGATCTACCCTATGAGGGGTTTGCTTGGTTAAAAGTGTTGCAAGAATGTTAAGTCTACCTTGATTAAAGGATTTAAACTTACAATGAAGTAAGCACTCTATTAGGATATTTTTAAAGATTTTTTAAAACCACCCTATTAAGAGATTTTCCCTAATACACTCATTAGGATGTCTCATTACCTAATACTATGGTTTTCCCTATAAAGCTTATTATAGATCTCCTCTCTTTAATGGCTAAATCTGATCTCTTTATATGATTTTTTTCTATTCTGCCCTTTATTTCTAGGTTTCTCTATCTAATCTATCTATCAAATTAACTTAGCCTTCCTCACTCTATTGTTAGTCCTTTTCACACATTCACAATTTTCCTTCGTAATTGAATGTTCTGATACTTATTCATAACTAACATTCATACTATCTCTTAGCTTTTATAAGATTGATATATATTGACTCACTCGACATGAGTTAACTTTACATTGCTTCTCCATATCTTTTACTCGGCATGTATAGCAGCTCGGTCTCTAATAGTGTTCTTGGAAAGCTTTGAATTGGTCAAAATGAAGTGAATTACAAACAATTCCATGTAGCTCAACCTTCTCTAGATGGCTTAGTCACAGTGATGACCAACCAATATTTCCTAGGAAATGACTAAATGTTGTACACTAATAGGAAACAAAGCTTAGAGATCAACAACTCCTCTAGGTGTGCTCTAAATGGTTAAAGGTATTTCTATGTACACCTTCAGAATAGAGAAATAAGCCTTTAATTTCATTAAAATCCTCATTATTAATTATAGAGCTCTAAATGTTAAAATAGAGGAAGTTTAGAACAAGATGAATGTGGAGCCTATGATTGGTACCATTGGGAATGATTTGAAGACTAAATTATAAGGGTTGGTTGACAAAATTGAGAACTTAGAAATAAATACCTCTACCTTGGTCAACCATAACCAAAAGTCATTGGAGGCTTTAGCAAAGAGTATGAATAAACTTGTAAGTAATGTGGACATGCATGCAAAATAACTTATGGTATTGGACTTGGATGAGGCTAAGAGCATGGAAGAGTCTCCTAGCAAGAAAAGATCTAGATCCTCAACAAGGAAGATGAAGACCAAGAATAAAGAACAGATAAAGAGGATTTCAAAGTGGCTATGGAAAATATTAAGGAAAAAAAGAGGAGCTAACACTTGATCTGGCCTTATGCTGGGTTGGTTCTATTGTTTTCCTTTTTTTTGTTGGAATTCTTTAAAATAATTGAGAGGGTGGGGAGGGGGGGGGAGGGGTGAATCAGTTATCTAAGGTCTAGATGTACAAATAAAACTTTTTAGTGCTAAAAAGATCCATATCCATAAAACCTTAACATGCATGCATCCATTAGTTCAAACAATACCTTAACTTAGTAGGTTATTGTTCTAGGTCAAAATTGTTGACACTACAGTCAAGTTTGTTTATTAGTGACACACACTTATTTAGAAAGCTAGTAGTTATCAAGTGTATTGTACAGTTAACAGTGTTAACCAAGTAATTTAGACTCTACCAAGTTCTACATTTTCTACCAAGTAACAAGAATAGTATTCAGTTTGAATCGACCAATTTCTATTGGGTTGATGATTGTTAGTGTAAATTGAGCTTCATAGTTTTTACCAAGTCTCGTAGTGTAAACTAAGTTCTACAATAGTTACCAAGTTCATAGATTCAATAATGTGAATCCAGTGTTGACTGAGCCATACAATGTCAACCAAGTGATTCAATTTATACCTAGCTCATAGTAATAGCATTGACCAAGCTATGTAGTGTAATCAAGTGATTTAATTTATATGCCAAGTTTTGCAATATTCACTAAGTCACTAGTACAGATTGAGTTCAAACTACTTGGAAGTGATTAGTATGGATCGAGCTTCTACATCTAACAAATGCATGACGATGCTGAGCATTGATAATGGATGCCTAGTATCAAAACCTCACCAAGTTAGTCTTTAGAACTCAAGTTCCTATAGTTGGGCCAACTTTGTGTATTTTGTGTAAACTTGTATTGTAGCTAACTTTTTTTATTTGTAAATTGGATTGGTATATATGTAATGTATTGTAACACATTCTATAGATACATATGACATGAGTATGATGCAAATTTAATAAGAGCAGAAGTGTGAAGTAAAAAGGCTACAATAGTATAAGGAGTAGCAAAGATTTATCTATCACAACAAGGTGATCATTACACTCAAAGGAATCTCATTCATCAAATTAAGTTGCAGATCAAAGATTAGCCACTAGTTCATCCTAATAGGTGGAACAGTTAAATCCTTTCACAAGGTAGACTTAATAGTCTTTTTTAAATATCTTTACTGAGTGCATACTTCAGTGTATATTTTGTAAACCCTTTCACAAGGTGGACCTATCAGTCCTTATTGCTCCTAACAAGGTAGATCATCAGAAGTGATCATTGTAAACCTTAACATTCCAACTTTACATTGTAGTACTAAAGCTTGTGGGTATCATCCCCACCCCAATTTTACTTTCTATTTGGAAAGTTTCTAGGTCACCATATTGTGTGTCAAAGTGTTATGAATGTTTTAATGCTTTTAGTTTTTCATGCATGCAATTAGATTAGAATACACATGAAGGATTACTTGGTGAAATAAGCTTAAGTTTTATAGGTTACTAATTCACCCCTCCCCTCTTAGTAACTTATCCCATCATATATTTCCTACAATTGGTATCAGAGCTTGAGCAAAGATCAAGAGGCAATGGAGGTATTAAGACTTGATAAGGCTATTGACAATGAAAAGATAGATTTGGAATTGGCTATTGGGAAACTCAAGAAGGAAAAAGAGAAACTCTCTCAATCCTTGAAAAGAAGAAAAGATCTTGTGGTATAGATGAATGAACAAATCTACATTGAAGACATCATTAAAAAAGTAATTCAAATGAAGTAAATGAAACAATCAGAGAACTATTAGAAAAGAATGACACAATTAAAGTAGAAGTAAGAAAGCTAAGAAGAGAACAAGAAATTTAGTTAGTAAGATTGTGTGAAGTCATGGAAGAGAAAAAAGAGAGAGAAGAGTTAGAAGGTAAGAGTAATAAAATTCAACATCTATCCCTTCAACAAGTAGACTTCATTGATCAGCTCATTAATGCAAATGAAGAGATCATGAATCTAAATAAGAGAATGAAAGATTACAGAATGATCTAAAGACTAAAAAGTAAACCAAAGAAAGGATGATGAAATTTCAAGTAGACATGAATCAATTGAATGAGAAAAGCCAATATAGACAAAAGGGCAAAGCAGGCATTGGATATACAGAAGAAGGTGAATCATCCAAGCAAGGAGCTCAAAAGAATTGAAGGCCTACTTGAAATTACTATGGTAAGATAGGTCATAAATCAAAAAAATGTTGAAGCAATGGAAAAGCTAAATTCAATGAAAAATACTACAATTGTAGACAACATGGTCATTTAGCTAATGAATGCAAAGAGAAACATAAATTTGAAGGCAAATGTCACATATGTAAGAAGTATGGGCACAAATCTTCTGAATTCAAAACTAAGACATTGAATCTAGTAGAATAGATTGTAAAAGCTATATTTTATTGGGAGCACAATACTTGGTGCAAATGTCACTATTGTGGAAAATTTGGACACATTGGAATAAACTATGCAAAACATCACATAAGGACAAGAGATACCACTAAAAGATGTTTTATTTGTATAGAACTTGGTCAACTTGCCAAGAACTACATGAATACTAGAAGAATTAAAGATGAAAAGAAAGATAAGGTTGATAACATCAGAAAGTAGACAAGACCTTCTGAGAATACAAGTCTGAGCAATGAGGCACATGCCACTCAAGAAATGGGTGACTCAAGCATCCCTACCTGATCTCCCACAAGGAGAGCTAGAACTAGGATTCTAAAGTAGAAATCTTACAATAGTTCCAATTTGTATAAAGGAAAGATCCATGTCAGCATTCAAGATGTAAAATAATTAGCAAGCATCCAAGGAAATTCTAGACATCACCAAGTGAGGTCAGGTTGCAAACTCTGCCGAGTAAGGTCAGGAGCAACAAAGATTGTTACGTGGACATCGAGTCATGGATAAATCTATTGAGAAATAAATGTAATTTGAGTGGAAGATAGTTTTTCATCAACCAAGTGATAATACTAGGCCTTTGTGGTGATTTAAAGGAAAAATTTGATAAAAAGGGCGAAATAAAATTTATTTGTCATTGTGAATTTTCAAGAGCTATTTGTGAAGAGTGATTTTTGTGCATCTAAGAAATCTCTATGAATTACTATTGAAATTTTATATATATTTTGAAACCCTACTAAGTAATGGAATCCTCTAGTAGTAAGACAAAGAAAGGGTCAAAAATGTTGATTCGAGGCATTGAATGGAAGGCACTTGATGTCAAGCTTAATCCAACTGTTGTGGAAACCCTAGATCCAACTAGAGCACAATATCAAATTCTAGCTAAGGTGCTATTGATTAATGATATTTGTTCACATTTTCAATTTTCTATCTAAGATATAGGAACCTTAGAAATGGATGAAACTTTAGAGAAGTTGTATGTGAATGGTGTGTTAAAATTGAAACACCAACGCTTGGAAGCAAAGGGTTTGACTCACATTCCACACATGCCTCAAGATTTTTAGATTAAGTGGACAAGAGTTATCCTCAGCTATGTACATAACAGGAAATTATGGTTGGAGCAACCTATTTTGATAACGAAGAAAATGAACCATTGGATCACTAGGCTTCCAATCTTGGCGAAGGCTAAAACCACCAAAACCCTAAATTAGGTGGAACTAGAGAAGAAAACCCTTTCCAAATGGGACAGAAGGGGTATGAAGATTAATTGTATCACTAATATGGAATTGAAGTTTGGGATACATACAATTACACATAAGATATATAGCTCAAGTAGACTTAATAGTGTATCATTTGAAGCTATGGATCTCGCATTCACAGTGGTCAAGAACAATATGTCCTTTGACCTTGCTGAGTTGATGTTGAACCCGTTCAACAAAAACATGGAGAGCATCAAAAATTCAAAGAATAACCCTTATAAGTTTGGTTCACTCTTAACTTTTTTATTTTTGTTTGTACAAAAGTTCTTCCCATCAAAAGGTATAATTGTATGGAGAAAAGATATACCTGTTCTCTATCAAATCAATGAATATATAGCAAAAATGGGAGAAAACTATGCCAGTATCATGGACAACTATTTTGATGCATTTAAGAATAAGATGAATAATAGATTTAGAATCCCAAAGAAACTTGTTGAAAACTACAAATATGATATTTTTTTCATGGTTGATTGTGATAAAGTGTATATACAAGTAGTTAGACCGAGAATTGTATGGGTCAAGCCTCTATGTTATGAGGTTAATATTGATGAAACCAAGGATATTATTGAAGCACTGTTATATGAACCTATTGATCCAAAGGCTGCATATTTTGGCACATATAAGGAAGAAAAATCCAAAATAGAACTAGAGATAAAAGTCCCTCAGGTGGTCAACAAAGGGAAGAAAAGAATAGAAAAATTTAAAAAAACAAGCTCTACTCTCTTATTGACAGAAGGAAAAGGAGATGAAATAGAAGAAGATGAAGAAAAATCAGAAGAAGAAGAGCCACTAAAGAAGAAAGGTAAGGTTATTATAACTAAACCTACCAAACCATCTATTGCAATGTTTGCAAGAAGGGCATATAGGAAGAAATTGAAATTGGGTGAAGAAGTGGTAGATGTAATTTTTAAATGGCCTCCACCCAAATTTCAAGAAAGATTGAAGGAAATTGATTTTGGTTCTAGCATAAATTTTTTTAGATCATTGAAATATGAAATCAAAAATGTAGAGGAGAAACAACAAGTTGAAGACATGGTAATAGAAAAGCTAGGAAAATGGAAATACTCTCTAGACCAACTTGTACAATAGATTCCCATTGATTTAGTGGAGAAAATTAAGCCAAGATGAGAACATGCAAAGAAAATTGCTAAGGACATATATGAGTAGACCTTAAGGAAACTCATGTCAAGGTTGAATGACAAAGAAGTTAAAAAATCTATCAAGAAGAATGAAGAGAAACTTACTTTGAATTTTAACACTTGCTTGATATTGATCAATGACATTGAACATGTGGTAAGGAATACCACCAAAACATGGAAGAAAATCTACAATATTCATAAGAAAAGTGATTTTGTTGCTAATGTCAGTGATAAGGATGATGATAGTGAAGATGAAAAGGAAGAAGAGGAAAAATATGATGACGAAGAAACTAATGATGAAGAACAAGAATAGGAAGCTACTAAGGAGAATCTCCCTAAGATTCAGAGCATTAAGGAGACAAACCCTAAAAAGATTGTAGTAGTAGTGATAGCTTCACTTCCTCATTCTCTAAGAAAAATTTCAAAGCCATCCAGCTTAGAGAAAGATACTGTTGAGTTGGTTGTGTCAAACATGAATAATCCAAACACTCAACAACTCTTTGCAACTATTTAGCTAAGTATTTCATTAACAAAAGTGACCAACACTTCATTTATCGAGTAGTCAATACTTCCTCCTCCATAAATTTTGGTCACTCAACAACAAGATATTTCTTCAATAAGTACCATATCTACTTTTATTGTCAATTTTTCTATTTCTACCATTGTTTCCATTCCAAGCATGCAAATAATAAGTACAAAGATAGTTGAGACCAAGCCTCAACTAAGTACAAAAGTTTTAAGCAAAGGTAAAGACAATGAAGAAGAAATTAGTCTTGATGAGGAGATAGTTATCCCAAATTGGGATATCTCCAATCTACATCTTGATCAAATGCATATATTAGGAGAGCTACTATAGAAGAAAGCTAAGTAGCAAAGGCTTAGAGAAGAAAGGAACATAGAATTCCAAGTGCTTGAAGATGCAAAGAACATTCTTGCAGAGGAACTCAGCATTGAGGTTGACACCTCTCAACCTATTTGGCACAACAAGTAGAAGTGTTTCAAAAATTCAATGAAGATTTGAATGGGCAAGAGAAATTTTTGCAAAGAGAAGAGAAGAAATTTGAAAATAAATTATTGGAGCTAGTAGCACAAAAGATTGTAATACATCAAGTAAACTTGTCTACTATTCTAGGCTCATTAGAAACCTTTTCCAACAATGTAACTTCTCTATTCAGTAAACTTTTTGATGCATCTATCTTCACATAGAAAACTAAAGAAAAGTTCTCCAAGATAGATGAAGATTTTAAGGCAAGTGCACACCAATTGTCACTTGACTTGAGTTACACTTTTTCTCACTATACAAAGATCATATTTCTATCTGATATGTAGGCATAATTGCTAAGGGAAGAAGCCAGGATAAGAGCTACACTTGTAGACATATAGGGCATGATTCTTCTAAACATGGATGCATTGTAGAAACATATTGCACATGCTAAAATCCTCATTCATGTTAACAACTTCTCCATTGCTGAACACATGACATAATTATTATCATAAGTGCAAATTGCATTGCATACATGCAAGGTGTTGTAAGAAAATTGAGACAAGACATTGTCATTGATTCTAAAGGTACATTCTAATTTCTTGTCACATTTTTATATAACCATGTAAAATACACCTTTGGCATTTATGTCAAAAAGAGGGAGAAGATCTATGTATATAACATATTGTAAAGGAGAAGGTATAATATAAGAAGTAATATATAAAGGGGGAGAAGATGGGATATAAAGGAAGAAAATAAAAGATAAGAAGATGTATATAATGTATAATGTATATATATGTATGGGGCAGCATCATAATTGTTGGAGTTGAGGAAAGCCAACTCCGAAGATGCCCAAGATCACCTGCATGCAAAAACTTGTAAAAGAGAAGCCAAGGAGAGGAAGAGCATGGAGCAAGGGTAAAACCCTAAACGGACATGAGAGACCACAAGATATTGAAACACAATGAAAATGTATTTACAATATGCAAGAAGTGATTTGATGATATAAAAATACAATGAGGGAGCCCAGTTATAAAGAGCTCTAGGAATCTTCTAAAACAAGCTAGAAGATGCTAGGAGATAAGTGTGACAGCTAAGCATACATCCACATAAGGTGGAAAGTCCTCGAACAATGTGAGAGGATAAGTATGACTTAAGAGAGAACAAACTCCCGTATTGTCAACAACTTATAACTAACTCCTAGACTGCAACTAATAAATAAATACATTTACCTAAGTAAGCTTAAGTAAATAGAATAAATAATTAATAAATTAATTATTTACTCTAACACCCCCCCTTAAGTGCAACTTGTGGAAATGCCTTAAGCTCACAAAACTAAGATGAAATGCAGAATGTGTCTCGACAACGAGGCCATGTTAGGTACCCATATACAATGCAACAAAATGCAACCTCTAAAAATGGGGAAAGAGAGAAAACCACGTGGGAAAAACCCTCCCCCAAAAAGAGGTAAGAACCTAGTGAAGAACTGAAGAAGCCTCCAACTAGGAAATGTCCCCTAAAATAGGAACAAGGAGTGATCATGAAAGAGCATCACTGAAACATGAAGAAGTCACAAATTTGCCAAACTGTTGATCTGAAGAAACTTCATGGAAGAAGAAGGCACGAACTGAGCATGTCTATATAGTAGATGGTCCATCTCACCAAAATGCATAGGTAGCTAGCCACTGCAATCACCTTGTACATAGGATCAACGAGTAAATACATAGTTCACACTATCAAACCATTGAACCATAGATGCATTAGAACAATAGTATAACCCCACCTTAATGCAGATAGGGTGTGATGACAGGCAACTGAGAAGGTGGGCCAAAGTCTCCTGCAGACGAACCAAGAATGACGAGAGAGGGAAAGAGGTACAAACACCTATAAAGACACAGTCAAAGTGACTCTGCATGGGCTAATTTCATGGAAGAGACACTCACTTGACAAAGGGAGAATGCCTAAAATAGAAAACAACTATCCCCCCCATGGTGCTTTATGAAAATAGTGCATGTACAACTGACTCAAAACAATGTTCATGATCCTCAAAATGCAAAAGTGGCACTTTATCTCAGTGTGAGATATAAAAGTGCTTCAAAATGATAGCTAAAATGATCAAAACTGAAAACAAGTTGCAACAAAATAAAGTACAGCCTAAAACAAGAGAATCCATGCCAAGAAAATGATCCTCGAGCCTAAAACACTCAAAATATCCACCATATAGAAAAAATGCCAAAACTATGATAGAAAGAGCAAGGGCCAAAAACTAAGAAAAAAAACCAAATTTCTAAAAAGTGCACAGAACCAGCTTTCCAAAAATATAAAGTTTTCAAAAAACATGAATGGGATGCAAAAGATATGCTTGCCAGAGTCAAAAATAAGACTTTGAAATTTTACTAAAAAATGGGCAATAAAAAAGTATCCAAACCTAAAAATACCTGCACCAATGTCTTTGTCTTGAAACTAGCTTTTTGGCGCTTCTTTCGAATAGGAAAAATACCTCCGTATGCTCAAGTTAGGGCCAAAAAACCAACAGTAGCTCCAAAATGACCCTAGGAGATGTGCAAGAGGCTTGATGATGTAGTGCTGACATCATGCTGACGTCAACAAGTCCATAGAAAAAATTTGGCAGCCTGTCAGCCATCACAAAAAAAAAGTGTCGTGTGGCACGCCATGTGGCGGATCCATGTGGCAAAGTCCAACATGGCAGGTCCTTGCCATGTGGCACCCAGGCCACATGTCACCTTCTGCTATGCCAAGTGGTGGCTGCTGACTAGTCAAAATGCTGCAGAGGGTGCTGACACAAATGTTGATTGTGTGGCTGGGTAGATGACTAGGCATAGATAGAGAGGCAACAACAAAGCTGTTCACATGTGGAGCAGAGGCTGTAGTCATTGAGAACTCTAGTGTCATCGCCTACGATAGAGGAGGTGCTCAGGCAGAGTGTGGAGTTGCAAAGGCAGAGCCATCGGTGATTGGGGAGCCGCGGGTGGAGCGTGGGTGGCCCCGTGGTGGCCACTGGGTGGTGCCATTGCAAAGCACTCTGCATGAAATTTTTTTATATATATTTTTAAATTTTCAAGCCCAAAATTGTCCGTACATCTGTGTGGCAGCCCTTGATGTAAACAAATTTGCCTCCCAGAGCTCTGTCTCCAAAATTGAAAAGTTTTATATGAATCTTGAGTGAAAATGGCTTCCGGATCCAATGGTGATGTCTATTTGGGCCCAATGTGCTCTGAAAAATTTCTGATCCCCTGATTTGAAAAAGAAATGCACAAACAAACTAGAGTTTGTGCCTTCAAATCATGGCTTCAAAAATCTTCAATGAAGCTGTAGTAGGAAGGCTCTTATACCATGTTGGAGTTGAGGAAAGCCAACTCTGAAGACACCCAAGATCATCTGCATGTGAAAACCTGTCAAAGAGAAGCCAAGGAGAGGAAGAGCATGGAGCAAGGGTAAAACCCTAAGCGGACATGAGAGACCACAAGATATTGAAACACAATGAAAATGTATTTACAATATGCAAGAAGTGATTTGATGATATAAAAATATAATGAGGGAGCCCGGTTATAAAGAGCTCTAGGAATCTTCTCAAACAAGCTAGAAGATGCTAGGAGATAAGTGTGACAACTAAGCATACATCCACATAACGTGGAAAGTCCTCGAACAATGTGAGAGGATAAGTATGACTTAGGAGAGAACAAACTCCTGTATTGTCAACAACTTATAACTAACTCCTATACTACAACTAATAAATAAATGCATTTACCTAAGCAAGCTTAAGTAAATAGAATAAATAATCAATAAATTAATTATTTACTCTAACAATAATATCATATTATATACATGTACAAATAATCAAAGAAACATCTCTTACAAAAGCAATTTTAAAAAATCTGAATAACAGAGTATGTTACCGAGTTGAAGACATAGGATAAAGAATAAAGCTTGTTTTGAATTTTTGAGAATTCAGTTTTGATTAATAAGTGTTTTTGTCACTAATGCCAAAGGGGGAGATTGTTGACATTATAGTTAAGTTTTTATTATTAGTGGCACACACTTATTCAGATAGCTAGTAGTTACTGATTGTTTTGTATAGTTAACAGTGTTAACCAAGTAATTTAGACTCTACCAAGTTCTATAGTTGCTACTGAGTAATAGGAATAGTATTCAGTTTACATCAAGCAATTTCTACCAAGTTGATGATTGTTAGTGTAAACTAAGATTCATAGTGTTTACCAAGTTTCTTAGTGCAAATCAAGTTCTACAATGGTTATCAAGTTTGCAGATTCAGTAATGTGAATTTAGTGTTGACTGAGCCATACAGTGTCAACCAAGTGATTCAGTTTATACCGAGCTTGTAGTAATAGCATTGAATGAGCTATGCGGTGTGAATCAAGTGATTTAGTTTATAAGCCAAGTTTTTTAGTATTCACTGAGTCACCACTGAGTTTAGACTACTTGGAAGTAATTAGTATGGACTGAGCTTCTACGTCTACCGAATGTATGATAATGTTGAGCATTGAAAATGGATGCCAAGTATCAAAACCTCACTGAGTTAGTCTTTAGAACCCAAGTTCCTATAGTTGGGCTGACTTTGTATATTTTGTGTACACTTGTTTTAATGCCCACACTCATATCCTATTATAAATTTTAAGGAATGAATGTGATTAGGAGATAAATTAAGTCATGATTGACATTTTCACTATTAATAATGATTTATGAGATTCTTTTGGAGACTCATCTAGATTATAGATTATCATAATGTTGATACCCTATCCAATAAAAATAGTTCAATAAGAATATAGCACATGAAAATGAGATTCAAAATGTTCAAGCTAAGAACTTGGCCACGAGATACTAGGGATGATCTACTAGGCAATTAAGAAAGATAAAATAACATTCATTCTACTAAGAACAACTATGAGCATAGGTTATGATGACAATAAGACACATGGATATGTTTGGAAATTGGTTCTAAATTATTATGACATAATTATTGAAACATTCTATCAGTCTAAGGAGTTAACCCTATAAAATCACACAAACCCTTCATAATGTGATAAAGGGATATTGCTAGGACTGTCACTATACCCAACTTGATTGAAAGGTACTAGTTACCTAGTTTGCACATTAGCGATTTTCACATAGGATATATATGTTAAGATTCATTTTATATGGTTTCATGATTTACTAAAGAGGACTTAGAGTTTCATTGTTATGTTAGAAAGAGTTGTGATAATATTCAGGATGATAATGAGTTATATTAAGAAAGATCATTGTTGATACACATATTTAATATTTCAATGTTTTTAATATTTTATGAGGATTATTAGATGGAAGTTAATTGTATATGTTATGCAAATTATGTGATATTAGATTATTTTGCATTATCTCAATTTTTTGTATATTATTTTATTGAGCTATTGATGTTTAAGTTGAGTGTGCAAGAAGAGGAACCATGGAAAATTTAATAGGGAAACAAGGTATAGACACATGTTAAATGACTCTGCCAAGGTGAATCTTTGTAAGATTCATGAACCTCATTGTGATGTGCTTATTTTGTAAACATGAGATGTGTGTGTGTGGTATGTTTTTTCATGTGTAGATTTTGAATGTATCATGTGTGATGTTTTAGTGTATTTTGTGTGTGTCACTTGATACTTGTGCTTGTTATGTGAAATGACACGTTATTCATCAATGGATCACGTGGCCACCTTATTTCATGATAAATGCCTCAATTGAGGAATTTGATTATTGCTTTAGTTAGTAAAAGGACAAGGTTATCACCTTGGGGAATTTGAAATTTGAATTGCCTAGCTTTGGGAGGGTCATAAAGTAACTTTAAGGTAAGTTGTGATTAAAATTAACCCTACCCATGTTAGTACTATAGGTTAGGGAGCTATTAATGACCTCTATGGTGTCTAGTGGACCTAGGAGACCCCATGAAAATGACATTATTCATTGAATCCGAAAATGAGAAGGATATATATAGAGGTATGGCTAAAAGGGAAACTCACTTGGCCACTCTCTATCTTTAGATACTATTAGGGTTTGAAGAGGAGGGAGCTCTACTACAATAATTCATTGCATTTCTTGGAGGAAGGTTGGTACCATGATCCATGAAGTTCTTCATTCTACATGTGGATTAGAAATGGTGTTCTTCATTTCATGATGAGATTTTGGTGTATTGTGGTGTGTTTGTGAATAAAAGATCTTTGTTGTGTGTTGCATGTGAGTAGTGTTGTGTGAGTCTTTCTTTGATTTTTCTTGTTTCATGTCATGTGTATTGTGAATTTGGTGTGAGGCATCACTCACCCTTGGGAGGAAAGAGATGCTTGGGTGAAGGGGTTAGTTGGGCTCACACATGTAGTTGAGGAATCCTCCCTTATGTGGAGATGGTTGTATATGTTCTATGGAATGTGAATTATCTTGCTCACTTGCATCTTGGGAGGTATAAGGAGGCATGTATAAGGGAAGATGTTAGTTACCCCAAAAGGGCATTTTGATATTGAAAAGATGTGTATTTTGGGAATGAAAGCTATGTAAATCCTCCTCATGGTGAGAGCCCACCTTCACCCTATTCTTTATTCATTTTTTGAATCTTTGTGCAAAACCTTTTAATGGGAAGTGTTGTGATGTCTTGTGCTAAATCTTGTCTTATTGTTGTGTACATGCATGACATGTGAATGTGTAGAATGCAACCATTTATGCCTTGTTTCCCCAAGCTTGGTGGGTGGCCTCCTTGAGGTGTAGGTTGGGAGGTGAGCCTCCATGGTTCCCATTTTGCCTTTCTTTTGTAGGTTTTCACTTGAAGAGTTTGGAAGCTTGATGATCATGAAGTTCATTATTTGCATAGATGAAGAGTCCTTTTTGGTTGGTGTTGAAATGAAGAAGTGAACTCCACCTTATGATGAACATTCATTGTATTGTGATGTGTTGCTAGTGGTCTCATGCATTTGCCAACTAGAGAGATTTTGAGATATCTTGTAGTGAGTTTCTTCATTGTGTATCTTAAGAGATGTCTCCACCACCTTGTGATTGTTCGATATTGCGTTGATTTTGGTTTTTGTTTTCTCATTGCTTAAATTTAGTATGTGTTGAAGAAATAAATTTGTATCATGGTATATCATTAAGAATGAACAATACATTATCACCTTGATGTTTTATTTGCTCAGTTGTTATAGGATTAGTATGATTACATTAATGTTCAATTTTATAATCATTCAGTTGTAATAGTTAATTGATGGACATGTAAATGGATTAAACTATGCAATATAGATATTATTGAGGTTCATGGGAAAAGCTAACTTGGAATCCATATAGATCCATATAAATGTAGTTGAGAGAGCCTAATGAATAATAAAATGTTACACTAATGTCAATTTGAATCTAAACCATCCTAAGGTTGCATAAAAAGGACTTAGACAATAAGATGACACAACAAGCCTGTAGATGCAATTCTACTCTCTAGAAAAAGTATGGAAAACTAATAAAAATTATCCTCTCACAGAGCAAATAATTAAATATTAATAACCGGATAGCATAATCTCTTATTTATATTAAAATAAACATATATCCAATCATAAAAATGATAGGAGCTCAAGTTGCATATAAATAAATATAAAATGATTTACGCCTTCCTTAGACAACAACTAGAAGCATTTATGTAGTGTCAGGCTCAAAGAAAAAAAAATTGTTTAAAAAAAAAAAATATTAAAAGTTTAGATGGGGAAGAGTCACATCCTTACCCACCCCATCCTATCAATTTGCAAGGAAAAGCATGACTTGCTAGAAAGTCAAACTAAATTCATTATCCCTTTATGTGTAATAGAAGGTTTCTTTCCTTAGTCACCTCAATTTGGAAGCATAAGCCATTATGATGTTGTCAGCATGTTAAATTGCCCACCTATCAGTCAATTCCATGATTTCATGGCAAAAAACATGGGTGGAAGAGCAGGGGTAGACGATAGATGGGAATAAGTGGGAAGCTGGTCTTGTTAAAAGAAAATATGAATGCTTGATTTGACACTTCTTCCCTCAAGCAAATAACCTTGTGCATAGGGAAAGTCTTAATATTTGAAATCCCTTTTGCTCATTCCTAAGCATGCATGTGCACCAAGAAGTCAGCACATATTAAATGCTAGGAAGTGCATAATTTAGCTATTGTCATAAGGGGACATAGGGTAGAAAGATATAGGGTTGTTTAGATCCAAATTAATTAGGAGTAGGTTTCATTAGGTGTGGCTTCAAAGGGTTTAGAAATAAGCAATCTATTTTATGTAAGGAATATTTTGAGATTCTTTTAGATGATAGTATTTAAATAGTTTCTTAATATTACAAGAGGAAGTATAGTGTGTTAATGATTATCTAGAAGTTATTTGGGTGGCATGGTTTGATATTGTTCTATACTTTACACTTAGTTATTCCTATATAAAAGAATAAATATATTGAGAAGATAATATGTAGACATTTAAACATATTAACTTAATTTCCTTGATTATAGATGTCCAAAAAAAAAAAAAAACTAATTTTAAATGTATATGCACTTTTTTATTAATTTGTCTTGCATCAACTCACGATGTAGTAAATTTAATATTATGAATGATATTGTTTGCAATTAAAAATATATTTATATTTAGGTGTTGGAATATAGTAATTGGAATAGTAAATTATATAAATAATAATAATAATAAACCACTAAAGTTACACAATACATATATTATCTATAGAAAGTGTCTAACAAGGTGATTGATCCTCACCTATAGAATATTATTTGAAAAGAATTTACTAGCTTCCTTCTCTACAATTTGGAAATAGTGGATGTTGAGAGAATTTTAATATGGTGGTGAATCTTAAGTAACCATAGATAATACTCGACTTACCATTGTAACTCATAACCCTAGAGTAGTACTCATGCACACTAAGTTACAACTATTAATCAATATGGATAACTCAACCATTAATGCTAGTATGAACCATAGCACTCAAACTTCATGTCGACTAAACCCTAATGTAAGCACATAATTATATATAAAATGGAAAATAAATAAATTAATAGTTGTGTTTTTCCATGTAAGTTTTCCATGTAAGAATTTGGGGCATGACACTTGTATTGTACCCAACTTTATTGATTTGTAAATTGTATTGGTATATATGTAATGTATTGTAACACATCCAATAGATATATATGAAATGAGTATGATACAAATATAAGAAGACTAGAAGTGTGAAGTAAAAAGGCTAAAATAGTATAAGGAGTAGAAAATATTTATCTATCACAACAAGGTGATCATTATACTCAAAGGAATCTCATTCAACAAATCAAGTTATAGATCAAAAATTAGCCACTAGTTCATCCTAACAGGTGGAATAGTTAAATCCTTTCACAAGGTAGACTTAACAATATTTTGTAAATCTCTTTATCAAGTGCATAATTCATTGTATGTTTTGTAAATCTTTTCATAAGGTGGACCTAGCAGTCCTTATTGCTCCTAATAGGGTAGATCATCAAAAGTGATCATTGTAACCCTTAACAAGCCAACTTTATACTGTACTACTAAAGCTTGTGAGTATCATCCCCACCCCAGTTTTACTTTCTATTTGGAAGGTTTTTGGGTCACCATATTGTGTGTTAAAGTACATTATGAATGTTTTAATGCTTTTATTTTTTCATGCATGCAATTAGATTAGAATACACATGTAGGATTAATTGGTGAAAAAATATTAAGTTTTATAGGTTATTGATTCACCCCTCCCCTCTCAGTAACTTAGTCTATCATATATTTCCAAAAAAAATAACTTTTCAAAAATGTAAACATGAAATACCATAAGTACATTCACATAATTTGACACAAGGATTTTATTTGGAAACTCAATTTGGGAAAAACCACCAGTAACATGCTACCAATTCTCACTCTTTTGAGGTGATGCCCTATGAAAAGCCAAATCTATTAAAGGTTATAATACACACCTTTAAATGTGACCTAGTTAAATGATTTCAATCACCATATTAGGAGTGAGCCTTGTTAGAGGACTTTAAAAAATTTCATTAGAATGTCACCCAGTTAAGGGATTTACAAATGATTGTTAGGTCAAGCTCAATCCAAATGATTTTATTAGCATTGGTACAGTTGTTAGAAAGAAATAGTAGGACTTGATCTAATAAAATATTAAAACTCACTTGAAGATTGAAGATCTCTATTTTAGTCCTCCATTTTGCTTGGCATTCATACACTTCATCTCTGATAGCTTGTTCACCCTTCAAGCATTCATCCCCTTAAGCCTTCTTACTTTGTATGCCAACTGTAGTTTCTTCTATTCGACCACTAGATAAAGTAATACCCTAGGATCCTTGTATTCCTTAGATTCTTGCACATGACAACCTTTTCTTTTGACCAACTATCTCAATAAATACAGAATTAGATCTTTTTCCACTTAACCACAATTGTCCATTTTAGTGTTAGGTAGGATTCAATGAATCTACCCCATTTTTCATTTGGTTCCTCTAGAATATTCCTCTTCAATATTCATTTAATTCACCTCAAAATGGTTTTCCTTGAATTATATGCCACTAGCTCATCATAGTTATCTTCCACACACTTCACACAATTGAAGAAATCAAATTAGTTGGCTCAGATTTGTCAAATCTTTGATTTAACATTGTTTTTTGTCACTTGACATCTATACTATTCTATCACTCAACCAACACTAGTTCACTTTGAAAACACTAAAGTTTACTAATGTTCAACACTAACTAAAATTTACTCAACATATACTAATATTCACTCGACTTGCACTGCTTGTCTTCTTTTCTTGAAACCTATTGTTTTTCACTTGGCTTCTAATGATTTCTAATTGGCTTGCACTAACTACTAGGTAAATCTTGGAAGACAATTTTCTTACTTGATCTTCTTCTAGTCTTTTCTTAAGTAATTTTCATTTTAGACTTTAAGTGGATAAAAAATACACTATAGTATCAATGTCTTACTTGGTGTTATTGCTCCTTTTATACACCAAATAACTCAACCTTTCTCTAGTTGCTCTTGTTATCTCCTCTTTTCAAAGACTCTTCATCAATCAACCATATGATATCATTTAGACCAAAAAGAAATTGTCTCACCAACAAGTAGCGGGTTTGACATCATTGACAAAATAATGATTGTTTCATTACAAGTTCTTTATTTCAAGACAATCTCTTTTCAACAATCTCCCTCTTTGGCATTGATGGCGAACCAATACCAGCAACAATACCAAATAGAAAATAATATCTTTGAAATTTCTCCCTCTATTTATATATGTCCTTCCTTTGTATAGGGTAATATGAACTTTGTTAATCTCCTTCAATGTACCTCTCTTATATCTCCCTCTGTAGGCTATTTTTCTATTTCTTTATCTCCCTCTTTCTTATATCTCCCTCTTTGACAAAAATGCCAAAGCCTTGTCATCTTTCCATGTAGATATAATGAATTTAGGTTCTCTCTTTGTCACCTTGCACATGATTGTAAGTTTTCTAATTCAACTCCTTTATTACTTTAGGCAACTCCTAAAGTGAGATCCATTGCATCAAGTTGTAAGATACAACATTCAACTTAGTTGATGTAGGACACTACTAATGCTTCTTAAGTAGCTTTGGATAAGGGTATTACTCCTAGTTTACCTCTAAGATATTCATGTGCATCCTTAGGTAAATCTTTTGTGAATATATCAACTATCTATTCTTTTGTATTCACATATTCCATTCTTACTTCTTTGTCTTGAACCAACTCTCTCAAGTAATGATACTTGATTGGAATGTGCTTTGTCTTTGTGTGCATCACAATATTCTTTGATATATTTATAGCACTTGTATTATCATAGAAAAGTACTACAGGTTCAGTAATTTCCTCCTTCATACCTTTGAGTAGCTACTTGATCCATACCATATTTGTACAATTTACTACAACAACCACATATTCAACTTCAAAAATAGATTGAGATATACAATTTTCTTTCTTACTGGTCTAGGTGAACAATCTCTTTCCTAAGAAAAATGCTCCACTACTTGTGCTATTTCTATCATCATTGTTTCTAGCCCAATCAACATCTGCATAGGCTCTTAACTCAAATTCATCATTTTTCCTATAGTATAGACCATAATATTTTGTTCCTTTTAGATATCTCATAATTCTCTTAACAATAATCAAATGATTCTCCTTAGTATTTGTAGAAAATCTTGCAACAATCCCAACAACTAATGCAATGTCAAGTCTGCTATGTACTACATATTGCAACTAGCTAATCAAAGACCTACACAATGTTTGATTCACTTCAATAGAATCACCAATCTTTTAAAGTTTGTGTCCTATCACCATAGGAGTGCTAATTGGTTTTGAATCATCCAAACCAAAAGTTTTCAATATTTCCTTCACATACTTAGATTGAGTAATGTATATACCATATTTCATCTGATATACTTACAAACCAACAAAGAACTTGATCTCTCCAAACATAGAGATCTCAAATTATTTCTTCATTTCATTTGAAAATGTCTTACATAATGCATTTTGACCTCCAAATATGATATCATCAACAAAAATTTTAGTTAGTAAAATACCTTTCTATCTTCAAGTATAGATTGTTGTAATCATCAGTCTTCTCAAAACCAATCTTCACAAGATAATTGTGAAGCCTTTCATGCCATGCTCTTGGGGCTTTCTTTAAACCATATAAAGATTTTTGTAGTCTACATACCATTTTCTTGTTGTTTGGATCAAAAAATCCTTTAAGTTATTCTATGTAAACCTCCTCTTCTAGTATACCATTCAAAAATGTTGACTTCACATCCATCTGATAAACTTTGAAACCTTTGTATGTAGAGTAAGCAAGAAGATTTCTTACTCCTTCCAATCTTGCAACTAGGGCAAATGTTTCTCCATAGTCAATTCCTTCTTCTTGTGCATACCCCTTGCAAACTAATCTTGCCTTATTTCTTGTGACTTCACCATTCTCATCTAACTTGTTTCTATACACCCACTTGGTTACAATCACATTCTTGTTCTTTGGTCTAGGTACTAGAGTCCATGTTTTGTTCTTCGCAATCTGAACAATCTCTTCTTTCATGGTTTTACTCCAATCTTCATTCTCTAATGCATCTTTTAATAACTTAGGCTCATGCATGCTCAAAAAACATGTATCACTTCTCAACCTATTTCTTGTCATTGGTATAACTTCTTTATCTCTAATGATTTGTTTAGCAAGGTGATGTCTTCTCACATATTTTGATAATCTAGGTTCTTCTCTTCTTTCTTCAATGGGTCTTTCAACTTTAGAATCACTATGTACTTCTCTATTAGGTAGATCAACATTCATTTCTTGTACACTTATCTCAAAATCAAAATGTACCTCAAATTCTATCTACAACTCGGCTCTTGAATGTAACTTGACATTCATTGTATGTGACTCAGCAACCACTGCTACTTTCTCTTGATTTACAACTTGGTTCACAACACCTTCATCAATAGGAATTCCTTCATAAAAGTATATAAAGGATTTGTACTCTCCAGGTTCCTTCATAGTTTCAGCTTCATTTACCTCTGTATATTCATTAAACTTCACATTTTCACTTCATTTACCTCTGTATATTCATTAAACTTCACATTTTCACTTTTCACAACTTTGTTAGTGTTAGTATTCAAACAATTGTAAGCTTTACTTCTTGTGGAATAGCCTAGGAATATACCTTCTTTACTTTTAGCATCAAATTTACCATTTTTGTTGTCTTTAAGAATATAGCACTTTCTTTGAAAAATACCTTAAAATATTTTACATTGGGTGAGTATCCATACCATAGTTCAAAAGGTGTTGAATGAGTACCTTTTTTGACTTGTACTCAGTTCAAGGTATAGACAGTTGTACTTACAACTTCTCTCAAGTATTTCAAAGAAACATTCTTCTCCATCATCTGTGTTCTAGCATAGTCCTTTATAGATCTATTACCCCTTTCAGCAATTCTATTTTATGGAGGGGTCATAGGTATAGAAGTCTATCTCTTGATTCCTCTATCATTATAGAATATCTCAAACTCATTTGATGTAAATTCTCCACCTCTGTCAGATCTTAGACATTTCAAGATTTTTCTAGTCTCCTTTTCAACTCTAGCCAAGTACCACTTAAACATTTGCAAATCATAATATTTTTTTTTCAAAAACATAACTATCATCAATCATCTTAGAATAATCATCAACAAGTAGGATAATGTATTGTCATCTTTGTAGCTTTGCACATCGATTGGTCCACACAAATTAGTATGGACTAATTCCAGAGTTTCTTTAGAGGAGCGAGTCTTACTTTTAAAACTAGATTTTTTCATCTTGTCTTACTAACATTGTTTAGAAATCATATTGTCAAGTTTCTTTAGTTTAAGAAAACCTCTAACTCTTTTCATGTTACTGATATTGACTAAGTTATCAAAGTTAACATGCCATAACCTCTTTTTCCATAGCCATACATTATTAGTTTCTACAACACGACAAGTAGCATCATTCATGTCAGGATAAAATATATTATCTCTAGTTTGATCACCTTTTTCAATTAGTTTCCCATTAGTGTCATAGATCTTTTCTTTCTTGTTCTAAAACCAAATTTGTAATTTGAACTATTTATTTGTGACACACTTAAGGAGTTATAGTTAAGTCCTACATAATAAGAATTGTCACACATGATCTTTTCTATCAATTTGATTGATCCTTTTCTTTTTATTGGATAGGGTGCACCATTACAAAATCTTACATTATTTTCATTGTAATAATCAAGGGTAATGAACTTATTTTTATCTCCAATAATGTGATGTGAACATCCATTGTCAATGATCCATTTGTCACTCTTGTTCACATAAGATACCAGTGCAGTTGCCTCATCCTCATCAGAATCATCCTTCATTACAACATACACCACTTCATCATCATGGTTATCAGATTCATCTTTTGTTTCCTCTTTAGCAATGTAGCAAGACTTCTTTCCTTTGTCTCTACAATCTTTGCTGTCCTCATCTCTTTTACTTATGTATTTGTCTCCACTTCTATTATTCTTCTTCTTTGGACATCTAGCAACAATATTACCAACCTCATTACAATTAAAGCACAAGATAGGTAGCTTACCTTTTTATTTTCCCTGTTCTCTATGAAATATCCTTGCGAGTAATGCTTGAAGCTCTTCTACATCCTCCTCATGCATATCACTATCTCTAGAAACAAGTTTGACCTTTTTCTTCATCTCTCTAGATTTATTTAATGCTAGTTTAGCTTTGAAAGTAGATTCAATATTTTTAGTTTTGAAATTATCAAAATTAGAGAGTTCAAAGGTAGTGAGTCTACCCATCAGTCCTTCAAGGGTCAGATTACTACTACGTACACACCTTAGTTCTTTTATGTCATAAAATCTAATTGCATAGATAGGAAGTAGTGTTATCAAAATTAGAGAGTTCAAAGGTAGTGAGTCTACCCGTCAGTCCTTCAAGGGCCAGATTACTGCCAGGTACACACCTTAGTTCTTGTATGGAATAAACTCTAATTGCATATATAGGAAGTAGTGTTCTTAGTCTTTTTCTGATTATAGTCTCATCATCAATGATAGCACTAGCTTCTCTAATAAAATTCACATCTTTTATTCTAATGAAATATTGGACAATGTTCTCACCTTCTTGCATTCTCATGTTATCAAACTTTCCCCTTAGACATTCAGCTTTGGCTCTGAAAACATTCTTATCTCCTCCATAGATTTTCTCAATAGCATCCCACATCTTCTTTATACTATACCAATATTTGATATCATCAAACTCTAAGTAACTTAGGGCAGAAGCAAGCTCTAACATAGCCTAATTGTGTCCTTTCTTGTTCTTTAGATCATCTATATTTAGGGATCTAATAGCATAAACATGCTCAGTGGTGATGGTAGATTGTGAATAGTCTCTAAGACCTCCTAGGTGTAGCTTCATCAAACTTTTCAATGCAGAAAAGTTTTCCTTGTTTAGTTTGGGCACCTCCTTTTTATACATGTAACATCTTGATCTTTAGCTCTTAGTACCTTCAAACTATTTCCTCTCAAGCACTAAAGCTCGAATACCAATTCTTGGAATTCTTTAGAATAACTAAGAGGGGGGGTGAATCAGTCATCCAAGGTCCACATGTACAAATACAACTTTTTAGTGCTAATAAGATCCATATCCATATTTAACCTTAACATGCATGCATCCATTAGATCATACAATACCTTAACTTAGTAGGTTATTGTTCTAGGTCAAAATAAATTTGCAAAAATGTAAACATGAAATACCATAAGCACATTCACACAATTTGACACAAGGATTTTACATGGAAACCCAATTTGGGAAAAACCACCAGTAACATGTTGCCAATTATCACTCTTTTTAAATGATGCCCTATGAAAGGCCAACCCTGTTAAATGTTACAATACACAATTAAATGTGACCTAGTTAAAGGATTTCAATCACCCTATTAGGAGTGAGCCTTATCAGAGGACTTTAGAACATTCCATTAGAATGTAATCCAATTAAAGGATTTACAAATGACTTTTAGGTCAACCTTAATCCAAAGGATTTTATCCACACTGGTATAGTTGTTAGAAAGAAATAATAGGACTTGATTTGATAAAAAACTTACAACTCACTTGCAAATTATAAATCTCTATTTCAGTCCTCTATTCTACTTGGCATTCATACACTTCAACTTTGATAGCTTGTTCGCCCTTCAAGCATTCATCCCATTAAGTCTTCTTGCATTGTATACCAACTGTAGTCTCTCCTATTCAGCCACTAGATGAAGCAATACCCTAGACTCCTTGTCTTCCTTAGGTTCTTGCACATGAAAACCTTTTCTTCTGACCAACTACCTCTATAAATAAAGAATTTAGATATTTTTCAGCTTAACCACAATCATCTATTTTAGGGTTAGGTAGGATTCAATGAATCTATCCACTTTTCCATTTGATTTCTCTAGAAACTTCCTATTCAATCTTCCTTAAATTCACCTCAAAATGGGTTTCCTTGAATTCTGTGCTACCAATTTATCATAGTTATCTTCCACATGCTTCACACAATTGAAGAAATCAAATTAGTCGGCTTAGATTCATCAAATCTTCGATGTAACACTATTTTTTGTCACTCAACATCTATACTATTTTGTCACTAGGCCAATGCTAGTTCAGTTGACAAACACTGAATTCTACTAATGTTTGAAACCAATTAAACTTTATTTGGCATATACTAACATTCACTTGACTTGCACTATTTGTCTTCTTTGCTTGACACCTATTGATTTTTACTCAGCTTCTACTAATTTTTTCTCGGCTTGCAATGACTACTTGGTAAAGCTTGACATACACTTTTCTTACTTGTATCTTATTCTAGTCTTTGCTTAAGTAATATTTCATTTTAGACTTTAAGTAGATAAAAAATACACTATAATATCAATGTCTTACTTGGTCTTTGTGCTTCTTTTATACACCAAATAACTCAAACTTTGTCTAGTTGCTATCGTTATCTTCTCTTTTCAAATTCTCTTCATCAATCAACCATATGATAGAATTCAGACCAAAAAGAAATTGTCTAACCAACAGGTAGTAGGTTTGACATCATTGAAAAAATAATGATTATTCAATTACAGGACCTTTACTTCAAAACAATCTCTTTTCAATGTTTGTATTTTTATCTTAGTTCTATCATTTGGATTTTGAGTTGGTCCTTGTTTCTGTTTACTATTGGTCTTTGGTTGGATGTTGGCTGTTTGGATTTATTTTCCAGTATTATTTAAATTAATATACTTTTATTAATATTTTATAATTATTTTTGGGGTTTTGGGTCCCTTGTATAAAATTGTTTAAAGCCTTAACCAAAAATAATATAAAAATGTGTTTTACCAGTACTCTTATTCATTGAACAGTTGTATCTAAACTCTCCTTATGCTAACATTGAATCACAATTAATCAACTTATCTCCAACTAAGTATCTCAACAAGTTACCCAAGCTCCTATTTCAAATATCTATTTTTCCATCAATCTATAGATGAAATGTAGAACTATACTCTAACTCTATATCCAACTTATTTCATAATGTCCTCCTGAAATAACTAACAAACTTATTGTCTCAGACAGAGATAATACTCCTTGGTGGGTATCTGCAAGATCATGGTGTGCCAAAAAGTGGCGATGTGAAAAACTTGTAGTTGTGAAATGCCTAAAAGTGTTTAAAAATGCACTTTGAATTTTTTTGCACCCATCCTGGTACCAAACTAAAAAGGTAATACCTTTCTTGATATGGTATCTAATTTAAGAATGGGTATCCGATTTGGGAATGGGTATTCGATTTGAGAAAGGGTACTCGATCTATGCTCCCAAATTATGGTGGAAAAATTCAAATGTAAAATGAGTGGGGACCAATTTTAAAGATAAATATTGATTTTTATTTACCAAACTCAAAGGGGGGACCAATTTTTAAGTTATATCAAGTCCTAGTGTAATATAGTTATAACATAAAGGCGGGGGGGGGGGGGGGCAATTATTATATATAGTTACTAATATTATTATATAGTATTAAATAATAATGATTTATTATATAATTATTTTATATATAGTTATTACTTATTATATATTATAATATAATTATATATCATATATATTATTATTATATATTATATATATTACTAAACTAAGTTAATAAACAATATGATTATGTATGTTCCTAGGGGTGCCCCTAGGGACATACATGTGTTCCAATGAGTCCAAATGGGTCATGGGATACCCTAATTATATATAATATCTATTATTATTATATATTATATATATTAGTAACCTAAGTTAATAAACTATATGATGATATATGTTCCTACAGGTCTCACTAGGGACATACATGTGTTCCAATGAGTCTAAATGGGTCATGGGATACCCTATGACCCATTTTGATCTAGTATACAACAACATATCTTCCTAAGGGTAAAAGGATTCCTAGTGACATATATCTTGTGTTTCAATGGGTAGAAAGGGGTTATGGAGTATCCTATGACCCCTTTCAACCTAATACATAATAACATATGTTCCTAGGGGTTCTGAGACCCTTGTAGACATATATGTTGTGTTCCAATGGGTTGAAAGGGTTCATAGAGTATCCTATGACCCTTTTGCCCATTGCATGCCAACATACGTTCCTAGGGGTCATAAGACCCCTAAGAATATATTTTTTCATGTAATGGGCCAAAAGGGGTCATAGGGTATCTAGTGACCCCTTTTGACCCATTGGAACACAACATGTATGGCCCTAGGATATTAGGACCCCTAGGAACATATGTTATCATGTAATGGGTAAAAATTTGACCCATTGGAGCATAAAACACATGATGATAAGGGTCCTAGGACCCCTAGCAACATATTTTCTTTTGTAATGTGTCAAAAGGGGTCATAGAATACCCAATGACTCCTTTCTACCCATTGGAGTATAAGAGGTATGTCCCTAGGGGTCATAAGATACACTATTACCCCTTTTTATCCATTGCAACACAACATATATGTCCCTAGGGGCCCTAGGATCCCTAGGAATATAAGTTGTCATGCATTTGATTGAAATGGGTCATAGGTTATCCTATGATCCCTTTCAACCCATTTCAACACAATATGCTTGTCCCTAGAGGTCTTAGGACCCACAAGAACATATTTTGTCATGTAAAGGGCTGAAAGGAGTCATAGGATATCATTTAACCCTATTCAACCCATTGGAGCACAACATATATCTCCCTAGGATTCCTATAAACCCTATGAATATATTTTGTCATGTAATAGATCAACATGTGTCAGGGCATGCCTAATGACCCCTTTTTATCCATAATAACACATCATGTATGTCCCTAGGGGTCTTAGGTCCCCTAGGAACATACATCATGTGTTTGAATGGGCTAGAACCCTATGACCCCTTTTGAACCATTAAATGATAACATATGTTGACAGGGCTCCTAGAACCCCTAGGAAAATATATCATGTGTTCAAATGAGTTGAAAGAGGTCATAGAGTACCCAATGACCCCTTTCAATACATTATATGACAATATATATTCATAGGGGCCCTAGCACCCATAGGGACATAGAACATGTGTTTAAATGGGTTGAAAGGGGTCATAGGGTAGCATATGACCTATTTTGACCCATTAAATGATAACATATGTTGCTAAAGGTCCTAAGACAACTACAAAAATATATGATGTGTTTGAATGAATTGATAGGGGTCATAGAGTACCTTATGATCCCTTTTGACATATTTCATGACAACATGTCTTTCGGGGTCCTAGGACCCCTAGGAGCATATTATAATCATTTATATGGGTCAAAAGGGGTCATACTATAACCTATGACCCCTTTTGACACATTTCATGACAATATATGTCTCTAGGGGTCCTACGACCCCTAGGGAATTATTATAATCATTTATATGAGTCAAAAGGGGTAATAGGATAACCTATGACCCCTTTCAACACATCTCATTAAAAAGTATGTCTCTAGAGGTCCCAAAACCCCTAGGGACATATTATAATTGTTTATATGGGTTGAAAGGGGTCATAGGTTATCTTTTATGACAACATATGTCTTTAGGGGTCCTAGGACCCCTAGGGACATTATAATTGTTTATATCAATCGAAAGGAGTCATTGCATAATCTTATCACCCCTTTCAAAATGTTTTCATGACAACATATGTCCCTAGAGGTCCTTGGACTCCTAGGGACATATTATAATCATTCATATGGGTCAAAAGGGGTAAGAGGATAACTTATGACCCCTTTCAACATATTTCATTACAACATATGTTTCTAAGGGTCCCAAGAACCCTAGTGACATATTATAATCATTTATATGGGTCAAAAGGGGTGATAAGAAAACTTATGACCCCTTCGACACATTTCATTACAACATATGTCTCTAGGGGTCCTAGGACCACTAAGGACATATTATAATCATTTATATGGATTGAAAGGGGTCATAGGATAACCTATGACACCTTTTGACACATTTCATGATATCATATGCCTCTAGGGGTCCTAGGACCCCTAGGGATATATTATAATCATTTATATGGGTCAAAAGGGGTCATAGTATAACCTATGACCCCTTTCAACACATTTCATGATAACATATGTCTCTAGGGGTCCTACGAACCCTAGGGACATATTATAATAATTCATTTAGGTCAAAAGTGGTCCTAGTATAACTTATGACCCCTTTCAACATATTTCATTACAACATATGGCTCTAGGGTTCTTAGGAAACCTAGGGAAATATTATAATTGTTTATATGAGTCGAAAGAAATAATATGGTAACCTATGACCCCTTCCAAAATATTTTATTACAACAAATGCCTCCAGGGTCCCAGGACCCCTAGAGACATATTGTAATTGTTTATATGGATTGAAATGGGTCATAGGATAACCTGTGACCCCTTTTGACATGTTTCATTACAACATATGTCTTTAGGGTTGCTAGGACCCCTAGGAACATATTATAATCATTTATATGGGTCGAAAGGGTTCTGACATATTCCATTACAACATATGTCACTAGGGGTCCTAGGACCCCTAGGGACAGATTATAATCATTTATATGGGTTGAACCTATGACCCCTTTTTCCACATTTCATTACAATATATGTCTCTAGGGGTCCTAGGACCCCTAGGACATACTATAATCATTTATATGGGTTGAAAGGGGCCATAGGATGACCTATGACCCCTGTCGGCACATTTCATTACAACATATGTCTCTAGGGGTATTAGAACCCCTAGGGACATATTATAATTGTTTATATGGGTCGAAAGTGGTCATAGGACAACCTATGACCCCTTTCAACACATTTCATTACAACATATGTCTCTAGGGGTCTTAGGTGTAATACCCCAAAATTGGCTCATTGCCATTATACCAATTTTGGTCTATTTTGATCAATTCTAAGACCTATTCTAATAGGCAATTCGCATTTTGCTACTCGCTTCTTGACTTAATTGTTAGATGTAGAAAACCCTAATCTGCATTCATCATGCTCATTATTTAATCCATATAGTATGCACTCATATTAGCCACATTAATCCTATTGGATTTCAATTTAATTTAATCTAAAGTATTTATACTTTAATTAAATTAAATTATCTCCTAAGGCTAATGTACTACAAAATTAAATTTATTTAATTTAATAAATATGCGTATTTTAATTAATTAAACAAAATTATTTAATTAAATAGAAAAGCTATTTCTAATTAATTAAGAAAAGTTATTTAATTAAATAAGAAGCCATTCCTAATTAATTAAATGAAGTTATTTAATTAAATAAGTAAAGTCTCTCCAATTAATTAAATAAAATTATTTAATTAAATAGAAAAGGCATTTATGAGAGCATATCTCATTTTATTAAATAAATATTCTTTCTAATTCTTCTCTTCACTTCAAAAATGGAAATTCCTAGTTCACTGCTGATCAAATTAGAAGTGATCCAGATCACTTGCTCTCACACTAAAGTCTATCTGAGATGACTGACTCTTACACTCAGATCCGAGTTAGTTAACTCCCTTTAATTTGGAAATCTTCCACCTTAACTAAACCTCATCTTCAATCTTGACCGTTGATTGAAATTGATCTCAACCATTGATTCATTTCAAGAAAATCTATTTAAGAGACAGTCATTTCTTCATTTGGGGAGGTTGAATTGAAGAAGTATCGAATTGCTACTACATTTTGCACTCACACAGCTCATTGCTATCTTTCATACATTTCTTAGCTTAATCCCATATAGTTTTAGAAATGCATACATTTAGCATAATTTGCTTTACATGTTCTTAGATTAAAATGCATATCTCATTCTAGATTACTTTTCATTTTCATATAAATTAGTTGCATCTCAAATCCTTCATTCTTAGAGGATCTGGTTGCCTGCACCTTGATTATGAGGATATTAATTGGCAAAATCCCTTTAGATAGAAGGCACTAGCTTAGCTTGTAGGGAAAATCTTGGGTGAAAATCCTCATGTTCATTCCAAGATGAATCTGCAAATAATGACCGTGTTGAAGTGTGTGTGTTAGTATAGGCCACAATTCACACATACATTTCTGGCACCCACCGTGGAGTTGATAAAATCAATTTCTCAGGCCTTTTCTACACTTTTTAAATTAGTTTTCAAGCTCTCTATCTATACAGTTTTGTATAGATTTAGGAATCTTCACGCGAGATTATCCATTTTCTTGTGAGGATTCTGAATCTTTGCATGAAGATTCTTTTCGATTTGTATGAGAAAGTGCTTGAGCACGTGAACCTTTGGGTGGCACCTTATTTTGTCGCGCAGGCCATAAAAATATTTTGCATGGCTCTACTAGAGATTTCACATGAGATCTTGTAACAATAGCCTCTGTTTCAAGCATTTTTATTTTGTAATTTATTCAATCTTCTTAACATACTTTTCTTGGAATCTATTTTGCTCTGTTTCTCTAATTTTTTGCAACTTAACTATTGTCTGTAGGATGATTTTTCAAAGATTCCTCATACAACCCACTCAAACATGTACTAACAGTTTGCTTGTAGGAAGATTGCCAAAGATATGTTTGACGAAGACCATTTTTAAAACCCACAAAACAACGTGTCTTATTTTCTTGCTTTCCAAACTAGATTAATTAGGGTCTTTTGAACTTCTTAGGGTGCAAGATGGAAGAATAGGGGATTATGCTCTTCACCACTTGGAGGTCATGACTAAGGGTGAATTAGAAACCTAGACACTTTCAAAAGATGAAATTTCGAGGGAGGCAAGCAACTTAGTGGTTCTCCCAAACGAAGCCTTTAATGAAGGGATGATGATTTCCTTTTAAGGAATCAAAGTCTTGGAATAGGCCAAGGTGGGATTGATCAAGCTAAGTTGGTGATTAACTTGTTTTGCATGCTTGGGTGAGAAAGTAAGGTAGAGAAGTATTCTCTTTCCCCTTGATGGAAATTAGAAACTTTGACCCTTATGATCAAACCACTAGCCTGAGTTGATCCTTTAGAGGGCCTGCCAAAGTGATCCAACCTCCGGGAATGACCCAAGTAAGCACAATCCTTTCACCAGAGATTTCAACTCATTATAATCAAGATGATTTGTAGAGCAAAAGACTCCAAAGTTGGATTAATTTCTTCCCCTTGATTCTTGATATCACATATCAAGGGGAAGCTCTATCTGTGCACTGGTCGGCATCAGCCCCTAGCTTGCTAAGAAAGTAGTGTGCACTTTCAAATGTTGGTGTGGGCTGCTGGTCTCAACTCTTCTTGTAGAGCCACTGGGAATTAATACAAACAGAAGCCAAGTAAAAAGCTTTAGTTAGAAGCCACCTGGTTCACCTCCAAAAGGAGGCATAATCTTTGTGCAAGGAGGGGGAAGAATCTCTCCCGTAGAACTCACCATAGGCATGCTACTAGATGTTTGAAGGTGGTATACGTGCTCATCCCCTACCACAAGGGCACTCGTTTAGCGTATACTATTGAGTCCTTTGAATATACCAAAAACATGGGCGCCCTCTAGGGGGTGACATGGTTGTGTGAAGTACACGCATGCGCATAAGATGTGGGACAAAGGTTTTTCCTTCTCTAACAATTGTTGTTTTTAGGGATAAAAACATGTTTATTCTTGAGTCATAACAAGTCCAAAACTATCTACAACAAACAAAGGTCAAGACTCCCCTATCTTGTCCAATTGCTTTGCCCTTGGTAGGATTGTTTTCAACTACTACTTGCTTCCCATTGTCTTATTGAAAAACATTGCCTTGATTGAATCTTGAAACATTGTCCAAATGTCCTACTGAGTTAACCCCGCTGCCTGTCCAATCAAATTTGTCTAATAAATTTGTCCAATCTGTCCAAATAATCTAAAAATCTTTTCAAAATTCAATGTTGTTGTTAATCTGGTCCTAATTTTCGTGCAAACTTATACTTTCTTGTGTGAGATCTAGCATATATTCGATCGATATCTTGCCTCTATCTTAAGTTTTCTTGTCATTTCTTCACGCGATACAAAAAATTCCTCACACAAAATTTAACTACTGTCATGAGTCTTCGCGCGACCTAGGGAAATTCATCACGCAACTTGCAGAGAATCTTCATGCAAAATCCTGCTCTAAAACTGTCAAATCAGTTAGTTTGACCAGTCTATGATCTTAGTCTAGTTAGTTTCCTTCACTGAGTTGTCCTTTTCTATCTGTGCATAGTCTTGAATAGTGGCATTTAGCTAAACCAAAGATTTGTGATCTGCATTTTGACTAGTCTTACTTTTTACTTCTCTAGATTCTTGTTTCTTAATGCTTTTCATACTCCATGTTACGATAGTCATAACCTTTGGCTGTTCTATCCTTCAAATCATACTACTCATGCTGTAGTATACATAATTCTTGTCCTACCCTATTGAGACTCAGTCTTACTGTAGTCCTTGTCCAGGTTCTTGCTTCTTGTCCTTGTCTATGACTGTCGCAACCAGGAGTGGCAACGTGTTTTATCCTCTTAGACTTAGGCAAGGTTGTGTTAGGGGTCATAATCATGGAAGAGGTCACTTGCCTTTCAATACACAATTAGTATCTAGTTCAGCTAGTAAGGCATCTTCACGATCTCCCTCACCTGCCAGGTTACCTCGAATTCAACAAACATTTTCCATAAACTTGCAACAAATTAGGAATCCTTTGTATTAAGAGGATGCTAAGATAGGTAGAGGTCTTGCATCACCGAACATGATGTCTGATTCCTTTTTTAGAGGACCTTTTGAAACACAACACATTAAAACTAAACACGTTCCTATAATGACTAATTCTGAACTTGAACATGGTAGTTATAGTTGACATCAAGAACCACCTAGGAATGATAAAGAGAAAGAGAAAGACCACGACACCGATAAGGAATAGGAAGAGGTGGAAATACTCCCTGAATAAATAGAAAATTGTCAAAGAGACAAAAAAATTGAAAAGGTCATGAGAATCCTACTCAACAAAGAGAAAGAAAAATACTTTCTCAAACTTTCCCAAAAGGGAGCTAAACTGCCCTCTCATTTCAATGTGGAAACCATTATCATGCCTGAAGAAGAAACTAAGACTTCTAAACTCCAAAAATAATTGAAAATTATGCAAGACCAACTGGCTCAGATGATGCATGAGAAGGAGAAACCCTAAAGACATACACATTGGACACTCTTTGTCCATTTCCATTTGACAAAAGAATAAACATGCCACCTTTCCCATGAGGCATAGAGCTACCCAAGTACGAAAAATACTTTGGTACCACTGATCCCCAAGATCACTTGTAAGAATTTGGTGCTTTGTCTATGGAGTTTATACACAATCAAACATACCTCATGCATTTATTCTATAGAAGCCTAGGTGGTCAGGCTTTGGAGTGGTTCTCACATTTACCTCCCAGTATCAAGATGTTTGACGAAATTGCCAATCTATTTGTTCAGTAGTATTCTCTAACATACAACACCCTATCAATATTTGAGATCTATGCAACCTTGAATAGAAAGTTGGAGAACCTTTTCTCACATTCCTCCAATGGTGGAGATAACTATACACTAAGTATTCTCACAAAATTCTAGAAACGAAGAAGCTTGCCATTTTCATTGATAACCTCCTACCTGATTTCGAATATAGAGTCCAACTTTAAGGTCCACGTACCTTTGAAGACATGATCATGCAAGCTATTCGTATCGAGGAATTTATGGTCAAGAAAGGTGAACTCACTCTTTACAGGGACATAAAACAAGGTTCCACTTCTAACAGGGATAAAGCCAAACATGTCAACAAGAACCAAGAAATTGTACATGATGGAGTCATTGAAAATGTCACACCCAAACTTGCTAAAGTGGCATTTAATCTCACAGATAGCCTCAAAGCAGCCAAAAATGCTGAGAAACCTCCTCCTAACAACAAGCCATCTGAGAATAAACCAAGAAACTCATGGGCAACATGCCCTAAGCGAGAGTATACACCCTTGGGAGAACCTTTGGACATGGTTTACAAAACATTACTACAACACAAGCTTATTTCACCAATGGATAATCCTCGTTCTTATGATCCACAACCATGTCCACCATGGTGGAATGAAATCTCATTCTATGAGTATCATCAAAATAAGGGACACAAAACTAGCAACTCCATAAACTTGCACCATAAAGTCCAGGACATGATTGATGCTGGTGATCTCGTGGTAGATGGACATAACAAAAACTCAGATCACAAGGCATTCAAAGAACCTTTCCCAGCTTATCAAAAAGGAGAGATTTTGAAACCACAACCCTACAAAAAGGTCAACTATACATATTCCAATGATGACAATGTCATTCAAATAGTTGAACCTGTGGATTCTAAATACTACGATGTTATTACGATTAATGGAAAAAAAAATGACAAACCCAACACACCATTTGTCTTAAGGGGCCCTACTCTCAATGCAATGGATAAGACACCCTCACAACACTGTGCTAATGTTGTGACTCATTCTCATGCCAAGTTGGTGCTCAAAGGCCCTGCACCTTCTAATTTTGATCTTGAAAAACATAAAGACAAAGCCCTTGCTGATCCATCTGGAAAAGGTACAAAACTCACAAAAAAACATGACAACAACCAATTATAGTGTTCTCAATCAATTGAAATGAACTAATGCTCAAATTTCCATCTTTGAGCTACTTAAAATCTCGCCTGCGCCCTCGTTGAGGCAAATGTTCCTCAAGATCTTGATCTTGAGTGATTTCAATCCATGGTAGGTCACCTAACCTCACCTTATCTTATGACCTTCTTCAAGGAGGATGATAACTCATTGAGTCACCCACACAATCAACCTCTACACATCGAGGTTATGATCCATCAGACACATGTTCTTTGGGTACTCATTGATAACTAAGCTGGCCTAAATATTGTCTCTGGTACTCTGCTTAGACAATTGAATTATTTTGAGGACTCTATTGATCCTCAATGAAAGATCACTATCAAAGTGTATGATGAAGTGGAACGAAAGTCTCTAGGTCTTATGGTTTTATCCATTCACATTAGTCCTATAGAAAGGGATTTCACTTGTCAGGTGCTTGACATTCCCTTGGCTTACAAAATTTTGTTAGGATTGTCATGGATACATGAGTTGCATGCTATACCATCCACATACCACCAATGCATCAAGTTCCCATTTCATGGTTCTGAAGTTACTATTCCTGCCACTACTAGTTATACCTACAATATGCTCAAGGCTGCTGAAACTTTCATCCCTACTAACCGTGAATCCACTGATTATCATGAAAATAAGCTGAAACAAATCGAATAGTCATTCAAACTGAAAGAAACTAGCATGGGAGAGTACCACATTGAACTAGTGCTATCATTAACATTTCTCCCAGAGTCCCCTCGACATTATGAGAGACCTTCAGAGGCAAAGAAGCCATTCGTGCTGACACCCTAGACCAAGTATAATGGCACTTTTGTCAAGGATACAGTGCCCTTAGAAGATGAAAGTGAAAATAGAGCCATTGTAGCATGGCTTTATAGAGAAGAGGCTCCAGTGGACCTAATAGAGCAAGCTCAAGAAATCACTCCTGAGAAACATGGGCTTGGTCTTAGGCTTATGAAGCATTTTGGTTACAAGGGAGCTGGCCCTATTGGGTGCAATAATAATGGCCTAATTGATCCTATCAAAGCAAGAGATCGAAGAAATAGTGATACAACTGGCCTAGGATTTAAGAAGGTTCCTTTTCATTTAGGACCAAATAAATTCATACCAACACCTGATAGTTATCTAAAAATGATTCACAAGCTGAGTCAGATACTCAAAAGGAAGAATCTGATGATGAGGATTCCTATCCTCATCCTATTCTTTATGATCTCTCTAAATTCTTTGCTAAGCTAGATGACTTTGTGCCATGTGTTAGCACTGTGGATGATACTAGTGACACTTCTGAGGACAATACTGAGCAACTCAAATATCATTCAGAAAAGGGAGAATCTAGTCAGTCATTCCATATTCAGTATTTGTGTAAGAACCTAGAGGATGAAGGCGAGTATGTCCCTATTACTATTGGGGAGTTCTATAGTTTCTCACCATGTAGCACTAATTCTAAGGAATATGAGTTTGACTCTCTTTCAGAAGCGACTACTGACAAAGACATTGACCAAGTGCATGTCTATGAAAATCAAATCAAAGTGGGTGAAACATCTAGGGTTAGGTCACATGGGTCTGATCCAACTAGTGTCCTAGAGTCATCAATTATTGACGTTCATACTCTGAGGCATTTGAACACACCTGTGGAAGGTCACAATAGGTCAAATTTCTGGTCCAAGAACTTAATGACTATACTATGAATGCAATTGAACCAGCGACTACTCTCTCACTCACACATCTCGAGCTTATAGACTAGAACCCTAATGCATCTAGTGAAGTCCCCACATTCTAGAATGATTATGCTCTTTCTTGTTACCTAAATGCTATCAAACCTATAACGTCTTCCACCAATGAGAAAAGTATCAACATGACTGAGGTTGACATCAAATATCTCATTCATACAATTAAAAAGAAAAAAAGCAAAAGGTCTGATGGTGAAAACCACATTGTGGTAGTGTCAGAACCCAAAAAAGTAAAAACAAAAGATGTATCCAAGGGTGAAAACCTCTCTGAGGTGCCCACGGATGAGATATTTGATGCACTTCCTAATCACTTTTAGGAGAGATCATCAGTGTTGGTAGAGCCGACATAGCCAATTAAGCTAGGCATAGAAGAACATCCTCATATGATACATCTGGCACAGTCACTATCACTTGAAGAGAAGGAAGAATTCATTGCCTTTTTCAAAGAAAAGAAAAGAAAATTTTCTTGGACATACTCTGACATGCCAAGATTGGATCCTGATCTTATCATGCATCACTTGTCCATAGCACCAAGCATCAAACCAGTTAAATAGAAGCTTCAAAAAATGCATCCTCATGTTGCATTTCTCATCAAAGAAGAATTGGAGAAACTTCTAAAAGCTGGTTTCATCCATGCAATTGATTATACTGAATGGATATCCAATATTGCTTTAGTTTCCAAGCATGATAAATCTATCAGGGTTTGTATAGACTTCCATGATCTTGACTTGGCATGTCCTAAAGATGAATTTTTGCTCTCTAATATTGATATGATCATGGACATGATGGCTGGCTATGAGATGTACTCACTTATGGATGGTTTTTCTGGATATAATCAGATGAAAATTGCACCAGAAGACTAGGAGAAAATGGCTTTCACATGTGCATGGGAAACCTTTTGTTGGAATGTGATGCCATTTGGTTTGAAGAATGTTGGTGCTATGTATTAGTGAGCTGTTACTGCAAATTTCCATGACATGATGCATAGAACCATGGAGGACTATGTTGATGATACCTTGGTCAAAAGTGCTAAACGCAATACTCATCTGCAAGATTTGGGGCCCATCCTAGATCGTATGGAAAAATTTCAATCTTTGACTCAATCCTAAGAAATGTGCATTTGGTGTCACATTACAGAAGTTGTTGGCATACATTTTTCTAAAAAAGGAATTGAGGTAGATCTAAAGAAAATACAAGCAATAATAGACATGCCACCACCTCAAAATATTAGTCAGATGAGAGGACTATAGGGAAGGCTTCAATCTATTCGCAGGTTTATTTCTCAATTGGTGGATAGATCACAACCCTTCAAAAAGACCTTACATAAGGGTGTGCAATTCAATTGGAGCCAAGATTGTGAGCAAAGCTTAACATAGATCAAACATCTTGTCAATCCACCAATCCTGATGCTTCCCATCCATGGGAAGCCTTTGCTTTTATACATTTCAGCAACTAAAACATCTCTAGGAATCCTTTTGGCTCAGGAAGATAATAACAGCAAAGAAAGAGCTATTTAATACTTGAGCCGAACACTAGTCTCTTATGAGAAGAGCTATGACATTATTGAGAAAGATTGCTTGGCAGTTGTCTTTGCTTCCTAGAAGTTGAGACACTACATGCTTGCCCATACTACGAGGCTCATGGCTAAAATAGACCCACTAAAGTACTTGCTTAGTAAGGCAGCTCTCATAGGAAGATTGGCTAAATGGGTTATGATACTCAGTGGGTTTGACATCCAATACGTTGAACGCAAGGCTATAAAGGGATAGACAATTGCAGATCAGCTGGCCGATGCACCCATACAGAGTCTTTTGCCAATGAACATTGATTTCCTAGATGAGTCAATTCTGACACTTATGCACCACACATGGGTTATGTTATTTGATGGGTCCTTCACACAACAAGGATCAGGGATTGGATTAATATTTATTACAACATAGAGATACTCAGTACCCAAAGCATACAAGATTTTGTTTCCTTGTACAAACAACATTGCTGAATACGAGGCTTTGATCAATGGCATGAAAATTGTAGCTGAATGGAGAGTGGACAAGTTAGATATCTTTGTTGACTCTGAGCTTTTCATCAACCAGGTTAATGATGTGTACCAAACAAAGGATGAGAAACTAATTCCTTATAAGCACATGGTTGATGACTTAAAGAAGTATTTTTCACACATCACCTTTCAGCAAGTTCCATGAGTAGATAATAAAGTGGCTGATGCCATAGCCACTCTGGCCTCCCTGCTACAAATGCCTAAAAATGATCTCCGACATGAGTTCTTGGTGGAAGCATTACAATACCTAGCCTATGAAACCCCTAATTAATCTATTGATCTATTATGTTATAGGACAAGAATCATCCCACTACCATCACATTTATTCCTACCTTCACAATCAAACCATTCTAGAAGGTCTGACCTAGAATGAGAAAAGTTACCTAATCTGTAATGCTTCGCATTATGTCATTATTTTTGACGATCTATATAGGAAAGGTCTTGATAGAACACTCCTTAGGTGCTTAGAACTCGAAGAGTCCAAACGTGCACTAATTGATGTTCATGAGGGCATTTGTGGATCTCATTCTAATGGCCTAACACTAGCTCATAAACTCCTTCACGCTGGTTACTACTGGCCCAAAATGGAGCAAGAAGCTATCAAGTATGCTAGGTCCTATAAAAAGTGTCAACTACATGGGAATCTCATCCACGCTCTAGCCAGAGAGCTGATTCCTTCTACTATAATGTGGCCATTTCAACAATGGGCCTTCAACTTGGTGTGATAGATCCACCCAACCTGCTCTAATGGCCATAAGTTCATTATCATGGCTACAGATTATTTTAGGAAGTGGGTAGAGGCAATACTTCTCATAGTTATTGATGGCAAAATTGTAGCACTTTTTATCACAAACTACATCATCTACAAATATGGTGTGTCGTCCTCAATCATTACTAACAATGGAGGACAATTCAAGAACAAAGACCTCAAGGAACTATGCAAGAAATTAAAAATCACACAACATTGGTCTTTCATTTATTACCCCTAGGGTAATGGCCAGGCTAAGGCATCCAATAAGGTGATCCTCAAAATTCTTCATCGTACAATCAGAAAATTAGGGAGAGACTGGCATCTCTAGATCAATCTAGCCCTGTGGGCGTATATGAAAAGCATCAAAACTCCAATAGGAACAACTCACTTTGCATTGGTGTATGGGGCTAATGTTGTGCTTCCAATAGAGGTTGAGATTCCTACCTTGAGAATCTCTATGAAGGGTCTTATCACTGATGATGACTACATGATAGATCAACTTCAAGAGATTTTGTTATTGGATGAACGATGAGAAGTGGCATGTGATCATCTGCGAGCATATCAACAACAAATAGCAAGAAGCTACAATTGGAGGTTCAAGACACGAGATTTCCAACTAGGTGTTCTTTTCCTTTGAGAGAAATTTAAGAATCAACAACAACGAGTACAAAAAGGAAAGTTTGAACCAAACTAGCTCGGTCCTTACATCATTACTGCAATATATGGATCTGGCGCCTATCAATTTTCCACAACCAAAGGAGAAGTGCTTAAAGAACCTATCAACACTCTCCACTTGAAGTGGTTTTATAGTTGATCCACTATCAGTAAGCTCTTTGTACATATCTATATGTCTTGAAAAAAATCCAAAAATTGCAAAAAGTCTTGAAATTTTATTTTTTACCTTGGTGAAAACCTAGCAATAGGCACCTTGGTAACACCAAAAAAATTGAAAAAATTAAAAATACAAAAAAATTCAAAAAGAGAAAAATACAAAAAAAATTGAAAAAACAAGAAAAGTTCCATTGGTGAAAACCTAGAAACAGGCATCATGGTAGCCAAAAAAATAAATTAAAATCCTACCAAGAAGGTGAAAACTTGGTAAATAGGCACCTCTTGTTCCCAATGCTCCATCTTGCAACACATCTTCTGGCTCTTTGTACAGTTGCTTTACTACTTTTCCTACTTTCCACTCATGTATCCATGGATTGAGTCTTGTCATAGCTCGACAACATTCCCCTTTAGTGTCACTATTCTTGAGATTCTTCTCATAGAATCTCCTTCATGACAATCACCAGTCATTCTGGCTATGTCTGCCTATTGTCGCTAGTGTCACTATTTTTGAGATTCTCCCCATAACATCTCCTTTGCGACAGTCACCAATGGTCCTCATTGCATCTACCTACTATCGCCAGTGTCCCTCATTTTCAAGATTCTCCTCATAGAATCTCTTTTGCAATAGTCACCAGTTGTTTCAACTATGCCTGCCTACTATCCAGATTCTTTTATGGAAGATCTCTCTTGCATTAGTCACTAGTCATCCTGGTTGTGTTTGTCTACTATCACTCAATCCTTCTTAGGTTCTTCATTGTGAAGATTCCCCTTTGACCTCAGTCACCAGTTGTTTTGACTACGTCTACCTACTGTTGTCACATTACTAAAGAGATTTATTTCAAACATGTTCTGGACATTAACATTTGACATCAATCCTAAAACCATTGAACTCAAAAATGATATACTTGTTTGGATATGCTGAGCATTTTCTTTGTTTTCTTTTTTTTGCTTTATCATATCTCCTTGAGCAACTCGATGATGTCATCTTTGACTAGAGAAGTAATGACTCGGGGCATGATCTTTTCTTTGCTTTCTATCTGTGGTTATAAGTTGATATATTCCTATAAAAGGGGTGTCCACTATAAGAGCGTCCATCTCGTATTGGATGGCCGTGTGTACCTCGACTCCTTTTATACGAATATGCCAATAACATTGGTTCTTTTCCTTGTTTATTGGAGTGAACTCTTCATGCTACAGTATATATTAATACTCATCCTATTAAGTGAACGTATGGGTCACTACAAGTATACCTAACACACTTCTATCTCAGGTTACAAATGCAAGGGTCATTGCGGACAAAATAAATACTAAATACTGAGCATGAGATGAATCTTCTATGTGTTTGGTGTGTTTTTCATGCAAGAAACATTCTGGTCATCCTAGCGTTTATGCTTTGATGCTTATGTTAACTTTCTATATTAAAAGGGACCAATGTTCTGGTCATTCTGGCTTCTTGTGCCTTGAATGCTTACATTTAATTCTGACAAACCTATAACATATGTTCTATTCATATTTCTATGATTGCAATGTTAGTGAGAATTGTATAAAATACGATCTTTGTTCTATATCTGGTGATGATAAATTGTTGAGGCTTTGTAACCAGACCTAGGGTTGCATTTAATATAGTCTTGCATTACATAATTCACATGCAATTTGGTTGTGATTATATTTCTCCCCTGTGTGAGGAAGGATTGGGGGCATCTTCAAACATATCAGCTTTTCTCCACGGCTGCACAAGCATTTGATTCGTTGATTCACACTCCTCAATGGAATACTTGTCACTGTCAAGTAAAAAAATGCAACACTACATGAGATGTTAGTCCATTTTACATATGCATTGCATCCATATACTCATAATATCTACTCTACATACTCATAATCACATCATATCAAAGTACAACATACATCTCATAATCATCATATTGATATCTCATGTACATCAAAGTGAGGTAGACACAGACAGTGACATGTACACACTGATACTCGGCTCAAAAATATCATATATATATATATATATATATCAAAAAAATGGGTGAGTACAAAAATGGGCACTACTCGAGTGCTATCGATCAAAATGATACAAACTAGTGCTGGCACACCAATCATTACATAGCCAGAGATCAAAATCAAGAGCTAGACACAACATCTAACTCTATCCTATACTCTTGTCTCTAGGAGGAGTAGAAGCAGGAGCCATAGGCAGAGGAGGAGGTGGTGGCATGTCAGGTCTAATAGGAGGTCATGCACCTCTTGACTCTCGAGCATACTATGAAAGTGTGGAACCTAGAGTACCTCATTAGATATCACTGCCGAATATGTAGCAAAGTAGTAAGTTGCTTGAGCTGATTGTAATCACACCTTGTCCTATAGCATCACTGACTTCTGCTCAGTAGTCTCAAAGTGCTCTCTCCATCGATCAATCTCTTGCTGTCGCTCCATCAACTGTGAGTCATAGACAACTACCTCTATCTGTAGATCTCCCAATTGTCAAGAGGCTTGATGAATCTACTCTTGGTAGTGTCACACTATGTCCTGTGTCCTAGCAATAGGCTAATCAGGCATATCCTCATCCAGCATCTCAGGTGCCTACTGCTATGGTGGTGCCTGCTACTATGGTGGTGTCTAATGCTGTGGTAGTGCTTGCTGCTGCGGTGGTGTCTGCTACTCTATCCTTTGCCTCTAACACTAACCATGTCCTATCCCACTACCCTTGACACCTATGTCTGATCCCATCTGACATGGAGTAATTTGTATCTTCTATACCCGATGTTGGACCTATGACTATGTCTGTGGCTGCTCCTGTGGCTGCACCTGTGGCTGTTGCTATGCCTACTACTATTGAGGCACCTATCTCTGTGCTTGACCTACCATCCTTAGTGGATCAATAAATCACAAGAATGGATGACTAATTAAATGAGCCTGATAGGCAGCCATCATTCCTGCATCTGCTACCTCTGAAAGGTAGTCCCACTGAATCATAGCTAGACTGCGCATGTCTATCATGGATCGGCCTGGATCCATATGTGGAGGCCACTCCCACCCTACATCCCTCACTAGTTTGGTGTAGGTGCAGTACTCTTGTGAAATATCCTGTGGTCGACCATACTATCGCCACACTCATGAAATCGCAAACTACTCTATGATTTGCATGGTCCTACCTAACAGTGATTGTGAGCTGAACATCTAGGGCTACTCTCTCTGGGCATCATCCCAATCCTCTATCTCTCACTAGATCCACCATACAATGGATACCAAGTCATTGAGACGTGTCCTCTAATGCTCTATCTTACCCAAGAAGACCTGGGTAATATGCCCTAGATATCTGTAGATATATGGCCCCATCAGCTCTTGGGCATCCTTGTGAATGGGCCTACATATGAGAAGATGCTCCCATGCCCAAATCTACAACATATAAACACTGGTGGCCATAGTCTTCTTCTCATGGAAGACTATCTCATGCATCTCATGGAATAAGTGGGCTAGCATACACTAACCCCACCCAAAAATCTTAGGTGCCTCTACCATCCAATGAAGCATAACTCCCCATCCATACTCTAGCCCATGCTATCCTCTATCAAACATTAGAAAGAAACTCAGGAAGACCACTAGCACAGATGCTAGTCTGTGCATCTATCCATATGTGTGCATCAGCTCATCCCAACTGATGGCTCGACCTCTCTGCAGCTCTTTCCCAAACAAAATAGAAAGTGCCTCTATACCTACTCGGGGCACTGTATCATAGACAACTCGTGTGCCATGAAAAAAGATCTGGAATATCCTCTAGATGTCCTTTGAGGTGATCGTTATCTCCCCCACTGGAAGATGGAAGGTGTTCATCTTCGAATGGAAATGCTCCACCAAAGTTGTGAGTAGGCCATGATTCACCATCACGGTTGGGATTTGACATATAGTAGATAAACCCAATTGAGAAAATGTCCCCGATCAGCATCATCAAGACTCTGAAACAACTCTCCATATGGTGGATAATGTGATCTAAATGCAACATCATCAAAGAGCTCCTGCACACACACAAACAACAATGACAAGCAATCAATTAGTAGCAGAATGAACTGGCAGAACAAAGCTAATCAAAATGCAAATTTTACATACATAATTGAAAATTTTAACCTTTTCTATCACGGGTTCTCACACGAAGATCTTCACATCTTGCGTGAAGATCTCAAGATCTTGTGCAAAGTTTCTCTATTTCGCATGGAGAACTCTTCATCATGCGAGAGATGAAGTTCTTGCATGCGAAGAATCTCGTTCTTCATGGGAGAGGGGGGTATCTCTTGTGTGATAAACCTCACCGATGTAGGTGAAGAAACAACACACCCTATTTCTTCACATGAGGAGAGAACATCTTCACACAAGAAAGGACAATCTCGTGCAAAGACCGATTGAAAAACTTTACAACATGCTAAAACATACAATAAATGACCTCAAACTACGTAAAAGTGAAAGTACAAAGGTGAGAAAGCACTGACGCACTTGTGGTTTCATAGTTTGCTGGCTGACTGTGTCATCTAGAATGCTCAAAATAATGATATCTCATGTTCACTGCCATGTCTCTCTCAGAGCTCAATTCACTAAAAGGCAAAAAACACAAATGAATTGAAAATGACCCCTTGGGCCCTTATATAGCTGTTGACCTAATTTTTCAAAGTGCTCCGATTTGGGCAAAAATCACCCCCTAGCTAATTTGACCATTCTGAATCCATTTTTGGGATCAAATTCAAAAATTTGACACACCTCAGTGCCTCAAAAATGCATTTTAAAGTTTTGGAGACCGACGCAATCGAATGATTGTGTAGTCTGAATTTCTCTGATACTTTGCAATTCTTGGAATCTTTTTAACTCAAAATTTTTCAAAATTTTTCAATAAATTTTGGAAAAATTCAACTCAAGTCAACTATGCTCAATTCTAATTTTGGTCAAACTTGGTCTTCTAGACCTCTTCTTATGATTTCTTCTACATTCTATTAAATCTCAGATTTCTTCTATTGCTTTACATCATATTTCTAGTGTGTCATCTTTCGATTTTGCTCCTAAGGGGGCAGGATGATTACATCATTGAATACTTATTACTCGGGGCATCTTGTTCCCATCTTATGTCCTCATCATTCGAGGCATCTCACCACTAGGGGCATCTTGTTTCCCCCTTTCTGGCATCTATGTTGTCTTTTTCATCTTGTCATCATTTGATTACAGGTATCAGGACAATCTAAACCTCGACTCCTGAGGATCAAGCCTCATTCTAAGGATGATTCTATGTCTCATTATTTGATTTTGTTATCTGCTATTGTTCTCAGGTATCTAAACATTCTGTTTTGATCTTTAAAGATTAAGCTCCGTTTTGGAGACAATCTTTTAAATGCTTATTGATCTCAAGTATCTAGGTGTTCTATCTGGACCCTTAAAGGTTAAGCTCCATTCTAGAGATAATCTTTTAAATTCTTTCAATCTTAGGTATCTAGGTGTTTTATCTGGATCCTTAAAGATTAAGCTTCGTTCTGTAGATAATCTTTTAAATGCTTTCAATCTCAGGCATCTAGGTGTTCTATCTAGATCCTTAAAGGTCAAACTTCATTTTGAAGAAACCTTTTAAATGCTTTCAATCTTAGTTATCTAGATGTTCTATCTGGATCCTTAAAGGTTAAGATTCATTATGGAGATAATCTTTTAAATGCTTTTAATCTCAAGTATCTAGGTGTTCTATCTAGATCCTTAAAGGTTAAGCTCCATTCTGTAGATAATCTTTTAAATACTTTCAATCTCAGGTATCTAGGTGTTTTATCTAGATCCTTAAAGGTTAAGCTCCATTTTGGAGATAATCTTTTAAATTATTTCAATCTTAGGTATCTAGATGTTCTATCTAGATCCTTAAAGGTTAAGCTCCATTATGGAGATAATCTTTTAAATGGTTTCAATCTCAGGTATCTAGGTCTTCTATTTGGATCCTTAAAGGTTAAGCTCCGTTCTAGAGATAATCTTTTAAAAGCTTTCAATCTTAGGTATCTAGTTGTTTTATCTAGATCCTTAAAGGTTAAGCTCCATTTTGGAGATAATCTTTTAAATGCTTTCAATCTCAGGTATCTAGGTGTTCTATCTAGATCCTTAAAGGTTAAGCTCCGTTTTGGAGACAATCTTTTAAATGCTTTCAATCTTGGGTATCTAGGTGTTTTATCTGGATTCTTAAAGGTTAAGCTCCATTCTGGAGATAATTTTTTAAATGCTTTCAATCTCAAGTATCTAGGTGTTCTATCTAGATTCTTAAAGGTCAAACTTCATTCTGAAGAAAACTTTTAAATGCTATCAATTTTAGGTATCTAGGTATTCTACTTGGATTCCTTGGGATTAAGCTCTATTTTAGAGGTAGTCCTTAAAAGCTTATCAATTGGTCTTCGTATCATCAATTTCAAAACCAATCTCATTTCTTGATCCTCGCATCGTGCTTTCTGATTTTCTTTGAATTGAACATGCTACTCACACATTCATTCAAAGAGGGGCAAAATGTAATACCCCAAAATTGGCTCATTGCCATTATACCAATTTTGGTCTATTTTGATCAATTCTAAGACCTATTCTAGTAGGCAATTCTCATTTTGCTACTCGCTACTTGACTTAATTGTTAGATGCACAAAACCTTAATTTGCATTCATCATGCTCATTATTTAATCCCTATAGTACACACTCATATTAGCCACATTAAACCTATTGGATTTCAATTTAATTTAATCTAAAGTATTTATACTTTAATTAAATTAAATTATCTCCTAAGGAAAATGTACTACGAAATTAAATTTATTTAATTTAATAAATATGCCTATTTTAATTAATTAAATAAAATTATTTAATTAATTAAATAAAATTATTTAATTAAATAAAATTATTTAATTAAATAAAATTATTTAATTAAATAGAAAAGCTATTTCTAATTAATTAAGCAAAGTTATTTAATTTAATAGGAAGCCATTCCTAATTAATTAAATGAAGTTATTTAATTAAATAAGAAAAGTGTCTCCAATTAATTAAATAAAATTATTTAATTAAATAGAAAAGGTATTTGTGAGAGCATATCTCATTTTATTAAATAAATATTCTTTCTAATTCTTCTCTTCAGTTAAAAAATGGAAATTCCTAGTTCACTGCTAATCAAATTAGAAGTGATCCAGATCACTTGCTCTCACATTGAATTCTATCTGAGCTGACTTACTCTTACACTCAAATCTGAATTAGTTAACTCCCTTTAATTTGGGAATTTTCCACCTTAACTGAACCTCATCTTCAATCTTGATCGTTGATTGAAATCGATCTCAACCATTGATTCATTTCAAGAAAATCTATTTAAGAGACCATCATTTCTTCATTTGGGGAGGTTGAATTGAAGAATTATCGAATTGCTACTGCATTTTGCACTCACATAGCTCATTGCTATCTTTCATACATTTCTTAGCTTAATCCCATATAGTTTTAGAAATGCATACATTTAGCATAATTTGCTTTACATGTTCTTAGATTAAAATGCATGTCTCATTCTAGATTACTTTGCATTTTTATATAAATTAGTTGCATCTAAAATCCTTCATTCTTAGAGGGTCTGGTTGCTTGCATCTCGATTATGAGGATATTAACAAGAAAAATCCCTTTAGATAGAAGGTAACAAGTTGGCTTGCAGGGCAAATCTTGGGTGAACAATCTCATGTTCATTCCAGAATGAATCCACAAATAATGACCATGTTGAAGTGTGCATGTTAGTATAGGCCACAATTCACACATACACTAGGACCCCTAGGGACATATTACAATCATTTATATGGGTTGAAAGGAGTCATAGGATAACCTTATTATCCTTTCTGATACATTTCATTACAACATATGTCTCTAGAGATACTAGGACCCTAGGGACATATTATAATCATTTATATGGGTCAAAAGGGGCCATAAGATGAGATATGATCCCTTTTGACACATTTCATTACAACATATGTCTCTAGGGGTCTTAGGACCCCTAGGGACATATTATATTCATTTATATGTTAGACTAAGAATGGTTTTGACACTTGAGTGCCAACACACTTAACCACTTTCTACATTAACGCCAAGTACACTATGTATGCCGAGCCACAGGTTGTGTTGAGTTAGGAAAACCATCAGGTGCTGAGTGATCTTCAGATGTCGAGCAACCTTAAGGTGTTGAGTGAAGATCAAGTGTCGAGTATGATACAAGCACCAAGCAATATTCAAGTGCTGAGTCATAAACAATGTCGAGCAAGATAGAAATGATACAAGAGCTGAGTTACTGAAGGTGCTGAGCATTAGGAAGCAGTAAGTGCCGAGTAACTCAGAATCAACATATGAGTTTGTAACTTCACAAAATCAGATGTAAACCATTTTCATGGCCAACATATGACGAATCTTGAGGGATTTAAGTGATAAGATCAAATCATTTAAATTTCCTATGCAATCTACATGCAACCAATAAGAAAAATGGAGAAGGCATGCAACCAATGATAGAAGTATAAGGAATAAGCAGAAACAGAGATTCAATATGGATCGTAGATCCACATGTAACCCTAAGTCTTCGAATATCTTTATAAGGAAGACTAAGTCTCATTGTATAGAGAGGGACGAAGGTGTGGAAGGTAAACTATTTTCAGAGTGAAGTATAAAAGGATTTAGAGGAAGAGATCAGCATAACAGTATTTAGTTAATCAGAACAAAAGTATGGGATATAAACAAATATCAAATCTCAAAGGATCAAGATCAGAAGAAAGCAGTTCAAGTGCTTGTATTCAACAATCAAGGATTGTAAGCTATCAGGTTTATTATACCTAATACTCTTTAGCCATTGTATTAGAAAGGAAATCCTATGATGATAGGTTAGCTTAACAACTATTTTGTAGATCCTTTAAATAGGTGATTGAATCCTTTGACAGGGTAGCAGTTCATGTAAAGTGTTTGTAAATCCTCTAACTAGGTCACTATTGATATAGTGTAAAGCCTTTAACAGGGCAGACCATCATAAGTGGTTAAACATTATTGCTGTAGTAATTTTTGTGGGTATCATCCCCACCCTAGTTTTACCTTCTTATCCCTGGAGGGTTTCTGGGTTACCAAAATCTCAAGTGTTATGTGGTGATGCATATTTGTTTCTCATAATTGCTTAATGTTTCTATGCATGCATGTTCATTTCAAAGATATGTTATTAAGGATTTAATATAGGTGAAAAGCTAGTACTTCTGATTCACCCCCACCCCCCCCCCCCTCAGAAGCATTCTTTCCAATAAGATATTACAACAATTGGTATTAGAGACTAGTTCTCTCAAGAAGGAGCCTAATAGCTTGGAGGAAAAGATATAAAGATGGAATTTTTCAAACTTGGAAAGATCATTGAGAACCAGGTGATAGATGTTCATCTCGCTCTACAAAAAGTTGAGGAAGCTAGAGTAGAATTAAGAAAATCTTTGACAAGAAGAAAGAAGATAACCATAGCTGAAAATGATATACACTACATGGAGATTGATACCACACAAGTGTTTTCCAATGGAGACACTAAAGAATTTGATGCAGCAATAGCAGAACTGATGGAGAAAAACAAAGTTCAAGCACAAGAGATAAGATCTCTCAAGATGGAACATGAATCATAGGCCATAATGTTATGTGAAATCACTGAAAAAAAGAAAAGAGTAGTTGAGGATAGAGTCATGATGGAAGATGACAAAATAAATCTTGAAAATAGACTTGAAGAAAAATGTACTAAATTAACAAGGATGTCAAACATGTAAATGGATATACTTGCCCAAATGATGAACCTTCATCATGAACTCAATATGAAAGATATTGAGATCTCTACTTTGAAGATGCATAATGAACAAATGGTGAATGAATTGAATAGAGAAAAAGAGGTAGCAGAGAATCTAAACAAGTCAAGAAAAGCCCTAAAGTACTTTGAACAGTTGCTGAAATAACTAAGATCTGCCCATGATACATCAGGACTTGGATACAACAGCACTAAAGTTGGTGAATCATCAAAGAGTGTTGAGCAAAGAAGTGACAAAGGTAAGCATTCTAAACCCATTTTTCATTAATATAATAAAAGAGGACATACTACTAATATTTGTAGGAGTAGAAGATTCAATCAACAAAACACACCCAAAAGCAAGAGTTACTGTCACAAATGCAACATGCAAGGACATATGACACAAGATTGTAGATCCAAAGTCCTAAGGACACAAAGATTTAATGGACATTGTCATAATTGCAAGAAATATGGGCATAGGGCATTTGAATGTAGATCAAAGCCTATGTGGACAACAAATCAACTAGAAAAAGAGAATGAAGGTCACTATCATTGGGATTATAACATCAGGTACAGTTGTCGCTATTGTTAAGAGTATGGACATATACCCCAGAATTGCATAAGAACACATTTCAAGGGGAACTATAAAAGATGGCCGAACCAAATTACTTGCTTCAGTTGCTTGAAAACTGGACATGTCAGCAAAGATTATCCAACAAAGGCCAAGGCACCCAAGACTGAAGTAAATAAGGGCAAAGAAAAGATTGATGTGGAACACATAAGAACAAACATGAAGAAGACGTGGCAGAAAAAAGGATGGATCAAGTACATCCTATGAAAGGGTCACTTCACCCATGAGCTCAAGTGATCATTTCTCATCTAAGTAATCACAAGATAAGCCTATAGGGCTAATACATAAGGAAGTATCAAACATCAACCCTAAACCATGAAGAAGCATTGCAAAGTATAAATTTCCATGAGAAAAGATACTAAGACTAAACTTGAAAGATGATGCCGAGTTGTCTTTGGATGTCGAGTTATTAAAAAAATGAGTAGATGCCGAGTAAGTATAGCTGTCGAGTGGATGTTGAGTTGAAAAACATTTGGAAGTCGAGTGACAGGTGCAGGTACTAAAATTCATTTAATGCAAAGTTTCTTTTGTTTCTTAAAAGTAAAAATTGATTCATCTTTGAGACATTCACATGGAGAGCTATTACCCTGAGCACAATTGAGCAATTTTCAAGCTTTCAACCAGTGATTTAGCATCTAATCAATGACCTAAGAATTTATCCAGGTATTTTCCTCAGGTGCTGAGTTTTATAGTTTGTAAAGTTTGCTTTAATTATTAAACCCTAGTTTAGATATAAATGGCGTCTAGTTCTAAGATGACCCAAGGGATAGTGAGCCATGAGATTCAACTTGTCAGCAACAACGTTAAGCAACTTGAGTTTAGACCTATACCAAAAGTTGCATACAAAAATGATCTTGCTAGTGCCCTATTTGCCATTCTTGAAAAAGTCGTTATGGTTTAGGATGTGCAAAAGTGATATAATTATAAAATAGGAGCCATAGGAGATTTGGAAATCTTTAATGCCTATGACAAACTCTATGAAAATGGTATCTTGAAAGATGAGTTTTCTGTTATAGAAAAGAAGGGTTTAAACAAAGCCCTAGTTTTCCAATCATATTCAAAAATGAGTGGATATGCATAATACTCAGCAAAATCCATGATGGAGCATTCTAGTTAGAACAAGGACCAGTCAAAATTACTAAGAAAATGGTTCATAGGGTTACAGGTTTTCCAACCCTAGATCGGCCAAAGACATTAAGAAGTGAAAAGAAGGAAACAATTGAGAAGAATACAAGAGAAAAGTGGAACAATAGAGGCATGACTATAGACATCATAACTGATCCCCTTCTAGACTTTTCTGTAAGGATCATATCACATAAGTTTTACCAATCCAGTAGGTTAAATAGTGTACCCTACATAGCAGTGGATGTGGCATATAAGCTTGTAAAGAAAGACCACACCTATGACCTTGCAGAGCTCTTGTTACAATAGATCAATGAAAATATTGGAGCTATTAGAAAGTCCAAGGGAGCACAGTGTAAATTTGGTTTAGTGTTGCTTTGTATGTTCTTCTATGTAATGAAGGAATTCCCTTTATTTAGCAAAATTACTAGAGTCAGAATAGAACCATTTTTTATCAAATTAATGATTTCATTACACAAATGAGAGATAGCTTTGATGATCAAATGTCTATCTATTTTGAGGACTTCAAAAATGCAATGAAGAAAAGAATGAGAATACTAGTTTCATTGGTAGAAAAGCATGTAAATGACATATGTTTTCTTGTTGATATTGATTATACTTACATTCAAGCAGTCCTTCCAAGAACAAGATGGCTTAGACCATTGGGATATGAGCTTGATGTTGACCAAGCTTTTGCAACCATCAGAACATTACTTGCAGAGAAAATGGACAAATCTGCCAAGGCATTTGGAACATTTGACACTATTAAATCAAGAGTTGTTATAGAACTCAAGACAACCACTACAGTCAAGAAGAAGGACAAGGTGGTAAAGAAGATAGAAGAAATTTGGTGTTGAATAATCTAGTGCAATAGGCGAAGCAGAAGAGATTAGTGAAGGAGAAGAAGAAGGTGAGCTAGAACAAGAGCCACTTGAAGAGAAAGATGAGAGTGCCGAGGAAGCAGAAACCAAGAAGGCACCCATCAAAGGTAGAGTCATCAAAAGAATGACAAAGACACCTCATGCTTCTCAGCCTTCACCAAAGAAAGCTTCCGTGCAAATGCCCAAGAAGTCAACAACCAAAGCCACAACAAGGGCCTCTACCCAAAAGGCCAAAGAGGAAGCCACAAAGAAGAAGAACACAAAGGCACAGGAAGAGCCAAAGAAAAGAAAAAGATATGTGGCCCAACCTGATACTGATGAAGAATATTAGATTGAAAGAGTATGTCATCCTCCTAAATCTTTAGTTGATATATTATGTGAGAAGATTAGGAATGGAGATTTAAGTGAAATGGAAAAGATTGATTTCAATAAGTTCAGTAAAGATGAACAAAATAGCATAGAAGAATTAGTCTATGCATTAATGGCACAGTTCAAGTATACTCCTCTTGAACTAGATGGACAATTACCAAAGGAATTGTCTAAAACTATAGAAGACAGATGGGATTTCTATCTAATGATGGAGAAAGAGATGAGGGAATCAACCCTAGAAAACCTACTGCCTGATTTAACAAAAGAACAAGTAACTCAAGTAGTCAAAAGGCATAGTAAAAGGTTTACACCTAAATATAGGGCATTCTCCATCTTACAAAATAAAATTGAAGAAGATGTACACAGAACTACAAGAGTTTGGAAAAACTTGTACAAGACAACTAAAGATGTCCTTAAAGAGGTATACAAAGAGGAAGCTGTTGCTAAACCTAAAGAAATAAGGAAGAGGAGAGAAGAAAAGATAGAAGAAGAGAAAAAGGTTGAAGAAGAGGAAAACAAGAAAGAAAGAGAGGAGGAAGGAAAAGATGAAGACAAAGGTACTAATGAATAGAAAAGTGTGCAAGACACACAAATTTCACCTCCTAGCCTACCTCACTCTACTACCACACTTGTAGAGATCATAAAGATTAAGGATGTTGTTGATGCCACATGTCAAAACATCAATCCATTAACTGGAGAGGATCTTACTAAGACCCTTGACCAAACAACTCTACAAGCAAAATTGTGTACAAGTCCTATATTGGTCAGTGTGGATAATCTTCAAAAGTCAGTAGACAAACTCAAAGAAGCCAAGGTGTCACCACAAGAACCACCTCAAACCATTCAAAATATTTGGCTTACATTTCTACCACCTCTGTCACCACCAAGATTAGCCACTCAAGCTCATCAGGAGCCAAGTGCAACAACAGAGGTAGTCACAGGGATAACAGTTCAGACAGTGAGTACACCTCCAACAACAGTGACACAAGAAGAAGCCAAGCAAGAAGAAGAGGACAAAGAAGAAACACAAGATAAAGAGGAGTCTGCAATACAAACTTTGGTTGAATTACCAAAAATAGGAACTCCCACCAAACCCAGTCATAAGTTGAGTATTGAAACAATGACCTTACATGTCAGTACACCAAGTTCAAGTTCTACTAGGGTAGCTAGGACCATTCATTATGGTATTCTTGAGCTTGATGAAAAAATTAAAATGCCCTATTATGATTCAAGCACTCTAAAATGAGGAAAAGATGAAGGAAATATAGAGTGCATTGGATAAGAGAAGGAGGCAAGAGGCAATAAGGAAAGACTACAAATACAAGTAGGAAATGAATGAGATAAAAGATATATTCATGGATGCTTTAGTCTTCAACCTCCAAATGCAAATAGGCCAATACTTGAGCAACTATTTGATATAGTTGACCAAGTGAATAATGAAGACCATGATACTAATGTCAAACTAATAGAATGGTCAGAAAAGAAGTTTGTAGGCAAAGTCAACCAAAAAATAGCTAATAACATAATTTTGGGATAGGTTGACCTAGCTAAGAAATTGGAAAATGTAAAGAGTGTATTAGGGAACATATTTTCCCTTTATAGCAAATTGTGTGATTTTTTAGGTTCACACAAGAAATAAATCCAAAAATTTTGAACCTTGAGAGTAAATTAAAGCTCTCTAGCATGCAACTACCCTCAGATCCTATATAGAGTTAAAAGAAATTTTCTCAAAAACTTCACACTCAGAGGGAATTAGCTGCATTATCAGCAGAAGAGGCCACTATCAAAGAAAAGTTGATGCAAATCCAAGCCTCCATCACTCCTCACTTGGAAGTATTACACAAGGAGCAAATGTGTGCAGAAATAGTTCTAAAGAAGGATCCAAACATTTATACAAATGAAGGACTTGTTGATCTAGCAGTAGAGCTTGCAATCCAACAAAAGTCATTGGATATTTCCTTAAATAACTGGGATGTAGCTCTCCAAATACTCCTTGAGGTAAATAAGACATTTTTGGCTAAGCATGGCATTACTATTTAGGACCCTTTGACATCCGTATCAAAAAGGGGGAGATAATATTCTAAAGGGGGAGAAAATTTTCTAAGGGGGAGATGATATTGTGAAGATATATTAAAGAGAATATTAGGCATAATGGCACAAGCCATCACAATTCATGACATGACAAGGCATGATCAACTCAAGGGGAGTTATAATAATTTTTGAGGTATATATTGTAAGTTACAACATTTTGATCAAAAATTTTAAAACTTCTGTATACATACCAAGTAGATCAGTGAATGTACTCATAAGATTAGATAAATAATGCTTAGTTAAGTGTTTTTGACACTCATGTCAAAGGGGGAGATTGTTAGACTAAGAATGGTTTTGACACTTGAGTGCCAACACACTTAACCACTTTCTACATTAAAGCCAACTACACTATGTATGCCGAGCCATAGATTGTGCCAAGTTAGGAAAACCATCAGGTGCCGAGTGATCTTCAGATGTTGAGCAGCCTTCAGGTGTCGAGTGAAGATCAAGTGTCGAGTATGATACAAGTGCTGAGCAATATTCAGGTGCCGAGTATGATACAAGTGCCGAGAAATATTTAGGTGCCAAGTCATAAACAATGCCGAGAAAGATAGAAATGATATAGGAGCCGAGTTATAGAAGGTGCCGAGCATCAGGGAGCAGTAAGTGCTGAGTAACTCAGAATTACCATATGAGTTTGTAACTTCACAAAATCAGATGTAAACCATTTTCATGGCTGACATATGATGAATCTCAAAGGATTTAAGTGATAAGATCAAATCATTTAAATTTCTTATGCAATCTACATGCAGCCAATAAGAAAAATGGAGAAGGCATGTAACTAATGATAGAAGTATAAGGAATAAGGGGAAACAAAAATTCAATATGGATCGTAGATCCACATCTAACCCTAAGTCTTCAAATGTCTTTATAAGGAAGACTAAGTCTCATTGTATAGAGAGGGACAAAGGTGTGGAAGGTAAACTATTTTCAGAGTGAAGTATAAAAGGATTTAGAGGAAGAGATCAATAGAATAGTATTCAGTTAATTAGAACAAAAGTAGGAGATACAAACGAATATCAGAACTCAGAGGATCAAGATTAGAAGAAAGTAGATCAAGTGCTTATATTCAGCAATCAAGGATTGTAAACTATCAGGTTTATTATACCTAATACTCTTTAGCCATTGTATTAGAAAGGAAATCCTATGATGATAGGTTACCTTAACAACTATTTTGTAGATCCTTTAAATAGGTGATTAAATCCTTTGACAGGGTAGCAGTTCATGTAAAGTGTTTGTAAATCCTCTAACTAGGTCACTATTGATACAGTGTAAAGCCTTTAATAGGGCAAACCATCAAAAGTGGTTAAACATTACTGCTATAGTAATTTTTGTGGGTATCATCCCCACCCCAATTTTACCTTCTTATTCCTGGAGGGTTTCTAGGTTACCGAAATCTCAAGTGTTATGTGGTGATGCATATTTGTTTCTCATAATTGCTTAATGTTTTTATGCATGCATGTTCATTTCAAAGATATGTTATTAAGGATTTAAAATAGGTCAAAAGCTAGTACTTTTGATTCACCCTCCCCCCTCTCAGAAGCATTCTTTCCAATAATATATTACAACATTATATTGGTCGAAAGGGGTCATAGAATAACCTATAACCCCATTCGACACATTTCATGACAACATATGTCTCTAGGGGTCCCATGAACCCTAGAGACATATTAGTATCATTTATATGGGTTGAAAGGGGTCATGGGATAACTTATTACCCCTTTCCACATATTTCACAACAAAATATGTCTCTAGGGGTTCGAGGACCCCTAGGGACATTATAATCATTTATATGGGCCAAAAGGGGTCATAGGATAACCTATGAACCCTTTGACACATGTCATTACAACATATATCTTTAGGGGTCCAAAGACCCCTAGGGACATATTATTATCATTTATATGAGTTAAAAGGGATCATAGGATCACCTATGATCTCTTTCGACACATTTCATTACAACATATGTCTCTAGGGGGTTCTAGCTCCCTTAGGGAAATATTATAATCATTTATATGGTTTGAAAAGGGCAATATAATGACCTGTGACCCCTTCAACACATTTCATTAGAACATATGTCTCTAGGGGTCTTAGGACCTCTAGGGACATATTATTATTGTTTATTTCACTCATTTTATTACAACATATGTCTCTATGGGTCCTAGGATCCCAAGGAACATATTATAATTGATTATATGGGTCGAAAGGGGTCATAGGTCTTTCGACACATTTCATTACAACATATGTCTCTATGAGTCCTAAGACCCCTAGGGACATATTATAATCATTTATATAGGTTGAAAGGGGTTATAGGATAACCTATGATCCCTTTTGACACATTTCATTACAACATGTCTCTAGGGGTCCTAGGACCCCTAGGGACATATTATAATCATTTATATGGGTTGAAAGGGGCCATAGGATGACCTATGACCAAATTTGACACATTTCAATACAACATGTCTCGAAGGGCCCTAAGATGCCTAGGGACATATTATAGTAGTTTATATGGGTCGAAAGGGGTCATAGGATAACCTATGGCCCCTTTCAACACATTTCATGACAACATATATCTCTACGGGTCCTAAGACACTTAGGAACATATTAGAAACATTTATATGGTTTGAAAGGGGTCATAGGATAACCAATAACCCCTTTCAACACATTTCATTACAACATATGTCTCTAAGGGTCCTAAGACCGCTAGGGACATATTATAATGATTTATATAGGTCAAAAGGGGTAATAAGATAACTTATGACCCCTTTCAACACATTTGATTACAACATATGTCGCTAGGGGTCTGAGGACCCCTAAGGACATATTATAATCATTTATATGGATTGAAGGGGGTCATAGGATAAATTGTGACCCCTTTTGACATGTTTCATTACAACATATGTCTCTAGGGTTCCTAGGACCCCTAGGGACATATTATAATCATTTATATGGGTTAAAAGGGCTCATAAGATAACCTATGACCCCTTTCGACGTGTTTCATTACAACATATGTCGCTAAGGGCCCTATGACCACTAGGGACATATTATAATCATTTATATGGGTTGAAAGAGGTCATAGGATAACCTATGACCCTTTTCAACACATTTCATTACAACATATGTCTATAGGGGTCCTAGGACCCCTAGGGACATATTATAATCATTTATATGGGTCGAAAGGGGCCATAGGATGACCTATGACCCCTTTTGACATATTTCATTAGAATATATGTCTCTAGGGGTCATTGGAATTCTAAGGACATATTATAATCATTTCTATGGTTTGAAAGGTGACCCTTTTCAAGACATTTCATGACAACATATGTCTCTAGGGATCCTAGGACCCCTAGGGACAATATAATCATTTTTACAAGTTGAAAGGGGTCATAGGATAACCTATGACCCTTTTCCACACATTTCATGACAACATATGTTTGTAGGGGTCTCAGAACCCCTTCTATAGGTGTCCCAGGACCCTTAAGGATGTATTATAATCATCTATATGGGTCGAAAGGGGTCATTGGATAACCTATGACCCTTTCGACACATTTCATTACAACATTTGTTTCTTGAGGTGCCAAGACCCCTAGAGATATATTATAATCATTTATATGGGTTGAAAGCAGTTATAGGATTACCTATGACCCCTTTTGAAACATTTCATTACAACATATGTCTCTAGAGGTCCTAGAACCCTTAGAGACATATTATAATCATTTAAATAGGTCAAAAGGAGCCATAGGATGACTTATAACCCCTTTTGACACATTTTATTACAATATATGTCTCTAGGGGTCCTAGGATCCCTAAGTACATATTATAATCATTTATATGTGTTGAAAGGGGCTATAGGATGACCTATGACCCCTTTTGATGCATTTCATTACAACATATTTCTCTATGGATCCTAAGAACCCTAGGGACATATTAGAATTGTTTATATGGGTTGAAAGGGGTCAGAGGATAACTTGTGACCCCTTTCGACACATTTGATGATAATATATATCTATAGGAGTCCTAGGACCCCTAGGGACATATTATAATCATTTATATAAGTTGAAAAGACACATTTCATTACAACACATGTCTCTAGGGGTCTTAGGACCCTTAAGGACATATTATAATTGTTTATATGTGTCAAAAGGGGTCATAGGATTACCTATGACCCCTTTCAACACATTATATTATAACATATGTCTTTAGGAGTCCTAGGACTAGTAGGGACATATAATAATCATTTATATGGGTTGAAAGGAGTCATTGAATAACCTTATGACCCCTTTTGATATGTTTCATGAAAACATATGTGCCTAGGGGTCCTAAGACTCCTAGGAACATATTATAATCATTTATATGGGTCGAAAGGGGTCATGGGATAACCTATGACCCCTTTCGACACATTTCATTGGAACATATGTTGCTAGGGGTCTTAGGACTCCTAGGGACATATTATGATAAGTTATATGCGTTGAAAGAGGTCAGAGGATACCCTATGACCGCTTTCAACATATTTTATTACAACATGTCTCTAGCAGTCCTGGCACAACTCGAGTCATATTATAATTATTTATATGGGTCAAAAGTGATCATAGAATAACTTATGAAACTTTTCAACATATTTCATTACAAGATATGTCTCTAGGGTCGTATGACCCCTAGGGACATATTATAATCATTTATATCGGTTGAAATGAGTCCTACTATAACCTATGACCCTTATAAATATATTTCATTACAAGATATGTCTCTAGGGTCCTATTACCCCTAGAGACATATTATAATCATTTATATGGGTTGAAAGGGGTTGTAGTATAACCTATGACCCCTTCCGACACATTTCATTACAATGTGTGTCTCTAAGGGTCCTAAGACACCTAGGAACATATTATAATCATTTATATGGGTTGAAAGGGGTAATAGAATAACCTATGACCCCTTTCGACACATTTCATTACTGTAACACCCCGCCAAGGGATCCAAAAGAATTAACCTAAAGTTTCACTAAGTTTGCTAAACATTTTTTTTTTTTTTTAAGTAAGAAAATATAACATACACATCAATCACATAGTAGCGGAAGCAATAACATGTAATCATCAACAAACATACATTGCAAGTTACATTTCTTAAAGATCCCAAGACGTTGAGTCATGTTTAAATTTAATTGATTCTAAGTCTAAAAACTATCACATACATATGAAAGAATAAACAAAAAGTCCCATGTCCATATTATACATTTGTTCCGAATGCCTCTCGGAAAATTAATTTGGAATGCCCAATCATCCACTGTACAAGTCACAGGGTATGAAAGGCTTAAAAGAATATAAATATGTAAAGATCAAGATGCAACATCCTTAAATCCATGATACAAAGTACAGTAAAAATATATGAAACTATTCACCATACATGATACATCCATACATCCATAATGATAAAACATCTATCATAAAATCTAACCATCCATCATAATAATCCAAGAACATAGTGAAGGTAAATGCCAATCACGAAAACTCTAGCCATGGTGACCATGGAACGGATCTCAATGGTAAGAGTAAAGCACTACCACCCGACTGCGTGGAACCTAAATGGTCCACTCCCACCGCACTGAGGAGATAGTCTCAAGTCCCAAATAGGATAACGAAACCTATAATCATAAATACTCTCTAAGTCCAAGAAATCCTATAAGTATGCTAACTCAAGGGTTGCTAAAGAGATCGACATCTAAATCCCAGAGGTACCACAAGACACGTAGGAAACCTAATATGCAAGCGAGAAAGTGTCATCGCAAAAGTCAAGTAGAAGTTACCCGAGCAATCCCTTAGGAATCCCAGGTCCCTACTGATCCTGCGGCCACTAGTATCCTCTCGTACTGACGAGGCCTACTATGGAATGCAAGGTCATAACCAAGCGTCCTCTCTACCCAATCCTCACCTGTACTAGCACTCAAGGCATGGGAGAGAACATACAATTATCTTGTTAGGTTCATTTTCTCTCATTTAGTGTAAATGTTTTCACTTATTAGAAACGACTTACAATGGGTTTCTCAAGGCAGCCTCTTAGGGCTCCGACCCCCATTGCAAGCCACTTCCCGACTCTACACATAGATAACCTACCCTAGGCTCATGAAAACATAAATCAAAGAATCATAATAAAACCACCTCAGTCCTATACAAGCAACTAAAAAATATCATAAAAGATAAGCCACAAAATTACATCAGTTCTTCATGACCAACAGATAAGCATCAAATAACAATCATATGATCACGACAATTCTCTATCAGCAACTGAAGGTATCAATGATAGATCACAAAATCCAATGGTTCTCCAATAGCAACTAGAAAGTATCCCAATAGTAAATTACAGTACTGATCGAAGACTCCAAAATGGTCATCAAATATAACTGATCGAGACTTGAAAATGGTTAAGTCAAGTATCTCAAATACGTACATCTCAGCTTCACACAAGGAAACTGGAAAGCAATAACAAGCAGTAAATACAATCATGTCATAGAGCACTTCATCACATTACCATGGTCAGGTTAAGAAAGATCGAAACCAAATCATCATGACATCACATTCACAACCCCGAGCCTCTGGTAACAACCTAAACTGGTCAACGCTAAACCAACCCCATAACATTCAAAGCACAAAGAAAACATCAAAGTCTCAGAGATTGGATTTGAAAGTATATTATTGAGTTAAGGTAAGGTTTATGTTTCAGTTTCTAGTGTTTATATTCAAGTAAAAAAGTTTTATAGCTCATTTTGATTGATAATATACTATTGCGTTAATGTGAGGTTTCCATTTCCAGTTGAACGTAAGTTTTAAACAGATAGAACCCATAGTTCACCTTTACAAATTATCCCGTTCCTAACTCCAAATGAAACACCTAATTACCCTTAATTGATTTTAAGTCAAAGTCCTAAAACAATCTAAGGTAATAATTAAATTATTAATAATCCTTGTTGATTATAATAATCTACGCTTCCATTAAAATCAGTGTTATAATATTAAATTTTCTTAAACAAATTTTCAATTTAATTAATCCTAATTAAGTCAAACCTAAATAAGATTAATTAATGATACATAAAGAATCATATGACGTTTATTAATAATTTATTTATTTATAAAATTATTAATAAACAATAAAATTTCAATATAATTTAAAGTTTAATAAATTTTAAATTAACTAACAATAATATTTAATAAAATAATTATAAACACGATTTTTTAAAAAAAAATGATTAAAAAAAAAAAAGAAATCGTAATATGAAATTACGGCGTTTTTAAAGGCCCGCCGGCCTGCCGTCCACCTGCGGCCGCAGGTGTTACTGCTGCGCAACAGTACCACCTGCTGCGACAGCGTGGGGAAAGGTGTGGGGCATGGGAAGTGGTGGCCCCGCCCCACCCCAAATATATTATATATATATTGTTTTAATTTTTTTTTTTAATATTTAAAACAAATCTCCAATTTGGATTTTAATAAAAGTATAAAATAAATTAATTTTATTTTAAAATAGATTTATTTAATTTTATTAAAATAATAAATATATATATATAAAATAAATAATGTTTATTTTAAATTTAGTTTTATTTAATTTTCATTAAGACAATATCCTCCAAAGAAAATATATAATATATATATATTTAAAAATTAGAACTTTCAATTTTACATTCAAAACCCTTACCTAATCAAATCTTAATTTCTAAATCAAGAAAACAAGGGTTCTAATAATTCATCCAGTCTCCATAGATACAAAAATTATTGACGAACAATTAATAAATTCACAAAATTGAAAGCTTAAAACTTTCATCACAGAGAATTCGGATTTACAAACCCCAGACACGAAGAAGACAGGAAAGGATAATTGCGTATTTAATCGATAATCAACAACACAAGACCCTACCTGATCCTGATGCTATTATGAAATCCCCAGGAACTGTAAGAGAATTCGCTCCTCTCAATAACCTTCTTCCCAAAATCTTTCTTTGGTATTCGCCTTCTAAAAATCGCTTCCAAAAGATGTCTCCCCAAAAATTCCCGTCCAACTTCGTATATCTCCAAAAATGAACCCCCAAAGTTGTGATAAGCAATTTCTCCTAAAATCGGGGCACTAATTATGCGTTTACCCGAGAAAACTCTTTGCACAACTCAGTTAACTCCAAATTAACCTTTATTATCTTTTCTTTTATTTTGCATTCAACTTTCATGCACATTAAGTTGAATTATTAAATAACTTTATTTAATATTCCACTTGACTTCTATTTTTAATTAATTTATTACTTTAATCTTATGTGCACTTTTAAGAAATTAAAATAACATTATTAATTTCTATAATTTAATCTTTTAATTTAATTCTCATATTTAAACTCATGCTTAGATCATGCGATCTAGAATTCTTAATAATTTAATATCTTTCAAATTTTAATTTATTTTAGAACTTAATTGATAACATATTTAATTAATTTAAATAACAAGAATATTTAGCATTTATTTAAAAATGAACTCCAAATATATTATTATTAAATTAAATAAATATTATCCTGTTCTAAATTTATCTTTGAACTTTAATCTCCAAATTTAATTCTTTTATTTAATTAATTTCTCAATTAATTAAATATAAAGATATCATAATAATTCTCTATTAAATTAAATCATTAATTAATCTTTTTAATTAGACTTAATTAATAGAAAATACACCAAGGACTCATAAAGCAACATACGAAAACCCATCATAGAAAAACACATACCAAATCAAACAAAAGGGTTATAATCACGAAATTACATCATTTGATGCATTTAGAGGGTACTTAACTCAGATACTTTTCCTATTTATCAATTAGGACAATTGGCTAAAGGGTTTAGGATTTGGACTTAAGAGTTTATCTCCCCTCTCTTACCATTGAGACAGTGCGATAGGGTACGCTCATCCTGACAATTTAGGGAAGTCGATACCCAGTACCTGCAACCTGTATAAAATCCACGCATGTACAAACACAATATTCTAAGCTAAACAGACAATGGTAGGAAGTGGTGCATCGTGTAGATCCCGACTAGCAGGTGACTACGACTCCCTTCCTTAACCATATCAGAAACACCATACATAAATAAAACAACATGCACACCATACACATGCAGTATGGGGTAAGTATCCATAAGAAGCACATGGAATAATAAACCATCTAACTAATCATCATCGATAACTAAAACCATTGAATAATCATCATACATGCATGAAATATAGAGTACCAAGTAATCTCATCATATAATAAACTGGGTGTAAACATCATCTGATAATCTCTAAAATAATAATACTAATCATCAAACATAAATTAGCCTAAAAGAGTTTGGCAATGATATCAGAAATGTAACTCGAAAATGTAGACTAGGGGCAGGCACTACATCCACCCCCCCTAGACTTAGGCTTACTCCTGGAAGCCTATAAACAAATAGGGATATAAATCCCGTAATCTAGATGCATCCTCCCATGTAGCTGAAGAGTCATCAGTAGGGTCCCATTGGACCCTTACCTGCTCTATGGTTCGACCCCTGAGGTTCAACTCCCGCTGCTCCAGAATACAAATTGGCTCCAAAGCCAGCTGCCCGTCCTCTACCTGCAATGCATTCCAATCAAGAATATGTAATACATCAGGGATATACTGTCTAAGTATTGAAACATGGAAAACATCGTGAATGCGAGCAAGGCTGGGCGGTAAAGCAAGACGATAGGCAACTGAACCAATCCTCTCAAGAATATCGAATGGTCCCACAAAGCAAGGTGCTAGCTTTGAGCCCTTTCCATAACGGATCGGACTCTTTCATGGACGCACTCTCAAGAAAACCTTCTCTCCCACAGCAAACTGCTTATCTGTCCTATGTGCATCAACATAACTTTTGCTGCCTATCCTGTGCCATTGTCAAGTGCTCTCGGATACGCACCACCTGTTTCTCCATGTCACGAAGCATCTCTGGACCCAACAGGATGCAATCCTCAAGGCTATCCCAACTCAAAGGTGTATGACAAGGGCGTCCATATAAGGCTTGGAAAGGTGCCATGCCAATAGAACTATGATACGTGTTGTTGTAAGCAAACTCCACTAGGTAGAGATAGTCCTCCCAATGAGTCTGCCTATCCATCACGTACATCCTTAACATATCTTCGAGAACCTGATTCACTCTCTCTGTCTGCCCATCTGTCTCTGGGTGATATGCTGAACTGAAATTCAACCGCACTCCAAGATCATGCTGTAGTGATGTCCAAAATGCGAAAGTGAAAACATGATCCCTATTCGAAATGATCTTTCGAGGAATACCATGTAGTCTCACAATGTCATGCATGAAGACATTAGCTACAGAAGCTGCAGTGTAGGAAGACCTGATTGGTGCAAAATGTGCCACCTTAGTCAACCGATCAACGGTGACCATGATAGCATCATGACGACGAGAAGTCATAGGCAATCCTACTATGAAATCCATAGAGATGATTTCCCACTTCCATGAAGGAACGAGATTCGGTTGCAAAAGTCCTGCCGGATGCTGGTGTTCTACCTTGACTCTCTGACACTCAAGACATCTATCCACAAAATCAGCAATGTCGCGCTTCATCCCAGACCAATAGAATAAACGTCGCAAATCTGCATGCATCTTCTTGACACCTGGATGTGCCAAGTAAGGTGCACGATGGGCCTCTGATAGGATCAATATGCGAAGCTCGTCCAGTAGCGGCACATAGATCCTTCCTGAATGTTTCAAAAGGCCATCTGACTCAAGGACATAGCCTGAAAACTTACCCTCCAAGGGTCTCCCTGAATTGATCTCATTGCACACCTCCAGATACCATGAATCAGTGGGGAGTGCCTGAAGTATTTGACACCTCAAATCGACACTAAGAGTCATAGATGATATCACATGTTTCCTGCGACTCAAAGCATCAGCTACAACATTCTCCTTCCCCTAGATATACTTTACCTCAAAGTCATACTCGCACAAAAACTCCATCCAACGCCTTTGCCTAGCATTTAGATTAGGCTGCGTGAATATGTATTGAAGACTACGATGATCGCTATGTAGTTCAAATCTGTGTCCCAACAAGAAATGTCTCCATCTCACTAAGGCATGAACTAATGCGGCTAACTCAAGGTCATGTGTAGGATAATTCAACTCATGATCCTTGAGTTTGCGTGATTCATAAGCAATCACTCGACCATTCTGCATTAGAATTGCTCCAATAGCCTCAAGGGAAGCATCTGTACACACCATGAAATCACCTTCTAGATCAGGTACTGCTAAGATTGGTGCACTAGTCAGAAGCTCCTTGAGTTTCTGAAATGCTTCTACACATTTTTCTGTCCAAAGAAATTTCTTTCCTTTCCTCTGAAGGGAGGTAATAGGGTGTGCTATTCTAGAGAAGTTTTGAACAAATCTGCGATAATAACCAGCTAGACCCATGAAACTACGAATCTCTGACATAGTAGTGGGTGCAGGCCAATCTACTATTGCCTGGATCTTCTCAGGGTCTACAGAGATACCTTCGCCTGAAATAATGTGTCCCAAATACTGTATCTCTGATTGAAAGAAATCACACTTTGCCGCATTGGCATAAAGTTGATTATCTCTCAAGCACTGCAAAACTAAACTCAAATGTTCCTCATGTTCCTTTTGGGACCTAGAATATATCAGAATATCATTGAGGAACACAAGAAAAAATCTATCAAGATAGGAATGGAACACCCCATTCATTAAGCACATGAAAACTGATGGAGCATTTGTCAGCCCAAAGGGTACCACTATGAATTCATAATGCTCGTAGCAAGTTTGGAAGGCGGTCTTATGAATATCAGCCTCCTTGATGTGAAGTTGATGGTATCCTGACTTAAGATCAATCTTAGAGAACACTGTAGCCCCCTTGATCTGATCAAATAAATCATCAATCCTTGGTAAAGGATACCTGTTCTTTATTGTCACCTTATTCAACTGTCTGTAATCAATGCAAAGGCGCAAGGAACCATCCTTCTTCTTCACGAAGAGCACTGGAGCTCCCCATGGTGATACACTAGGTCGAATACTACCCTTAGCCAAAAGTTCCTCTAACTGCAAACGCAACTCACTTAACTCTTGAGTGGTCATACGGTAAGGAGCTCTAGAGATAGGTTCCGCTCCTGGAGTGAGCTCAATGCTAAAATCAATGTCTCTCTTTGGAGGCATGCTTGGAATCTCACTCAGAAAGACATTAGCATACTCCTATAAAATAGGGTGATCTAGGGTCTTCCTCGTAGAGTCTTCCTCATTTAGCTCATTTACCGTAATAACAAATACCTGACATCCCTTACGAAAGCTTCGATTTAGTTGCATAGCAGAGATCATCCATAGGGATATAGGCCTCGGTATCCCCACAATCTCAACATCCTTCCCTTGGTCATCCTGACACATAATGGTCTTCTTTCTACAGTCTATACTAGCCCTATGAGAGCCAAGCCAATCCATACCTAAGACCACATCGTAGGAGCCAAGAGGAATAACTTGAAAATCGACTGAAGTCTCAAACCCTCCTATGCTAAGTCCACATTTATGAACTACAAAATCTATGGAAACTTTAGCGCCTGAGGCTAGTTCCACTTGCCAACCATGATCTTGCTTCACCGACTCCAGCTTACACTTATCAACTAGAGATGGAGAAATGAAAGAATCTGTAGCACCTGAATCAAATAATACAGAGAGAGGTGTACCTCGGATAGCTCCTGTAGTTTCAACTACTGTCCCCTGATGGTTTGCCTGATGGTGATCCACCGTTGCAAATACTCTATGAGATCCACTTGCATTTTTGACTGTAGGCTCAGATGCTGCTGGCCTAGGTCCTGAATACTGAGATGCTCGCTGTGGGCAGTATGCTACAATATGACCAATCTATCCACATGAATAACATCTCGTGCTTCTACCAGATCCTCTCCCTATAGGTGGTGCCATCGACCGCTGGTGGCTACCCCTGCTAGCAAAAGATTGGCTTCTCTGTGTAGGCCGAGATTGCTGATTCTATTTATTACGTTGAGCATTGCGATTGATCCTAGAGTTGGATCCACCGCCACCACTCTGTGCCTGAGGGTAAAATCCCTTATGCTGCTGAGGTTGCTACTGAGAATGCTGATTCCTCCTAGGGAAGGGAGGCTTCCTGATTCCACCGAAATTGTGGTTGCCCTTAGATCCAGCTATAGTAGGCACTCCCACAAAACCCCCTTGTCCAAAGTTGACACTCTGCTCTACCAGGATAGCTTGATGTACCGCATCCTTGAGGATCTTAGGCTCAAATACCTTAACACCCCCAATAAAATGGTTATTCAAGCCTCAAATGAAATGTTGTGCCAACTACGTTGGGTTGTTACTGAATCTCGAAAAAGGCATGAGCTCATAGAACTTGCGCTCATACTCTACAACGGTCATAGTGAACTATCTCAGGTTATGGAACTCATCTGCTCTATGCTGCTTCCATTCCTCTAGTAGGAATCGCTCGTGAAAACTCTCCAAGAAAATCTCCCAGGTGACACTACCCATGTTAATGCCCAACTTCTTCTCCTCAATAGTCCACCAGGTGGCCCCAAATAACTCTAGATTAGTAATGGAAAATCTCGCTTTGACATTACTGTCAAAGTCCTGCATAGCAAAAATCCTATCAAGGGAATTAAGCCACTACTCAGCTACATACCCAGAACCTTGCCCATTAAAGGGCTTGATCTTGGATCTCTGAAGGTCCTTCATCTGAGAAGATACTATGGATCTATGTCGATCCCTCTGAGGACTCCTAGATCTGTGTCTATGCTCATGTCTAACCTGGTGTGCTCTATCCTGCTCAAGAACAAGAGGTAAGTGATCAATAAGGGTTTGCATCATTTGCCTCAGATCAACCTCCACAAAGTTAGCATGTCCCTCTTCGTGGTTCTCTTCCTGATGTTCACTGACATGCTCTTCCCTATTCTCTTCTTGAATGGGGCTCTCGTGGATAGACTCAGGACCACTAATATCTCTGCCTCATCCAAGGCCTCTGCCACGGCCAAGACTACGGCCTCTAACGGAAGATCTCATCCCAGATACCATCCTACAATAATATCTAAGACACAAGATGCTAAAATAACATACTACTGAAACACATAGATAAAAGACACATGTTTTGCAAACAAGATATTTTCAATTTTCAGTTTATCTATAATTTCAGTTTTAAGTATAATTTCATTTTTCAAGTCTTAAGTGTTGAAGTATGCAAAATATGCAACTAACAATTTAAGTTATGTTTTTAATTCGACTAGTTTCAAGTTTCAGTTTAAGGTTTGCATTTTTATTCAACTAGTTAACACTAGTGGCATTCCAATATACCCAGAGCTCCCAATGTAGAAACTCAGGCTCTGATACCAGATGTAATGCCCCGCCAAGGGATCCAAAAGAATTAACCTAAAGTTTCACTAAGTTTGCTAAACATTTTTTTTTTTAAAGTAAGAAAATATAACATACACATCAATCACATAGTAGCGAAAGCAATAACATGTAATCATCGACAAACATACATTGCAAGTTACATTTCTTAAAGATCCTAAGACGTTGAGTCACATTTAAATTTAATTAATTCTAAGTCTAACAACTATCACATACATATGAAAGAATAAACAAAAAGTCCCATGTCCATATTATACATTTGTTCCGAATGCCTCTCGGCAAATTAATTCGGAATGCCCAATCATCCACTGTACAAGTCACAGGGTATGAAAGGTTTAAAAGAATATAAATATGTAAAGATCAAGATACAACATCCTCAAATCCATGATACAAAGTACAGTAAAAATATATGAAACTATTCACCATACATGATACATCCATACATCCATAATGATAAAACATCTATCATAAAATCTAACCATCCATCATAATAATCCAAGAACATAGTGAAGGTAAATGCCAATCACAAAAACTCCAGCCACGGTGACCATGGAACAGATCTCAATGGTAAGAGTAAAGCACTACCATCCAACCGCATGGAACCTAAATGGTCCACTCCCACCGCGCTGAGGAGATAGTCTCAAGTCCCAAATAGGATAACGAAACCTATAATCATAAATACTCTCTAAGTCTAGGAAATCCTATAAGTATGCTAACTCAAGGGTTCCTAAAGAGATCGACATCTAAATCCCAGAGGTACCACAAGACACGTAGGAAACCTAATATGCAAGCGAGAAAGTGTCATCGCAAAAGTCATGTAGAAGTTACCTGAGCAATCCCTTAGGAATCCCGGGTCCCTACTGATGCTGCGGCCACTAGTATCCTCTCGTACTGATGAGGCCTACTATGGAATGCAAGGTCGTAACCAAGCGTCATCTCTACCCCATCCTAGCCTGTACTAGCACTCAAGGCATGGGAGAGAACATACAATTATCTTGTTAGGTTCATTTTCTCTCATTTAGTGTATATGTTTTCACTTATTAAAAATGACTTAGGTTTCTCAAGGCAGCCTCTTAGGGCTCCGACCCTCATTGCAAGCCACTTCCAGACTCTACACATAGATAACCTACCCTAGGCTCATGAAAACATAAATCAAAGAATCATAATAAAACCACCTCAGTCCTATACAAGCAACTGAAAAATATCATAAAAGATAAGCCACAAAATTACATCAGTTCTTCATGAGCAACAGATAAGCATCAAATAACAATCATATGATCACGACAATTCTCTATTAGCAACTGAAGGTATCAATGATAGATCACAAAATCCAATGGTTCTCCAATAAGCAACCAGAAAGTATCCCAATAGTAAATTATAGTACTGATCGAAGACTCCAAAATGGTCATCAAATATAACTGATCGAGACTTGAAAATGGTTAAGTCAAGTATCTCAAATACGTACATCTCAGCTTCACACAAGGAAACTGGAAAGCAATAACAAATAGTAAATACAATCATGTCATAGAGCACTTCATCACATTACCATGGTCAGGTTAAGAAAGATCGAAACCAAATCATCATGACATCACATTCACAACCCCGAGCCTTTGGTAACAACCTAAACTGGTCAACGCTAAACCAACCCCATAACATTCAAAGCACAAAGAAAACATCAAAGTCTCAAAGATTGGATTTGAAAGTATATTATTGAGTTAAGGTAAGGTTTATGTTTCAGTTTCTAGTGTTTATATTCAAGTAAAAAAGTTTTATAGTTCAATTTGATTGATAATATACTATTGCGTTAATGTGAGGTTTCCATTTCCAGTTGAACGCAAGTTTTAAACAGATAGAACCCATAGTTCACCTTTACAAATTATCCCGTTCCTAACTCCAAATGAAACACCTAATTACCCTTAATTGATTTTAAGTCAAAGTCCTAAAACAATCTAAGGTAATAATTAAATTATTAATAATCCTTGTTGATTATAATAATCCACGCTTCCATTAAAATCAGTGTTATAATATTAAATTTGCTTAAACAAATTTTCAATTTAATTAATCCTAATTAAGTCAAACCTAAATAAGATTAATTTATGATACATAAAGAATCATATGACGTTTATTAATAATTTATTTATTTATAAAATTATTAATAAACAATAAAATTTCAATATAATTTAAAGTTTAATAAATTTTAAATTAACTAACAATAATATTTAATAAAATAATTATAAACATGATTTAAAAAAAAAATGATTTAAAAAAAAAAAAGGAAATCGTAATATGAAATTACAGCATTTTTAAAGGCCCGCCGACCTGCTATCCACCTGCGACCGCAGGTGTTACTGCTGCGCAGCAATACCACCTGCTACGGCAGCGTGGGGAAAGGTGTGGGGCGTGGGAAGTGGTGGCCCCGCCCCACCCCAAATATATTATATATTTTTTTAATTTTTTTTTTTTTAATATTTAAAAGAAATCTCCAATTTGGATTTTAATAAAAGTATAAAATAAATTAATTTTATTTTAAAATAGATTTATTTAATTTTATTAAAACAATAAATATATATATATATATATATAAAATAAATAATTTTTATTTTAAATTTAGTTTTATTTAATTTTCATTAAGACAATATCCTCCAAAGAAAATATATATATATATATAATATATATATAAATATATATATATATATATATATATATATATATTTTTTAAAATTAGAACTTTCAATTTTACATTCAAAACCCTTACCTAATCAAATCTTAATTTCTAAATCAAGAAAACAAGGGTTCTAATAATTCATCCAGTCTCCATGGATACAGAAATTATTGACAAACAATTAATAAATTCACAAAATTGAAAGCTTAAAACTTTCATCACAGAGAATTCGGATTTACAAACCCCAGACACGAAGAAGACAGGAAAGGATAATTGCGTATTTAATCGATAATCAACAACACAATACCCTACCTGATCCTGATGCTATTATGAAATCCCCAGGAACTGTAAGAGAATTCACTCCTCTCAATAACCTTCTTCCCAAAATCTTTCTTTGGTATTCGCCTTCTGAAAATCGCTTCCAAAAGATGTCTCCCTAAAAATTTCCGTCCAACTTCGTATATCTCCAAAAATGAACCCCCAAAGTTGTGATAAGCAATTTCTCCTCAAATCAGGGCACTAATTGTGCGTTTACCCGAGAAGACTCTTTGCACAACTCAGTTAACTCCAAATTAACCTTTATTATCTTTTCTTTTAGTTTGCATTCAACTTTCATGCACATTAAGTTGAATTATTAAATAACTTTATTTAATATTCCACTTGACTTCTATTTTTAATTAATTTATTACTTTAATCTTATGTGCACTTTTAAGAAATTAAAATAACATTATTAATTTCTATAATTTAATCTTTTAATTTAATTCTCATATTTAAACTCATGCTTAGATCATGCGATCTAGAATTCTTAATAATTTAATATCTGTCAACTTTTAATTTATTTTAGAACTTAATTGATAACATATTTAATTAATTTAAATAACAAGAATATTTAACATTTATTTTAAAAATGAACTCCAAATATATTATTATTAAATTAAATAAATATGATCCTGTTCTAAATTTATCTTTGAACTTTAATCTCCAAATTTAATTCTTTTATTTAATTAATTTCTCAATTAATTAAATATAAAGATATCATAATAATTCTCTATTAAATTAAATCATTAATTAATCTTTTTAATTAGACTTAATTAATAGAAAATACACCAAGGACTCATAAAGCAACATACGAAAACCCATCATAGAAAAACACATACCAAATCAAACAAAAGGGTTATAATCACGAAATTACATCATTTGATGCATTCGGAGGGTACTTAACTCAGATACTTGTCCTATTTATCAGTTAGGACAATTGGCTAAAGGGTTTAAAATTTGGACTTAAGAGTTTATCTCCCCTCTCTTACCATTGAGACAGTGGGATAGGGTACGCTCATCCTGACAATTTAGGGAAGTCGATACCCGGTACCTGCAACTTGCATAAAATCCACGCATGTACAAACACAATATTCTAAGATAAACAGACAATGGCAGGAAGTGGTGCATCGTGTAGATCCCAACTAGCAGGTGACTACGACTCCCTTCCTTAACCATATCAGAAACACCATACATAAATAAAACAACACGCACACCATACACATGCAGTATGGGGTAAGTATCCATAAGAAGCACATGGAATAATAAACCATCTAACTAATCATCATTGATAACTGAAACCATTGAATAATCATCATACATGCATGAAATATAGAGTACCAAGTAATCTCATCATATAATAAACTGAGTGTAAACATCATCTGATAATCTCTAAAATAATAATACTAATCATCAAACATAAATTGGCCTAAAAGAGTTTGGCAATGATATCAGAAATCTAACTCGAAAATGTAGACTAGGGGCAGGCACTATAATTACAACATATGTCTCTAGGGGTCCCAATACTCCTAGGGACATATTATAATCATTTATATTGGTCAAATGGGGTCATAAGATAACCTGTAATCCCTTTCGACACATTTTATTACAACATATGTCTCTAGGGGTCCTAGGAACCCTAGAGACATATTATAATCATTTATCTACGTCGAAAGGGTTCGACATATTTCATTACAATATATGTTGCTAGGGGTCCAAGGACCCTTAGGGACATATTATAGTCATTTATATGGGTCGAAAGGGATCATAGGTTTCAACACATTTCATTACAACATATCTCTCTATTGGTCTTAGGACCATTAGGGACATATTGTAATTGTTTATATGGATCAAAAGGGGTCATAGGTTATTTTGACACATTTCATTACAACATATGTCTCTAGGGGTCCTAGGACCCCTAAGAACACATTATAATCATTTATATGGGTCGAAAGGAGTCATAGGATAACTTTATGACCCCTTTTGACATGTTTTATGATAACATATGTCCCTAGGGTTCCTAGGACTCCTAAGAACATATTATAATCATTTATATGGGTTGATAGGGGTCATGGGATAACCTATGACCCCTTTCGACACATTTTATTACAACATATGTTTCTAGAGGTCTCAGGACCCCTAGGGACATATTATAATCATTTATATGGGTTGAAAGGAGTCATAGGTGTTGAAAGGAGTCATAGGTGTTGAGATCTGATTGAGAAGATCATTGTTGATAAAGATTATTGAAGGAAGGAGATTGTTAAAGAATACTATATGTTTCAATCATTGTTTTGTCACTAATGTCAAACCTGCAATTTTTTAGTAAGACAATTGCTTATAAAATTCAAGTACTATCACTTAGTTGATTGATGAAGAGGATTTGATCAATAATAGGTAACAATAGCACCTAGAGGAAAGGTTGAGTTATGATTATGTAATGAAGTACAAGGATCAATTAAGACAGTGATGACATGATTTATTGATAATCTACTAAGGTTACAAAGGCTAGTTACACTTAAAAAATTTAGAAGAACAAGTTACACAAAGTTTTTCTACCTAGTTTGATCAAGTGGATAATAGGTGCCGAGCAAAGATAGAGCAAGTCAAGCAGAAAATTAGTTGAAGCTGAGTAAAAGTTCATTCTAGTGTATGCCAAGAAAAACAATTGATGTTGAGTAAAGTTTAGTTGATGTCAAGCACTAGTAAACTTTAGTAGGTGTAGGGTAATTTCATAGTGGATGTTGAGCAATGCAGTATGTGCTGAGCATCAGAAGGCTGATAATGCTAAGCTACTGCATTATTCAAAAGATTGAAGATTCAATGAATCTGAGCTGACAAGTTTGTTTTCTTGAATTTTGTGAACCAGGTGGAAGATAAGGTTGATGAGCTAGTGGCACTAGATTTGATGTAAATTGTTTTAAGTCAAATTCAAAGTGGCTTCTAGGAGAAGTTTCTAGAAGAGATATGAGATATGGGGTAGATACATTGTATCCTACCCAATCCATTCAAATCCTAAATTTGAACAATTGAAAATGAGAAGAAAAATATCTCAATTCTCTATTTATAGGAATGTCTAGTTATGAAGTAAAGTTTCATGTTCAAGAACCTAAGGGAGACAAGGAGTCAAAGGTTTTGCTTCATCAAGTGACCTAAGAGAAATGTCTACAATGGCATGTTAAGCAAGAAGGCTTAAGGAGATGAATGCTTAAAGGGTGAACAAGCTATCAGAGCTACAAAGTATGAAGGCCAAGTAGAATTGAGGACTGAACAAAGATTTGTAATCTACAAGAGAAGTTTTAAGTTGTATAAGATCAAAGCTTTACTATTACTCTCTAAAAATTGTATTATTCTAGGGTAAATCCTTTGGATTAAGGTTGACTTAATAGTCATTTGTAAATCCTTTAACTAGGTGGCATTCCAAATGACTAGCCTAAAGTCCTCTAACAAGGCTCACTTCTAATAGGGTGATTCAAATCCCTTAACTGGTTCACATTTAATAGTGTGTATTGTAACCTTTAACAGGGTTGGCCTTTTACAGGGCATCACTTTAGAAGATTGAAAAGGAGTAGCATGTTACTAGTTGTTTTTCACAAATTGGGTTTCCACATAAATCATTGTGTTAAGTGTGCTGATGAATCTGTTATGTTTCATGCTTTACATTTCTACAAGTTGATTTGACAATAACCTACAAGTTCTAGTAATTGCATAATCTTATGGATGCATGCATAAGTATGAATGTTTATGGGTTCACTAAGCTGTGAAAAGTTTTATTTATACATCTCGACTTTGGATAACTGATTCACCCCTTTAGTTATTCTAAAGTATTCCAACAATTGGTATCAGAGCCTAGTTGCTTGAAGAGAACTAGTTTAAAGGTACTAGAAGGACAAGATCAAGATATCTAAAAGAGAAGTACCCAAGCTCAATAGAGAAAAATTTCATGCATGGAAAATTTTGATGAAGCTACACCTTGGAAGACTTGGAAATTATACACAATCTACCATTTCTGTGGAACATGTTGATCCTGCTAGTGCCCCGATTACTGAAGATATGAGGAAGAAGAAAGAATACAACCTAACAATATTGGATATTTCCTCTACCCTAAGCTATGCCAAATTTGATGACATCAAAGGTGTTGATAGTGGAAAGAAAATGTGGGATGCCCCAGCTACCATCTATGGAGGAGACACCAATGTTCTTAAAGCCAAAGTTGAAAGCCTCAGAATTAAGTTTGATGAAATGAGAATGAAAGAAGGTGAGAATATTGCTCAATATGTTAAAAGGATAAAAGAAGTGGTTAATTCAATAAGGGGAGAAAATGGTAAATTGGATGAAGAAACTATTTTAAGCAAGGTTTTGAGAACACCGCTACCTATATATGCTATTAGAGTTTCTGCAATTCAAGAACTAAGACCACTTGAAGGTTTGGTAGGTAGATTCACTACTTTTGAGCTATCTAACTTTGTTAATTACAAACCTAAAATGATTGAATCTACTTTCAAAGCTAAGGTCTAGGGAATAAGCTATCAGCTGAAGGTCTGGTAGGTAGACTCACTACTTTTGAGCTATCTAACTTTGTTAATTACAAACTTGAAAAGATTGAATCTGCTTTCAAAGCTAAGGTGTCATTAAAGGAACTTGATGAGAGGAAGAAGAAGAAAAAGAAGAAGTACGTGTCTAGTGATAGTGATATAGATGAGGAGGATGTTGAATAGCTTGAAGTACTACTGGAAAAAAGATTCCATAAAGGTAAAGGAAAGTTCAAAGGTAAGTTACCCATCATTTGTTTCAATTGCAATGAAGTTGGTCATATTGTTGCTAGATGTACAAAGAAGAAGAATAAAAAATGTGGTGACAAATACAAGAATAGAAGAGATGAAGACAACATAGATTATAAAGACAAAGGCAAGAATTCTTGCTACATTGCTGAAAAGAATGATTCCGATGAACATGATGATGAGGTGGTATATGTTGCAATGAAGGATGAATCTGATGAAGATGATGCAACTACACTTGTGACTTGTGTGAACAAGAATGATAGATAGATCATTGATAGTGGATGTTCACATCACATGACTAGAGAAAAAAGTAAGTTCATTACCCAAAATTGTTATGATGGAAATAGTGTAAGATTTGTTAATGATGCACCATATTTAATAAAAGGAAACAGTTCTATCAAACTCATAGATAAGATTTCATGTGACAATGCTTACTATGTTGAAGGACTAAACTATAACTTGTTAAGTGTGTCACAACTAAACAATATGGGATGTAAGGTTGAATTTGAAAACAAAATTTCTAAGATATATGACACAAATGGGAAACCGATTGGAAAAGGTGATCAAACTAGAAGTAATCTATTCTATCTTGATATAGAGGATGCTTGTTGTCTTGTTACAAACTTTGATAATGTATGGCTATGACACAAGAGGTTATGTCATGTTAACTTTGATAAATTGGTTAGTATCAGTAACATGAAGAAAGTTAGAGGTTTGTCTAAGTTGAAGAAGCTTGATAATGTGATGTGCAAACAATGTTAGTTAGGCAAGATGAAAAAGTCAAGTTTCACGAGTAAAACTTATACCTCTAAAGGAATACTAGAGATTGTTCATACTGACTTGTGTGGACCAATTGAAGTACAATGCTACAAGGGAGATAAGTATATAATGCTATTTTTTGATGACTATTCTAGGCCGATGATAGTTATGTTTTTGAAATATAAATATGATGCTTTTCAAATGTTTAAGTGGTACTTGGCAAGAGTTGAAAAGGAAATAGGTAAAAGTTTGAAATGTTTGAGATTTGATAGAGGAGGAAAATTCACATAAAATGAATTTGAGATGTTCTATACTGACCAAGGAATCAAAAGATAGACATCTGCCCCTAGAACCCCTCCACAAAATGGAATAGCTAAAAGAAGGAACATATCTATAATGGACTATGCTAGAACACTCATGATGGAGAAGAATGTTGCTTTGAAATACTAGAGAGAAGCTATAAGCACAACTATCTATACCTTGAATTGCATGCAAATCAAGGAAGGTACTCATTCAACACCTTTTGAACTATGGTATGGACACTCACCCAATGTAAAATACTTTAAGGTATTTGGAAGTAAGTGTTATATTCTTAAAGATGTTACGAATGACAAGCTTGATGTAAAAAGTGAAGAAGGTATATTCCTAGGATACTCCACAAGAAGTAAAGCTTATAAGTGTTTGAATACTAACACTAACAAAACTATGAAAAGTGCAAATGTGAACTTTGATGAATATACAGAAGTATATGAGGTTGAACCTATGAAAGAACCAAAAGAATGCAAATAATTTTTGTACTTTTATGAAGGAATGCCTTCTAAAGAAGATGTTGTAAAACAAGTTACATTGACTACCAAGTCACACTCTATGAATGTTGATTTGCATTTAGGAACCAAGCTGCATTCAGATGTTGAGTTACAGAATGAAGTGGATGCACATCCTAATTCTGAGATTAGTACACGTGAAAGAGATGTTGATATACTTGACAAAGACATACACAGTGATTCTAAAGTTGAAAGATAAAATGAAGAAATAAGAGCTAAACCAAGATTGTCCAAGTATGTCAAAAGACATCATCCTGCTACTCAAATCATTGGAGATAAAGATGCTAGAACAATGACAAGAAACAAATTGAGAAGTGAAACATGTTTGCTAAGCTTGAAGGAACCCAAAATATTAAAAGATGCACTAGAAGATTTTGATTGGTACAAAGCCATGGAAGAAGAGATTGAACAAATAGAGAAGAATAAAACATGGAGTCTAGTTCTTAGATTAGAAGACAAAAATGTGATTGGTACCAAGTGGGTATTTAGAAACAAGCTAGATGAAAATGGTGAAGTCACAAGAAACAATGAAAGATTAGTTTGCAAGGGATATGCACAAGAAGAAATAATTCACTATGGAGAGACATTTGCCCCTATTGCTAGATTGAAAAGAGTAAGAACTCTACTTGCTTATTCTGCATACAAAGGTTTCAACGTTTATCAGATGGATGTTAAATATGCATTTTTGAATGACATACTAGAAGAAGAAGTTTACATAGAATAGCTATATGGTTTTGTTGATATTAACAATAAAAAAATGGTATGTAGACTACACAAAACTTTATGTTGTTTGAAACAAGCACCAAGAGCATGGTATGAGAGACTTCACAATTATCCTGTATAGATTGGATTTGAAAGGATTGATGATAACAACAATCTGTACATAAAGACATAAAAAGGAAAAGGTATTTTTTTATCTAAAATATTTTTTGATGATATCATATTTGGAGCTCAAGATGCTTTATGTAAGGATTTTGTAACTTAGATGAAGTAAGAATTTGATATGTCTATATTTGGAGAGATCATTTTTTTGTGGATTTGCATGTATATCAAATGAAATATGGTATATACATCACTTAGTCAAAGTATGTCAAGGAAATATTAAAAACTTCTAGATTAGAGGATTCCAAACTAGTAAGTATACCTATGGTGATAGGATAAAAATTGTCAAAAAATGACGATTCTGTTGAGGTGAAACAAACAATGTACAAGTCTATGATCGACAAATTGCAATACGCAATACATAGCAGACTTGAAATTGCATTAGCTATAGGGATAGTTTCAAGATTCTTTTCTAATCCCAGGGAGAATCATTTAATAGATATGAAGAGAATAATGAGATATCTGAAAGGAATAAAAGAGTTTGGTCTATACTACAAGAAGAATGAAAAATTTGAATTGAGAGCCTACACTGATGCTGATTGGGATGGAAACATTGATGACAGAAAGAGCATTAGTGGAGAAGCATTTTTCTTAGGTAAGAGATTAGTTACATGGACTAGTAAGAAGCAAAGTTCTACTTCACAATCTATTAACAAAGATGAATATGTTGCTACTACTGTAAATTGCACAAACATTGTATGGATCAAATAGCTACTCAAAGGAATGAAGGAAGAAATCAAAGAACTAGTGATACTTTATTGTGATAATACAAGTGCTATAAAAATATATCAAAGAATCCAGTGATGCACAAAAAAAAAAAACACATTCCAATCAAGTATTGTTACTTGAGAGAGTTAGTTCAAGATAAAGAGGTGAAGATGGAATATGTTAACACAAAGGAGAAAATTGCTGATATCTTCACAAAACCATTACCTAAGGATGCTCATGAGTATCTAAGAGGTAAATTAGGGGAGATACCCCTATCAAAGGTGATCTAAGTAACAAGAGGAATGCCTTGCATTAAACAAGCTAATATTCATATGTTGCACATTAATGTAGAGGATCTTACTTTAGGAGTTTCCTAAAGTAATCACAGAACTAAAACTTCAAATCAGTCACAAGTAAGGTGACAGAGGGAGAAATTGGAGAAATTGCATAAGCCTATATCTGCACGTTTAAGAAGACAAGTTTTTGGCATATGTCTTTGGCATTGTTGGTAAAGAGGGAGATGTTCTACTGATCAAGAACCAAAACATATAAGGGGAGATATTCTATTGATCAAAGAGGGAGATAGATCAAGCCAGTAACAGTATGATTAATGAGAAAGAGAGAGATATTAGAAACAACAAGAGATTTCTGATTAGATAGATAGAGAACAATTCAAGAAAAAGGAAGAAATCCTAATCTATCTAGTCAAAGGGAGTTATAAGAAAGAGTGAATTTTGTAACCTAATCAGAAGATGGAAGTTGTTTAATTAGAAGATGGAAGTTGTTGATAGAGGGAGACATATCAATTTGGTTGAACAAAGGTGTTTACCATCTGGTTGATTTGATTGATCAATTTGGTTTGTCATCAATGCCAAAGAGGGAGATTGTTGAGATCTGATTGAAAAGATCATTGTTGAGAAATATTATTGAGAGAAGGAGATTGTTGAAGAAGACTATATATATGTTTCAATCATTGTTTTATCAATGATGTCAAACATGCTATTTGCTGGTAAGATAATTGCTTATAAGATTTAAGTACTATCACTTAGTTGATTGATGAAGAGGATTTGATCAATAAGTAGTGACAATAACACCTAGAGGAAAGGTTGAGTTATGATTATGTAATAAAGTACAAGGATCAGTTAAGACAGTAATGACATGATGTATTAAGAATCTACTTAATGTTACAAAGGCTGGTTACACTTAGAAAGTTTAAAAGAACAAGTTGCACAAAATTTTTTTGTCAAGCTTGGTCGAGTGGACAATAGGTGTCGAGCAAAGATAGGGAAAGCCGAGCAAAAAATTAGTTGGAGCAGAGTAAAAGTTCATTCTAGTGTATTCCAAGCAAAACAATTGATGTTGAGTAAAGTTTAGTTGATGCCGAGCACCAGTAAACTTTAGTAGGTGCCAAGTAATTTCACAGTGGATGGTGTGCAACACAGTATGTGTTGAAAATCAGAATCTTGATAATGCTAAGCTACTGCATTATTCAAAAGATCAAAGATTCAATGAATCTCAGCTGAACAATTTGTTTTCTTGAATTTTGTGAACCAAGTGAAAGATAAGGTTGATGAGCCAATGGCATAGAATTTGATGTAAACCATTTTAAGTTGAATTTAAGGTGGATTCTAGGAGAAGTTTCTAGAAGAGATATGAGATATGGGGTAGATACATTATATCCTACTTAATCTATTCAAACCTTAAATTTGAATGATAGAAAATGAGCAAGAAATATCTTAATTTTCTTCATCAAGTGACCTAAGAGAAGAATCTGCAATGACATGTTAAGCATGAAGGCTTAAGGAGATGAATGCTTGAAGGGTGAACAAGCTATCAGAGCTGCAAAGTATGAAGGCCAAGAAAAATTGAGGATTGAACAATGATTTTTAATCTACAAGAGAAGTTGTAAGTTGTATCAAATCAAAGCTCTACTACTACTCTCTAACAATTGTATTAGTCTAGGGTAAATCCTTTGGATTAAGGTTTACCTAATAGTCATTTGTAAATCCTTTAATTGGGTGGAATTCCAAATGAATGGCTTAAAGTCCTCTAACAAGGCTCACTTCTAATAGGGTGATTGAATTCCCTTAACCGGGTCACATTTAATAGTGTGTATTGTAACCTTTAACAGGGTTGGCCTTTCATAGGGCATCACTTCAGAAGAGTGAAAAGGAGTAGCATGTTACTAGTGGTTTTTTCCAAATTGGATTTTCACGTAAATCATTGTGTCAAGTGTGTTGATGAATCTATTATGTTTCATGCTTTACATTTTTGTAAGTTGATTTGACAGTAACCTATAAGTTCTAGTGATTGAATTATCTTATGGATGCATGCATGAGTATGAATGTTTTATGGGTTCACTAAGCTGAGAATTTTTTTATTTATACATCTAGACCTTGAATAACTAATTCACACCTTCCCCCTCTTAGTTATTCTGAAGTATTCCAATAATAGATTATGACCCCTTTCGACACATTTCATTACAACATATTTCTCTAGGGGTCCCAAGACCTCTAGGGACATATTATAATAAATTATATGGGTCAAAAAGGGTCATAGGATAACCTATGACCCCCTTTGACACATTTCATGACAACATATGTCTCTAGGGGTCCCATGACCTTAGGAACATATTATAATCATTTATATGAGTTGAAAGGGACCCCTTTCAACACATCTCATGACAACATATGCCTCTAGGGGTCCTAGGACCCCTAGGGACATATTATAATCATTTAAATGGGTCGAAAGGGGTCATACGATAACCTATGACCCCTTTTAACACATTTCATTATAACATATGTCTCTAGGGGTCCCAAGACCCCTAGGGACATATTATAATCATTTATATGGGTTGAATGGGGTCATAGGATAACCTATGAACCCTTTCGACACATTTGATTACAACATATGTCTCTAAGGGTCCCAAGGCCCCTAGGGACATATTATAATCATTTATATGGGTTGAAAGGAGTCGTAGGATAACCTATGACCCATTTTGACACATTTCATTACAACATATGGCTCTAGGGGTCTTAGGACCCCTAGGGACATATCATAATCATTTATATGGGTGAAAAGGGGTCACAGGATAACCTATGACCCCTTCCGACATATTTCATTATAACATGTCTCTAGGGATCCTAGGACCCCTAGGGACATATTATAATCATTTATATGGGTTGAAAGGGGTCATATGATAACCTATGACCCCTTTAGACACATTTAATGACAAGTTATATCTCTAGGTGTCCTATGACCCTTAGGGACATATTATAATCGTTTATATGGGTCCAAAATGGTCATAGGTTCCTAGGGATCCCAAGAGTGCATTTGTTTGTAGGAGTCCTAGGACCCCTAGGGACATACATTATTTGAAAGAGATCATAAAATTTCCTATGACCCCTTTTGACTCATTAAATACGAAAATACATTCCTTGGCATCCTAGGAATATATATTATGTGTACCAATGAGTCGAAAGGGGTAATATAGTATCTTATGACCCCTAAGCACACTTAATGCCATTGAATGGGTCAAAAAAGGTCATAGGTTATTCTAAGCCTACTTTGAGTCATTAGATCACATCATTTATGTAGTTAGGGGTCCTAGGAACCATAAGCACACATATTGTGATCGAATGGGTTAAAGAGTGTCAAAAGGTACCTTATGACCCCTTTTAATCCTTTAGAACCATTATATTTATGGTTAAGGGTCCTAAAGCCTTTAAATAATATATTAAGTATCCTAAAATGGAGTCACACTATTATAAAAAAATTTGAAAAAAGAAATTTAATTAAAAAAGGGTATCCAATTTGGGAATAGATACCTAATTTGAGAATGGGTACCTGATTAGGCTTGGTTTTGCTCTGGATGCCAACCCTCCATGGTCAATGCCAAAAACATCTCAAAAATGTGTTTTTGGCATGTTGTTGTGTGTTTTTGACTTTGATGATGTAGGTGACAACTTTTTTTCATCCAAATTTGATGAAATGAAAAGAGTTTCTTGAGAACATTCTCAACTTTCCATTAATATAATGTCTTTCAAATTATGATTTAAGTAAGTAATTATTACTTATTTTCTAATGGAGTTACCTACAAAGTGTTTATTGACATACTGATTGAAAAATAGCTATAACTTTCAAACTATATAAGGTTTGTGAAATACAAAAGATGTGTCACATTCTATGCTTCCATTGGTATAAGAAAAAAAAGAAAAAAAAAATTATGAATTTTTTTGAACTACTTAAGGTGGTTAGACACAAGAGTTTTTTAAATTCTGAAAACAATATAGTAGAAAACTCATAATTAATTATTTATTAGGAATAAAATTTCCCAAAAATATGCATCACATCCAGGCATGAGTCTACTTTTTATATCTATAATTATATTAAAAAATATTATCATTTGATTTTGATTAAGGTGGTCAAACATACACCTACTTTTTATTTTTGCCCTAAAATTTTTGTAGTACTGTATTAAAATCTAAACTTTTGAACATCAAATACTTTTTTCTTTAGATAAGGCCCAATGTTTTAGAAACTAGATTCAATTTCCTACACATTATTTTCTTACAACTTTTTGATATAAAGTCCAAAACCACTTTAAAATTATGTGTCAAGTTGACATAAGCCTGATTTGCTAGTTTTTCATTGCCACTTAAGGCCATAGTTTGGTTGACCACGATCTTGCACATACCCTGGTAATCCATGCAATTTCACAATACACCCTTAAAGAAAAGTTCTACAACATGCACCACATCTAAAATTTTCCTAGATGGTATGAAATGTACCATCTTGGAAAATATTTCCACAACCAAAATAATGGAATCATTACCTCTTTTTGGCCTCGATAAGCCAAGAAACAAATTCATGCTAATTTCACTCCAACGCTTCTTAGGAATAGAAATTGGAATATACAATCTACTATTTTGACTTAGTCATTTTGCCACTTGGAAAACTCTAAAAATCTTTACAAATTTTTGAACATCCTTATATAACTGAGGAAAGAAAAGTTGTCCTTAAGAAAACTTAATGTCTTATCAATGCCAAAATGCCCAACCATACCACTACTATGCTTTTCCTTTATCAAATTAGTTCTTATTGATCACCTTAATATACATGTAACTAAATCCCCTTAAACAACATATCTTCTTGAATGAAATAGTCTTCCCATTCACTAAGTTGGTCTGGAGTAGGTGCTATGCACATTCTCCACAACACAAAAAGATCAAGGTCAGTATCATACAAATTCTTTATGTTGTCAAAACCAAAAACCTCAATTCTCATTTTAATCATCAAATATCTTCTTCTACTCAATGCATCAAAAACTTAGTTAGATACTCTACTTTGATGTTTGACCACAAATGTAAAATTCTACAAATACTCATCCCATTTCATATGTCTCAAATTCAACTTATTTTGATGACCCAAATACTCTAAATAATTATGATGAGTATACGACACAAAATCCTTTGTAATTAAATAATGTCTCTAATTCTTTAGGGCTTGAACAATAGCATGAAATTCTTGATCATACATAAAAGACTTCCTTTTAGCATCGTTCAACTTCTGAATAAAGAGGGAAGAAGAGGGAAGAAGGGAAACCCCACTATATCTTGCACAAATTTCAGCTTTCTCTTAACTCACCTCTTTTGGTTAATCCCCTTGCCATTGTGACCCTACAAGCCTCCATTGACCTGAGCCTTGGGTTGGTTTCGGAAAGAGCTTCCAAAAAATCCACTACCATAAGAAAGGACATTAGCCTGATTGATTTAGATATTGATACTAGGTGATGTAATGCCCCGCCAAGGGATCCAAAAGAATTAACCTAAAGTTTCACTAAGTTTGCTAAATATTTTTTTTTAAAAGTAAGAATGTATAACATACACATCAACACATAGTAGCGAAAGCAACAACATAAATTGCAAGTTACATTTCCTAAGGATCCCAAGACGTTGAGTCACGTTTAAATTTAATTAATTCTAAGTCTAACAACTATCACATACATATGAAAAAATAATCAAAAAATTCCATGTCCATAATATACATTTTTTCCGAATGCCTCTTGGCAAATTAATTCGGAATGCTCAATCATCCTCTGTACAAGTCACAGGGTATGAAAGGCTTAAAAGAATATACATATGTAAAGATAAAGATACAACATCCTCAAATCCATGATACAAAGTACAGTAAAAAATATATGAATCTATTCACCATACATGATACATCCATACATCCATTTTGATAAAACATCTATCATAAAATCTAACCATCCATCATAATAATCCAAGAACATAGTGAAGATAAATGCCAATCACGAAAACTCCAGCCACGGTGACCACGGAACGGATCTCAATGGTAAGAGTAAAAGCACTACCACCCGACCGCATGGAACCTAAATGGTCCACTCCCACCACGCTGAGCAGATAGCCTCAAGTCCCAAATAGGATAAGTCCAAGAAATCCTATAAGTATGCTAACTCAAGGGTTCCTAAAAAGATCGACATCTAAATCCCAGAGGTACCACAAGACACGTAGGAAACCTAATATGCAAGCGAGAAAGTGTCATCGCAAAATTCATGTAGAAGTTACTCGAGCAATCCCTTAGGAATCTTAGGTCCCTACTGATCCCTGCGGCCACTAGTATCCTCTCGTACTGACGAGGCATACTATGGAATGCAAGGTCGTAACCAAGCGTTCTCTCTACCCCATCCTAGTCTGTACTAGCACTCAAGGCATGGGAGAGAACATACAATTATCTTATTAGGTTCATTTTCTCTTATTTAGTGTAAATATTTTCACTTATTAAAACAACTTACAATGGGTTACTCCAGGCAGCCTCTTAGGGCCCCGATCCCCATTGCAAGCCACTTCCCGACACTAGACATAGATAAACTACCCTAGGCTCATGAAATTACAAATCAAGAATCATAATAAAATCACCTTAGTCCTATACAAGCAACTGAAAAACATCATAAAAGATAAGCCACAAAATTACATCATTTCTTCATGAGCAATCGATAATATCAAATAGTAATCATATGATCACGACAGTTCTCTATCAACAACTGAAGGCATCAATGATAAATCACAAAATCCAATGGTTCTCCAATGAGCAACCAGAAAGTATCCCAATAGTAAATTACAATACTGATCGAAGACTCCAAAATGGTCAAGTCAAAACATGACATCATCAAGAACATAACAAACACTTCAGTCCTCTCAAGCGACCGAAAAGCAATCCAAGTATAACTGATCGAGACTCAAAAATGGTTATCAAATATAACTGACCGAGACTCGAAAATGGTTAAGTCAGGTATCTTAAATACATACATCTTAGCTTCACACAAGGAAACTGGAAAGCAATAACAAACAGTAATCACAAACATGTCATAGAGCATATCAACACATCAACAGGGTTGGGTTTAAAAGATCGAGATCAAAACAACATAACATCACATTCACATAATCCCCGAGCCTCTGGTAACAACCTAGGACTGGTCAATGCTAGGACAAAACCCAAAACACCCCATAATACAGATAACACAAAGAAATATAGAATAGTCTCACAATTTGATTTAATCTTAATTATATAATGTTAATTCAAATGTACGGGTTTCTATTCTTGTTTCCAGTGTATAATTTAGGTACTTATGATTTACAATATATCCCTTAACCTATTCTTATATTATCCACTCTAGAATTATCAATTATTAATAATTAATATAATTACTAATAATTTCATTAATTAAAAATAAACTTATTTTAAATACATTATTATTCAAATAAACAATAATTAAAAAAAAAACTTTGTTAATACTTTCATTTAAGTAATAATTAAGAATTATTAATAATATTATTAATAATTTTATTTATTTAATAATAATTAACAATATCATTAAAATATTTTTTTAATAAATATTAATAGGGTATGTGCAGGATCATGGTTTACCAAACTATGGCCTTAAGTGGCAGTGAAAAATCAGAAAATCAGGGTTATGTCAACTTGACACATAATTTTAAAGTGGTTATGGACTCTATATCAAAAATTTGTAAGAAAATAATCTGTAAGAAATTGAATGTAGTTTCTAAACTACTAGGCCTTATTAGGAGAAAAAAATAATTGATTGGTCAAAAGGTTGAATTTTAATGCAGTACTACAAAAATTTCAGGGCAAAAATAAAAAGTAGGTGTATGTCTGACCACCTTAATCAAAATCAAATGATAATATTTTTTTAATATAATTATAGATATGAAAAGTAGACTCATGCCTGGATGTGACGCATATTTTTCGGTATTTTTATTCCAAATAAATAATTAAATATGAATTTTTTACCAAAACTTTTTTGGAAAAAAAAAAGTCCCATGTCTAACCACCTTAATTAATAGAAAATTTTACCAAATTTAATTTTATTTTATTTTTTCTTATACTAGGCGAAGCATAGAATGTGATGCAACTTTTAGATTTAAAAAATGTTATACCGTTTGAAAATTATAACTGTTTTTCAATCAGTATGTCAATCAGCACTTTATAATAATCTTCATTGATAATTAACTAATAAATAGTTATCGATCTCAGAATTTGACAGAAATTATATTGATGGAATCTTCAGAGTGATATTAAAAAACCCTTTTCATTTCATTCAATTTCAATCAAAATAACATTGTCAGACGACTACCCGAAGTCTGAGTATCACTAAAACCCTCTTCAAACACGTCTTTTGGGTTGACCGGGTAGGCTTGGTAAATACCAAGCCTAATCGGATATCGGATTTCAAATTGGATATCCGATATGGCTAGGTGAATTTTGGTGAGAAATTTGAAATCCCAACCCATTTTGGAGGGAAAACAGGATTTAAGACTTATAGCTTATGATTTATAAATTATTTTTGTTATATTACTATGTAAATATGTATTATAATATATTATATATATATTATAACGTAATGTAAAGATATAACATATAATATATTAATATATAATAATATATTATGTTATTCTCATTATAATCTATAAATATAATTTATATTATTATTATTTTTACTAAATATAATAACGTAATATATATATTATATATATAAGTATGTTATTAATATATATATATATAATAACGTAATATTTTTATTAAATATAATAAAGTTATGTGTGTGTGTGTGTGTGTGTTATTAATATATATAATAACGTAATATATATTATAACATAATATTTTATAGCTTACAATTTATAAATTTTTTTTTTAATATTACTATGTAAATATGTATTATAATATATATATATATATATATATATATATATATATATATATATATATATATATATATATATAACGTAATGTAAAGATATAACATATAATATATTAATATATAATAATATATTACGTTATTCTCATTATAATCTATAAATATAATTTATATTATTATTATTTTTACTAAAGATAATAACATAATATATATATATATATATATATATATATATATATATATATATATATATATATATATATATATATATATATATATATAAGTATGTTATTAATATATATATAATAACATAATATTTTTATTAAATATAATAACCATATATATAGATATATAGATATATGTGTGTGTGTGTGTGTTATTAATATATATTATTATATTAATATGTATGTTATTAATATATATATATATATATATATGTATATTATTAATATATATGAGTCAAAGGGGGTCATAGGTTGACCTATGACTCCCTTCGACCTATTACATAACAACATATGTCCCTAGGGGTCCTAGGAACCCTAGTGACATATTAGAATCGTTCTTATGGGTCGAAGGAGGTCATAGGTTGACCTATGAACCCTTTCGACGCATTACATTACGACATATGTTCCTAGGGGTCCCAGGACCCCTAAGGACATATTAGAATCGTTCTTATGGGTCAAAGGGGGTCATAGGTCAACCTATGACCTCATTCAACCCATTAAATGATGACATATGTCCCTAGGGGTCTAGGACCCATAGGAACATATTAGAATCGTTCTTGTGGGTCAAAGGGGGTGATAGGTTGACCTATGACCCCCTTCGACCCATTAAATGATGACATATGTCCATATGGGTCCTACGACCCCTAGGGACATATTAGAATCGTCCATATGGGTCAAAGGGCGTCATAGGTTGACCTATGACCCCCTTTGACCCATTACATGACGACATATGTCCCTAGGGGTCCTAGCACCCTTAGGGACATATTAGAATCATTCATATGGGTTGAAGGGGCTCATAGGTTGACTTATGATCCCCTTCGACCCATTACATAATGACATATGTCCCTAGAGGTCCTAGGACCCCTAGGGACATATTAGAATCATTCTTATGGGTCGAAGGGGGTCATAGGTTGACCTATGACCCCCTTCGACACATTACATGATGACATATGTCCCTAGGGGTCTTGGGACCCCTAGGGACATATTAGAATCGTTCATATGGGTCAAAAGGGGTCATAGGTTGACCTATGACACCCTTCGATCCATTACATGAAGACATTTGTCCCTAGGGTTCCTAAGACCCCTAAGGACATATTAGAATCGGTCATATGGGTCAAAGGAGGTCATAGGGTGACCTAGGACCCCCTTCGACCCATTAAACGATGACATATATCCCTAGGGGTTCTAAGGCCCATAGGGACATATTAGAATTATTTATATGGACCAAAGGAGATCATAGGTTGACCTATGAACCCCTTCGACCCATTAATGATGACATATGTCCCTAGGAGTCCTAGGACCCATAGGGACATATTAGAATTGTTCATATGGATCAAAGGGAGTCACAGGCTGACCTATGACCCCCTTCGACCCATTAAATGATGACATATGTCCCTAAGGGTCCTAGGACGCCTAGGGACATATTATAATTATTCATATGGGTCAAAGGAGGTCATAGGTTGACCTATGACCCCCTTTGACTCATTACATGACAACATATGTCTTGAGGACCCCTAGGGACATATGAGAATAATTTTTATGGATCAAAGGGGGTCATAGGTTGACCTATGACCCCATTCGACACATTACATGACGACATATGTCCCTAGGGGTCCTAGGTCCCCTAAGGACATATTAGAATCATTCATATGGGTCGAAGGGGGTCATAGGTTGACCAATGATCCCCTTCGACCCATTAAATGATGACATATGTCCCTAGGGGTCCTAGGACCACTAGGGACATATTAGAATTGTTCATATGGGTCAAAGGGGGTCATAGATTGACCTATGACCCCCTTTGACCCATTACATGATGACATATGTCCCTACGACCCCTAGGGACATATGAGAATCGTTCTTATGGGTCAAAGGGGATCATAGGTTGACCTATGACCCCCTTCAATGCATTACATGATGACATATGTCCCTAAGACCCTTAGGGAAATATTAGAATCGTTCTTATGGGTCAAAGGTGGTCATAGGGTGACCTATGACACCCTTCAACCCATTACATGACGACATATGTCTCTAGGGGTGCTAAGACCTATAGAGACATATTAGAATTATTTTTATGGGTCAAACAGGGTCATAGGTCAACCTATGACCCCCTTTGACCTATTACATGATGACATATGTCCCTAGGGGTCCTAAAACCCCTAGGGACATATTAGAATGCTTCTTATGGGTCAAAGGGGGTCATAGGTCAACCTATGACCCCTTTCGAAAAATTACATAATGACATATGTCCAAAGGGGTCATAGGAACCCTAAGGACATATTAGAATCATTCTTATGGGTTAAAGGGAGTCATAGGTTGACCTATGACCCCCTTTGACCTTTTACATGATGACATATGTCCCTAGGGTTCCTAGGACCCCTAGGGACATATTAGAATTGTTCTTATGGGTCAAAAGGGGTCATAGGGTGACCTATGACACCCTTCAAACCATTACATGATGACATATGTCTCTAGGGGTTCTAGGACTCCTAGGGACATATTAGAATCATTCTTATGGGTCAAATGGGGTCATAGGTCAACCTATAACCCCCTTTGACCTATTACATGATGACATATGTCCTTACGGGTCATTGGACACCTAGGGACATATTAGAATTATTCATATGGGTAAAAGGGGGTCATAGGTTGACTTATGATCCCATTTGGCCCATTAAATGATGACATATATCATTAGGGCTCCTAGGACCTCTAGGGACATATTAGAATTGTTTATTTGGGTCAAAGGAGATCATAGGTTGACCTATGACCCCCTTCGACCCATTAAATGATGACATATGTCCTTAGGGGTCCTAGGACCCCTAGGGACATATTAGAATTGTTCATATGGGTCAAAGAGGGTCATAGGTTGACCTATGACCTCCTTTGAACTATTACATGATGACATATGTCCCTAGGACCCCTAGGGACATATGAGAATCATTCTTATGGGTCAAAGGGTGTCATAGGTTGATCTACGACCCCTTTCGACACATTACATGTCGACATATGTCCCTATGGGTCCTAGGGCCCCTAGGGACATATTAGAATCATTCATATGGGTCGAAGGAGGTCATAGGTTGACCTATGATCTCTTTCGACCCATTAAATGACAACATTTGTCCCTAGGGGTCCTACGATCCCTAAGGACATGAGAATCGTTCTTATGAGACAAAGGGGGTCATAGGTCATTACATGATGACATATGTCCCTAGGGGTCCTAAGACCCCTAAAGAAATATTAAAATCATTCTTATGGATCAAAGGTGGTCATAGGTTGACCTATGACCAGCTTCGACCTATTACATGATGACATATGTCCCTAAGGGTCCTCGGAACCCTAGAGACATATTAGAATCATTCTTAGAGGTCTAAGGGGGTCATAGGTTGACCTATGACCCCCTTTGACCCATTACATGATGACATATGTCCCTAGGAGTCATACGACCCCTTAGGGACATATTAGAATGCTTCTTATGGGTCAAAGGAGGTGATAGGTTAACCTATGACCCCCTTCGACGCATTACGTGACGACAGATGTTCAAAGAGGTCCTAAGACCCCTAGAGACATATTAGAATCATTCTTATGGGTCAAAGGGGGTCATAGGTTGACATATGACCCCCTTCGAACCATTAAATGATGACATATGTCCCTAGGGGTCCTAGGACCCCTAGGGACATATTAGAATCATTCATATAGGTCAAAGGGCATCATAGGTTGACCTATAACCCCCTTCGACCCATTACATGATGATATATGTCCCTAGGGGTAATAGCACCCCTAGGGACATATTAGAATCATTCATATGAGTCGAAGGGGGTCATAGGTTGACTTATAATCCCCTTCGACCCATTACATAATGACATATGTCCCTAGAGGTCCTAGGACCCCTAGAGACATATTAGAATCATTCTTATGGGTTAAAGGTGGTCATAGGTTGACCTATGACCCGCTTTGACACATTACATGATGACATATGTCCCTAGGGGTCCTCGAAACCTTAGGGACATATTAGAATTGTTCTTATGGGTCAAAGGGGGTCATAGGTTGACAATTGACCCACTTCGACACATTACATGATGACATATGTTCTTAGGGGTCCTAGGACCCCTAAGAACATGTAAGAATGCATCATATGGATCAAAAGGTGTCATAGGTTTACCTATGACGCCCTTCAACCCATTAAATGATGACATATGTACATAGGAGTCCCAAGACACCTAGGGACATATTGCAATCATTTTTATGGGTCAAAGGCGGTCATAGGTTGACCTATGATCCCCTTTGACCCATTAAATGAAACATATGTTCCCAGGGGTCCTAGGACCCCTAAGGACATATTAGAATCGTTCTTATGGGTCAAAGGAGGTCATAGGTTGACCTATGACCCCCTTCGACCAATTACATGACCACATATGTCCCTAGGACCCCTAGGGACATATTAGAATCGTTTTATGGGTCAAAGGGGCTCATAGGGTGACCTATGACCCCCTTCGACTCATTAGATGATGACATATGTCTTTATCGATCAAAGGGGGTCATAGGTTGACTTATGACCCTCTTCGACACATTACATGATGACATATGTCCCTAGGGGTCCTAAGACACCTAGGGACATATTAGAATGCTTCATATGGGTCAAAAGGTGTCATAGGTTGACCTATGACCTCCTTCGACCCCTTAAATGATGACATATATAGCAAGGGGTCCTAGGACCCCTAGGGACGTATTAGAATCGTTCATATGGGTCAAAGGGGGTCATAAGGTGACCTATCGCCCCCTTCGACCAATTACATGACGACATATGTCCCTAGGGTTCCTAGGACCCCTAGGGACATATAAGAATCGTTCTTATGGGTCTAAGGGGGTCATAGGTTGATCTATGACCCCCTTCGATCCATTACATGATGACATATGTCCCTAAGGGGTCCTAGGAACCCTAGGAACATATTAGAATCGTTCTTATGGGTCAAAGGGGCCCATAGGGGTACCTATGATCCCCTTCGACCTATTAAATGATGACATATGTTCTTAGGGTTCCTAGGACCCCTAGGTAGATATTAGAATCATTTTTATGGGTCCCTAGGGATCGTAGGACCCCTAGGGACATATGTCATCATGTAATGGGTCGAAGGGGGTCATAGGTCAAACTATGACACCATTTGACCCATATGAACAATTCTAATATGTCCCTAGGGGTCCTAGGACACCTAGGGACATATGTCATCATGTAATCTGTCGAAGGGGGTCATAGGGGTCATAGTTCAACCTATGATGCCCTTGAACCCATAAGAATTATTCTAATATGTCTCTAGGGGTCCTAGGACAGCTAAGGACATATGTCATCATTTAAAGGGTCAAAGGGGGTCATAGGACAACGTATGATCCCCTTTGACCCATAAGAATGATTTTAATATGTCCCTAGGGGTCCTAAGACCGCTAGGTACATATGTCATCATTTAATGGGTCAAAGGGGGTCATAAGTCAACCTATGACCCCCTTTGACACATATGAAGCATTCTAATATGTTCGTAGGGGTCCTAGGATCCCTAAGGACATATGTCATCATGTAATGGTTCAAAGGGGGTCATAGGTCACCCTATGACCCCCTTTGACCCATAAGAACAATTCTAATATGTCCCCACGGGTCCTAGGACCCCTAGGGACATATCTTGTCATTTAATTGGTAAAAGGGGGTCATAGGTCATCATATGACCCCATTTGACCCATATGAAGCATTCTAATATGTCCCTAAGGGTCTTAGGACCCCTAGGGACATATGTCATCATGTAATGTGTCAAAGGTGGTCATAGGTCAACCTATGACCCCCTTTGACCCATAAGAATGATTCTAATATGTCCCTAGGGGTCCTAGGACCCCTAGGGATATATGTCGTCATTTAATGGGTCGAAGGGGGTCATAGGTCAACCTATGACACCCTTTGACCCATATGAAGCATTCTAATATGTCCTTAGCTATCCTAGGACCCCTAGGGACATATGTCATCATTTAATGGGTTGATGGGGGTCATAGGTCACCCTATGACCCGCTTTGACCCATAAGAACGATTCTAATATCTCTTTGGGGGTCCTAAGACCCCTAGGGACATATGTCATCATGTAATTGGTCGAAGGGGGTCATAGGTCAACCTATGACCCCCTTTGACCCATAAGAATGATTCTAATATGTCCTTAGGGGTCCTAGGACCCCTAGGGACATATGTCATCATTTAATGGGTCAGAGGGGGTCATAGGTCAACCTATGACCCCCTTTGACCCATATGAAGCATTCTAATATGTTCGTAGGGGTCTTAGGATCCCTAAGGACATATGTCATCATGTAATGGTTCAAGGGGGGTCATAGGTCACCCTATGACCCCCTTTGACCCATAAGAACAATTCTAATATGTCCCTAGGGGTCCTAGGACCCCTAGGGACATATCTTTTCATTTAATGGGTAAAAGGGGGTCATAGGTCATCATATGACCCCATTTGACCCATATGAAGCATTCTAATATGTCCCTAAGGGTCTTAGGACCCCTAGGGACATATGTCATCATATAATGTGTCGAAAGTGGTCATAGGTCAACATATGACTCCCTTTGACCCATATGAACGATTCTAATATGTCCCTAGGGGTCCTAAGACCCCTAAGAACATATGTCATCATTTAATGGGTCGAACCCTTTGATCCATATGAACGATTCTAATATGTCTCTATGGGTCCAAGGACCCCTAGGGACATATGTCATCAAATAATGGGTCGAAGGGGGTCATAGGTCAACCTATGACCCCCTTAGACCCATATGAAAGATTCTAATATGTCCCTAGGGGTCCTAGGACCCCTAGGGACTATGTCATCATGTAATGGGCCGTGAACAATTCTAAGACGTTTCTAGGGGTCCTAGGACCCTTAGGAAAATATGTCGTCATGTAATTGGTCAAAGGGGGTCATAGGTCAACCTATGACCCCCTTTGACTCATAAGAATGATTCTAATATGTCTCTAGGGCTCTTAGGACCCCTAGGGAAATATGTCATCATTTAATGGTTCGAAGGGGGTCATAGTTCACCCTATGACCCCCTTCAAACCATATGAAAGATTCTAATATGTCCCTAGGGGTCTTAGGACCCTTAGGGACATATGTCATCGTGGAATGTGTCGAAGGGGGTCATATGTTACCCTATGATTCCCTTCGACCCATATGAATGATTCTAATATGTCCCTAGGGGTCTTAGGACCCCTAAGGACATATGTCATCATGGAATGTGTTGAAGGTGGTCATTGGTCACCCTATGACCCCCTTCGACCCATATGAATGATTCTAATATGTCCCTAAGGGTCCTAGGACCCCTAAGGACAAATGTCGTCTTGTAATATGTCGAAAGGGTTCATAGGTCATCCCGTGACCCCCTTCGACCCTTATAAACTATTCTAATATGTCCCTAGGGGTCCTAGGATCCCTTAGGGACATATGTCATCATGGAATGTGTCGAAAGGGGCCATAGGTCATCCTGTGAGCCCTTTTGACCCATATAAATGACTCCACTAGAAATAATATAGTAAAAATAATAATAATATAGTATAACAATCATATATATATAATTTATAGATTATAATAATAATAACATAATATATTATATATTATAATTTACATATGATAATAATAATAATAATATATTATAGATTATAATTTATATATGATAATAATAATAATATGTATTAATAACATATATATAATATATTACGTTATTATATTTAATAAAAATATAGTAAATATAATAATAATATATTATAATAATATATATTATATTTATAGATAATAATAATAATAATAACATAATATATTATAATATATTAACATAATAAAGTATTTTTATTTTCTGAAAAAGTCCTGATGACATCATCATTTATTAATTAATTATTTATTTAATTAATTAATTTATTTTTATGCCATTAAATCCTTTTATCTTAATTAAAAATATTTAATTAAGGAATCCCTCCCAAAAATGTTTAAATCTTATTTAAACATTATTTCCTTATTTATTAATTATTTAATTAATAAATTGACCAAAAAATCCAAAATAAATAAAAAATTAATTTTTTTCCCAAAACTTGGCCAATTTCCTTAAGACCACTAACCTCTTCCAAAATCTTCTAATCCTTCTTTAATTTTGATTAAAGGCTAATCCCATCATTTCCTACCCCTAATCCCAACTCAAAATATTTAATTAAGATTAAATATTAATCCTCATGTTTATTAAAAAAGTTTTAATAAATATCTCCTCAACCCAAACCCTTGAAATAAATAAAAATTTATTTATTTTCTAAAAATCTAATTTATCCTCATCCTAAGAAGTTCTAGACTCTTCTAGAAAGTCTTCATCCTCATCCTAGGAAGTTCTAGACTCTTCTAGAAAGTCTTCATCCTCATCCAAAGCCTAGACTCTTCTAGAAGATGTCTTTAACCCTAATCCTAATCCCCTCCTAACCTTGTCACATTCTCTAAAACATGGGTTAAGACTTGCTAACTTAAGCCAAAGTTAACAAATATCTCCTCCTTCACCCACCCTCATTAAATGCCATCCACTTGCCTATCCCTAAGCTAATCCTAAACCATCCTAATCCATCCTCTAATCATTTGCACAAGCCTAAGCAAGCTTAAAACCTTGTTAATCAAGTCCAAGTCAAAATTGCTCTCATCACCCTCAAAATATCTCAACCATAAAACTTTATGAAGTCCACTAGGCCATAAATGACTCTTCCAAGCCCTTTTATTGCTCTTACAAGTCATTATGAGGGTCTTTATGAAGATTTTATTCCTTGAGCCTCTTTTGCTGACTCATCCTTCCCCTTTCCTCCATCCTCTCACCATGTGACATGTGTCACTCCTTGATTGGCTATAAGAAAGCACAATCCATGTGCTCTCCTCTCATGCAATCTGAGCCTTTCATAAGCTTTTTCCCATCCTTGCATCTTAGCCCTCAATCCCTCAAGCCTCTTGCCTATAAATTGGATCCTTCTCCTTTGCAAAAAAACACAATTCATGAAGTAAAGTTATAATGCTATTTTGAGAGCCAAATCCATACTAAAGCCATCTATCCACACCAAAAATCCATAATTATCCATTGAAGCCTTTGGAAGCATATTGTGCATACATCCTATCCATTTAGATAAAGCCACTCAACAAGAGAGCTTCATATTGAGAGAGTCCATTAATGGCTCGTATTCTCAATTGAGAGCTCATCTTAGTCTATCTTGAAGTTTATGAATTTTGTTTAATTTGTAGAAGCTTTATTTAAATTTGGTTTCTATTAGCATACTAACATTGCTTATATACATTTTGGCACACCCAGTGGGACCCCGCATGGGTCATCTTCATTAGCTTTTTTAGTCAAGTTTTGTATGTCATTTGCTGATTTTGGCTAATTTTGCTTGTTTTTGTGATTGGTAGGATTGTATAAATTGGTTTTGTAAGTCCACATGAGCATGAAGAAGACAAAGGAACTCATAGTCTATATCATAGTATTTTCAGATTTTTCAAGCTTATAGGTGGACAAAGCACTTGGAATTCTTCTTCCTCTTCTTATCTATATTCTTCTTATTCCATCTACTTCTTCTTCTTCTTCTTATGGGAGATCTTGGCCATTTTTTTTTTAAGGAAGCAAAATCATACACACTTCTTTTTAGTGCTTAAAATGAACCCCCAAATCATACTTAAATCCATTAAAAAATTAAAAATTTGCAAAAAAGAAAAAAATCTTTTAACAAGTGAAACTAAACCAATCTAATCATTTGCATCCTTGCAACATCAAGGTTTTAGATGCATTCATGCAAAGTTAGGAACACTTCATTTTTGAAAATTTAAAAAGAACTTCAAGTTTTCATTTCAAAAGGTTCAAAATCAACACTAAGTGCACACTAAAATCTAAATTAAACTCAAAGCATCAATCAAGGATAAAATGAACCTCATTTGCAAATATGTTAAAGTTCTTTTAAAAATCTCATGAAAACTAAGAGTCCTAAATGGTTGCCAAAATTGTCCTAAAAAGCTTTGTTATTTGTTCCAAACAAATGTCTTGTTGCAAAATCTTGAATGTTTCTTAGGTTTTTTATGCATCAAAACAATCTAGGAATATCATTTTTGGGCTTAAAACATGCAAACTAGAACACAAAATCTTGAATGAAAAGCAAAGTCCAAAGAGTCATTTTCACTTTTGAGTCCAAAAACAATCTTGAATGATCTAAGGTTAAAATAAAGCACTTAAAAGTTCTTAAAACAGCACACAAAATCTCAATCTTGAATGCTCAAAGGAAAAAACTTGAATGTTTAATCACTTGTCTTTGAATGCATGTTGCTAAAATCACTCTTGAGTGCCATGGATTAAAATTAAGTTTGATTTTTTTATGAATGCATGATTAAAATAACAAATCCAATCTTGAATGCCATAGATCAAATAATCATCTTTTGGGGCATAAAAAGAATCCACAATTTTGAAATCTTCTAAGTTATAAAAACTAATAAAGACGCTTTGAGTAAGTTTGTAGTTGGACTCACCCTCTTTAATCACCCATCAATTTAACCATTGGTTGCAAACTCAGTGCCATCTATGGGGATGGGTCTACCTAAGAGGGTGTTAAGTGCTCCATGCAAATCAAACTCCACTCACTTGGGTTTTTAGTGATTTTTCTAAGTTAGAAAATTTCTTGAATGCGCATTAATCTCGCTCACACTTCATTTGGGCATAAAAATTGGACAAATTTTGACGTGGAGGGCTTCTGGGCGCGCGCTTGAAATCGAATCTCACACACCTTTGTTTTGGGCTTAAAATAAACTCACACTTAATCTTGAATGCCTTAAAGAAAAATCAATCGATACTTGACGTGGAGGGCCTCCGGGCGCACGGGTTTACCTTCTTGTTGACCCTAACTCTTCTTCTTGTTCGCATTCTTCGATCAATTTTATTTTTGTCGACGCTTCAAAGTTGGAATAAACATTGTATCTTAAACATGAGTGCTTGCAAAGTCTAGATCAGAAAACTTAAGCGTCAGTTTGTAAAAGAACAAGCGTGTTTTTTAGCCCAAGATCATCCAAGTCTTCTCTCCCCTTGTCGTCTTTCGAGGCCATCTTGGGTGCATAAGATTAGGATCCAAAATCTTGTCTTAGCTTTTTAGGAGGCCTGCTTGGGGATTTCATCACCCCTTGGGACGACCTCAACTCCAGCATTCCGGCGGAGTATAAAGATCGGGAGGTGAATCCAAAGACACCTCTCTTGGGATCAAAATTTTGTCACTCAGGCTAAGCCTCAAGGAACTTTATACCCTTGAGAAGTGAAAGAGGAGAAGTGGGTTATCGCTCCTCTCGGCTGGGTGACATCTTTTTGGTTTCATCTACGGATTTAGGCCTCACATACCTTGCGTATATCGAGGACTCCCTAGCTAAACCAAATTTCATCCTTGTAGAAAGCTTCCTAGGATGTTGGTGTGTTTGACGTGCTTACTGAAAACTTTTGTCTTCTTGTTTGTTCATAGCTTTTGAATGAATGTTTGCCAATTTTGGTCGAAATCCCAGAAAAGTAAAAATCTCCCAGCTCAAGGCATACTTAGCGTAGTCATTGCCTTATCAGAAAATTATCCAAGCTCCCTGCAACCGAATCTATCTAGTTCTTTGCCTTAGAAAAATCCCAAATCCAAAGTCCATCCAAATCATCCCCCCAGCTAGCTAGCAACCCAATCCAAAATCACCCAAGCCTTTAAAGAGTTGTTGTCACTTTGCCAAAATTTGCTATCCAATCAATCTATCCTACCAATCAACCAATCTCACCAAGATTATCCCTCTGACAGAGCATTGTCTAGGGTAATCTAGCTTTGTCACTTGCATCCCTCATCACCTTGAGCTAAAGGTTGGGATCCACAAGTGGTCAATCTTGTGTCATGTCCATAGGATCATTAGTCTATCCTCAAGTTGACACAGCCACCACCAAATCTAGCGCATAGGAAAGAAAAACTCTCACTTTTGACAACATGCCCTTGAAGTCTTCCATCCATAGGAAAGCCAAAAATCTCCAGCCAATCCTCCTTAGGTCTGTCATGAAGCTTTGACTCTCCCTAGGAAATCTTTCATCAGCCAATCCAAAATCTGTGCTTAATCCAAATCCAACCATGAGCTTCCGTGTTCATCCATATGCAAGACCCCATCCCCATCAAACTCACCATCAAAGCATGAAGTACCAATCCTATCATGATGTGTTTGGTCACATTGTCCTTGCTCCCGCCACCTCTGGAACGCCTCGCTCGGGAACCCAAGAGAAATAAACCTAACATGTTACAATTTTTACTGAACTATTTTTTTTTTAAAAGTTTAAACAATATCAAGATAACATTAATGCAGAAGCAATAAGAACATACACAACAAATACACATTTGCAATTACAGATATAGTTTCAATTCCTCAAAGGTTCCTTTACGTTGAGTCACATTTAATAATTTTAAATTAATTAGTTTAAGTTTCCAAGTACAATGTCTCATGATCATAAAGAATACCAGATACATAACTGCATAAGCAAATGCATATGTATAAACAATACAATAAAAGTACATCCAATCAATAACATCCACTGCACATGTCGCAGGGTATGTGAAAATAGATACAATAAATCAGAATACATGATAACATATATACATCATCTGAAAAGAAGTCTCTAAGATAAGAAATAAGAATGATAAAGGTACATCTTTTGCAACGAACATCCAACAGCTGGCAATGTGAAGGAGAACCCAAATGGTAAGAAGGCACTACCTCCCGACCGTGTGGTTACCTAGTCAGGCTTCCACTCCCACCGTGCAGGGAAGATAATGAACGATCCACATACGGCTATCAAACATAAAACATTCCTAGGCAAGGTACCCCTAATAGCCAAAACTATCTCAAAGGTAACACATACTACTCAAGAAGATAAAATAAACCAAAAGTAAGAACACTCAATCCAATACTAACACCACATAACCAAACATCATACACGAACCAAGTATCAACCAAATACCAAGATCATAAGATAAAGTCAACGAAAGATAATCACCTCAAGTCAAAAGCCACATGACAAAAGTACAACAACCATGAATCACCAATCATCATCAATGAAAGTAAATAACCATAATGAACATATCCAACAATAAATACACCACATCCAACAGTAAGTACACCACTAGAGATACACAAAATCTACAGAGGAGACTCAGCTACATACTAGGGAGTGTCATCACATGGCTGCTTGAGTTACCCTGGACTGATCTCTTAATAGACCCCGGACCCTCAAGCGTTGAGTTACCCTAGACTGGTTACTCTGAACCCCGGACCCTCAACATCACACATATGGAAACTAGAAAGCCCTCTCAAGAAGACGACGCACTCATCTCATTCTCATCCTTAGTCTATACAAGCACTAAAGGCATGGGTAGATCAAAAATCTCTAACTTATCTTTTTAGTGTGTTTTCCCCCCATAAATTTTACTTACTAGGTTATCACTTATTACATAACTTGCATTAGGTTACCCTGGTACTAACCACTTTGGGTCCCGGACCCCTATGCAAGCCACTCCCAAGTCACATACCTAGACAACCTCTCCTAAGCACATAAAAATATAGTTGTGTCCCATACCACAACACCCATAAAGATCAAACTTGGTTCCTTAACAGGCAACCTGATAACAAGATGGATCAAACTAAATCCAAATACACATAAATGCTCACAAAACAAATCTCATAAGTATAAACTCCAATTTGAATCACAAGAATTATCATAACATCTAGCCACATAATAGTATCCAAGAAATCTCACAAAACCTCTGGTGTACATCCTAGACTGGTTGACACCTAATTGACTCCAAAATCCAAAGGCATAAACATCACATAGAAAACAAGACAATCTCACAGTTGGGTTTGATTTGAAAATACAAAGTTGAGTTAAACAATAAAGTTTCTAGTTCATGTTTGCAGTGCAAGCTTCAAGTAGATAAGATTCATCGTTTACCCCTGTAATTTAACCCATTCTTATATTCCTATAAATTGCACAATTATCTCTATTCATTTTTAAGTCAATTCTTTCAAAATTATCAAAGGTAATTATTTGTTATTAAATAATACTTATTGATCTTAGAATAAGAAGCTTATAATTTTATAAAACTCAATATTAATAAAATTATATAAGCTTAGACCTTAATTGAACGTCCTTCATCATTAATTAATCTTAATTAAATCATATTTAATTAAATTAATTAATAATTACATAACATATTCATATTAATATACAATTTATGATTCTAATCTATTTTAATAATAGTTTAATTAAGTATTCTAATTAAATATTATCAAAACTTAGTAATCTATTCTCTTATCTTCCAAATACATAATAATATAAATTAATTAAAACTTTTAATTAATCATTATTAAATTCCTTAAGTATTTATTTTATTAATTATTATTTAGACAATAATAATAATAAACAACGCTATAATTATCATCTAGCATTTAATATTTAACACTTAATAAAACTTAATAACTTTAAAACATTTAATAATTTTGATATATATTAAATAACATTAATATTTATTAAATCACATATATTTTATAATGTAAATTTATTACAATTTAAATTAAATAAATTTCAAAAATGTATTAAATTTTATTAAAACAAAATAAAACATAAGTTATTTAGGCGTGTTTAAAGGCCCGCCGGCCTGGTACCTACGACAACAGGTACCCTGCTGCACGCAGCAGCAGTACAACTGCTGCCTGCGACAGCAGAGGTACTGGCTGCCGCGGCTTATTAAAGCCAGCAGCAGGTACGGGGGGGGGGGGGGTATAACCCCACCCCATTTATTTTATATATATATATATATATATATATTTTTTAAATTTTAAGTTTTATCAAAATAAAACTTTTACAATTTATTTACAATAATATGTAATTTAGTTTTATTTTATTTTAAATAAACTTTTTAAAATATATTATCAATTAAATATATATATATATATATATATATATATATATATATATATATATATATATATATATATATATATATATATATATATATATATAAATTCAGTTTTACTTTCTTTAAAAATTTCTATAATATTATCTTAAATAAATAATTTATTACAATTATTATTATTATTATTATTTTTTTAATATAAAGAAATACAGTCTCATAGAGAAAATAATTCTCACCATTTGAATTTCAATCTAAACTCTTCTTTTTATTTCAAACGCTATTCAAATCAAATTCTAATTTCTTCTATCTACGAAACTAGAGTTTTCTTATTGCTTTTCTAATCCCTACGTACACAAAAGATAAAGACACACACCCAGTAAATTTACAACATTGAATGTTCAAAGGTTTATCATAGAGAATTTATGATTCTACTATCCACAAGCACGAAGAAGACAAGAACGAAAGTTGCATAACTCAATCAGTGGTCAAAACACAAGACCCTACCTGTACCAATGCTAAGCTCTAAAAGCTAGATGAAAATTCTTGCGCAAAATCTTCAAGCCATGACAAATTCCCTTCTTTTCCAAACCCTTCCAGTTGCTCTCCAAAACCTCTGTGTGCCCTGAAACCTGTGTCTGAAAACTTGTGTCCCTAATAATGACCCAAAAATTCTCTAATATAGACTCTAATTACCTTTTAGGTTTTCTGTGACCACAACTCTAAAATTATAATAATTTTATTTAATTAATTCATTCATGCACAATTAATTTTCTTTTTAAATTAAAATATTCTTTTATTATTCTTTCATGCACTTTAAGTGAATTGTTAAATTACTTTATTTAACTATCCACTTGACTTCACTTTAAATTAATTTATTAACTTTAATCTCATGCACACTTTAAAATATCCTTATTAAGTTCACATATTTATCTTTTAATTAATTCTTATATTTAAAACTCATTCATGCGAACTTAAATCTTTTTCATAATTTAATATCTTTCAACTTCTTAGTTTATTTTTGAACGTTTTAATTTGATAAATATTTATTAACTTAAATAACAATAATATTTAGCATTTATTTAAAAATGAACTCTAAATATATTATTATTAAATTAAATAATTATTATCTCGTTCTAAATTTAATCTTATAGCTTTTATCTTCAATTTAATTCTTTATATTTAATTAATTTCTCAATTAATTAAATATAATTAAATATTCAAAATATCATAATAATTTTCCATTAAATTAAATTATTAATTTAATCTATTAATTAGACTTAATTAATAGAAATTCATCAAAGACTCACAAAACAACATACGCACAAAATACTCACGGGTTTAAAAAGGGTAGACAGTCTGTTACAAGTCCTCCTTGCAGGACAAGTATTATAGGCTTATGGCTAGGATTGGACCTGATCATTATCTTCCCATTCTCACCATTTGAGTATTTGTAATAGGGCACGCTCATCCTGGCAATTCAGGGAAGTCGATGCTCGATACCTACATCCTGCATAAAAGCCAAGCATGTACATGTATATAATATATCTAAACTAAATAGACAATGGCAAGGAGTGGTTCATCGTGTAGATCCCGACTAGCAGGTGACTACGACTCCCTTAACCACATCAAACACTTCAGACAAAAAGATAAAATAAACACGCGCACCATACACATGCAAGTATGGGGTAAGTATCGTAAAAATCACAAGTCTAATATCAAATGCGTACATATAATAATGTATCTCTATCAATACAACATAATCATCATTAAAGACATCATGTTAACATTTTTATGAAAGAAACCACATTTACTAACTAGGATCATCAAAATACCATTAACAACACATGAATGAAATCAACTAAGCAATAATAACTGATGCATTTGTAATTCAAGACATGAAATAATATCATAATATTGTAAATCCAATATCTCTAAACTAATCAATGCATAAAATCAACCTAAAAGAATTTGACAATGATAACAAAAATGCGAACTAGGGGCAGGCACTACAACCTCCTATTCCAATGATGATGAAAATCTTGTTGACTATGACAGGTATATTGAAAGCCTTAGAAACATTCCCCCGAGCATCCCCCAAAATCCAAGAGTTATTCCAAACTATCTAGTCATGCCATCCGATATTCCAGCTTCCCCTCCATCACCCCATTAACCAAGCTTCCAATCTTCCACCCCCATCACACTAGCTATTCCTGTCAATCCACCTCCACCTTCGACACACGAGTCTCCAAGGAATATCCTAGAGGAAATACAAGAAAAGTCGCCTCCAACAGTCGATAAGCCATGTCATCTAATCCAACCATGTGAAGTAGTCAGTGATGAAGCTTCCCCATCTATAATATCACCTCCATCTCCCATAGCTATCATCCCCATACCATCCATCAAATTGCTTAAAATCCTTCCACTTCCCGCAAGCATCAAAATCCCACCACCTATCAAATCCCTCCAAATCCTATCCACATCGCCTCCAAGCATTTCCCAAATCTCTCGTAATGACCCTTATGCATCCATCTTCTACTCAACCATCTCCACTACTGAATCTCCCATCTATCCATCCACTACCTTTGAAGAATCCATCCCTTCACCTCCTATTGCACCATCCACTCCAAACCAATCCTATCAAGATCCTGCCCAAAAGCATGTTGACATCCCCCAAAGCATAAATGAAGATATCATCGTACCATGTCTTCCATCCATAGTGCAGTCACCATCTCCTCCATCTCCAAAACCTCAAGCCATATCTCCTCCACTACAAGATATCTTGTCATCCCACCAGCTACATCAAGATCCTATCCTTCCATCTCCCCCACTCCATGCTTCCATCTTACCACCTATCCAAGCTATTCCACCATCTATAATCTACCCTCTTGGTTCACTTACATTCATCCACGATGGCCCTCTCTCAGCAGAAGAATTAAGAACAATATCTCCCCGTTGCAATACACCTAATAAATCACTTCTACCATGTTCTGCAAGCAAAAAGTTTCCTCAGCTTGTTCAAATGCTCAATCGATGGCATTATCAAGGTCAAGGTTTAGGACCACAAGAGAAAGGAATCAGAGAGCCTATTATTGCACAAAAAAATCTAGGATTTCATGGTCTTGGATATGTATCCAAAGGCTCACCATCTAAAGGTGTTGGTACACCACACCCCCAAACCAAGCCTATCTCCAAGCCCACCATGCCAGCCTCCCATCACTCCTTCAAGAAATCTTATGTCATCCCCCCTCCACCATCTTTGCAACCCAAAACAACCTACCATATCCCCCCTTCATCTGCTAAATCCATTTTGGGTCCCTATGTCCCAAAATCTACCATCCTCCATCATCCTATTAGCCATCATAAAAATCCTATTCCATCCATTCCTATGCAAGATCAAAAAAGGCACATATCAGGGCACATCATCCATCATCATCCCCCTACATGCTCTTTCATATCCTCTCCATCTCACAAAGCTTCTCCTAACCATCTTCCCAAAGCTTACCACAACAATGTAAATGCCAACTTCAAAATGCATAAAGCTAAAAATCCACATCCTAGGCAATCATATGTCTATTCTAAAAGACATACTCCAAAAAGGCAAAATCCAATCAAAGAATGCAAAACAATGCAAAAGCCTATGAAAAGAAAATCCAAAACCATGTGGATCCCCAAGAAAAAAGTTGAAACCCAATGCATAATGGCATCCACCATTGCTAATCCCCCATTCAGTGACTCATGTCCCTCATCTCCTAACTCCATCTTGGGTGCCTATATCCCCAAGCACGCTTCCACAAATCCTCCATCATGCCCGCATCTACCATCTATCCCCCATATGCTCTTTTCACACCCGTTCCAACATGTGCCAATGTTGCTCTTGCAAGCATCCCCATCTCATGCTCCTTTCCAGCATTTTCATCCCTCCATCTCCTACCATCAATCCCATCTAATCCGATCTATTGCATAAATCACACATCCGGTGTACCAACAGCTAGCAACAAAATTGAACATTTCAATAGCCAGTGAAAAATCCCAAAAAAGCCAAAATAGCTGAAGAAAGCCAAAATCATTCCAGCTAAGTCCAAAGTCAAAAAGTCAAAAAAAAAGTAAAGAAAAAATAAAGCGTCCACTGGTGAAAACTTGGCAATTCAAGCGCCTTGGACAAGTACCATGATGAAAACTTGGCAAACAAGCGTCATGCGTAATCCCGTCATCCCTAGCTTAGCCTATCACCCTCATGCTTTTGGTCATCTCTTGACATCCAACTCCATCTTCCAATCTATTCACCTATCCTCCACCCTCCATCTTCCATCTCACACCATCCACTAATCTCCTGCAACTTCAGCCAATCATCCCAACTATCATCCATCTCCCTAGCCCCTTTAGCTTTCTCCATCCTAGCTTCAATCCTATCACATCCATCATAAGACCTCCTTCTGCATGTTATCTTTTGATTGGGGGCACTATATTCCTTGGAGATCTTGTCTTGTCCATCCTCCCTTGTCATTGGTATCTAGCTCTAGGCTATCCTCATGCAAACCCAATGTCATCTCTTTATATCCATCATAATCCTAGCTATCTACCATCCTATCCAGCAATCTCATCCTACTCCCCTAGCTATCCTTGGTCACAAAATCTCTCATCATCATTAGATGCATCCTGCCAAATCCATATCTTTCGCTATCACCCCACCCTTAGCTTTCGCATCTTGCACAACATCGAACCATCCCGCTATCCTATCATCTTGAGCTTTTGCCTGCTTGTAACTATCTTGGTCAGCTTCAGCTTGTAAATATCTTGGTCCATTAGCTTGTACATCCTCTTTAGCTTAGTACCATTGTATCTATATAGTGTTCATGTTAGTTTGTCCTTGATCAACATCTTGCACCCATCACACATCTTGGTTAGCTATTCCAATGCATCCTTTAGCTAGATTTCCTGTCACCAAAGTGTTATCTTTCTTAGTTTAGCTTGCCAGACGCATCACTCATCCAAATCCACTAGCTTAGGTGCTCTCCGATAGGTCTTTGCAGGATATAGCTTTCCTCATGTCTGATCTTGGTCTGTTAGTACCTCGTCCTACCCATCTCGTTGGCAAACGGTTCTCTTTTGGATTTTTGCTTTCTTTTGATTTGGACTCTTCCCTATTGGGTCTTGAAATATCTTTTCCAAGCAATCTCCTTGTTCCCTCCTCAAGGTTGCCACGATCTTCCATATCATGGTATACTGTGAATGGGGCAATCAGAGCGTAAGGTCTTGATCATGTCTTTTGCTTGTTTTCTTTTTTGCTTGTGGGTTACCCAGTGTCGTTTCCACACTGCTTCCTCTAGGATTCATGTGTGATACTGGGGCAATCCTTGCGTGTTTTTTTTAAGTCAGTCTGTTAGTCCTCTGGATAGTTGGTGAAAAGGCCTTGATGTTCTTGGTAACCTTGGCAATTAACCAACAGTCCTATAGCAAATCTAGTGCTCAACTACATGGTGGTACTTCTCTTTGAAGTATCCCCCCGCTCAAAAAGCTTCAATGGTTTTCCTTCATCTCCATTACCCCCCATCCATATCCAGCACCTATCCCCTCTTATGCATCAGTATCTCTTTGGATCACTCCTCACGCTTAGCTTTAGGGATCCACAATCCTAGTCTTAGGGATCCACCAATCAAATCAATCCACCAAGCCTCATCTTTCGAGATCCACAATCCTAGTCCTAGGGATTTCCGAAACCCATCTTCCGCCAATCTGACTCTTTGAAATCCTGTTGCATTAGCTTTTTAATCCCCTCATCCATCTCCCCATCCTGGATTCCTTTTATAGCGCTCCGCTCCTTCATCCTCTGCAATCCCTGAGATCTTAAGCTTGCTTCCTCTTGTGCCTCTGATTCTCCCTTTATCATTCTCCTGTAGTGAGAGTTTGAGCTAACCAAACCTCTTCTCTTAAGAAAATTTGAGTCTTCTTGCTCATCTCGGATTCTTGTACTTTTCAAGAAGCCATCGAGCCTCACTTTCTCTCCCCGCTACCTTCTTGAGGGGGCATCTTGCAGTCCATTCTCTCCTCTTCTGCTCTAGCCTTGGGCATCTTATTTTCTTATCTTTGATGCCATGCCACTTGCGGCATCACATCAAAGAGGGGCAAAATGTAGACACCTAAAATTCTTTAGAAAATAAAGTATTTTTATTTTCTAAAAAAGTCCTAATGACATCATCATTTATTAATTATTTATTTATTTAATTAATTTATTTATTTTTATGCCATTAAATCCCTTTATCTTAATTAAAAATATTTAATTAAGGAATCCCTCCCAAAAATGTTTAAATCTTATTTAAACATTATTTCCTTATTTATTAATTATTTAATTAATAAATTGACCAAAAAACCCAAAAAACCCAAAATAAATAAAAAATTTATTTTTTGCCCAAAACTTGGCCAATTTCCTTAAGACCACTAACCTCTTCCAAAATCTTCTAATCCTTCTTTAATTTTGATTAAAGGCTAATCCCATCATTTCCTACCCCTAATCCCAACTCAAAATATTTAATTAAGATTAAATATTAATCCTCATGTTTATTAAAAAAGTTTTAATAAATATCTCCTCAACCCAAACCCTTGAAATAAATAAAACTTTATTTATTTCCTAAAAATCTAATTTATCCTCATCCTAAGAAGTTCTAGACTCTTCTAGAAAGTCTTCATCCTCATCCTAGGAAGTTCTAGACTCTTCTAGAAAGTCTTCATCCTCATCCAAAGCCTAGACTCTTCTAGAAGATGTCTTTAACCCTAATCCTAATCCCCTCCTAACCTTGTCACATTCCCTAAAATATGGGTTAAGACTTGCTAACTTAAGCCAAAGTTAACAAATATCTCCTCCTTCACCCACCCTCATTAAATGCCATCCACTTGCCTATCCCTAAGCTAATCCTAAACCATCCTAATCCATCCTCTAATCATTTGCACAAGCCTAAGCAAGCTTAAAACCTTGTTAATCAATTCCAAGTCAAAATTGCTCTCATCACCCTCAAAATATCTCAACCATAAAACTTTATGAAGTCCACTAGGCCATAAATGACTCTTCCAAGCCCTTTTATTGCTCTTACAAGTCATTATGAGGGTCTTTATGAAGATTTTATCCCTTGAGCCTCCTTTGCTGACTCATCCTTCCCCTTTCCTCCATCCTCTCACCATGTGACATGTGTCACTCCTTGATTGGCTATAAGGAAGCACAATCCATGTGCTCTCCTCTCATGCAATCTGAGCCCTCCATAAGCTTTTTCCCATCCTTGCATCTTAGCCCTCAATCCCTCAAGCCTCTTGCCTATAAATTAGATCCTTCCCCTTTGCAAAAAAACACAATTCATGAAGTAAAGTTATAATGCTATTTTGAGAGCCAAATCCATACTAAAGCCATCTATCCACACCAAAAATCCACAATCATCCATTGAAGCCTTTGGAAGCATATTGAGCATACATCCTATCCATTTAGATAAAGCCACTCAACAAGAGAGCTTCTTATTGAGAGAGTCCATTAATGGCTCATATTCTCAATTGAGAGGTCATCTTAGTCTATCTTGAAGTTTATGAATTTTGTTTAGTTTGTAGAAGCTTTATTTAAATTTGGTTTCTATTAGCATACTAACATTGCTCATATACAATTATATTATATATTTATAGATTATATATTATATCTTTACATATTTCATAACTCAAATTAGTTATATCACTTACAAATTTGTTTTCCCCTCTAATTTTTGCCCCTTTTCCCTCCAATTTTTATGCCGCCGATATCGGATATCGGATCTCATATCGGATATTCGATATGAGATCTGATATCCGATATGAGATCCGATATCCGATCTCATATCGGATATCCGATAAGGCTTGGACCTTACTTTCCAAGTTTGGTACCTGGATAGGTGAAAAAAAGTCAGAGTGGATTTTGAAGCACTTTTAGACGTGTTCAAACTCTATTTTTTTTCACATTGCCACTTTTTGGCACACCATGATCCTGCACATACCCATAATTATTAATTAAAATAATAATTAATAACAATTAATATTATTAAAAATAATAATAAAATATTAAAAAAAATAAAATAAAAACTTTATAACTTTAATATAGGCCATCGGCCTTTTAAAGAGCCGGCACGGCAGGCCTGCTGACGCAGGGCCTGCGCCAGCAGACTGTTGGCGACAGCCTTTACAGGTATGGGGGGGTGTGGGTACTCCCGCCCCCCTCCCTTATTAATATAAGCACAATTTTTTTTTTGTTAAAAAACTTTATGATATTTTTTTTTTCATCGTTTTTAAACGATTTTCTTTTTCCCAATATATATATATATATATATATATATATGTATATATATATATATATATATATATATGTATGTATATATATATATATGTATATATATATATGTATATATATATATATGTATATATATATGTATATATATATATATATGTATATATATATATATATATATGTATTTATATATATATATGTATTTATATATATATATATATATGTATATATATATATATATATGTATATATATATATATTTAAATAAATGATTGAAATTTAAATGTGATAGAACGAACCACTCAGATTTCTAAATTAAAAATATTCTTTAAAAGAATATCGTAGAAATTATATATATATATATATATATATCAAATTTCTTCTCTCTCATTTTAATATAATTTTCCAATCAAGATTATTCTTTTCTTTCAAAAGCTCCCCCTAGTTTAATTTGTAAAAATCTATCATCTAGAACGAGGGTTTCAAATTGATTTATTCTTCCAAATTCATTATGTAGATGAAATATGATATAGTATCAACAGTGAAAATCAGACAATTCGGATTGATAATCCACAAGCACGAAGAAGACAAGATTATTGAATTGCATAATTCAACCCATGATCAAATACAAGACCCTACCTCAATCTGATGCTATTAAGCAATCTCCAAAAACTGTAAGAGAATTCGCTCCTCTTTAATAACCTTCTTCTGAAAATCTTCTTTAGAATTCGCCTTCTGAAATTTGCTTCCAAAAGTTGTCTCCCAAAATTCCTTGTCCTTTTTCGTGTCCCCATTCCTGTCCCTCAAAAATGAACCCCCAAAGTTGTGATAAGCAAATTCTCCTCAAATCAGGGCACTAATTGTGCGTTCACCCGAGAAGACTCATTGCATAACTTAGTTAACTCCAAATTAACCTTTCTTATCTTTTCTTTTATTTTGCATTCAACTTTCATGCACATTAAGTTGAATTATTAAATAACTTTATTTAATATTCTACTTGACTTCTATTTTAAATTAATTTATTACTTTAATCTCATGTGCACTTTATGAAATTAAAATAACATTATTAATTTCTATTACTTAATCTTTTAATTTATTTCTCATATTTAAACTCATGCTTAGATCATGCAGTCTAGAATTCTTAATAATTTAATATCTTTCAACTTTTAAATTTATTTTAGAACTTAATTGATAACATATTTAATTAATTTAAATAACAATAATATTTAGTATTTATTTGAAAATGAACCCCAAATATATTATTATTAAATTAAATAAATATTATCCTGTTCTAAATTTATCTTTGAACTTTAATCTCCAAATTTAGTTCTTTTATTTAATTAATTTCTTAATTAATTAAATATTAAAGATATCATAATAATTCTCTATTAAATTAAATCATTAATTAATCTTTTTAATTAGACTTAATTAATAGAAAATACACCAAGGACTCATAAAGCAACATACGAAAACCCATCATAGAAAAATAAATACCAAATCAAACAAAAGGGTTATAATCACGAAATTACATCATTTGATGCATTCCAAGGGTACTTAACACAGATACTTGTCCTAATTATTAATTAGGACAATTGGCTAAAGGGTTTAGGAATTGGACTTAAGAGTTATCTCCCCTCTCTTACCATTGAGACAATGCGATAGGGTACACTCATCCTGGCAATTCAGGGAAGTCGATACCCGGTACCTGCAACCTGCATAAAAATCCACGCATGTACAAACACAATATTCTAAGCTAAACAAACAATGGCAGGAAGTGGTGCATCGTGTAGATCCCGACTAGCAGGTGACTACAACTCCCTTCCTTAACCGCATCAGAAACACCATACATAAATAAAACAAAAACGCACACCATACACATGCAGTATGGGGTAAGTATCCATAAGAAAGCACATGTGATAATAAACCATCTAACCAATCATCATCGATAACTGAAAGCATTGAATAATCATCATACATGCATGAAATATAGAGTACCAAGTAATCTCATCATTTAATAAACTGAGTGTAAAACAACATCTTATAATCTCTAAAATAATAATACTAATCATCAAACAAAAATTGGCCTAAAAGAGTTTGGCAATGATATCAGGAATGCGACTTAGGGGCAGGCACTACAGGTGAAGCAATAAGATTGCTAGGAGATCCATCAAGAGGCTCAAAATGGAGAAAATTTAGGACCCCCCAAGAAAGAGGTGAGGTCGGAATCCACAAAGATGGAAACAAAACCTACTAGGAAGAGGAAGATAAAAATGATCCACCCTAGCTCTGGGAGTAAAGATATCCCTAGCCCTTTACATGTTTCTGATACCATGGAAGGTAATTTGTTCATAGACAAGAGCTTGGGTGAGGATATTACCTCCCCACTCGAGGAGGCTGCTAAGGGTTGGGGGAAGATGGGGAGTCACCAACATGGTGAGGATAAAAGAAAATGTAGGATAAATAGGCTAGAGAAATTTATGCATGGTCTAACTGAAAATCAAGACGCCCTATACTGGAAATTTGGGACTCTTGTTGAGTTTACTATGAAGGTTATGCATTCAGCGACCACCACTTTGTATTTCCTATAGGTAAACAAAGAGGAGAAGACATTGAGAAAATAAAGTGAAACCACCTGCTCCCTCTACAACTTTTTGGTGGATGACTAGCTTAAGACCCTGTTGGACAAACCTATTAAGGAGGAGGAGGATGAACCGACTAAGGAGGACTTGGATGAAAAAGAGAAGAGCTAGCCTTGTGCTCTTTTTAGTTTATGCTTTTTGGTATGTTTTGGCATATGGTGAACTTTGGGCCCTGCGATGAATTTTTTTAAAGTTAGCTTACTGTTGGTTATATAGTAGCACTCGTATCTTATGGTGTCATTTTTGGTTCAAACTTCTTAGTAGTTTGGGTGATTATATTAATATTGTTAATAAGATTAACTTGGATATTTCCTTGGTTGTTAAATATTTTTTGATGTCTAGAAAAGGCATAGGTTGATTGTAGGGGTGTGACTACCGACTATCTTCTGACCTATTGTACTTCAAGTTCAACCTCCCTTTTGGCTACTTTTTATTACATCAAAAAATTTTACTAAAGAAAGAAATAGGTTTACCTTCATGGCTCAACACAACTCTTATCACACTACCACTTGCATCACATTCAACTTGGAGTTCCTTATTAAAATAAGGTAAAGCTAATATAGAAAATTCAACAAACTTTTGTTTCAAAGTCTAAAAACTTTTATTAGCTACATTTGTCCACTTGAATTCTCTTTTACCCACTCTCATTGTTTCAGTTATGGCATTACAAATCAAACTAATTTTTTTGATGAACTCTCAATAAAAAATTTCCAAACCATGAAGTGATCTTACCTCACCAACATTCTTAAGTGTAGTCCATTCAAGTATTTCTTTAACCTTCTTAGAATTCATCTTCAAACAATCAGCTGAAATCACAAATCCCAAATATATAATCTCCTCTTTCATGAAGTAAAACTTCTTCAAGTTAATTACAAACTTTTATTCTTTCAATCTCTATAATACTTGTCTAATATTAAAAAATTGTTCCTCTCTGGTTTTACTAAATATCAAAATATCACTCATGTCCACAATTGCAAATTTACCCAAGAATTTATATAGGACCTCACAAAATTACTCGATGTATTAGTTAAACCAAAATATACAACCAACCTTTCAAAAAACCCTTCCTTTTTCTTAAAACTAGTCATCCATTCACCACCTTCTCTGATTTTGATTTGATGGTGTCCACTCTTCAAGAAAATATCAATAACAGATCTTGGTCCACTCAAACAATCTATTATATCATCCATCCTCAGCATAGGGAACCTATATTTGACTGTTATCTTGGTGATAGATCTAGAATCAGTACACATTTACCATTATTCATTCTTCTTAGGTACCAATACAACTGGTATTTCACACAAACTCAAACTCTCTTGGATCAAACCTTTCTACAACAACTCTTGCACTTTCGGTTAATCTCCTCATTCTTGGTAGGTGTTAGTCACTAAGGTCCTTTATTCATCTAACTAGCTCTATGAATCAAATCTATATAATGAATAATACTCCTTTGATGGAAAACCATCAGGTACATTATCTAAAATGATCTCCTTATAATTAGTGATCAACTTTGCAAGTTTTTTGAGAACTCGATCTTCTATTTTCTCATTTAGTTTGTTAGGGATTATGAAAAAATAAACACCATTCTTCTTTAGATCCTCAAAAAACCTTTTTCCTATAGAATAAACTTTTACAGATGTACATATCCCACCTATAGATTCTTCAATCAAAGGTAACAAGGCATGTCTCTTCCCATTGGCCCAAATAGTATATTTATGCAATATTTCATCATACAAAGCATGCCTATCATATTGCCAAGATCTATCCAACAAGATGTGACAGTACTTGATAGGCATAATATCACATAACACCTTAGCATAATACTTCCCAATTTTTAGATTCAAATAACATTGTTCACTTACCATTAGTGTATGCTCATATTTGATCCATGAAATCTGATATGGTTTTGGGTGCTTCAATCTTTCTAATTTCAAATCGGTAACCATCGCTTCAGATACCAAGTTCTTTGAAATTTCACTATCAATGATTACTTTCTAGATGTTGTTTATAACTTTATATCTTTTCCTAAACAAACTCTTTCTTATTGGATTCTCTTTATTCCTTTCTCTCCATAATTCTCTTCTAACCATCAAGATTCCTTCCTTCTCAGATTCATTAGGTGAATCTTCTTGCACCAAAACATTTTTGCTACTACCAACCTTCTTATTTTTATTCTTACATTCAAATGACTATGCCCTTCTTCACCACAATTATAATAATTTCCTCATATTCCCCCCTACTATATCCATGTCAAAGATAACTATCTCTTCCTTGGTATGAAATTTCACCTTCCCACTTGGTCTTGCCTTTGTCCTTATTTGTCTAATTTGTCTTATCTTGATTAGATCTAGGGTTTTCACCATAAGGTCTACCTCTTCCTCTCAAGAATCTACCACCTCTTCCTCGTTGTTTTTGTTCATGTATTTTATTTGATTTCTCCTCATCTTCTAGGGAAAATTGATAAGCCTCTTCTATTCTCTCCATCTTGACTAAACTAATCTCCTCCTAAATAGAAGTTCTTAATCCATTCAAGCACCTTGCGACCCTTTCCACCTCATCTTCAATATGTCTAGATGTCATATGCAATCTGTAAAATTCTTCAATGTAATTTTTCATAGATCTATCTTTCCACTTTAAGCTTTGTATCTTCTTCACTAGGTTAAATTGATAATCATAGGGTATATTTTTACTTGTTAACTTGTTCACCGTCTTATCCAAAACTTTGATTTTGGTTTTACTCTCTTTTGTCGATCTAATTGCAGATGCTCCCAACACAATGATGCATGCCCTCTAAATTTTGTGCTTGCAATATTCACCTTCTTTTCATTATCTATGTTCTCATACTCAAATCATTTCTTCATTTGGGTGATCTGATCCATCAACTCATCTGAGTCTAACTTTCCACTATACTCGAGAGGGTTAAATTGTCATGAAGACTTCAAACTTGTTAATTCTTTGAGGAGTCTTTCTTCTCTCAAATCCATCACAAGTCCAGGTGTAGTATTAGCTAGTGCTACTTCGACTCTGCCATCACTCACATCATCAAGATGTCTTCCTTGATAGTGGGATATCTCAATAACTTCAACCTAGTGGAAATTTTCCTTAACATATTAGCCAATCCAGGTGCTCCATCTCTCCTACTATGAACCATCTTAAAACCCTCTTCAATTGTAGGTCAAATCACAATTTGCCACCCCACAACAAATCAACCAACTAGGGTTTACAAGAAGGAACCTTGATTTAATATCTAGTTTCATAAACCTAGATAAATACCTCACTCTAATGCCAAAGGCTCATCTAATCACCAAGTAACCTTACACGAATAACGAGAGAGAGAGAGAGATGGGGGGCGGGGGGGCTTAAGCTCTTTTTTGGAGGAAGAGGTCGGTCCCATTAACAATTTTTTAAATTTCTATTACATTATTTGGAATCTTCTCCTCAAAAATATGTGTCACATAATGCATAAAATATTCCTTAAAAATAGTTTCCCTCCTATTTTTTAGGAAGTCCCCTTCCATAAACCCAAACCCAACCTGTGTGTGTGAGAGGGCATGGGGAGATAGGGATGAACACAATCAATTAGTATATAAATATATTATTAGTTTAGTGTATTACATTATTTTTTAATGTATTACAATATATGCTATATCATAAATTTAGTAATAGAATTATATGAAGTCAAAATAAAGTATTAATTATAGTGCATGTAAAAACAAAAATTAATTTATTTAATTGTGTAAAATAGAATAAATAGATTATGCATATTTTATTATTTTTCTAATGTAAATATAATCTCTATAAAATAAGTAATAATTTTATTTAATAGATATTTTTTAAAATATAAAAAAATTCAACAAATTCTTTAAAATCATTCATTTCTAAAAACAAGTATATTTCTCCTATGAAATTGGAAAAAGAAAATCTTTCAAAATTATTAATTTAGAAATATGACATATTAACTTGATAAAATTGGTTTTTATTAAAATTCCATGCATGATAGCAAGCACTAATAATAATAATAATATAAGCAAATAATTATATTTCTTTTTTTTATATTTTCAACCTTGAGCTTTACTATAGCAAAACAAATCCCACACTTCTCTTCTGTCGCGTTCTTCTACCTTGCCACATCATCTCTCACACACTATCTGTACTGCCACGTCATCTATCACATTGTGTAAAAGCCCATTCTGTGAGTGAGACGCATCAATTGTGATTCGTATAGAGCAAAAATTACAACGATAAATTTAGCGATTTTAGAAAATTTATTGTCTAATCAAGGAAATAATAATATCATATTGGCCGATATTTTTGGGTGCCATGTGAGAGTTTCTAAAAATTAACAGCCAATAAATAAGCATTCTGCAATGTGCGGCCCGAAGCTTTGTCTGCTTCAAGGGCGAGATGAAGCAAGACAAGGATTCAAGCAGCTTCGGAGAAAAACTACTGGGGGAAGATAGTGGCAGAAGGAGATTTACGATCGATCGTCTGTTAGAAAAATGGGCGGGAGAATTCGGGCGATGGCAGCTGAAGCATTTTATACTGGTGAGCTTTGCATGGACGCTAGAGGCGATGCATACCATGGTTATGATTTTCGCAGACCATGAGCCTGACTGGCGCTGCAAATCGAATTATGATTTGCTAGGGTTCGAATCCTGCAGCCCGGCAGCATCGATTTGCTCCATGGACAGATCGTTGTGGGAGTGGACCAGCGGAAGCGGCGTTTCCACCGTCTCTGAATGGGGACTCTTATGCGCGGAAAAGTATAAAGTAGGGCTTGCGCAGTCTGCATTTTTTGTCGGATGCTTGATTGGTGAGTAGTAGGAAAAGTTTTGGCTTCAGAAAATTTAAAATTGATGCGAGTGTTTTTAACAAGTAGTGCTTTTTAGATCTTTAAGCTTTATATTAGTTGCAGGATTGGAAAAATTCAAGAATCTGTGATGAATATAAATTAGGGTTTGCGAGGCCTGTGTATAATCGGATGTTTGATTGGTGAGGAGTAGGGGAAAGCTTTTAGATTTCTGAAGTTTAATATGGCTTGCGCGTTTACATATTACAATAACAATTTATTACTTAATACTAATTGTGATAAAGGAATATTTGTAGAATAAGACGAGTATTCTTTTCCTCTTTGTAAGATAAATTTAGAAGGATTTCAGATTGATGTGAATTTTTTTTCGTATTTCTTGATGGATGTAAAGTAGGGTTTTCACAGTCTGTATTTTTTATCCGATGCTTGACTGAGTGAACAGGGAAAGCATTCAGCTTCGGAAATTTTTAAATGGATGAAGTATATAAGAACTACTATGTGATAAATTGGAAATATTTGCAGGGCATTTTACAAATTTTCTTTCTGAAAATATTTGTCCACCATCCTGGAAATTCTCATTTTGAAAATATCTGCGGAACATCTTAGAAATTTATTTCGGTTTTCTTTAACCAATAAATTTGGAAAGATTCTAAATAGTGTAGCTTTAATTGGAGGAAGCATTTAGAAAACTCAGATCTTTTCAAAAATGTAAAATTAGGATTTATGCAGCCTTCAATTTTTACCAGATGGGAAGTGGCAAGGAGCTTTCGTTTCAGTAACAACTTAAAGTGATCGTGATGCAGGAGCTTGCATGGGAAAATTATTGGAAAAAAAAAATTAAAAATTAAAAAAAAAAAAAAAATTGTGGAGGAAAGAGAAAGTGAGGAAAATTAGAGGAGAAATAATAAAAAAATTTAAAAAAAAGAAAAAGGAGAAAAGAAAGGAAAAGAGGATTTTTATTTTCGAGGTGCATAGGTGGTATAATAGAAAAAAAATAAAAATAAATGGTTGTTTATCGAGGTGTGTGGGTAGAATTTTAGAAAGTTATGAATATTGTAGAAAGTTGTGGATATTGTAGAAGGTTATGGAAGTTGTAAAAAGTTGTGGAGGAATTCTAGAAGATTGTGGATAAGTCATGCGTTGGGTGGTAAGTGCCTATTTAAGCAAGGCATATGAGCATTTCTAAAGCAAGCTCAAGGAGTAGCTTGAGAAGTGGAAGCTCAAGGGGAAGCTTGAGGAGTAGAAGGTCAAGGAGAAGCTTGAGGAGTAGAAGCTCGAGAGAAGCTCGAGAAGGAGAAACTTGAGAAATGGAAGCTTTGGCAGGAAAAGCTTGAAAATGTGAAAGTTGTGGAAGGTGAAGGTTGGAAAGCTTGGAAGGCTTCAAGGTGTGAAAGAGAAGGAGGAAGTGAAGAATGAGTTTTCCTGAGTCTGTGGACAGAGCACCGAATGTGAGACAGTTTACAGCAAGATTGTGATGAACTTGTGAGTGTGTAGATAGAGCGCCGAATGTGAGGCAGTTTACACTTGGATCTTAGATAAGGTTGGAGAAGAGCTAGTGGCTACAGTTTAGAAACAAGGAGGCTACTTGGGAAGCATTTTATCTCGTTGTTTTCATATTGTTGCATTTTTGGTTGTGAGTTGGTAAGGTTGGTGTGGCCCTTCATCAATGGTAGTAGAGCGGACCTTCATTAGATCGGATTTGACATAATAACTAGTACCGAAAAGCAATGGCGACAAATGGAAACAAAATTCAGATCATCCTACAATGTTTATTTTAGTTCTCTTCAAGCGATAAATTTCAGAAGCTTCTAGTTTCTTTAGCTTTATTTACTCGATATTTAAAATAAAAAAAACTCAAGAATTTTGAAAAATATAAAGCTAGGGTTTTAGTTTCAGAAATCTCAAAATAGAAATAATTGCTAAAAATCTTGGATTTTTGTATAACTACTACAAAATAGTAATGGAGTGACATGGAAAAACACTTTCATAGCATCCAAAAATGATTTCCTTCTGTTCTCTTAATCAATAATTTTTCGAAAGCTTTTTTATTCTCAGAAGATTCTAGAGTGTTTTTCTTTTTTTCTCTTTGCAATAATTTTAGAAAGCTTTTGGAATCTCTAGCTTTGTTTTGTTAAATTTTTTTAAAAAGTCATAATTTTTTATATAAAAATAAAAATATAAAGGTAGGGTTTTAATTTCAGAAATCTTAAAGGAAAACATTTTTCAAAACAGCTTAGAATGCATTTCTTTTGTTCTTTTTTAAGTCTTAAATTTCGAAAGATTTTATATTTCTTAACTTCAACTATTTGATTTTTTTTGAAAGTGCAGAATTTTTTAAAAATCTAATGTTAAGGTTTTTAGTTTATGAGTAATATTTAACATTATCAGATTTCAACAATCTATTTGTAAAGGAAGTTGTTTTATGTGAATCATACTCCTTGAGTGAAAAACATTTTCGTAAAATCCTAGAAAGTTTTTCTTCAGTTCCTCTCAATAATAAACTTCGAAAGATTTAAGATTCTTTAGCTTTGTTTGGTTGAATTTTTTTTATTACTCCAATATTTTTTGAAAAAAAGAGTTAGGATTTATTGTTTCTGAAATCTGAAAATGGAAAATATTTGCCGAAGACCTTGGATATTTGCATTTATCGTTCCCTTCACCAGAATATTAGATCCTTTAGCCTGAATTATCTGCAGGGCTAAAAATATGTAACAACTTTTCAAAAAATTCGTGCTAAAGATTCGATTCTATTGCAGGAGCGGGAATTTTCGGACACCTCTCGGATTCGTCCCTGGGCCGCAAAGGAGTTCTAAGATTAGTCTGCATCATGAACGCAGTCTTCGGTCTCATGACGGCAATGTCGCCGAATTTCTGGATTTACACACTACTCCGTCTCTTGACAGGAATCAGCACGGGCGGAATGGGCCTGTCATCATTCGTGCTAGCAACAGAACCAGTGGGACCTTCAAAGCGAGGGCCAGTGGGAATGTCGGCCTTCTACTTCTTCTCCCTCGGCATAACAATCCTCCCCCTCTTATCCTACTTCTTCACCACCTGGAGGCTCCTCTACGTCGCCAGTTCGATTCCCTCCCTCGTCTACGTCCTCCTCGTTCTCCCCTTCGTTTCAGAGTCCCCAAGATGGTACCTGGTAAAGGGCAGGACAGAAGAAGCCATGGAAGTCATGAGATCGATTGCCTCACACAACGGCAACATTCTACCGGCGAGCGTCTCCCTCGCCTTGGAAGAAGAAGAAGACCAGGAATCCGACGTGGACCCCTGTGAGCCTGTCAAAGGGAGCCCCGTGGACATCTTCAGGTGCCCCGTCACGCGCACCAGAATGGCAATCATGTTACTCATCTGGTTCTCGGGCGCCACGGTGTACTACGGCCTCAGCCTCAACGTCGTCAACCTCCACGCCAGCCTCCACGTCAGCGTCTTCCTCAACGGAATCTGCGAAATGCCGGCCTTCGCCATCACCGCAATTCTTCTGCAGAAGGTCGGGCGGCGCGCAATGCTGGTTTCGACAATGCTCTTGAGCGGTTTCTTTGCCGTCGCCGGAAGTATTATTACGGCGTCGGCAACGGGAACGAAGGGGCTTGTGGGTGTTTTGCAAATGGGGTGCAGTATCCTGGGAATATTCGGCATGGCGGGGACGTACAATTTGATGTATATATACACCGCTGAGCTGTTTCCGACGGTGGTGCGCAATGCTGCGTTGGGAATGGCGAGCGTGACGGGGAATCTGGGGGCTATTTTTGCTCCGCTGGTGATCGTATTGGCGACCATAAATCCGGGGCTGCCCTTCGGTGTGATCGGCTTGTGTGGTTTGGCAGGAGGAGTTGTGGGCATGAAATTGCCGGAAACGTTGAACCAGCCTTCGCATGAAACCATGTCGGGCTTGGAGTCGGGAGAGACGCGTGGCAATTCGTAAGGTGGTTAGTGCCGTTGTCAGGATCACAGTGGTTTTCAGGTTTAGGAAAGCAATGAGCGTATGCAAGCGGTGCAAATATTGGTTTGAGTTCGAATTTTCCATACGATATTATTTTTTATGGGGGAGTTTAAGGCTGGCGTTTTAAAAAAAATTTAAATAATATTTTAAAGCTATTCTCATGAAAATAATAATTTAAGTTAAAAAATAGGGGCTCTTATTTTTATAGAGAAATATTATAAATAATTCTATGGTAGAATATAATTTTAGTCACAGGACCACCCTCTTTTTCAAAAACAGAGCTTCTCAAATTTTGATTAAGAACTTTGTATTTTGCTTTTCAAATTACCTTAATCATTGTTTAAGGTCAAATATAGTGTCTCATTCACAATTTGCACAAAACAATACTTGCATAGAGGTTTAAAGAAAGAGTTGTTTTATTCTCCATTTTATTTATCTGTATATTTTTAAAGTAAATTATTATTTGTTATTTGTCTGAATTGTTAGAATGGACAAAATTTTTTTTTTCTTTGAATTTATAAAACTAATAAGTTTTGGAACATGTGTGTAAGTTATCTCCATAGACTCAATTGTTTTTAAATTATAAAAGTGATAAGTTTTGGAACATGTGTGTAAGTTATCTCTATGGACTCATTTGAACTTATTGTTTCAAACTTTTAATCTAAACAAATCACACAAATTTAGAATGTCAACAAGACAACACTATTGATAAACAGTGAAAACATAGATGTGCTTCCAATATCATACGAATTGCGAAAGTTGATTGTTTATGCAAAATTTTGTGACGTGTATTTGTGTGTTCTATGTTGATGACAAGATATGAGACTAATAATTTATATTAATGTCTCATATTAGGGTTTAGTAGTAATGTGATAAATTCAGGTAGAAGTTAATAAGCACTAGTTGATATTAGTAATAATGTGATAAATTCGGGTAGAAGTTAATAAGCACTAGTTGATATGTAGTAACAAATTTGTAGTTTAAAAATATTCAAATTTGGTCATAATTTTTATTCTTGTAGAGAAAAACTATTTTTTTTCAATACATAAAAAATATTTAAATATTTTTTTAATAATAAATTAAAATTTTGTAAAAAATATAAAATAAGTTCAATAAATAAAAATCATTAATGTAATAAGATCAAATTTTGTTTTGTTAAATGAGATTACTAGTAAGTTAAATATTATATAAGAAATTGTAAATAAAATCAAATATAAGTCACTAGTATAGATATTTTATTTGATTGTTTGTTTTGTTATTTTGTTTGGACTTGGCTTTTGATTGCCAATTTTTCTAGATTTTTTTAAAGATGTAGAAGTCAATTGGTACTTCTAAAATTAACTAGCACAAAATCATACGTATATAACCTTAAGTTGTCATGGAAGACAAGATTCTCCATTAACATTGACACAGGGTGATAGGGAAAGGAAGCCAATCAAAGATTAGAAATAATCACCTAATAGCCTGTCAAGAGTACACATGAAAGCAACATAGAATTGCAACAAAGAAACAATAGAATTCATAGATTTGTTGACTAATTACATAGCTCGCATGATAAAATATATGCAACAACATCTAATATGCCCTGCTATAAGGCCTTTTAGGTTGTAGCCAATACAAAGAATTACAAGTACATGGCTCAAGGTTTACCTTCTTCTTTCATCTATCTAACTACTACCTCCTCTCTTCCTTCTAATAAACCTAAGTTTTTATATAGCTAGCTAGACCATAAGTTGGCCAATTAGGTATTTAATTACAATATAGGTCATGCCTTGGAGGAGTAAAACATAACCCAAGTAATGTGCATCAATTGTTCACATGAACTTAAAGGTAGTTCCAAATAAAATCAAAGATTCGGCTCCCAATTGTGAAAGATTCCATGTCATCATAGGAAACAATGCTCAAAGAATTAACACAACTCAATGGATAAAAATTGTAGGAAAAAACAGTAAGAGAAATCGACACAGAACTCGAAGCAAATGACTCATCAAATTTTGCGCTCTTAGGGTAAGGATCTAAAATAGGTCCACAATAAGATGTTAACTACACACAACTCAAAACACTCAGCAAAAATGCCTACTTTAGGAATAACAGACTGGTACAAAAAACAAGAAATGTTTTTGGTTGATGTAAGTTTTCTCATCAACCCAAGATGCTCTTGTATCAGACACTTGAGGTAGGTAAAGAACTAATGTCCACATCAGGCTTGTGTTATCTATGAACTATCTTCAATTAGCATATCTTTCCACTGAAAAGGGTATTCCATGTAATCTTTTCTTCTGGTGCTCTTACTTACTTTGTTATCCAAAACCTTCTCAATGCTATCAATTTTCTTCTTTGGATAATCTAGGTTATCTTTAAATTCCTCATCTGCTTTGAAATACTAAAAGATTTCTATATTATTGAATATAGGTGTTCAACATCCACGTCTTCAGGTAATTCAACCTTAAAAGAATTTCCATTGTCAAATTTCCTTAGAATCTTACAAGGACCAAATGTTATCATCTTTAGCTTACTATATAGGTACCAATTGGGAATCTATTTTTCTTCAAGTGAACCGTCACTTGATCACCAACCTCAAAATATTTATGTTTTCTCTTTTTATATGCTCTAGATGCTTGTATTCAATATTACTATCCTCTAGATTCTTCTTTACTTCCTCATGTAGATCAGTCTTCATGAAATTTGAAAATTCCTCTACTTTAGCACCTCTCTTCATCTCAACATTCAAATATCTTAATCCAATCATTTCTTTAGGATTCAATCCATTAACAATCTCATAAGGTGTCTTCTTGCTACACTTATTCATAAAATTATTCTATGCAAACTCTACTTGTGCCAAAATAAAATCCTAATCAGTAGGCTTATCTCCAACCAAACATCTTAGTAAGTTACCCAAACTTCTATTCACAACTTTAGTTTCTCCATCTATCTACAGATGAAATGTAGAGCTAAATTTCAGCTCTATATCCAACTTCTTCCAGAGCATCCTCTAGACATAACCAATAAATTATGTATCTCCATCTAAAAAATAGTCTTAGGAAATCCATACAATCTTGCTACTTCCTTAAAGAATAATTTAGCCACATGTACTGCATTAGATGTCTTCTTACAAGGTATGAACTAAACCATTTTTGAAAATTTGTCAACTACTACGAAAATAGAATCATTACCTCTTTGAGTTCTAGGTAAACTTAGAACAAAGTCTGCATTGATTCTTCCCAATGCTTATTTGGTACAAAAAATGGTGAATATAATTCAAAATTCTTACTAGTACCTTTTTCTATTTGGAAAACTCTATAACTTCTAACCATCTTCTACACATCCTTGTAAATTTGAGCCTAATAATACCTATTTGAAAATAATTGTACTGTCTTATTAATTCCAAAATGTCCAACAAGTCCTCCACTATGTTTCTCCTTCATGATCTTATCTCTCATAGATCCTCTAGGTATGCACAATTAAATTCCTTTGAACAACATGTCTTCCTAAATGAAATAATCAGTCCACTTATCTTGCTCACTCATCATTTGATTCTTACAATATTTCAAGAATATGCAAAATTAGGATCAATTTTATACAAATATTTCAAATCATCAAAACCAAGTACTTCTACCCTCATTTCTATTAGCAAATTTCTTCTTCTGCTCAAAGCATCAACAATTGTATTTGACTATCTACTCTTATATTTTAGTACAAAGGAAAAGTTATGCAAATACTCTACCCACTTCATGCATTTGTAATTCAACTTATTCTGACTTCCTAAATACTACTAAGCTTTATGTTAGTTTACAACACAAAATCTTTAGGCATGAAATAATATCTCGACTTCTTCAAATCTTGACTAATGGCATAGATTTCCTGATCATAAACTAAATATATTTTCTTAGCATCATTCAACTTCTCATTATAGAAAGCTACAGGTCTTCCTTTTTGACTTAAAAAAATCTAATGACACTTCCATTAGCATCACAATCAACTTAATTTTTTTTTACTAAAACCAGGCAAAGAAATTGTAGATAATTATGCTACCCTTTGTTTCAATGTTTCAAAGCTCTTATGTGCTCCATGTGTCCAATTGAAATCCTTCTTATCTCCTCTCATAGTTTCTGTCATAGCATTACACACTAAACTGAAACTTTTGATGAACTTCCTATAGGAACTTGCTAATCCATGAAATAATCTAGCTTCTCTACCATTCTCAGGTGTAGGCCAATCAAGAATGACTTTCACCTTTCTAGTATCCATCTTCAAACCATCAGCTGAAATCACAAAACCTAGGTACACAATTTCCTCCCTCATAAAAGAATATTTTTTCAAATTAATAAATAACTTTTCTTCCTTCAATCTATGCAATACTTGTCTAATATCCTTGAGGTGTTCATCCTTGGTCTTACTAAATATTAGGATCTCGTCAAGATACACAATTAAAAAAATTACCCAAGAATTTCTTCAAAACCTCATTCATCAGCCTCATGAATGTACTAGGTGCATTAGTTAAACCAAAAGGCATAACCAACCACGCATGCAAACCTTCATTTGTCATAAAAGCAGTTTTCCATTCATCTCCTTGTCTAGTTTTGATATGATGATAACCAATTTTTAAAAATCAATCTTTGTAAATTCTTTTCTCCAGTCAAACAATCCATTATGTCATCCATCCCAGGTAAGGTAAATCTATACTTCACTGTTATTTTTTTTATATCAGAACTAGTACACATTCTCCATTCTCCATTTTTCTTTGGTTCCAATACAATAGGTACAACCCAATGATTCAAACTTTCTCTAATCATACCATTTTCAAGAAATTCTTGCACTTGTCTATTTAATTGAGCATTTTAAATGGGTGTCAGCCTATGTGGTGTTTTATTAGGCTCCAGTTATTAGATCCATACAATGACTAATACTTCTCACAGGAAGTAAACCATCATATACATTATCATAAATAATATCATGAAATTCAACCAACAAATATTCAATCTTAGGTGCATGCTCATGTTCATCTTGCTTTTTAGTCTACCTAGGAGTCAAAGAAAAAAGAAAAAAAATTCTACTCCACCACATCTTTAACACATTGATTTCCTTCAACCAAACATACTTGTATTGTGGTACAATGATTCTCATCAAGTTTCTCCATTAAAGGAAACAAAACTTTTTTCTTTCCATAAACCCAAATAGTATACTAATTCAATCTACCATCATGCAAAGCTTGTCTATCATACTACCTAGGTCTTCCCAATAGAATATGACGACAATCCGTAGGCATAATATCCTACAAGACTTTATCATATATATATATCCATTCTTGACAAGGAATTTCTCACTTTTTGGTAACTAATGATCCTTTTTAGATCTAAACGACATGATAAGTCTTAGGATGTCTCAACCTCTATTGCTGCAACTTGTTAACCAAATCCTCTGATGCCAAATTATCCAAACTTCTATAGTCAATGATTACTTGGCAACATTTTCCAGTGATCCTATACTTAGTCTTGAATAAAATCCTTCTCAGAATAGGTTCTTCATTAGTTTCCTCATTCCGTAATATTCTTCTCAACATCATATTTTCACCATGCTCAAGTTCATGAGGTTATTCAGTGACTTCTTCACAAGCCAAGGTATTTATGCTACTACCTCCAATCTCCTTACGAGAGTTATTAGATTCAAAGGCTCAATGTCCTTCACCACACTTGAAACAAGTTCCCTTAAACCAAGACCTCCCCTCTCTTACCACCATTGTCATTCCTAGAGAAACCAGTATAGCTACCTCTCATGTAATTGTCTCTTTTACTAGAAGGTTCTTATTTACATTCAATATTTCCTTTATCTTGCATTGTATTGTCAGATCTTCTACTTTATCCATAGTTTCTACTTCTACTTATTTGAAATCTACCACCTCTTCCTTTTTGTCTTTAATAATGTTTCTTTGCCAATCTTTCTTTATCTTTTAAGGCATACTGATATGCTTCTTCCACATAATTCATCTCAACATAGATAATCTAATCTTGAATTGATGTCCTCAGTCCATTCATCTTTCTAGCCACCTTCTCAACTTCATCATCCACATGTCCAGATATGACATCCAATTTGTAGAATTCCCTAGTGTATACTTTCACAATCGCGTGCTTTTGTTTCAAACTCTATATTCTTCTCAATAGATTAACCTGGTAATCTATAGGCTTAATCCGCAAATGATCCCTCCAAAATGAAACATGAGCCTTCAACTTAGCGAATGTTGTCTTAACCTTCTTTTTATTAGGAGTTCTTTATAACTATTTATGCATCTCAGAGATCTAGTCCAACACAACATTAGTCTCAAGTATTTCATCATAAAAAGTGACTTCAATAATTGGTTTGGAGTTTTCCCTAGACAAAACTCTTAGAAGCATTTCCTCATGTCTTGTTCTAGCTTAGGTTCAATATTAGGACTAGGTATTGCTTCTTCATCATCACTAACATCCTCAAGATGTACACCTCTTCTCTAGGTTGTCTCAACAACTTCAAGTCTTGCTATAATTTGCCTCACCCATGTCCATTATAGTATTATTTGCATTTTCTCTACCTTGAACCATCCTGAAAATAGTTCCTACAAGCTTGTAACCTTATGCAAGTTATAGGTAAGATTCTAGATTTGCTAGCCTACAACTAATCCAATTAAGGTTCTCCATAATCCCAAAACTCACAAGGAAGGAAAAACCTTTCTCTGATACCAACTAATGCAATGTTGATAGGGAAAGGAAGCCAATCAAATATTAAAATCAATCACGTAACAACCTTCCAAGAGTACACACGGAAGAGAAATATAGAATTACAACAAAGAAACAATAGAATTCATAGTTTTCTTGATTGATTACATAGTTCGCATGATAAAATATATGCAACAACATCCAATATGTCTAGTTGTGAGGCCTTCCAGATTGCGGCCAATACAAAAAATTACATGTACAAGACTTAAAAGCTTTCCATCTTCTTCTCCCATCTATCTACTTACTGCCTTCTCTCTTCCCTCTAATAAATCTAAGTCTTTATATAGCCAGCTAGAGCACAAGTTGGTTAATCAAGCATTTAATTACAATATAGGTCCTACCTTGGAGAAGTAAAGCGTAACCCAAGTAATGGTCATTGAAATTATTTACACACATTTAAAGGTAGGTCCAAACATGATCAATGAGTTGGCTCCAAACCACACAAGATGCCACATCATCATAGGAAACCATGTAAAAATAATTAACATGCCTTGTTGGGTGAAATTTGTAGAAAATAATAACTTGAAAAATTGACACAGAACTCAAAGTAAATGACTGCATCAACTTTTGCACTCTTAGAGTAAGGATCTAAAATAGATCCACAAGAAGATGTTGACTGTGCACAACTCAAAACCCCAAGTAGAAATACCTACTTTGCAAAAACAAGAAATGTTTTTGGTATAACTTATATTTAGTATATTTCTTAATTTAATTACATATATATTTTCTTTATAGTTGTTATAGATTATAGAAATTAACTTATATTCAGATCAAATTTATTTGAACTTCTCATTTTATAATTTAATCTATAAAACATGCAACTGATTTATTCACAAGACTTAATAAATTAAATCATTTATTTTATTAAGTAAGTTCAATCTAAGATATTTGATAGCTTTCATTTATTTAATAATTGTTTAAATTTTCCTCTAACAATTTTATAAAATGTTTGATATCTTGAAAGAATAATATCTCAATATTTATTATTAGTTATACAAGACCTTACTTATTGTTTTGTTAGCACATAATTTCATTAAGCTGATAGGCTTATATGTGGGAGCTTTGCTCCTGGATTTTATAATTTTTGGCTAGAAAATTGTCAGCCCCACCAAAAAATTGTTAGCCTAGCCTAAAAAATACTTTTTAAAAGCAGATAGTTAAGCTAAAAGGCTTATATGTGGGAGCTTTGCTCCCGGATTTTATAATTTTTGGCAGAAAATTGTTAGCCCCACCAGAGCCTAGCCTAAAAAATATTTAAATTGTGATTTTTTTTTTTAGAAAGTACTATTATAATTTAGTTCATTATGACTATTACTAATTTGCATTCCTAAATTTATAGTCTTTTGGTCTGCATATGATCTTTTCTTTAAGTTGCATATAAATTGTACTATTCCCTTTGAAAACATAAAATTTTAGTGATTTCTTCTCAGTATCATTTCACCCTCTTGTCTTGCAAACTTCATTTTTCAAGTTTTTTTAAGCTATTCATAGTGAATATATTTATTTTTTATCTGTAGGTGAATACAAAGATCCATTGATTTTCTTGATAGATTCATTTATTTTAATTGTACAATTTTTTGTTTGAGAACAAATAGATCTATTTTAAAATTATTTTTGTGTAAATATATTTGTAAATTTGTAAATAATTTGATAATCAACTATTACAAAAATGGATTTGAGATTATAGGTAGAAAAGACTTATAATCATTTTATCAAGATGGTTTTCTCCTCAAAATGTACTTTGTTGCTCTATATCATTTTAAACATTCTAAACTAAAATTGATGAGTAGATTAAGGTTGAGGTTTAGATCTCTTAAAGAATTATATATTTATAAATAATATTGTTGACGAATTTTTTTTTAATCTTCTTAAATATCTCATTATATTTTTCTTTTGTTGTGGTTGATTCTTTTTTTTAAATTTGACTATTTTGTTATTTTATTTTACTTATCCACAACAATATAAAAATATGCTAATTTATATTATTGTCTTTTGTTTTTTATTTATATTTTGTTATGGTAAATATTATTAAAGATTATATTTTTTCTTTTTTATAAATTGCTTTCCATTATTTTTTGTTTTAAACCTTTAAGTATAATAATAAATTAAAGACATGGCCTAAAAATTCTAATTGCCCACCTAAAAATAGTTGTATAGTAAGTTTAAAAAAAAATTAATAAATTATTTTTCTACAAGAGAGTTAGCAAAAAAAAGAGTTTTATTTTGTACTACTTCATTTTTTTAAATAAGAAAATAATATAGAATTTATATCTATTAAATATAATCATTTTTAATAGTTTATTATTTTTTTCAATTTAATAATTGAATTAGAATTTTTAATTTTTTAATACACTTACATCTTATTTTTTAAGAACTCTTTATAATAAAACTTTACTTGATAATAATGAAATTTTTTATTTTAAAATTTTAACATTTTCAATTTTAATTCTATAAGCTTTCTATTTTTGTTAGAAATGTGATTTTTAGAGTTTGCATGATAAAAATGTCATGTTGTAGAGATTTAAAATTGATATATATTATACTTGATATAAAATTATATTTATAAAATTTGTGATTTTTAAAAAGTTTCTACTTTATTTGTATTTTAACATTTTAAATATTTTCAATTAGATTTAATTTTATCAAATTTTAATCCTCTTAATTTATGATTTTTGGTAAGAAATTATAGAATGTGATATAAAGGATGGATTAAAAAATATTATATACGTGAAATTTGTTCTTAAATATAATTAATATTAACTAAGATTTCTATTTTTCTCTAAGCATCTAATTATCGTTTGAATTCAGAAATATTTTAAAATTATATTAAAACTAATAGTGGTTAGTTTATATCATTACTTATTAGTTACTATTTTGTTTCATTATATCATTGAATTATTTGAACATATTTTTAAAATTATATGGTATCATATCGATAGATTTCTAGTAATTTGAACACTATCTAATTTGTTCAAAAGAAACACAATAGTTATCATTTAAATTTAACTAAATAATATTCATAGTAGCTACTTTATATTATGTTTAACTGGTGTAGTGATGCTAAGTGATTACATTAATGTATACTGGTAAAAAATTGATGAGAGATGAATTAATTCTTAGATTGTCATTGATGTCAATTGATTGACATAGTGTTTTCAGTACGTTACTGGATATTCTGTGAATAAATGATGAGTTGCAATATGTTTCTAAAAATTGTTATTATAAAGCAAGACAATGTTATGTGTCATGATGGTACATTTGTGCTCCCAACTTTTGATATGAAGAATTTAGACAAATGTTTGATGAGATCAAAGTAGGTGTTAAAATAATTTTAAGTGATTTGAATGTTAGTTGAATAAACAATTTAAAAAGCACAAGTAAAAATTAGAAAAAATAAATTTGAACATGTATCTTGTATTTCTTGTATCAACAAAATGTCCAAATTCAATTCAGATTGATATTAGATGTTATATGTGTTATTTGAGATTATCTTTTAGACTACCTGTGACAAATTTAATACCATATTTTCTTAGAAATATCTTATTCATAGTACAAACACATTACTCTTATCGACTAATCGTTATCCATACATAAACTGGTACTTTACTTATTTTTATTGGTACTCGTTTACTTTAACATGCACGATGCATGATAGCTTCACATCTAATTTAAATTAGTAAAAATTAAAATGCTGAGACAAAAGATATGTCCAAGGGACACTTTACAGTAAGATTCACATTGAATAACTATTAGTTTGTTTGAAAAGCAAATGAACTCTAGTCCAGCTATGGAATGATTTGAGATTGAATACGAATGTTTATTATTGGCACAAAAATCCACATACGTGATGTACGAAAACATGCATTTAGGGAACTAATAACAAATTATTCTGATTCTTCTAATTGAAACCACAAGAAAATAAAGATATTGCTTATTATTCACCTTTCTACCTTAGGTGTTAATTACTGCTTAGAATAAATTAAAAGAAAAATGCACAGCCTAAAGAAATATATGATCAAGATTACAAGAACAAAAATGATAACATTTATAATTTGAAGTTTATATTCCAAATGCCGCCTTCTTAATGGGGAACATATATTCACCATTATGGAATTATACAAGACAAGCATTTTTGTTCATTTATGAAAAAACAATCAGAATTGATGATAACTTCAGTTTATAAGTACATGCAACAAAGAAGATATTATAATCCATTATATAGAACGCTGGTTACTAGATCTCAATTCATAATTTTTTCTTTTAAAAGACACCAATTCCTGCAAAGATATGATACACAGTTGATCTAGCATTCACTTGTCTGTTATTACATGTATACAAATTTTATTTAAATATTATTGTACATTTTTTATAAATAAAATTATTATTTTATTATTGTACCTTGTATTGTGAGATAATTCCATACATATCATTTATATCAAATTAAATAAGTGCCATGTAATGGCCAGTGTATATATATATATATATATATATATATAAGTTTTATAAAATATTACATTTTATAAAATAATTTTACTTAAATATTAAAATTTTGAAATTGTATATTTATAGATATTATTTTATTTATAATATAGTGAAATATTTATTTATTAAATTAATTGGTGGAAATAATTTTTTTTAATAATGAATTAACATAAACTTATTACAATTACAATAGTATGTAGCCTTTAGACAAATACTAATAAAACAGGGTTAATCTAAAATCCAAATCATTTATATGTAGAAAGAAAATAAAATTATAAATTCTATAAATATAATAAAAATTATTTACTGATATAAAACATAATAACAAAAATATGATTACCATTAATTTTTAAAACGATTACAATAGCTTATACTAATTGAAACATTTTCTAAAACTTTATTCTTAGTTCTATTTTCTCAACTCCTATAAAAACTCTTGTTTTACAAATAAAAACAAAAACATGTCATTGAATGGTCCTTATGCGAAGACCTTTATTGCTGGAAAAATCTTTTACCCACAAAGCTTTAAGAAACGCTGCAAAATAAAAACAAACCAAAAGCACTAAAGAAAATTAGAATTTTATAAACAAAACCTAAAATCTCACAAATTCATCTATATCTATGGAAAAAACTATCTAAAAAATTTGAAAATATTGCAATAAAAACATAAAAAATAATTTGTAATTACCGTGAGCAATCTGTGTTGGGGGAAACAGGAACGGGAAGATTGACTTTGCAAAACTTAGGAAGAAGTCTGGCATTGTTCCAATTGATACCATAAAATCTGCCCTGCTGCAAAATACAAGTGCATGCGCTTTGCCTTGCTTCTCTCCCTCTGATTGCTGCATTCAAGTTCCTAACTTCATTGCAACACAGAGAAGATGGACGCCCTCCTCGCCCTCTCAAATAAGGTAAACATGGCAGCAGATCCACACTCAGAATTCCACAGGGTATGGCTAAACATGAACTTGTATAGAATGCTATCAACATCATCAAAACAAGCAATACTGATTTTGCCATTCTGAAGAAAATGGTAAATGAAAATGCAAGAGAAATGAATATATGTGAAGCTCAGTGCCAAAAGAAATGAAAATAAAAATGTGTGAATTTCATATGATTGGAATGAGTTTATATAGATTCTATCATGTACTTTAATTGAAATAAAAATTAATTTAATCTTATAGTTCATATATTTTCTCAACTTAATCTTATGTTATAAATCTCAAAATGTATACATGTTTGCATAAAACTAGTTATTATAATTGAAAACCTATTGTAAAGATCACCATAATACAACAATTCATCAAAAACAATGTATCCAACAACAAGACATCTACTCCATGCAATAACAATATGGAAATTAACTTTAAAAAGAATATTGATACTTACGAGATCATAGTTTAATTTTAATTTATAAATTTAAAATATTATAATATTATTTAAATTTTATGTGAAACTGTTGCTTATTATTGAAATTGAGAGTAAACAGAATCATGAACATAATATTTCTCAAAAAACAATCTATTCAATTTCATAAAAAAGATATGTACTAAATAATTTGAAAATCAACAAAAACTTAAGTTTTATTATTAATAAAATATTAATTATCTTTTAAACACTATCTTTTTATAAATATAGTTGTTTTGCTCAACATCATCACAACGCAACATTTTACTTAAAAGACTATAAATTTTATTATTAATAGTAATTTATTTTTAAATAATTATACAATATAAATAAATTTAAATAATTAAAAGTTTGAAACATGCATTCACATTGTATTTTTTTTGCATATAGCGCATGTTCTTCAATCTCGACTATAAAGACAACTATGCTATCAATTATAATATTTAATAATAATATAAAGAAAGCAAGTTGATTTATTTGGAATATTTTATTATAATAAGTTTTAATAATTTTCATTTAATTTTTTAACTTGTAGTAAATTTGACATATTTATGCCCAACGCTACCTATACTTGAGTTATCCAACCTCAAATTCAATGTAGAGTGAAAATTGTTTCAAACGCAATGCAAGACGATACAATGAATTGTAACAGTAGAAATCCTTTTTTTTTTATTGGTTGATTTTCTGAATTTTTTGATTGTCTCATTAATTTTGGGTGCATGTTTTCTTCTATAGGGTGGGAATGGAAATTGAAATTTTGAGGGAAAAATTGTAATTGCTCCAAAAGTTGTCGGTTTGGTTGGAAAATTGTAAATCCTTCCCATTAATCGATTTTTATCTCCACTTTTAATTATTCTTTGACATTTGCTCTTGTTTTGATATTTATTAATTGTTATTTTCACTTTTAACTATTGTTTTTCTTTTTATTTATTTGTTTAAAAACATAATTACTTGTGATCTCCAATTAGCTCAATGTTGTGATATCTATTTATTTAACTTTTGATTCTTAAAATTGATTTAAATTTAAAATTTAAATTTATTTGAATTTTTTTAATATATTTTTATATTAGTTTAATTTATTCTTTAAATATTGTTTTTTCAGTTTCTATAATTTATTTAGGCAATAGAATATTTGATAGAGACATTGTTATTTTTTCATATTATCTTTTTGTATTTCTCTTTTAATTTTTCATAATAGATTTTTTGATTAGGTTTTTTTAAATGATTTTTTTCTTAAATTGAATTTAAATAAATAATATTTATTAATTTATTTAAAAGATTTTAGTAAATATTATATTATTTAAATTAAAAATTATTAATAATTTAATTTGTTCATATAAGATTATATTTTAAATCTCCACTTTTAACTATTGTTTTTATTTTGCTATTTATTTAAAAAAAAATTCACTTCATTAGCTTATGTCATGTCGTGATATTTATTTAAAATGTCCATTTTTAACTATTATTTTTCTTTTGTGATCTCTATTTATTTAACTTTTACTTTTAAAAATTGATTTAGGTTTTATTTTTTAAAATTTTAAAATTTATTATTTTTATACTGGTTTATTTTTTTCTTTAAATATTATTTTTTAGTTTCTATAATTTATTTAGTTATTAGAAATGTTATTTTTTCATAATATTATTATTTATTTGTCTTATTAATTTTTCATAATAAATTTTTTGATAGGGTTTTTAAATTTTTTTTTCATATTTGATAAATTGAATTTAAATAAATAATATTTAATAATCTATTTAAAATATTTTAATAAATATAATATTATTTAAATTGAAAATTACTAATAATCTAATTTGTTCATATAAGATTATATTAAAAAAATATTAAAGCTTGCAACTGGTAGTTGATATTTGTATGTAAAATTATAATTATAGGGGACGGCCTTCTACTTTAGTTTTCATCAAGCCTTTCAAGTAAATCTAAGTGGTGGAGGTTACATAATTAATTCAATTATTTTGAATTTAAATTCGTTAAATTTTTATGAAATTAAATATTTTAAATTGATATTTACATTTAAATTAATTTTAAGTATATTTAAGATTTTAAAAATTTAGTATTTTTTATTTATTGTTTCTAATTTAATTTTTATTTATTGTTTTGTATTAACAATTTTAATAAATATAGCAATGGAGAAAATATTTTAAGTATTTATATATTTTTCAAGAATTTTTGTATGAATTTTTTATTATTATTATTTATATGAAAGGATTATTTCTATATTTTACTTGTTTGTGAAATAAAAAATAAAATAATCTTATTAATATATTAAAACTATAAAATTAATTAAAGATTTAAAATTTCATTCTTGCTTTGTGATGCCTTATGCAAAAGTGATTGATGTAAATAAATTATTTTAATATAATTAAATAAATGGTTAAATTAGTTTATTTAATGCATTTATTGCTTTAGCTATGTTATTATATGTAACTACACTTGATCATGCGTTTTACTGTGTAGGATTTATATCCCTAGTAGTGACACATGGAGTTAGGGATTTAATTGTTCATATCTAGCCATGTCATCCCTATATGGTCAACATATCATATTTAAATTGTTTAAATTAAAGCTTTTGGTGATTTATTAAATCTAAACTCATTTTCATTATGTGATTAGACCTGTAAGCATGTTTATTCATTTAGAAGTTCACATTTGTCGCAAAAGTTATTAAGAAATTTTGTAATTTTGGTTTAGGAGAATTTTGGGTGTTATTTTATTCCTAGCAGCTTTGTCATAGATGAATTCCAATTACTTGGAATAACCAATTTTTGTTTGGGTTGATTAGGGTTTAACTATGTTACTTGGTTATTTACCCTAATCCATTATTTATTCAAAAAGTGAATAAGTATCCAAAAGGAATTTCATTCCTAACCCTAACTTTTGGAAAATAGAATTTGAGAGCAAATTTCCAAATCATCTTCTATAGGATTGCATTTTTTTTGCTACAGGAGTTATGAGTGTGGAACTTCATGAGATCAGTCTTGTTGGATCTATGTCAAGGAGACCTTGGATTACTATGACTTTTGCTAGATTTTGCAAGATATTTATTTTATTGTGTTGATCCTTGTTTTTTCCCTTTTGGCTATCAAGTAGGGCTCTCCTATTGTTATGTTTCAACTCTGTTTCTGCTTTTGTTTCTAGTAGTTGTATTTGAGGAAGTTGAGAACCAGGGTTCCCTTCATTTTTGATTTCTACTTTTTCCTCGTTGGTTGGGTATGAACATTTCCCTGATTTTTGGGATAAGGGTTTGAGGTTTTGCACCGATATGCTGGTCGTTTTTGTATACAGTGTCCGAATCTAGTTTTTATTGGATTTTTCTAGCTTATTCATCTTTGGAGTGAATGAGTTTTATTTTTGTTGATTTTTGTCAATGTTGGTTTTTTGGAGGTTTTCACCTTGATTTGTATGCTACCTAATTTTTTTGAGTTTTCTTGGTATGACGTTGGTCTTGGAATTGGATTATTCATAGGATGTCATTTCAACCATTGTTGCACTTTTATGTTGTATTGGGATGCATTCCACATCCGCACTCGCAAGCTTGTACTCAATTGAGTGTGTTTTTTCTTGTGTTGTCATCCAACCCTTATTTTTTGATCTTTGTGATGGTGGTGCACCACACACAAGCACACGCATGTACATTTTTTGGGTGCTTGTGAGGCCCATACTCTCAGTTGTATTTGGTGTAGTTATGTTCATTGGGGTTGCGTTGAGAATATGCATGCCTATAGGAACTCATCATATGTTGAGCATGGGTATTTAGGGTAGCATGGAGGGGCTTCCCTCATGGCCTGGTGACTATTTCATAGAGGGTTGGCATGAAGAAGTTCTAAACAAGTGATAATTAACTAATTTATTGGGTAATACATTTAAGATAATAAAATGTTATGCAAGCACCTAGTTAAGTCTAAAGACATAGGATGTGCACCTCCCAAGAGGATTTGATGCTACCAATATTAACTTGGGTAACCCAATGCCATCCTACTTACCCTCCAATGAGTCCCTAGATAGTGAACAAAAGAGTGTCTAAACATGATCTACTCCACTTGTATTGTCTCATGATCTTGGCTTCAATCATCTTTATTATATGGTGTGAGTGTTATCTATTGATGTTTGATTTATGTGTGTTTGTGGTAGGATAATTATCTCCATCAAAATGACAAGAGTGTACCTATGAGTTCCATGTGGTTGGGAGGCATTGCTACCTATACCATTGTTGAGGACTAATATACACAGATAGTCTATTATTCCAATGTGATTGGTGCTTTATATTTCACTTGGTATTTCAGGTTTCTAGAGTATGTTCCTTTATGATTTATGCTTTAATTGAAATGCTTGGATGTCATGCTTAGATGATTCTAGTTATTTAATGCATTCCTTTATTATGATGTTACCATATGGTTAGATGATGTGATTTACACTTAGTTGAAATATCTATTACTTTATTGGATTAGCATGTTAGATCTTCTTGTTCTTAAGATTTTATTATGTTGTAGTAGGGATGCAAGCTATTATGTTATTATGTTACTATGCTATTATACTTTTGTATAAGGCATCATGAAGCAAGAATGAAATAAGGCATAATAAAATAATGTGTGAAGAGAGCTCTAGTTAAGGAGAAATTTAAGATTTTAGGAGTAGATCTTCTTGATGCTCGTAGCATTGTTGATTGGCGTAGTTCAACATTATCACAAGGGGGACTCTTGATCCAACAATATGTAGGTTCTTTTGGTTGGTTGAGGAAGAATCCATAGGTGATAGATCAAATTGTGGTACTGTTAGAGATTCATAAAAAATGCATTCATTCTAGAGCTTTGATTCTAGTACGTGGACCATTTGGACACAACAACTAGCTTGATTTTGTCCTATTTTTTTAGTACAATTGGGATCACAATGAGTCGAGTGAGTGGGTGGACACATGGGCTCCACATTATATTACTCCATTGTCTATCATACCCTCTATCATAAATGATGACATGGAAATTTCACTTGAGCATAACCATCTATTGGATCTTCTTCAGCAAGGACATATCTTTGCATTGGTTGTACCATAGGAGAATGATGAGAAATCAGATTATTTGTTAACACATTGTGTAAAAGGTAAACAAAATCTTGCACAACTGATCACATATAATGATGGATTCACATATCCTACTAGTTTAGTTGTTTTTGCTAGAACATGGTTGTAGACATACATGCTTAGAAGGAATATAATTCACGCATTCAAAGACTATCAGAAGCACAAAACAATTCTCATATATTCATATCTTATGATAGAAGAAAATGTGAAGTTGTTGAAGCATCAAGGAAGACCAAAACTAAAACAAATTTTCACTATTACTAATGTTGATCATGAAGCCCTATTGGAGACCCTAAAACAGAGAGAGGACCCTATAGGAACACTCGACTAGGTATATTTACTTCTTATGTTCTTTTATTCATAATGATTCATTGAACCAATGATATAATCTTGTTTAATATGGTTATTTACTAATATTTTTATGATATTGGAATGTAGGTACATCATGAAGAGTAGCCATGCATAAAGATAAATTAACCTAAATAAGGAGCAGAATGAAGAAAAATCTATTCAATTTTTGACACTAAAATTTTTGGTAGTTGTGTATTGATGTAATAATGATGAAATACTTGAGATATTATAAATGTAAACTTGTTGATTTAATTTAAGAAAAAAAGATGTTTATACTTAATGTGATTTATGGGGAGGGACCTAAAAAACGATGATTTTAATTAATATTAACACTAAACTTTGAAACCACTAAACTTGGCATTGAATCATCAATGACATTAGCTCTGGATGGGTGGGTGAACCCTAGTGAAAACTTTTTTCCAGCCATGGAGAGCCTCCATTGTTCACGGTCACCTCGTACTGAAGAGTCTCCAAGGTGCTCTAAGTGCATTTGGAGGTCAATCTTTCAAGGGTTGTAACTTGGAGCTTGTGGTGGCTACTAGTGAAACATCAAATGCTACAAGATGGTCATGCTGAGGCCTACAATAACCTATCTCATTTCTAAGATATCACATTTTGTTTGGATTTGACACAATGATATTGCTTGATGCCAAAACTTATAGTGTGTCTTAGTTAATAGATGCATCACTGTGTAACTTTGAAACCACTGATCTTGGCATCAAATTGTCAATTATGTTAGCTTTGGATGGGTGAGTGAACCCTAGTGATACCCTTTTTTTGGCCATAGAGAGCCTCCAATGTTCGCAGCCACCCCATACCAAGGAGTCTCCAAGGTGCTCTAAGTGCATTTGGAGGTCGATCTTTTGAGGGTCATAACTCAAAGCTCATGGGGGTTATTGATGAAACATCAAATTCTACAGGATGGTCATTTCAAGACTGAAAATAATATATCTCATTTCCAAGAGATCACATTCTATTTGGATTCAGCTCAACAATCTTGCTCAATGCCAAAACTTGCAGTGTGCCTTAGTTCATACGTGCATCACTACGTAACTTTGAAACCACTAATCTTGGCATCAAATTGTTAGTGACATTAGTTTGGGATGGGCAGGTGAACCATAGTGACACCGTTGTTCTAACCACAAAGAGCCTCCAATGTTTGCAGCAACCCCATACCGAAGAATCTCCAAGGTGCTCTAAGTGGGTTTGGGTTGGTGAACCATAGTGACATCTTAAGGGATTGCATAGATCATTTAAAATTAAACACATATGATATAATTTCAAATTACACATTGCATCAAAATTTGATAATAAAGGTTGTTAAAATGTTCTTCACAAATTATTACATTTGAATCGAATATAACAAACATGATCAAAATGAATGATATTCCATAAACATGAACAATATACACATGATTCACGATAAATTGAACAATATCATACTAAATTAATATGTATATCATTGTGCACATAAATGAAAAAATAAATCAAAACATATGTATCCATAGACAAATTACACACACACACACACACACACACACACACACACACACATATATATATATCAAAGTTCATGTATCCGTAGACAAATTATGGAAATATATATCAAAATACATAGATCCATATACAAAATGTGGCTGATTATGCCATCAAAATGTGTATAATATCAATGTTTCTGTATACAATATCACATATGCCATCTCAAAATGTCTCATGATGCATCCTATGCTACTAGTGGATGATCAAAATGTAGCCTTTTCATTGCATTAGGTGGATCAGATAACTCCTACATAAGCAAAAAAGGAAAACCCAAAGTTAGACTACTAAATTTATATGGTTCCATATATTAAACATTGAATTACTCAAATGCATAATTATCCTTTTTTTAATGAATATTTATAGTATTAAACTTTCATCTTAAATACCTCTCTCTTCGATCTCCTATGCCATTTAGGAGTCCTCTCATATGTCAAGATGCCTGGAACCTAGTTGGTTGTGGCCTCTATATGTTCAAGTATGATTGTTAGATGGATCTAGAACTTAAACTATAACATTATAATTCATAGCATACTAAATTTATAACATATGATCAAGAATTCAAACTACAACTTACCTCTGTCAACTCCTCTAGATATAATGGTTGCGTGAGCAAATTTACAAAACTTTGACATCTATCCTAATGTGCACTAGGTGTTTCCTATGAGATACAAAAGTCTAGTTGTTAATATCACAGAAATAAGTTTTGAATTTTTTTAATGAAAATAAGGAAAATAAAAAATAAATGATACTTATAAAGTTATACATACGATGGAGCTCTTGCTGCAAATGGAAATGGCAGAGGGTCTACGATGTCAAATCTGCCTGAATTCATCACCAGTAGCCATGCCTTGTACAATTTAAAAAATGTAATTAAATTTAATTACTATAAACATAATACAATAATACATTGATATTTAATCACTTTAAAAACACCTAATTACCTTTCCCTTGTCAATGGGTTGTGCCTCACCCCCACACTCTACCCCCAACTAACAAGTGATACCTGCAAGAGAAAGAAATATTAGAAATGATATATGCTCCATTGCAAAATTAAAAAACAATGACAACACAACATAATGTACCTTAGATGTGTCAAGGCTAAATTAAATAGCTGAGAGAGTGACATCATCAACTTGTCCCAGCTCCTCCTCAGTCACCGACTAAACATGAATGAAGATCACAAACATGTATAATTTAGTATTGGTTAAAATTACTCTATTATAAAGATTAACTTTAAATCACACATTTCATAACAAAAAAATGTATGCATGTATCGAGAAAGTAGGATCCCATGTCCTTCCGTTCTCATGTTAGGGTGTGTAGTCTCTATATGTGCATTTGGTGTATCCTCCTCCTCAAATACAAACTGATACTCAAAAAGATCACCTATGGGACCTGGATAAATATTCTTGCATGTTATGTAAGTATGGGGCACACAAACATGTGATGATCTTGTCGATGATGAATTCGCACCAACATCATGAACACAAGGAGGAAACAAAGACTTAGCCTGGGATATCAATAGGCTAATCAATCTATGGAGAACTCTAATAGTCTGAGAGCTTGCCTCTGTAATGATATCAAGATGCTACATTGGAGGAGGGGGCAAACATTAGTAGGGGGACAAAAGTGCTAGCTTTCTTCCACTGGGAAAATGGTCTATCCTAAGGAGCTCCTCCTCCTACACCCATGTTGGGCCTCATGCTATAGTAGTTCACCTTGAGGTGTAACACAAATTCAATATACATTTTTTTAATGAAATAGAATGGCACCTCTAAATTTTTGTGTGGAGGTTTGTCAAAAACCATCCACCAACGATCCCAAAAGTTCACATGCATAGTCTCATTTGTGCACCATTTAATTGATAATTTGGGATTTGTGTGTTCTACTAGTTTACCATTTTTTGGGTCCATAAAAAGGTTAACTATATCATCTTTAGTTATATTTAGAGCTACAACCTCATCATAGTCCAACCCGTCATCAAACATGGCATGCATTTGGTCATGCTAGTGAAGAGTGACATTTTTTTCATTGGTAAGTGTTTGAGTATTATCCACTATGGTGTTTAACATGGATGACATGGGAGCCAATGCAGGTATATTATTATATTTGGTTTGCAAAACCCTTAGTTCGGCAAGATTTTCAAATATCAAATCTTCAATTCAAGGGGGGTTTTGAGGGGGTAGGGTATCGTTTAGTGGACGATTTTGAGGGGGTACTGGATCATTTGGTGGAGGGTTACAAGAAACATTGTTTCCTAGCTTAGTGTCATTAATTGGGTCATCCATACCTATTAAATTACAAGACATAATTTCTATTAAAAAAACCTAAATTTCAACAATTTCTATTAAAAAAAACCTAATTTTTAACAAATTCTATTTTGAAATAACTAATTTATATTAAAATTCATTCAAATCATTAAAAATAAAATTACCTGTATCTGATACCAATTCCTATGTCCAATACCTAAAATGGAGCAACTCAAACAAATAAACAAAAAAAACCAAAATTGAAATGCCAAAAATTGCTCTTGGGATTTTTTTAAAAATTCTATGTCACAGGTTTTGGGTATCTAATTTCATACCCAATATTATATTGGACACCTGATAACTGATCAGATACCTGAACAGGATTGGCTCAAACTTTTTTTCTTTGGTATCAGGATGGGTGGAAAAAAGTCAAAGTGGATTTTGAAACGCTTTTAGACGTTTTCAAACTCCACTTTTTTCACATCACCTGGCACACTATGATCATGCACATACCTAGATATACATTGAGACATTCATCATCTTCTTCATTGATCCACATTTACATACATGGTTCCATGATGTGGTTTTTTCTAGATCCATTATGATTATGGAGATATCCTACATCTTGCATAAAGAATTAAACATCTACAACATACAACACAAAAAATCCTTACTGACAATGATTTCTACAATCAAGGTGAGTGCTTACATTTATCTTGTTTCCTTTACATAGATTCATATTTCAATTTTAAGGTTGATTTCTCAATCTAGGGCTAACCAAGGCAATCTCTCCCCCACCCAAAAACAAAAAAAAAAGTTTACTATGAGTATAGATACATTGGAAAATTTATATTTGTAGATCTAGAAATAACTCCCCAAGACCCTTTAGGAATACTTGGCTCAACCTAGTTATAGGGTTCCAAGAAGATGGTGAATTTGTAGATTGGTGTCCAAACATTTTTCCTCTAGGTCAACCTATTCTTGGAGCCTTGGTAGGAAAACCCATTTATGGATTTTTTTCATGGTTTTCTATTTTATTTGAGGTATGCAAGTGAAATTTCAAAACTCTACCCAGATTCACATTTTTAAGAGAAAAAAGTCACCTTTCTCTACATATTTTAAGGGGAGTACTCTATCAATCATTTCAGTTTATAGTTTTAAACATTATTACACATATTAATTGGGTTTATTGCATTCATTTAGCATCTATATCTACATCACATATCTCATTTAGTCAATTAGTTCATCATTCACATATCACACATAGGAAAAAAAAGGGTATTTTCTTGCATCATATTCCTTTCCACAATTCAAAATTTGGTATTGGAATCCCTTCCTCTATTTGGGTGTTCCTAATCTAATTTGAATTCAACAAAGGGGTTTTTCATGAAAATTCAACATAATAATGTTTTTGCATGAAAAGTCGAGGCCTATGGCCTATTTTACCCCCTTCCATTTTTCACCAAAATAATTATCATTATTTCTTTGATGGTCATTATTTTCATTGGTACTTTTATTTCCTTGATTTTGGTCAATGTTTTGATTAAGTAAAAACATGTTTTAGAGGACCCAGAACCTTTACAACAACAGAGTTCTAGAGAGAAGTAGGAGAAAAGAACAACAGAGAAAAGAAACCAAGAACAAACATGAAATAGAGCTCAGACAACAAAAGGAGGTCACAGAGGATAGTGCTAGAAAAGATAGCAAAAGTCCAACAAAGGAACATCAACCTTCTAGCTAAGGAGTATTGATTAGATTCATAGCTTGGTCCACTAGAGAATGCATGGTTTCAACAATAGCTTTCACCTTATCTTTCCTACTAGTTTCCTCGATCTTCTTCAAATGGGCCCGAGTATGCATACTAGGTCCTTGAGAATCAACCCACAGGGGAGAATACTGGCCTTTATCTACCTCATTCTTCTTGAGAAAATTTATTACTTTATCCACCATTTTCTTAAGCTACTCATCCATGTTTCCCAACCTGGTTTCAAGTTTAGACACCTTCCCTTGGATAGTGCTAATGTCCTTGTCCATAACCCTTTGCTTAGCTTCCAACACATGAATCTTATGCATAAGATTTTTCACTTCTTCAATGTTTCCTATGACCTTCAAGAGCTTTTCAATATGTTGTCCTAAGGTTCTTTCCCTTCTAGCCATTTTGGCAAATTGCTCCATTTCCTTGTTCAACAAAAACATTTTATGCTTTAAGATGCCAATGTCTTTCTAAATAGAGCCAGGGTTGCCAAACAAGCTTTTAGGAGACCCTAGCCCACTGCTTGCATAATCAACCCCATCAGATTTAGACCCCTACTCATCATCCTTGGCATAGTCAGAATCCTCTTTAACCTTTTTAACATTTTTATTATCCTATCACCACACAGACTTCATTTTCCTCTCCAAGAGTTGAGCCAGAGGGTCATCATCAGAATGAGGAGAGGCCCTCTCATTATGATGACCCTTGTCCTTACCTTTGCTGCCTCCCCTATTTTTGATGTGCTCTCTAACAATTTCTTCAACAAAATCACTCTCCCACTCCTGGTCAGAGTCCTCCTTCTCAGAATTATTTTTCCTTTTCTTATTGCTACCACTCGAACCTCTTTTTGGGCTCAACAGACCTCCTTCAGCCTCATATTGCGTATCAAAGTCATATCCATTTTCTTGAATGCCCCCTTCAGTGTCATGATCTCCCCTTTTAAAGTTCCTAGGTTTCGAGAACTTTTTAGATTTGAGCACATTCATGATCAAAACCATAAGCCCTTCATGGCAGACATGTTCTCTAGTTGGGTCACGTTGAATAACTTGGGTAGAGATGGCAAGAGATTGCAATAGGTAGGAAGGAAAATTCACCCTAATATTATGGTGAAAATGGTTTGCCAACACACAGTGGTAACCATACAACTTTGTGTATCTGCCATCCAAAGTCAAATATTCGATAATGAAAAAGAAAACAAACCGCCACCGACGAGACACAGAAGCCGGATTGAAGTAAGAATTACCTATCTTAACCAAGCGATTTCTTTCCGGTTCAATCTCAACAAAGTCATGAATTGTGTTGTCCGATATCTTCCTTTCCCTGTAGAAATTCATCCTGTCCAAATCCAAATTAGTAGCCTCTGCGATGGTATCTTCCATAGACTCCATCCTCTAATTCCCAACCAAAATTGAGCCATCCTTCTATGATTTTACAAAGTTGTTTGTGATTGCTAGGTTATTTCCTTTTAGTCTCTCCATGTAACTAGTAAAATTGCCATGCCTAAGGATATCCCAAACCTTTGGTTTGTTCTTCCATTCCGCACAGCTGGGTAGTTCAACCCATTTCCTCTTTCCTCCCATTGTCTCTGCAATAGAAGCATTGGTATGCTCAAACTTAAAAACTCCAAACACTCTACAATTAGAAGCACTAGTTTGCTCACATTGAAAAACCCCAAACACTCTGCACTCACCAAAACCTAAACATGGATAGAAAGAAGTAACCCATAATCCATGTGAGCTACCCACATTTCCAAAAATAATTGCCCACCTCACTTCAAAGAAGTAAAAATCATAATTCCTTGACAACATCATTATTAAGAAATTTTTTCTAGGATATCCATTTTTCATGCTTCACATGCTCGTGGCCATCAGCAAGTAAAGTGTCAAATGAATCCCATATTGTTTTTTGATCATTACAACATGCCACATTTGAAGCCCAATCGGCTAAGCCATTTGCTTCCCTATAATTATGGGATATAATGCAATTTTGAAACGAATTAATAATATGGCCTACCTTAGAAATAATATTGCTTATAGTCCATGAAGGTGGGTAAATTTTCTTTGAGAAGTTTATGATATTAAGGGAATCACCTTCAATCCAAATGTTCCTCAAATTCAAATCTTTGCCAAAAATAAGACCATAAAGAGCAGCAGAGGCTTCTAGCACATGATTGGTTTGACACCCCAAAGGTATAGCCATACCACCAACAAAATCACCATTAGAATTTCTAATCACCACTCCACAACCCACAATGCCTAGGTTCCCTTTCGAGGCCCCATCAAAATTTAGCTTGAACTAGTTGTTTGGAGGACAATCCCATCTAGCACTTTCCCTTGGGTTAGGATCCTTTGTATTCAATATCAGACTCCTAATATTCCAATTATTAATCACCCCCACATCCCATTCATTAGAAGGTTGCTGTCCCTTACTACAAATTTTGATATTTTCATGCAGAAGGACCTTGATTTTATGGAAAACCTGAATAGGATTGGATTCCACCCCTTTGAATATCCTGTCATTGTGAACATCTTTCCAAACACCCCAACAAAGATAAGGAAGTATAAATTCCCACAATTTAATAATTAGAGGGTTCTTAGAAGGATCTTTCCAAGAAGAAAAGAACAGTTGGATTCGTCATCATTTTTACAAAGAACACATCGATTAACAATGAAAAATCCCCTCTTTTTAAGATTATCAAGAGTTAATATTTTGTTTTGCAAGAGAATCCAAAAAAAGATATTAATTTTAGGAGTCATACCTTTCACCCAAGCCATAGCCCAATAGGGAACGTCATGATCCTCAAAAGAATTATCATAAGTTGACCCAATAGAATACACACCACTAAGATCCTTTTTCCAAATTAAAACATCCTCTTTATGATTTAGACAACAAGCATTCAAGCATTTTGCAAGCTCAGCCAAATTCAGATCCACCTTAAGAAGATTCACCCATGAATTAGCCTTCTAGTAATCGCTAACCAAAGTACCAAATTGAGTCTTTCATTGCTCCATAAACCCATTCCACCTTGGGTCTTCACAAAGGGGATAATCCAAAATCCAAATATCTTCCCAAAAAAAGATTTTCAAACCATTTCCAGCCTTCCATTTAACTCCTTTCCTTAAAATGTGTTTAAATTTCTAAGCATTCTTCCATATCTGAGATCCCCCTTGATCAGAATCAGAAAAAAAGAAGTTTTGAAAATAAGAGTTTTCCCAATTATATTTGTGATCCTAGATATTCCTCCATTCCCCCTCTTCCTTATACCATCTCCAAAGAAATTTAGCCAATAAAAGTTCATTCATAAAAGAAATCCTCTGAAGCCCAAGCCCTCCCTTCCCCTTGAGAATGCAAACATTTTCCCAAGCAATAAGAGGAAGTCTCTTTTTGGTCTCCATACCTGTCCACAAGAAGGTTTACTATATTTTCTTAATAGAAAGTGCAAACTTTCTAGGAATTTTAAAGACACTCAAAGCATAGAGTGACACACTTTGAAGGATGGATTTCAAAACAATAACCTTTCCTGCCTAACTTAGGAGAGATCCCTTCCAGCCTGCAAGTTTCAAGTGAATCTTGTCAATTAGAGAGTTCCAAAAGCTATCAGGAGGAGATAAACCCAAAGGTAGCCCCAGATAAGTACCTGGAAAGGTTCCACTCTCACACCCAATAATCATTTTAATCTTTGATTGTCTAGCCTCACTAACATTGATAAAGTAAATCACACTTTTATTCCAATTAATGGTTTGGCCAGTAGCCTCCCCATAGTTAGGTAAAGCCTTTTTAATGTTCCTAGCATTACTCACTGAAGCCTCCCCCATGACAATAGAGTCATCCACAAATTGTTGATGTAAGCACACAAGAGGAGAGGAAGAAGGGCTGAGACCCACAAAGTCTCCTCTCTCAACCATATTATTTATAAATCTTCCCAAGCATTCAACCAAGATAATAAAAAGAATAGGAGAAATTGGGTCTCCCTGTCTAAGGCCCCTAGAAGCTTTAAAAAAGGAGGAAGGGGAACCATTAACAAGAACTGAAAAGGAAGCCAAAGAAATTAACATAGAGATAAGATCCCTGAATCTCTTATTAAAACTAAATGCTTCCAAACTCTTAAGAAGAAAGTTCTAGTCAACTCTACCATACGCTTTGGAGAGATCAAGCTTAAGTAGAAACCCTTCCTTCTTAGACACCACTAGAGAATGGATGTTTTCATGAACTAAAATAATAGAATCCAAAATCTACCTGCCAGGAACAAAACTATTTTGCTAACTAGAAATAATAGCTAGAAGAATGGAAAGAATTCTGAGAGTTAGAACTTTGGAAATAATCTTATAAAAATAATTACATAAGCTGATAGGCCTAAACTAATCTAGACTATCAGCACTTGGCTTCTTAGGAATAAGGGCAATGAAGGTCCCATTTAACTCTATTAGGATGCTTCTCAAGCCAAAAAATTCCTTAACACCATTACAAACATCCGAACCAATGATATGCCAATATTTATGAAAAAACAAGAGGGGAAAACCATCAGGACCAAGGGTCTTATTACCCTCAAAAGAAAAAATAGCCTTAGAGATCTCATCCAAAGATGGAATGGAAGTCAGGATAGAGTTTTGAGCTTCAGAGATGCAAGAAGGAATACTCTCCAGGAACATTTGTTGTTTTTCTAAATTTAGGTTTGTGTCACACTGCAACAAGTTGCCAAAGAACACCATTGCCTCCCTTTTAATGACATCTTCATTATTATTCAAACCATCAACTATCATAAGTTTGGATATTCTATTAGCCATCCTATGTTTCAAAGTTTTCATATGAAAGAACTTGGTATTTCTGTCACCTTCTTTAAGAAAAACCTTTCGGGAATGCTGTCTCCAAAAAGTTTCCTCCTTATAAATAAGATCATGAAGTTCAACCAGTTTAATACTCTCCTCTTCCCTAGAGACCATCTCATAACCATTGGCTTGAATCGTATTTTGAATTTCTTTAAGCTCCTCCAAAATCTTGTTTTTGTTCTAAAAAATATTACGAAAAGTAGTTTTATTCCAAATTTTAATGAGTCTCTTGACATTCTTCAATTTGGCCGCTACCCTAAACATAGTTGTACCCTAAACTTCAATGTTCCACCACTCCTGAATGAGGTTCTCCAAATTAGGATGAAGGGTCCACATTTTCTCAAATCTAAAAGGAAAATTCTTTTTAAAATTGATAGAGTCAGCAAAAAAGAAGATTGGGTAGTGATCAGAACCCACCTGAACCTGAGCAGTGAGAGAGCATTTATACTTTAGAATCCAGTCATTGTTGATAAGGGCACGGTCTAGCCTAACCTTAATAAGATCCTTACCAACTCTTCTATTCATCCAAGTGTACTCGATCCCATGTAAATCAAGATCATGAAGCATATGAGAGTCAATAAAGTTCATAAGATCTAATCTATTATCCAAAATGGTCTGATTGCCTCCCCTTTTTTCAGATTCCTTTAGCAGGGTATTAAAATTCCCAATCACCAACCACTTATCCTCTGCAAAAAAAATTCTCTGATAATTCTTTTCTTCCCATAGAGCCTTCCTCCCCCATTTGGTATTGGGAGCGTAAACATTAGCGGGGACCCAACTAAAGTTATCTTTAGAATTAACAAAATACACATTCATCATATTTCTACTTTGATAAATGAGATCCCCTCGAATCCATTTATTAGACTAGAAAACCGCCAATCCACCTGAAGCACCATTAGAGTCACTCCCAAAAATCTTTCCTCCCTTGAAAATAGAAAGGCATTCAACCTTATCCTTGAGCATCTTAGTTTCCTGAATGATAAAAATGTCAAGTCTATTATCCCTAATCATATTTTTTAAAATATCATGTTTCTGAGGATTATTTAACCCTCAGATATTCCAATCTTGAAATAATCTTCATAATTTAACAAAGTGTTTAGATTCAAGGATGGTTCTTTGACAACCATCAGCAATGCTCTTAATAGCCTTAGTTGTCCTTTTGTGCTGATTAGAAGGTCTACCAGCAGAAGATGGAGAAGACCCAACATCACCATTCTTGATAGTGGCACCACCATTCTTAGACAAACCAAACTGACTCGTTAAAGGCTTAGAATCAACTTTGGCTCCCTTCTTATTGTTTTTCACTAGGGCATAGTCCTCAATTTCTTTCTTCTTTCTGCCCCTAGATATTTTCCCAACTATTGTCCAATTAGTCTCAGAACTATCCTTTTCCAACATTGCTTCCTCAATGTGGGAAATAGTAAGAATGTCCTCAACCACTCCGCTGACAAAGGAATTATCCTTTAACATAGGAGCCTGGGGTAAAGCATCCTTGTGAGGACCATCTGAATCAAAAATCTTATCCTCTATTAATGGAATCTCTAAAGCTTCAAGAGTCCTCTGTGTGCAAACATTCTCAAGAACCGCTAGAGGATCTTGGGTAGGGGTAGCCATATCAACCATCATTTTTAAAGGTATAGCAACATTAACCTCCTTGGAGGGACCAGATAAGACACTATCCTCCCCAACTTGATTTCTCAAGTCAGTATTTTCCCCACTATCCTTAGAAAGAGCATACATTATTGGAATATCTTAGTGGAAAGCAACATCTGCTCCAACCACTGGATTCCTACAATAATCCTTATGATTTTGGTCCTTAGTAGGATCAAGCAGTTCAACTACTACCACAACAACCTCAATAGATAGGTCTTTCTTTTCAACCACTGGAGTGCTTTGGTTGACCAAATGAGCTTGGTCTTTTCGAGGAATAGGAACCACAGCTTCTGCCACTGCCTCTTTAGATAGGTCTTTCTTTACCCAAACTTTCTTACTCTTCTTAGCACTCCTTTTATCTTTTTCTTTCAATAAAGGAAATTCCTTAGCCTAGTGATCTACTTTCTTGCGGTGGAAGCATGTGAAAGGGATAGATTCATATTCAATCATTTTTTTCCCAAACACCAAGTTTAGATTTCAGAGCAATAGATTGCGGGAGATCTATCCCACGGGATACTCCAACACAAAAGTTGGAAAAGTTCAGTCTCCTCCTAGATACCGTCACCAGATCTAAAGAGAGAAGTTCCTTAGAGGTGTTGGCAATGCCCTTGAAAACATCTTCCACCCAAAACTCAAGAGGGAGACCATGAAGTTTCACCCATATAGGGGCTTGAATATTTGAGTCATCTAGAGAGTAAAGATTGGGGGCCCATCTCTGTAACAGGAGGGTATGCTTCCCCATAACCCAAGGATTGCTACACAGGATATTTCTCTTATCCTCATCAAAAGAGAAACAAAAAGAAAGAAAACCTTTGGCCATAGCAAAAATATCCACTTGACCCTTTAGACACCATTTTCTCCAAACAAAAGCACGAACATCTTCAATATTAGCTCGCGCTCCAATGAAGTGCCCTACCAGAGTGGAATTCATACAAGAGATGTTTTTATGAATAATTTGATTAGGAATTTCAGTAGAGAACTTAACTTTATCCTTTGCTAATATGTCTTTGACCGAAAGAAAAGAAGATTTTCTTGTAGGTCGAATCCCAAAAAAACTTGACCATTTTTTATTCTGCTTGGGCCCCCCTCCCACATTTGCCAAGAACTTGCCATCATCAACATCCCCAGATTTTCCATCCCCAGACTTGACAAGGGAATCCCTAGACTTCTCACCAAGTACAGGGGAATTCAAAATTTGATTCCCACCACTCCCACTCGCTGTCGTGCCAATAGATTAATTTTGGTCGATGTTAGTATTGCTTACTTTAATGCTATTATATGCAACATGAAAAGTGTCTTTCGAAGTACTTTTGTTGGTCTTTATTTACTTATTGTGTTCTTCTACTTGTTGATTGTTTTATTCTTCACCAAAGAATTGATAAGGCAAGAGAAGAGGTTGGTCTTCTTTATAAGGTATCTCTTGTCTAATGTATGTACAATGGGTGTTATTTTTTATATTAAATAAAGTATATTCATGAAATTTAAGCTTGAATTAACTCAGATTCAAAGATATTAATGAAAAAATATGATAAATCTCTCAAATTAATCTATCAAAAATATCTCATGTTTCTCTAACTTAGGATACTAAGGATTCTTTCAGATTTACAAGCAATCTTAAGAGATAATTCATACAATGAAATGAAAAGCTAAGCTAAATCAAAATGAAATGATGAGAAACTTGATTTAATTATGATTAACAATGCAAATTAAAACTAAATGGATCTCAAAATATTGAATTGAAATGTCTCTATTGTGGATGTAAATGATAAAGGATGGTTTTCTCTTAGATGACTTACTACTTATAGAATTTTCCCAAGGGTAGTGGGTAGAGTTAGGCTAACCAAGCTTAAAAGAGAGTTTAAAAATTAGAATAAAATGTTTACAAAAAGAGACAAGGCATGTTTCAAATATTTGTGTGAGGTGACAAGATCAACACTCAAGATTGCAAAATGAGGAGCCTGGTTTATTGTTTGGTATGGGTGGAGACAAAGATAGAATTGATCCATGATAGATTGATGATAAATGGGGCAATAATCTCTACACATGGAAGCTCATTACTAAAGGTGGGCTCCTGCCTTTCATGGAGTCCATAGAAGGTTTTGATGAGATGATGTCCATGCAACTAGTGATTACCTAGGATAGGAACATTACTATTAATGACATGACCTTTGAGAGAAACAAATAAGTTATAACCCAAGTTACAGGCCTATCTTTGGAGGGAAGAAAATGGAAGCATGTTACTAAGGTTGTAGACAAAATAATTATGAAATGGTTTCTTTGAAGGCCAACGAGGATCCACTTTTCATGAGAGGTGGTTTCGATAGAGAAAATATGTCAAGGTCAAGGAATGACATATTCTACCTAATCATGAAGTGTCTTACCTTGGAGGTCTGTTTCAATGTAAGTTATTACTACCATTTCTCTCTACTAAATCATTTCTGCTACCATGATGAGATTTCCTTTATGTTTTCTTACTTCATGATCTTGAAGCATCTATTATGGAGGTTAGAGAGTGTAGAGAGGAAGGAACCATTATACTATCCTTCACCAGGGGCTTATCTTTCGCATGTAAAACTTTCATTGGGCTATGTATTCCCCCTATAATATTGTTCTATCATAGGCTTGAGTGCCTAATACCTCCTTGTGGCTATGTCTGTCTACATTCCTAGTACCCATCTTGTTTCTTAGGACTCCTCTGGCCTCAAAATCAAGGATGCCCCCTCCTTACCATGTCGTTTTCCTAGTTAAACCCTAAACTAGAGCTAGTTGTTAATTTGAGAGAGGATGGGATGGAATTAACTGAAAGTAGGAGACGTTCTCACATAATTGTCTCAAATCCCAATAAGAAAAAAGAGTGGAAAAATAGGGGAGCTCGAAAGAGGTGGATTATGAGTCCGAGTCTAAAGGAAGTGGGGAGAAAGAGAAACATGCAAGGATAAAATAGAAATTTAGGAGGTTCCATTACATTGATGACGATTAAGTGGAAACTATGACTAATTCCCCCGAAAGATGGAGGAAGTTTCTCCAAATAAATATGTTTCTCATGTGTCAAATAGTTTTGAGTTTGGACAAGGTGGATCTCATATCTAAGAACGAGGCTCTATGTGCTAGTGATAACTCCCTGGAGCACCACTTCCCCTCTTAGGAAGCCGAAGGAGGACCCCCATGTTCCCCCCTACCCAACCCACCTCCCCTAGTCTAGGACCCCATCCCTATTAAGCTAAGATAAAGAACATATGGGTGGAGATGGAGAATCTAAAGAAGATTGTTTTAGAGTCAGACCTGAGATTCAACACCCTAGAAGACTTTGTTGTTAAATTCATGCATGATGCAACAACCACCCTCTCACTCTTGTAGTAGGAGAAGGTGGGGGGAAAAGCAAAGGAGGAGGCTGACAACTTCAAAAGGCTCTACAAGTTCCTTGTGGATGACTTGTTGGATGTATTGTTGTCAAAACCAAACCCCTGGAGGAGAAGAAGGAATGAGAATTCAACCTCATTTTGTGATGCTTACTTATTTTGTTAATTTTCTTCTTATTATAGGTAAGTTTTGGCCCTGTGTAGCTAATATGAATGTTTGGACTCTTATGACTATGGCTAATACTAGTAATAGTATAATTTCTACTATTTACTATTTTAGTACTATCTACTATTTTAGGTAGTTGCATAGTAATCCATTGATAGCGATATTGTCACTACTTTGTTCCTTTTGGGCCAACCACCCATTTTTGGCTTCTTTTAATATCAAAAACAAAATAGAATTAGTCAATTTAATTAAGCCATGTAAACCCCCCTTCATTGGGTTGAATTCTTGATTAACTATTTGATAAAATTGTACAATTAATTGAAACAATTACATAATTATTTGATATTTTGATTTATTAAATCCATTTGCCTTTTATTTTCAAATAATTAGGGTTGAATATTCTATTCATTTTCTTTAGATTTAGGTTTTCCAATTTAGAGTGTCTATAGTATATTTTTAAATTTGTGTATAAGAACACTTTAATTTTAAAATAATAATGGGTATAAAATAAAAAGATGTGATTATTTAAATTTAAAAATTATGTACAGATTTTGATGTGTGTGTGTGTATGTATATGTATATACATATATGTACATATATATGTATGTGTACATATATGTATGTATGTATGTTTGTATATTTGTATATGTATGTATATACATGTATATATGTATGTATATGTATATGTGAGATGCAAATATTAACAAAGCAAAAGAATAATAATACAAAATTTAATTTTTATGTATATATGTTAGAATAAAAATATTAGTAAGAAAATTAAATATCTAGAATAAAAGAATATATAATAAAAAATAAAAAAATATCTTCATATCTACATACAAATATATTTAGATAAATATAGAATAAAATATTCTATATTTAAAAAAATTAAAATTTTAAATAAACATATATATGGATATGAAAGAGAAGCAATAATAAATAGAACAATAAGAACAAGACTAAGGAAAGAAAGACCAAAAATAAATATGTTTAAATTTAAGTTAAACATATTTATATATTAAAAGAAAAGTAGTAATAATAATAAAAAATGAAATACTATAATAAAATATTAAAATATTGTAAATAAATATTAATAAATTCATTTAAAGTAAAATATATCTATTCAAGTAAAGAGAGACTATAACGTAACATATTTATTAATTGAAAACGGAAAACTATAAATAGATATTTATAAAGATATATGCATAACTAAAGAAAGACTATAACTTCACTTCTCTATAAATATACTTTAAATAAATAATGTCTATAAATATATAGTTTTTTCTTAAATTTATGGTGATCGAAGCTATTTGCTTCCTCACATTCTTCAATCTCCGGTCAAGTGTTCGAATCGCGTGAAGTGTTTGTAAATTACAAGGTTTAACAATTATGTTAATTATGTTTGGTTTCTTGTATTTAGAAGTTCTTTTTTGTAAATCATATTATCTCTTGATATTATTTTAATTATATCAGAAGGAACACACTATCTCGTGATTTGTATGCTAATTTATTTCTTTGTGCAATCTCTTTTATATCAGAAGCTTTACTTTTAAATTTCTTTAGTCTCAAAATCAATTTCTTGTTAACTATTTGTTTCTTTTTTACTTTCAGAAGTGCTTTCTTGAAATTGTTCCTTTTTAAAAATTTTTTTTTCAATAATTTAGAATTTTCTGACTGAATTTTTATTTTCAAATTACTGAACTTGGAAGTATTTTCTTTAGACAATTTTTAATCTTTTACATCTTTTCTCAATTTATGTTGTATTACCTTCAGATTTCCAAATGTTGTGTTGAAACAAGTTTTTTTTATTTCTACGATAATTCTAAATAACAATACAATTTTAGTTTACTTTCAGATTTCTATTTCTTAACTTACAAGTTCAGAAATTATAAAATTTAGACTTTCAACTTAATAATATTATAAGATCTCAAAATGCCTCCTCAATTGCAGAATGTTAAATATATACATTATTCTACAAAGACAAAGATTTGTAGTCAATTATGGGAAAATGAACCAAATTGATAACAGGTAGTAAATATCCTCTAAATCTCTAATCAGGCTTCACTTTCTAAATGAATCAAAATCGATTACTATGTAATTCACAATTTAAAAGATAGAAATCCCAGCAAAGATATTATGGGCCGTTGATATAGCTCTGTTACAATATATATAATTTTTTATTTATATCAATTTATCAATTAATAATTTTGTAAATTTCAATATTAAGCTTAGACTCTCAGATGATTCAATGCCCACCATTTGTATCAATTTAATTAAATATTAATATTTAGAAAAGAAATAAAATTATTATTTAAAAACAATACATGGTATAAAATATTATGATAGAGAAAAAAAAATTAAAACATAATAAAAGAAATATACTTGTCATTACTTTTCAAAGCTATTACAATAGTTTATATTAATTGAAATAATCTTTACAAATTTATTTTAAGTCTTTCTATTCTAAAAACTCTTATTGTAAAAAAATGTATGTCATAAAAAAAGCATAGCATGTCACTGAATGATCTTTATGTAAAGATCTTTATTGGTGAAAAAATCTTTTATCCAGAATCTTTAATTAACGCTGCAAAATTGAAACAAACCAAAAATTATAAAGATAATCAGAATTTTTATAAAAGAAAACTGAAAAGTTCTATAAATTTATCAGCATCTATGAAAAATGTTTACTAACAAATTTGAAAAAACTGAAAAAAAAAAAAAACATTAGAAACAATTATTAATTACCGTGAGCAATCTGTGTTTGGGGAAACAGGAACGGGAAGATTGACTTTGCAAAACTTAGGAAGAAGTCTGGCATTGTTCCAATTGATACCATAAAATCTGCCCTGCTGCAAAATACAAGTGCATGCGCTTTGCCTTGCTTCTCTCCCTCTGATTGCTGCATTCAAGTTCCTAACTTCATTGCAACACAGAGAAGATGGACGCCCTCCTCGCCCTCTCAAATAAGGTAAACATGGCAGCAGATCCACACTCAGAATTCCACAGGGTATGGCTAAACATGAACTTGTATAGAATGCTATCAACATCATCAAAACAAGCAATACTGATTTTGCCATTCTGAACAAAATGGTAAATGAAAATGCAAGAGAAATGAATATATGTGAAGCTCAGTGCCAAAAGAAATGAAAATAAAAATGTGTGAATTTCATGGTATAATAATGAGTTTATATAGATTCTATCATGTACTTTAATTGAAATAAAAATTAATTTAATCTTATAGTTCATATATTTTCTCAACTTAATCTTATGTTATAAATCTCAAAATGTATACATGTTTACACAAAACTAGCTATTATAATTGAAAACCTATTGTAAACATCACCATAATACAACAATTCTGTCAAAAATAATGTATCCAACAACAAGACATCTACTCCATGCAATAACAATATGGAAATTAACTTTAAACAGAATATTGATACTTACAAGATCATAGTTTTATTTCAATTTATAAATTCAAAATATTATAATATTATTTAAATTTTATATGAAATTGCTGCTTATTACTGAAAATGAGAGTAAACAGAATCATGAACATAATATTTCTCAAAAAAAAATCTATTCAATTTCATAAGAAAGATATGTACTATATTATTTGAAAATCAACAAAAACTTAAGTTTGACTATTAATAAAATATTAATTATCTTTTAAACACTATCTTTTTATAAATATAGTTGTTTTGCTCAACATCATCACAACGCAACATTTTACTTGAAAGACTGTAAATTTTATTATTAATAGCAATTTATTTTTAAATAATTATACAATATAAATAAATTTAAATAATTAAAAATTTGAAACATGCATTCACTTTGTATTTTTTTGCATATAGCGCGCGTTCTTCAATCTCAACGATAAAGACAACTATGCTATCAATTATAATATTTAATAATAATATAAAGAAAGCAAGTTGATTTATTTGGAATATTTTATTATAATAAGTTTTAATAATTTTCATTTAATTTTTTAACTTTCAGTAAATTGGACAGATTTATGCCCAACGCTACCTATACTTGAGTTATAGGTAGAGAGAAAATTGTTTCAAACTCAATGTAAGACGATACAATGAATTGTAACATAGAAAACCTTTTGTTTTTTATTGGTTGATTTTCTTGAGTTTTTTCTTTGTCTTGGGTGCATGTTTTCTTCTATAGGGTAGGAATGGAAATGTTTTCTTCTATAGGGTGGGAATGGAAATTGAATTTTTGAGGAAAAAGTTGTTCCATATAAGTTTTTAAATAATTTATTTTAATATTTAACAATTTACCATTCTTATAGTTACATATATAAAGAATAAGATTTTTTATTATTTGAGATAAAAAATACAGGTTAACCAACCCAAGTCAATAAATTTGGCTCAGTAATGATGGCTAATAATCCAGTTCACATTTTGAAGTTGGGTGGAACTACCCCGAGTCAACGATTCACACTATTTACTTTCCCAATTTATGTTTTGCCATTCCCTGTCTTAATGATATTAGATTTTCGCATAATGCTGATCCTTGTTGTTAAAACAATGGCACGATTGACTCAACTTTAGAAACAACTAGAATCATTATTTAATTTCTCCCTTTTAATGGTGCCCTGTTTATTATGTAGGCTGCCATATTTGTAGCATACAAAGATGGGTCACAAAATGAAGATAAAAAATACACTCTTTGATGACCGCTAATTATATTTTTAGAATCCAAATCCGTCGAATAAAGCCAACATTTCCAAAAGCTATAATATGAAAAAACAGCAACAGTCTACCAGCCACGTTGATTAATAATATGATTTACTAACAAAACACTTGTGTCTTAGATATTTTAGGCGGATTCAATTGTCACAACTTACTAAAAGGAAAAGGGAAAAGAGTATGTATGTTACTTTTAATTCTACACCATCAGAAAAAGACATTTTTTTGAATGATTCCACGTGGGTGCTTAGGTGAGAGGTCATCCACATAATTAACTTTATGATATGAAACAAATTTATAAGACAACTGGAGTGAGGGAGCATCTGAGCAACAATTGGTGTAATTCTTTATTCTTACACTGTTACGCTCGTTGGGCTTCTATAGTGGGGTCTACTGCCATTGCAATGTTACACCTCTCGGCATAACTAGCTAATATATACTCTATATGTAAAATACGCCAAGATGCATTGAGGCTTTGAATTCTTTTTAATACATATTAAAAGTGAATAATGAAAAAAATCAACGCCTCAATGCATCTTAGCGTATTTTACATATAGAGTATAGTAGTAGCTGCATCATGCATAACACATTGAATAATTAATTTATTATGTTTAAAATATAACTTTACAATTTATATCATCATTAGGTTTAGTATTAGGATTACTATTACTATATATTATTATTATAATAATTAGGGATAAGCTTTAGTGTTAATGTGTTTACGAGTGGAAATGTGCTTAGTGTTAATATTAAAGTTAGGGATAGTGTTAGGGTCACTAGACTTATATTATCATTACGGCTATAATTTATGTCATGATCGATATTAGTTGCTTGGGTTAGGATAAAAGATTATGTTAATAGAATGGTTAATGTTATCACTATATCTAGAGTTGGTGTTAGGGTTAAAGTTTAATAGTTAGGCTTGGGACTATGGCTAGAGTGTCTGTTTAAATCATGGTTTGTATTATGGTTAGGATTGAAATCTTGATTAGGTTTGAGATTATAGCTTAGGATTAGGATTATCTTCAAGTTTAGGATTTACATCATGGTTAGTATTATGGTTAAGATTTAGGTTTCAATTAGAGTAAGATTAGGGCTTAGAATTAAAGGATTTTCATTAGGGTTATGATTTACATTGCTTTTAGTATTAGTGTTAGAATTAGGATAAAGGTTTTAAGTTTATGGAATTGTTAGGGTCAATGTTGTATTTAGGATTATAATTTAGTATAATTTATGGGTTAATAGTTAGGTCAATGGTTAAGGATTTAGGATGAGGGTTTATCATATAGGTTTATGATTTAGCTCAAGATTAGGGTTTAGGGTTTAGAAATTATAATCAGGGCTTAGAAATAAATTTTAAGATCAAGTTTTATCTTTAGCATCCATGGTTATGGTTAAGGTTAAGGTTTGCATATGCATTTATAATGGTTTCTTAGTATGATGGTTGTAGTTGGGGTTAGGGTTACTATTAGGGATTAAAATTTATAAATATAGTTAGGATTTGAATTAATCAATTTTAGGATTATAGTTAGGTAAATGGTTTTAGGGTTAGTTTTTGAAATAAGTTTATAGTTAGGGTGTACATCATGGTTAGGGATAGGGATAGGGCTATCATAAGGCTTAGGGTTAGTGGTATTATGAGGATCAAGGTTATAATTATGGTTAGTAAAAGAATTATGATGAGGGTTAGGAGTAAGGGTATTTTCTAACTATGCTTTAGTTATGATTCAAATTGAGCTTTTGTTAGGATTCAAATTAGGGTATGGTTATCGTGAATGTTAGGGTTGGGTTAAAGGTTATGGTTAAAGTTTAGATTAAATTATAGTTAGGGTTAAAATAGGGATATATTAGTTTAATTAATGTTATGATTTAAGGAAAAGTAAGGTTAGAGTTAAGGTTAGCTTAGGATAAGGTGTAAATTAGAGAGAAAATATTTGATTTATAGTTAGGGTTGAAGATAACTTTAAAGTTGAGAGTTTGGTTATGGTTAGAGTTAATTTATTGTTAGGATTTTATTATACTTTGTGGGGGTGTTAATAGAGTTCAATTAGGGTAATAAATTATTTATATTACTCTTACGATAATGTTGAGGTTTAGGTTTCAAGTTGGGTTACATATCATTTTAAACAAGGTTCATGCTTCATGTATGTACATGTGTTTCTGTATGCATGTATCTCAAATGTAATATTATAATTTAAGATTAGGGCCAACTTGTTTTAATTTTATGTAAGTTAGGCCTCAATTAGGTTTTTAAATAGGGTTTTAGTGTAAGGGTTATAATTAGGCTCAATTTTAGGGTAAGATTTGGGGTTATGAAATTGTTAGGGTTTATATGAGTACAATTTAGCATTATATAGGGGTTAATATTAAGGTCCATGGTTAAGAATTTAGGATAAGGGTTTAGCATATAAGTTTATGATTTGGTTCAAGATTACGATTTAGGGTTCATCATTTATAATAAGGGTTTAGAAATTAAATTTTAAGACCAAGGTTTATCTTTAGGATCCATGCTTATAGTTAGGGTTAAGGTTTGTGTGTGTGTTTACAATGAATGGTTAGTATTATAATTGCAGTTATGATTAGGATTAATATTAGGGGTTTGAGTTTATAAATATGGTTAGGATTAAGATTTATCAATTGTAGGATTATGGTTAGGTAAAGGGTTTCATATTAGTTTTTGAAATAAGGTTATAGTTAGGACGAGGGTTATAATTATGGTTAGTGTAAGAATTATGATGAAGGTTAGGACTAAGGGTATGGTTCTAACCATGCTTTGGTTATGATTCAAATGGGGATTTTGTTAGGATTCAAATTAGGGTCTAGTTATCATGAATGTTAGGGTTGGGTTAAAGTCTATGGTTATGCTTCAGATTGAATTATAGTTAGGGTTAAAATACAAAATATTAGTCTAGTTAATGTTATGATCTAAGGAAAATTAAGGCTAGAGTTAAGGTTAGCTTAGGGTTAGGTGCAAATTAGAGGGAAAACTTTGATTTATAGTTAGGGTTGAAGATAACTTTAAAGTTAAGTGTTTGGTTATGGTTAGATTTAATTTATTATTAGGGTTTTATTATATTTAGGGAGAATATTAGAGTTCAATTAGGGTAATAAATTAATTATATTACTTTTAGGTTTAAGTTGAGGTTTGGGTTTCAAGTCGGGTTACATATCATTTAAAAGTAGGGTTATGTTTCAAGTATGTGCATGTGTTTATATATGCATGTATCTAAAACTTAATATTATAATTTAGGATTTAGGCTAACTTGTTTTAATTTTCTGTAAATTAAACTTCAATTAGGTTTTGAAATAGGGTTTTAATGCAAAGGTTATAGTTAGGCTCAATTTTAGGGTTATATTTAGGATTTAATTTATCAAGTGACCCTTTTTTATGTAAGATATAAAAAAAGGATTAAAATTTACTTAAGATCTACTAAAAAACCCTAATTTATTAGAGGTTAATGAAGCACTTATTATATTCTTACCAACTTTAATACTAACTTTTATATGGTAATATGATCTTTATATTTTTTAACATATTTAAACAATATTTTGGTTGCATTCAAATCAATTTAAAGTTTATGAACATTTCTTTTCCATTTTTAGTAACTTTTAAAGTAAAATTTTGATTGTAGTAGATTTTTTTACACCAAGATGCATCGAGGCATTGAATTTTTTAATGCATATTAAAAGTGAATGATGAAAAAATTCAACGCCTCAGTATATATTAGCTAGTAGCACACACAACATGCATAACAAAATTGAATAAGTTAAATTGATTAGGGTTAAAATTTTAAGATTACAAGTTATATCATGGTCACGATTATGATTTAGTGTTAAGGTTGGGTCAATGGTCATGGTTACGAGTAGAATTGTGGTTAAGGTTAGGGTTAAAATTATGAAATTATGGTATCACTTCAGATTAACATTTAGGGTTTATGATTAGTATTATGGTTGGGGTTATAATTTAGGGTTCATCTATATTTAATTATATAAAATATTTTTATTATATAAAATTCTACATAGTCAAAACTCAATAGCTAGGGTCATGATTTTAGCTATGGCTAGATTTAAAATAGGGATTATGATTTGCATTAGGATCATACTTATCATTAGGAATTGTATCACACTCCCTAATTCTCTACTTTTCTCTCCTTTCTCGAAACTCATATTTGTCTCCCACCCACCATCTCTTTCTCTCTCAAACCCTCCCCCTCCCCCCCCAACCCATCTTTCTCTAATTATCTCTCCACTTTTATTGCTCTTACCTCTCTCTCTCTCTCTCTCTCTCTCTCCCCACCCCCTCTTTCCAACCAACCCATCTCTCTATCTCACCCTCTCTCTCTAAACCCTCCTATGCCCTAATTTTTACCTCTCTCTCTCTCTCTCTCTCTCTCTCTCTCTCTCTCTCTCTCTCTCTCTCCCTCCAACCCCCTAATTCTCTACTTATCTCCCCTCTCTCCACTTCTATTTATCTCCTACCCACCATCTCTCTCTCTCTCTCTCTCTCTCTCTCTCTCTCTCTCTCCCTTCTCTCGCACCCACCCATCCCTCTACCTCTGCCTCTCTCTCCGAACCCTCCTACACCCTATTTCTTTACTTATGTCTCCTCTCTCCACTTCTATTGCTCTCCTACCCCCCCACCCCCCCCCCCCCCCTCTCTCTCTCTCTCTCTCTCTCTCTCTCTCTCTCTCTCTCTCTCTCTACTTTTAACATTATATAAAATATATAACCATTTTCAATTTGATGAATGTAATAGTAGGTGGATAGATTCTCATAATGCATGTTTTGTACCTTTAATTTCTAAGCAATAATATATTACACTAATAGAATAATATTGTTGAACTTAGATTATAATGCTAGTAGACCTTCCAATTTTAAACAATAATATATTATACTAATTGAGGACAATTATTGTTTAGGTTATAATGCTAGTTTATTTACATGTTTAGTCCTTAGTTTTAGAATGAAAATGGATTTAAAATAAAGTATAATGACATGATAAAATATATATTTCAAATTTAAAATTGGATGAAAAAAAATATATCATGTTAAATACTTGTTTATGATGTCAAATATTCACTCTTCATTTATCACTTTTGATAGTTTATATTATCCATAGAAATATTCCTTTATATTAGAGAGAGATTTCTAGTAAACTTATACTTCAAATATAAAATAAATAAATATTTATCACTATTGTGAATTACATCACCAAATAAATGTATTTTCATACTTTTGGCACACATAAGAATTTTGTAAATAATATTTTATTTAAAATTATTAAATAAGTTTTTTCCATAAAAGTAGAATGACCATATGTTACATATAAGTTTTTAAATAGTTTATTTTAATAGTTAACAATTCACCATTCTTAAATAGTTACTTAGATAAAGAATAAGATTTTTCATTATTTGAGATAAAAAATATAGGTTAACCAGCCTAGGTCAATAAATTTGGCTCAGTAATGATGGCTAATAATCCCGTTCACGTTTCGAAGTCAAGTGAAACTACCCCGAGTCAACGATTCACACTATTTACTTTCCCAATTTCTGTTTTGCCATTCCTTGTCTTAATGATATTAGATTTTTGCATAATGTTGATCCTTTTTGTTAAAACAATGGCACGATTGACTCAACTTTAGAAACAACCACAATCATTATTTAATTTCTCCCTTTTAATGATGACCTGTTTATTATGCAGGCTGCCGTATTTGCAGCATACAAAGATGGGTCACAAAATGAAGATAAAAAATACACTCTTTGATGACCGCTAATTATATTTTTAGAATCCAAATCCTTCGAATAAAGCCAACATTTCCAAAAGCTATAATATGAAAAGACAACAACAGTCTGGCAACCACGTTGATTCATAATATGATTTACTAACAAACACTTGTGTCTTAGATATTTCAGGTGGATTGAATCGTCACAGCTTACTAAAAGGAAAAGGGAAAAGAGTATGTATGTTATTTTTAATTGTACACCATCAAAAAAAGATATTTTCTGAATGATTCCACGTGGGTGCTTAGGTGAGAGGTCATTCGCAAAACTAACTTTATGATATGAAACAAATTTATAAGACAACTGGAGTGAGGGAGTATCTGAGCGACAACTGGTGTAATTCTTTATTCTTACACCATTATACTCACTAGGCTCCTATAGTGGGGTCTACTGCCATTGTAATGTTATGGCTCTCAGTGTAATTATACAAAGTTTTTAATAATTTTCATTTAATTTTTTAACTTTTAGTAAATTGGACATATTTATGCCCAATGCTACCTATACTTGAGTTATCCAACCTCAAATTCAATGTAGAGAGAAAATTGTTTCAACGCAATGTAAGATGATACAATGAATTGTAACATAGAAATCCTTTTGTTTTTTATTGGTTGATTTTCTTAAGTTTTTTCATTGTCTTGGGTGCATGTTTTCTTCTATAGGGTGGGAATGGATATTGAATTTTTGAGGGAAAAGTTGTAGTTGGTCAAAAAAGTTGTCGGTTTGGTCATAAAATTGTAAATCCTTCCTGTTAATTATTTATTGATCGATTTTTATCTCATTCCACTTTCAACTGCTTTTTGATATTTATTAGTTTTTATCTCTACTTTTAACTCTCTTTTTTCTATTTATTTATTTATTTAAAAACATAATTACTTGTGATCTCCAATCAGCTTAACGTTGTGATCTCTATTTATTTAACTTTTGATTCTTAAAATTGATTTAAATTTAAAATTTAAAATTATTTGAATTTATTTTTTATATTAGTTTAGTTTTTTCGTTAAATATTATTTTTTCAGTTTCTATAATTTATTTAGTCAATAGAATATTTGATAGAGATATTGTTATTTTTTCATATTATCTTTTTGTATTTCTCTTATTAATTTTTCATAATAGATTTTTTGATTGGGTTATTTTAAATGAATTTTTTTCTTAAATAGAATTTAAATAAATAATATTTATTAATCTATTTAAAAGATTTTAGTAAATATCACGTTATTTAAATTGAAAATTATTAATAATTTAATTTGTTTACATAAGATTATATTTTAAATCTCCACTTTTAGCTATTGTTTTTATTTTCCTATTTATTTTTTAAAAAATTACTTCATTGTCTTATGTTGTGATATTTATTTAAAATCTCCACTTTAACTATTATTCTTCTTTTCATATTATTTAAAAAAAAATTACTTGTGATCTCCTCATGTTGTGATCTCTATTTATTTAACTTTTGCTTTTAAAAATTGATTTAGGTTTTATTTCTTTAAATATTGTTTTTTAGTTTCTATAATTTATTTAGTTATTAGAGATGTTATTTTTTCATATTATTTTTTTGTATACGTCTTATTAATTTTTCATAATAAATTTTTGATAGAGTTTTTTAAAATAATTTTTTTCATATTTGATAAATTGAATTTAAATAAAAAATATTTAATAATCTATTTAAAAGATTTTGGTAAATATTTTGTTATTTAAATTGAAAATTATTAATAATCTAATTTGTTCATATAAGATTATAGTTTAAAAAATAATATTAAAGCCTCAACTGATAGTTGATAATTGCATGTAAAATTACAATTATAGGGGACGACCTTCTACTTTAGTTTTCATCAAGCCTTTCAAGTAAATCTAAGTGGTGTAGGTTACATAATTGATTAAATTATTTTGAATTTAATTTCTTTAAATTTTTATGAAATTAAATATTTTAAATTGATATTTACATTTAATTCAATTTTGAGTATATTTTAAATTTTATTTTTTTAGTATTTTTCAATTTATTGTTTCTAATTTTGTTTTTATTTATTGTTTTGTATTGACCATTTTAATAAATATAACAATGGAGAAAATATTTTAAGTATTTATATCTTTTTAAAGAATTTTTTGTATGAATTATTATTATTATTATTTATATGAAAGGATTATTTCTATATTTCACATGTTTGTGAAATAAAAAGTAAAATAGTCTTATTAATATATTAACACTATAAAATTAATTAAAGATTAAAGATTTCATTTTTTCTTTGTGATGCCTTATGCGAAAGTGATTGATGTAAATAAATTATTTTAATATAATTAAATAAATGGTTAAATTAGTTTATGTGATGCATTTATTGCTTTAGTTATGTTATTATATGTAATTACACTTGATCATGTGTTTCAGTGTGTAGGATTTATATCCCTAGCAATGGCACATGGAGTTAGGGATTCAGTTTGTCATGCCCTGATTTTACCAGGTGAACCACACCAATTTTTTTTTAAAACATGATATCATTATAAACATTATTATTAGGATTAATCTTTACTAGCTATAACTAACTCGATGTCTTTTGAATTAGCTTTTCAATTTAATAAAGATTACTTAAGCCTCTAAGCTTTCATTATGCTACTCTTTGATAACCCTAATATGTCATTAAACATGTGCTAAATTTCATCGAATAGCATGCATATCAAATGAATACTCCACCTATCCCATCTTAACAAAATGTTATTATATTACTATTATCATCTATACATAATATCACTAGAAATTATTTGTTCCTACCATTCTTAATTTATACCTTAATTTTATATGAGAACATTATAAATATTTATTAATTTATTTAGTTACCATATTTGCTAATTAATTATTTATAAATACTATCATATATTCCTTTACTTTCCTCTTCTAAAATCATCCCATCTGACTTGTGGCTCAAATCTTCATACTACTACTAAAGAGTAATGATTGTTTTAAACAATATTTAGTCCCTAATTTAAGATTATGTTCTTTCTTAATACTCGCTAATCCTTGTTTGCATGAACTAATCTTAAATAAATATTTCGAAACTTAATTACAAATCAATCCTATACTAAGTCCTTACCATCTTATACTAAGTCATAATTTCTACCTTTAAGGCATTTAGTGCATATTAATCTATGCTAGACGTACTCATTAACATGTTGTCTCATAACACTATTCTAATATTCAATTTAGTCATCAATAAGTATATCTAGGTGGCATGAACCATTTTATATTTTATAGATGTACTAAAGCATTCCCTACTTTCTATGTTCCTAGAAGACCCATATACTAAACATTTTACATCACAATAATAATAACTATCATAATCTATCTAAACTAATCCTATACTAAAACTTTAATTCTAAGCCCACTCAATGCTATAAGCTAGGTGTGGGTGAGGAGATCTACTAAGCTAGCCTTTTATATGCTAGCCCATGCTAGGGCCTGTGGCTAAACAACAGAAGATTTGCACTAGAAGTGACAATTTTTAGAATTAATTAATTAATTTATAAATCACATAATAGTTGTTATGCGATTTATAAATTAATTAATTAATTCAGAAAACTATCATGTCTGGTGCAAATCCTCTGCTGTATAGACATCGCCCATGCTAGGTCCCTAGAATGATGTGGGTAGTGACAAGACCCAAACTTAATTAAGTCTTTTGCATTTTTCTTGCAACATGCCTGCCTTGCTGCCATTCGAATTTCTCCATGTTTGGGTATGCGTGCAAGTTGAAATTAATGAGACATTAACAATCCCTTCCAAGCCATGTAAGCTTCCAAAATTCAACACAAGGTAGGTATTTTGTACAACTTTAGTCACTTCACCTTGTTTCCTTCAAATCGACTTCCAACCAATCTCATAATTGCTACAGCAAGCTCTTAGGTAGGCGAGATGTCATGGTAATATAAAGTATATGATATGCTATGTTAAATCTTGGAAGAGGACAAGACCTCTTTAAAGGATATGGTATTATTTTTTTGACTCTTGTCAGATTCTAATAAGATTTGGCAAGAGTGGTGTTATTTACATTTTCTAAGACATATGACGCCTAGGTGGGTAGATGGCTTCATTTTCTTTTTTTTACTATTATATTCTTGTCTAAGACTTTCCTTTTTTGGTGAGAGTGAGTGGCTAGGTGGGTTAAATAATGAGTTTAATTCCTATTCATTAACTCCCAAGCCTAGAGGATAGGAAAAGACTTGAATATAATATAGTTCCCCCTTTATTGTGTTGATTAATTTAGAAGTTTATAAAACATTTTTTTTCTTTGCTTGATTATTTTATGTATATATTTCTTGCATAGGGTCATACCATGGGCTAGGACCAATTCTGACATTTATTTATTAAGGAAGATTATGCAATTTATTTATTTCAACTTGCCAACCCCAAATACTAATATTTTATTCCAATCTAATATTTTAATGCACTGTAATGAAATAAGGAAATACTAGGCTTGCTCATACATTTTCCAGCAAGATGTTTAAGCACCTATAGGTCTTTTGCAGATTATAAACTTATATTTTCTACTTCCCTTCTAAGGTCTAGGGCATTAGTAATGGATTATTTCAAGGATACATAGGAGTTATTAAGTATATTATGAAAATCTACATTAATGAACTCATTAATTTATTTTAACAATAATTCAATATAAACGAACATATAGTTAACAAGACAAGATTCTTATACAATACAACTTGACTATTCTTATCTATGAATACTAAAATATGGTAAATTATTGCTCAAGTTCTAAACATTGAATTCACATGCAATAATCCATTTAAATGATGCATATACATTGATTGTTCAAGAGAGCTGAATTGAGGATATTATTCCATGAAACCAATTCTTCTAACATGGCTATTCTTTCATAATAATTTATCTCAATATTGCAACCTTCATAGAAGTAAGGAGCTCAATATCCTTAAGAACTAAGATAACTTATTTTCCTACACAATATGTGCTTACTACAATATTTCTTACAATGCTCAAAAGGTGGTGGAATTTTCATAGTATAACAACACATTGGATATGTCATTCATTAATCATAGGTGTTTCACTAAATCTCTTGTCAATGAGAAGAAATAACACTACTTTTTCTTTACATTTAAATGCACACAAAAAGATGAATTCTGCTCACAGCCTCAGCTCAAATACAAAGAAAATGCCTTCATCTCTTATGCACATGGAAAGACAATAAGAGCTCCAAGTTTTCAAGACCATCCAATAAGGACCTGCAATTGAGAGATAAAAGTGATGAGCCATGGAGGCTCACCTCCCAACCTAGGCCTCAAGGAGACCACCCCCGCGCTAGGAGAAACAAGGCTCAACCAGGATACATCCAAACATCATTGCAGCAACATGAGAAAATAAGAAATTTCATGCCCTTTTGGGGCTTTCATAAATCAATAATTTCCATACCTCATCAACCTTCTTACCACACCATCATTCTCCTTATTGTTCATAACAAGTTATGAAAGAATATGATATACAATGGAGCCCATACTCCAAGTTTCTCAACTATATTTCAAGCCCAACTAACCCCTTCACCCAAGGCTTGCTCTTCACTCCCAAGGGTGAGTGAAGCCTTCACACCCATGAACAAATTTCAACATCTAAACAAAACAAGAAAATCTAAAAGAAACCCCAAGAGATTTCATGAACAATACACACACTCAAAATACAACACAACACAAGAATCCCAAGAACAATACATGATGCCATATCACTCACACAACCCTAAAAAGGCACTCTTACAATTTCCAATTCTAGCTATATGATATAAAGAAAGCATGGCATGAAGCAATAACTTGCTTACAAGCTATGACAATGGAATGAAGATCTCTTCCTGCTTGGCTTCCAAACTTCCCCTTTCCAATCCCTATCTATCTCTAAAATTAGAGAGTGGGTGAATGATCACCAAGGTTGGCACAAGATCCCTATAAAGACCTCCACTTTCATCCTCACCCACCCCTCTTACTTTCTTGTATCTTTCCACCAATGAGAACTTAACCAAGTGGTGTAATGAGGGAAGAAGTCATGTGACAATATGATTTTCGAATTGGCTTGGAAATGACTATTTTTTAGGGTCCCCTAGACCCACTTATGATTATATTTAAACCCCCAATCCATACTATTACCATGTGGGCAACTTATTTTCACAAAATTAACACTTGGGAATCACTTTAGGCTCTCTAAAGTTCTTATCAACTTATAACTTGAATTCCATCAAGAATATGACTCTTCCTAACACTCTCCAAGGTGGGTTAATTGATTTCATAATGAGTAGTAGGCTTAGGTGAAGTGACTTCATGCCAAAGAATCCTATTTGACATGTCATTTGCACATAGACAATACAAGTGTCAAATGACACACACACACACACTTTAAAACACTTTACACATCATGATGACATGTCTCTAATTAATCATGCTCTCTGACTATAACACTCATGCATAATCACATTACGAAATAAACACAACACAACGAGGTTTTGAATCTTCCAAAGATTCACCTTGGATTTACCGTGTGCACATAAGATTGAACCTTGTTTCCCCCAATTATCTCCATGGTTCAACTTTCCTGCACACTCAACTTAAACATTAGTAGCCCAATAAAGTAATATCTAAATACATATAGATAAGTGCAGAATAAATCCAATGTCTCAGAATTCATATTAACATATACATTTAACTCCATCTAATCATTTTCATTCTAAATACTATGAAATGAAGCATTGCAATGTCATATTCATTTAACTTTCATCTAAGTGCATCTATAATTAACTTTCATTTGATTCATATTCAAAACATTACAATATCAACATATGGGTATCAACATTTATCCTTCTTATCCTAATGAAATTACCATTCTGAGTACTATCACTGTTCTTATAATCATTAAATGATCAAACATATGAGTTGGGTTCATTTGCATATCTAAATCTATCTGTTGGTGCTAATTTTCATTTGCACACTACAATTTGACATTCAAGTATTTATGCAATTTAGTTTTCATTTAAGCAACTAAATTAATTTAGAACATGAAATGAAAGCGTTAAATATATCAAATAGATTCTAATAATTGCAAATCATTAAAATGCTGATATTAAAATAGCATAACCCTATAGTCTCGAAACTATATCAAAACATCAATTTAAAAGTACCACAATGCAATTGTCATCTATACTACGACAGATTGGGTGAGGCCTCACACAGTTGTTCATATGTAGCCATGTCATCCCTATATGGTCAACATATCATATTTAAATTGTTTAAATTAAAGCTTTTGGTGATTTATTAAATCTGAACTCATTTTCATTATTTGATTCTAGACTTGTAAGCATGTTTATTCATTTAGACATTCACATTTGTCACGAAATTTATTAAGAAATTTTGTAATTTTGGTTTAGGAGAATGTTGGGCCTTATTTAATTTAATTTAATTCTTGGCAGCTTTGCCATAGATGAATTCCAATTACTTGGAATAACTTATTTTCGTTTGGGTTTATTTAGGGTTTAACTATGTTACTTGGTTATTTACCCTAATCCATTATTTACTCAAAAAGTGAATAAGTATCTAAAAGGAATTTCATTCCTAACTTTGACTTTTGGAAAATAGAATTAAAGAGAAAATTTCCAAATCCTCTTCTATAGGATTGGATTTTTTTTGCTACAAGAGCTACAGGTGTGGAATCTTCATGAGATCAGTCTTGTTGGATCTATGTTAGGGAGACCTTGGATTACTATGAATTTTGCTAAATTTTGCAAGATATTTATTTTATTGTGTTGATCCTTCTTTTTTTCCCTTTTGGCTATCAAGTAGGGCTCTCCTGTTGTTATGTTTTAGCTTTGTTTCAGCTTTGGTTTCTGGTAGTTGTATTTGAGGAAGTTGAGAACTAGGGTTCCCTTCATTTTTGATTTCTACTTTTGCCTAGTTGGTTGGGTATGAACATTTCCCTAATTTTTGGGATAAGGGTTTGAGGTTTTGCACCAATATGCTGGTCATTTTTTAATACGGTGTCCAAATCTAGTTTTTATTGGATTTTTCTAGCTTATTCATCTTTGGAGTGAATGGGTTTTATTTTTGTTGATTTTTGTCAATGTTGGGTTTTTGGAGGTTTTCACCTTGATTTGTGTACTACCTAGTTTTCTTGAGTTCTCTTGGCATGATGTTGGTCATGGACTTGGATTATCCATAGGATGTCATTTCAACCACAATTGCACTTTTATGTTGTATTGGGATGCGTTCCACATCTATACTCACAAGCTTGTACTCGATTGAGTGTGTTTTTTCTTGTGTTGTCATCCAAACCTTATTTTATGATCTTTGTGATGGTGGTGCACCATACACGAGCACATGCATATACATTTTTTGGGTGCTTGTGAGGCCCATACTCTTAGTTGTATTTGGTGGAGTTATGTCCATTGGGGTTGCATTGGGAATATGCATTCCTATATGAACTCATCATATGTTGAGCATGGGTATTTAGGGTAGCATGGAGGGACTTCCCTCATAGCCTGGTGATTATTTCATAGAGGGTTGACATGAAGAAGTTCTAAACAAGTGATAATTAACTAATTTATTAGGTAATACATTTAAGATAATAAAATGTTATGCAAGCACCCAGTTAAGTCTAAAGACATAGGATGTGCACCTACCAAGAGGATTTGATGCTACCAATACTAGCTTGGGTTACCCAATGCCATCCTACTTACCCTCCAATGAGTCCCTAGATAGTGAACAAAAGAGTGTTTGACCAGGACTTGCTTCACTTGCATTGTCTCATGATCTTGATTTCAGTCATCTTTACTATATGGCGTGAATTTTATCCATCGATATTTGATTTATGTGTGTTTGTGGTTGGATAATTATCTCCATCAAAATGACAAGAGTGGACTTACGAGTTCCATGTGGTTGGGAGGCGTAGCTACCTATACCATTATTGAGGACTAATATACTTAGATAGTCTATTATTCCAATGCGATTTGTGCTTTATATTTCACTTGGTATTTTAGGTTTCTAGAGTATGTTCCTTTATGATTTATGCTTTAATTGAAATGCTTGGATGTCATGTTTAGACAATTCTAGTTATTTGATGCATTCCTTTATTATGATGTTACCATATGGTTAGATGATGTGATTTACACTTAGTTGAAACATCTATTACTTTATTGGATTAGCATGTTAGATCTTCTTGTTCTTAAGATGTTATTATGTTGTAGTAGGGATGCAAGTTATTATGTTATTATGTTACTATGCTATTATGCTTTCGTATAAGGCATCACAAAGCAAGAATGAAATAAGGCATAAAATAATGTGTGAAGAGAACTCTAGTTAAGGAGAAATTTAAGATTTCAGGAGTAGAGCTTCTTGATGCTCGTAGCATTGTTGATTGGCATAGTTCAACATTATCATAGGGGGGACTCTTGATTCAATAGTATGTAGGCTCTTTTGGTTGGTTGAGGAAGGATCCATAGGTGATACATCAAATTGTGCTACTATTAGAGACTCATAAAAAATGCATTCATTATGGAGCTTTGATTCTAGTACATGGACCATTTGGACACAACAACTAGCTTGATTTTGTCCTTTTTTTTAGTGTGATTGGGATCACTATGAGTCAAGTGAGTGGGTGGACACATGGGCTCCACATTATATTACTCCATTGTCTATTATAGCCTCTATCATAAATGATGACATGGAAAGTTCCCTTGAGCATAACAATCTATTGGATCTTCTTCAGCAAGGACATATCTTTGCATTGGTTTCACCATAGGGGAATGATGAGAAATCAGATTATCGATTAGCACATTGTGTAAGAGATTTTTTTTTTTTTTGGCACAACTGATCATAGATGATGATGAATTCACATATCCTACTGGTTTAGTTGTTTTTTCTATAACATGGTTGTAGACATACATGCTTAGAAGGAATGGAATTCCTGCATTCAAAGACTATCAGAAGCACAAAACAATTCTCATATATTCACATCTAATGATAGAAACAAATGTGAAGTTGTTGAAGCATCAAGGAAGACCAAAAGTAAAATACATTTTCACTATTACTAATGTTGATCGTGAAGCCCTATTGAAGACCCTAAAATAGAGAGAGGACCCTACAAGAACACTCGACTAGGTATATTTACTTCTTATGTTCTTTTGTTCATAATGATTCGTTGAACCGATGATATAATCTTGTTTAATATGGTTATTTACTAATTTTTTTATGATATTGGAATGTAAGTACATCATGAAGAGTAGCCATGTATGAAGATAAAACCTAAATAAGGAGCAGAATGAAGAAAAATCTATTCAATTTTTGGCACTACAATTTTTTGTAGTTGTGTATTGATGTAATAATGATGAAACACTTGAGATATTGTAAATGTAAACTTGTTGATTTAATGTAAGAAAAAAATATGTTTATACTTATTGTAATTTATCATGAGGGACCTAAAAATGATGATTTTAATTAATACTAACACCAAACTTTGAAACCACTAAACTTGGCATTGAATCATCAATGCCATTAGCTTCGGATGGGTGGATGAACTCTAGTGACAACTTTGTTCTAGCAATGGAGAGCCTCCATTGTTTGCGGCCACCTCGTATCGAAGAGTCTCTAAGGTTCTCTAAGTGCATTTGAAGGTCATCTTCTGAGGGTCATAACTTGGAACTTGCGGTGGCTATCGATGAAACATCAAATTCTACAAGATGGTCATGCTAAGGCCTACAATAACCTATCTCATTTATGAGATATCACATTTTGTTTGGATTCAACACAATGATATCGTGCGATGCCAAAACTTATAGTGTGTCTCAGTTCATAGGTGCATCACTATATAACTTTGAAACCACTAATCTTGGCATCAAATCATCAATTCTATTAGCTCCAGATGGATGGGTGAACCCTAGTGATACCTTTTTTCTAGCCATGGAGAGCCTCCAATGTTTGCGGCCACCCCATACCAAAGAGTCTCCAAGGTTCTCTAAGTGTGTTTGGAGGTCGATCTTCTGAGGGTCATAACTCAAAGCTCATGGGGGTTGTTTATGAAACATCGAATTCTACAGGACAGTCATTTTGAGACTAAAAATAATATATCTCATTTTCAAGAGATTACATTCTATTTGGATTTAGCACAATGATCTCACTCAATGCCAAAACTTGTAGTGTGCCTTAGTTCATAGGTGCATCACTATGTAACTTTGAAATCACTGATCTTGGCATCAAATTGTCAGTGACATTAGCTTTCGATAGGTAGGTGAATCATAGTAACACCATTTTTCTAACCATGGAGAGCCTCCAATGTTTGTAGTGACCCCATATCGAAGAGTCTCCAAGGTGCTCTACGTGTGTTTGGGCTAGTGAACCATAGTGACATCTTAAGGGATTGCATAGATCATTTAAAATTAAACACATATGATACAATTTCAAATTAAACATTGCATCAAAATTTGATAATAAAGGTTGTTAAAATGTTCTTCACAAATTATTACATTTGAATCGAATATAACAAACATGATCAAAATGAATGATATTCTATAAACATGAACAATACACACATGATTCACGATAAATTAAACAATATTATACTAAATTAATATGTATATCATTTTGCACATAAATGATGAAAAATATATCAAAATATATGTATCCATAGACAAATTACACAAACATATATATATCAAAGTTCATGTATCCACAGAAAAATGGACAGGCCTGCTAGAAAGAAGGCCTAGCAGCTTAAAATAGCATGACAAGACCTTCAAGAAAGAAGGCCTAGTAGCTTAAAACAACGTGCCACTTCTACGAAAATGCATGGAGCTGGATAGAAGGTTGTGAGAGGGAAAGAGTTAATTATGTCTCTTCACCTTGTTGTCTTTAGCCAAATGTGCATTGACTGACACTAAGGGAAAAAATGATATTTAATGTCTTAACTACCCACATCAAGTGGAGGAGCAGCTTACTTTGGGATAATATTAGAGTGAGAAATTGAAATAAGGTAGAGTATTTAATGCTTCCCAAGTGAAGGTCTGGTGTAGCCACCTAAGAAAATTCAATGGAGACCTTGCCCAATTGCGTGAAGGAGTCTTGGGCACGTGAATTAGCCTCAAGAAATTTTGCATGATAGGTGGTAGATTGAGCCTAAGGAAAATAAATTTCATTTTAAATTTGTGATTTTTTTTTAGATAGTTATTTGGTTAAGGGGCTGATTGGATATAGTGGGTAGGAGGATGAACTTTTAGTGATTATTTTTTTGGGGATATTTCTTGGGAAGAATAGTATGCTTATAGAGATACATGATTTATTTGGTTTATGTTAAATATATTTAGTAGTTTTTTTTAATTTAGTTAAGTTTTAGTTAAATTTAATTTTGGATTAGTATTAGTGTTAGGATTAGTTTTAGTTTAGTATAGCGATTAAGTTAATGATAACAATTAAGTTGTTAGTATATTAAATATAGTGTTAGTATTAGATAAGTATTAGAATTTGTGGTAGTATCAATTAGATTGTAGTAAGATTTTAATTTAGTTTGTAAATGTTATTTAAGTTTAGTTTAGTATTATGTTAATTTATAATTTAATTTAGTTAATAAAGTATAGTTAGTGTTAGTAGTATTAGTGATTAGTGAGCTTTTATGGTTAGTTTATATCTTTATCAAGGTTTACAAGTTAGATAGATTAGTATATGTTAAAGTTAGGTTTTATTTAAATTTAGTCACTTTATTTTTGTATGTAGTTAGATCTTTTAAATTTAGTTAGTGGGTATTAGATTTAGTTAGTTTAGTTTTAAATTAATTTAGTTGTTTAATTATTTTAGAAAGTTTTAATTTAATGATTAGTTAAATATAGTTAGTTGTTATTAAATTGAATTTAAGTTTAATAAGATTTAGTTGATATCATTTAGAGTAGTATTAGTTAGCAAGTATTTTATTAAAGTTGTTTTAAATTTTCTTTTTTGTTTTGTAAAGATAGTTTATGTTTTAGTTAGTGTTCTAAATATTTATTTAAATGTAATTTTGTTAGTTTTAATCTAGAATTGGTTAGAAATTGTTAAAATTAGATTCTAATTAGAGCAATTTAAATTAGTATAATTATGTAGTAACATAACAATGTTGATATCATTCTAATAACGGAAGCTTTAAAATCTTAACGATGTATTCCTCTACAAGTTTATAAACTTAAGATGAAATGTAGAGAACCTTTACTTTAACTGTGATCACAACCATATTGAGCTTAGAGCATTTTAATTATTATTATTATTTTAAAAAAAAATTGTGTGTGTTTTTGCTCGTAGTTTGGGCATGACACAAATTATGCAAATATATATCAAAATACATAGATCCATATACAAAATGTGGCTGATTATGACATCAAAATGTGTATAATATCAATGTTTCTATATACAATATGACATGTGCCATCTCAAAATGTCTCACGACACATCCTATGCTATTGGTGGATAATCAAAATGTAGCCTTTTCATTGCACTAGGTGGATCAGATAACTCCTACATAAACAAAAAAGGAAAACCCAAAGTTAGACTACTAAATTTATATGATTCCATGTATTTAACATTGAATTATTCAAATGCATAATTATTCTTTTTTTAATGAATATTTATAGTATTAAAATTTCATCATAAATACCTCTCTTGTCAACACCCTACACCATTCAGAAGTCCTCTCATATGTCAAGATGCCTAGAACCTGGTTGGTTGTGGCCTCTATATGTTCAAGTATGATTGTTAGATGGATCTACAACTTAAGCTATAACATTATAATTCATAGCATACTAAATTTATAACATATAATCAAGAATTCAAACTACAACTTGCCTCTATCGACTCCTCTGAATATAATGGCTGCATGAGAAAATATACAAAACTCTGACATCTAACCTAATGTGCACTAGGTGTTTCCTATGAGATACAAAAGTGTAGTTGTTAATATCATGGAAATAAATTTTGATTTTTTTTTTATGAAAATAACAAATAAATGATACTTATAAAGTTATAAATACGATGGGGTGTTGTGAATGGAAATGTCAGAGGGTCTGTGATGTCAAATCTGTCTGAACTCATCACCAGTAGCCATGCCTTGTACAATAAAGAATGTAATTAAATTTCATTACCACAAACATTTTACAATAATACATTGATATTTAATCACTTAAAAAAAACCTAATTACCTTTCCCTTGTCAATGGGTTGTGCCTCACCCCCCACATTTTGCCCCCAACTAACTGGTGATACCTGCAAGAGAAAAGAAAGATTAGAAATGATATATGCTCTAATATAAAATAGAAAAATAATGACAACACAACATAATATACCTTAGATATGTCAAGGCTAAATGAAATAGCTAAGAGCATGACATCATCAACTTGTCTCAGCTCCTCCTCAGTCACCAACTAAACATGAATGAAGATCACATACATTTATAAGTCAGTATTGGTTAAAATTACTCTATTATAAAGATTTACTTTAAATCAAACATGTCATAAGAAAAAAATGGATGCATGTATTGAGAAAGTAGGATCCCATGTCCTTCCTCTCTCATGTTAGGGTGTGTAGTCTCTATATGTGCATTTGGTATATCCTCCTCAAATGCAAACTAATACTCAGAAAGATCACCTATGAGACCTAGATAAATACTCTTGCATGTTATGCAAGTATGGGGCACACAAACATATGATGAGCTCATCGACGATGAACTTGCACCAACTTCATGAACATAGACCTATCCTAGGATATCAATAGGCTAATCAATCTATGGAGAACCCTAATAGTTTGAGAGCTAGTCTCTACAATGATATCAGGATGCTACACTGGAGGAGGGGGGAGACATCAGTAGGGGGGACAAAAGTTCCAGCTTTCTTCCACTAGGAAAAGGGTCTATCTTGAGGAGCTCCTCCTCCTACACTCATGTTGGGCCTCATACTATAGTAATTCACCTTGAGGTGCAACACAAATTCAATATAAATTTTTTTAATGAAATAGAATGACACCTCTAAATTGTTGTTTGGAGCTTTGTCAAAAACCATCCACCAACGATCCCAAAAGTTCACACACATAGTCTCATTTGTGCACCATTTAATTGATAGTTTGGGATTTGTGTGTTCTACTAGTTTACCAATTTTTGGGTCCATAGAAAGGTTAACTATATCATCTTTAGTTATATTTAGAGCTGCAACCTCATCATAGTCCAACCCATCATCAAACATGGCATGCATTTGGTCATGCTAGTGAAGAGTGGCATTTTTTTTCATTTGTAAGTATTTGAATATTATCCACTATGGTGTTTAACATGGATAACATGGGAGCCAATGTAGGTATATTGTTCTATTTGGTTTGCAAAACCCTTAGTTCAATAAGATTTTCAAATATCAAATCTTTGATTTGAGGAGGGTTTTGAGGGGGTAGGGTATTGTTTGGTGGATGATTTTGAGGGGGTACTGGATCGTTTGATGGAGGGTTACAAGAAACATTATTTCCTAGCTCAGTGTCATCATTTGGGTCATCCATACCTATTAAATTACAAAACATAACTTCTATTAAAAAAACCTAAATTTCAACAATTTCTATTAATAAAACTTAATTTTAAAAAAATTCTATTTTGAAATAACTAATTTATATTAAAATTCATTCAAATCTTAAAAAAAAATATTACCTATATCTGATACCAGTTCCTATATCCAATACCTGAAATGGACCAACTCAAACAAATAAACAAACAAAACCAAAAATTGCTCTTGGGATTTTAAAATCTATGTCGCAAGTTTCGGGTATCCAATTTCATACCCAATATTATATTGGACACTTGATAACTGATTAGATACCCGAATTTGATTGGCTCAAACTTTTTTGCCTTGTATCAGGATGGATGGAAAAAAGTCACAGCAGATTTTGAAACGCTTTCAGACGTTTTTAAACTCCACTTTTTTCACATCACCACTTTTTGGCACACCATGATCATGCACATACCTAGATCTAAATTAAGACAATGTTTTTTTTCTAGATCCATTATGATTATGGAGATATCCTACATCTTGCATAAAGAATTCAACATCTACAATGTACAACACAAAAAATCCTTATTGACAATGATTTCTAAAATCAAGGTGAATACTTACATTTATCTTGTTTCCTTTACATAGATTCATATTTCAATTTTAAGGTTGATTTCTCAATCTAGGGTTGACCAAGGCAATCCCTCCCCCACCCAAAAACCAAAAAAAAGTTTACTACGAGTATAGATACATTAGAAAATTCATATTTGTAGATCTAGAAATAACTCCCCAAGACCCTTCAAGAATACTTGGGTCAATCTAGTTATAGGGCCCCAAGAAGATGGCGACTTTGTAGACTAGTGTCCAAACATTTTTCCTCTAGGTCAACCTATTCCTGGAGCCTTGGTAGGAAAACCCATTTATGGATTTTTCACATTTTTCTATTTTATTTGAGGTGTGCAAGTGAAATTTCAAAACTCTACCTAGATTCACCTTTTTTTTTTAGAGAAAAAAAGTCACCTTTCTCTACATATTTCAAGGGGAGTACTCTATCAATCATTTCAATTTATAGTTTTAAACATTATTACACATCTTAATTGGGTTTATTGCATTCATTTAGCATCTATATCTACATTACATATCTCATTTAGTCAATTAGTTCATCATTCACATATCACACACAGGAAAAAGGGTATTTTCTTGCATCATATTCCTTTCCACAATTCAAAATTTGGTATTGGCATCCCTTCCTCTATTTGGGTGTTTCTAATCTAATCTGAATTCAACAAAGGGATTTTTCATCAAAATTCAACATATTAACATTTTTGCATGAAAAGTGGAGGTCTATGACCTATTTTACCCCCTTCCATTTTTCACCAAAATAATTATCATTATTTCTTTGATGGTCATTATTTTCATTGGTATTTTTATTTCCTTGATTTTGGTCAATCTTGGTAAATTGCTTACTTTAATGCTATTATATGCAACATGAAAAGTGTCTTCCTAAGTACTTTTGTTGGTCTTTATTTACTTATTGTGTTCTTCTGCTTGTTGATTGTTTTATTCTTCACCAAAGAATTGGTAAGGCAAGAGAAGAGGTTGGTCTACTTTGTGAGGTATCTCTTGTCTAATGTATGCACAATGGGTATTATTTTTTATATTTAAAAAAAGTATATTCATGAAATTTAAGCTTGAATTAACTCAAATTCAAAGATATTAATGAAAAAACATGATAAATCTCTCAAATTAATCTATAAAAAATGTCTCATGTTTCTCTAACTTAGGATACTAAGGATTCTTTCAGATTTACAAGCAATCCTAAGTGATAATTCATAGAATGAAGTGAAAAGCTAAGCTAAATCAAAATGAAATGATGAAAACTTGATTTAATTATGATTAAGAATGCAAATTACAACTAAATGGATCTCAAAATATTGAATTGAAATGTTTCTATCGTGGATGTAAATGATAAAGGATGGTTTTCTCTTAGATGGCTTACTATTTATAGAATTTTCCCAAGGGTAGTGGGTAAATTTAGGTTAACCAAGCTTAAAAGAGAATTTAAAATTTAGTTTAAAATGTTCACAAAAAGAGACAAGGTATGTTTCAAATATTTGTGCGAGGTGACAAGATCAACACTCAAGATTGCAAACTGAGGAGCCTAGTTTATTGTTTGATATGGGTAGAGACAAAGATAGAATTGATCCATGGTAGATTGCTGCTAAATGGGTCAATAATCTCTACACATGGAAGTTCATTATTGAATGTGGGCTCCTGCCTTTCATGGAGTCCATAGAAGGTTCTGATGAGATGGTGTCCATGCAACTAGTGATTACCTAGGATAGTAACATTACTATTAACGACATCACCTTTGAGAGAAACAAATAAGTTATAGCCCAAGTTACAAGCCTATCTTTAGAGAGAAGAAAATGGAAACATGTTACTAAGGTTGTAGACAAAATAATTATGAAATGGTTCCTTTGAAGGCCAATGAGGATCCACTTTTCATGAGAGGTGGTTTCAATAGAGAAAATATGTCAAGGTCAAGAAATTGACATATTCTACCTGATCATGAAGTATCTTACCTTGGAGGTCTGTTTCAATGTAAGCTATTACTACCATTTCCCTCTACTAAGTCATTTCTGCTACCATGATGAGATTTCCTTTATGTTTTCTTACTTCATGATCTTGAAGCATCTATTATGGATGTTAGAGAGTGTAGAGAGGAAGGAAAAATTATACTATCCTTCACAAGGGGCTTATCTTTCACATGTAAAACTTTCATCGGGCTATGTGTCCTCCCTACAATATTATTCTATCACAGGCTTGAGTTCCTAATACCTCCTTGTGGCTATGTCTATCTAAATTCCCAGCACCCATCTTGTTTCTTAGGGCTCCTCATCCTCCATTGGCCTCAAAATCAAGGATGCCCCCTCCTTACTATGTCAATTTACTAATTAAACCCTAAACTAGAGCTAGTTGTGAATTTGAGAGAGGATGGGATGGAATTAACTAAAAGTAGGAGATATTCTCACATAATTGTCTCAAACCCCAATAAGAAAAAAAGAGTGGAAAAATAGGGGAGCCTAGAAGAGGTGGATTTTGAGTCTAAGTCTAAAGGAAGTGGGAGAAAGAGAAACATGCAAGGATAAAATAGAAATTCAGGAGGTTCTATTACATTGATGATGAGGAAGTGGAAACTATGACTGGTTCCCCCTAAAGATGGAGGAAGTTTCTCCAAATAAATATGTTTCTCATGTGTCAAATAGTTTGAGTTTGGACAAGGTGGATCTCATAGCTAAGAACGAGGCTTATGTGCTAGTGACAACTCCCTGGAGCACCACTTCCTCTCTTAGAAAGTCGAAGGAGGAACCCCATGTTCCCCCCTACCCAACCCACTCCCCTCGGTCTAGGATCCCATCCCTACCCCCAACATGGAATTTTTTTTTGTCTTTATGCATGTTGAAGCTAAGATAAAGAACATATGGGTGGAGATGGAGAATTTAAAAAAGATTATTTTAGAGTCGGACCTGAGATTCAACACCCTAGAAGACCTTGTTGTTAAATTCATGCATGATGTGACAACCACCCTCTCACTCTTGCAGCAGGAGAAGGTGGGGGGAAAAGCAAAGGAGGAGGCTAACAACTTCCAAAGGCTCTACAAGTTCCTTGTGGATAACTTGTTGGATGTATTGTTGTCAAAATAAAACCCCTGGAGGAGAAGAAGGAATGAGAATTCAACCTCATTTTGTGATGCTTACTTATTTTGTTATTTTTCTTCTTATTATAGGTAAGTTTTGGCCCTGTGTAGCTAATATGAATATTTGGACTCTTATGACTATGGCTAATACTAGTAATAGTATAATTTCTACTATTTACTATTTTAGTACTATCTACTATTTTAGGTAGTTGGATAGTAATCCATTGATAGCAATCTTGTCACTACATTGTTCCTTTTGGGCCAGCCACCCATTTTTGGCTTCTTTTAATATCAAAAACAAAATAGAATTAGTCAATTTAATTAAGCCATGTACACCCCCCTTCAATGGGTTGAATTCTTGATTAACTATTTGATAAAATTATACAATTAATTGAATCAATTACATAATTATTTGATATTTTGATTTATTAAATCCATTTGCCTTTTATTTTCAAATAATTAGGGTTGAATATTCTATTCATTTTCTTTAGATTTCGGTTTTCTAATTTAGAGTGTCTATATAGTATATTTTTTAATTTGTGTATAAGAACACTTTAATTTTAAAATAATAATGGGTATAAAATAAAAAGATGTGATTATTTAAATTAAAAGTTATGTAGAGAATTTGATGTGTGTGTGTGTGTATGCACATGTATATATGTATATATGTATGTATGAATGTATGTATATATGTATGTATGTATATATATTTATATGTATATATGTATATACATATATATTATGTGTATATATATGTATGTATGTATGTTTGTATATTTGTATATGTATCTATATACATGTATATATGTATGTATATGTATATGTGAGATGCAAATATTAACAAAGCGAAAGAATAATAATACAAAATCATATTTTTATGTATATATGTTAGAATAAAAATATCAGTAAGAAAATTAAATATCTAGAATAAAAGAATATATAATAAAAAATAAATAAATCTTCATATCTACATATAAATATATTTAGATAAACATAAGGTAAAATACTTTATATTTAAATAAATTAAAATTTTACCATATATGTGGATACAAAAGAGAAGCAATAATAAATAGAACAACAAGAACAAGACTAAAGAAAGGAAGACCAAAAATAAATATGTTTAAATTTAAGTTAAACATATTTATATATTAAAAGAAAAGTAGTAATAATAAAAATAAATGAAATACTATAAATAAATATTAAAATATTGTAAATAAATATTAATAAATTCATTTTAAGTAAAATATATCTATTCAAGTAAAGAGAGACTATAACGTAACATATTTATTAATTGAAAACGGAAAACTATAAATAGATATTTATAAAGATATATGCATAACTAAAGAAAGACTATAACTTCACTTCTCTATAAATATACTTTAAATAAATAATGTCTATAAATGTATAGATTTTTTTAAATTTATGGTGATCGAAGCTATTTGCTTAACTAGCTTTCTTGCTTCCTCACATTCTGCAATCTCCGGTCAAGTGTTCGAATCGCGTGAAGTGTTTGTAAATTACAAGGTTTAACAATTATGTTAATTATGTTTGGTTTCTTGTATTTAGAAGTTCTTTTTTGTAAATCATATTATCTCTTGATATTATTTTAATTATATCAGAAGGAACACACTATCTCGTGATTTGTATGCTAATTTATTTCTTTGTGCAATCTCTTTTATATCAGAAGCTTTACTTTTAAATTTCTTTAGTTTCAAAATCAATTTCTCGTTAACTATTTGTTTCTTTTTTACTTTCAGAAGTGCTTTCTTAAAATTGTCCCTTTTTTAATTTTTTTTTTTCAATAATTTAGAATTTTCTGACTGAATTTTTATTTTCAAATTACTGAACTTGGAAGTATTTTGTTTAGACAATTTTTAATCTTTTACATCTTTTTTCAATTTATGTTGTACTTACCTTCAGATTTCCAGATGTTGTGTTGAAACAAGTTTTTTTATTTCTACAATAATTTTAAATAACAATACAATTTTAGTTTACTTTCAGATTTCTATTTCTTAACTTACAAGTTCAGAAATTATAAAATTTAGACTTTCAACTTAATAATATTATAAGATCTCAAAATGCCTCCTCAATTGCAGAATGTTAAATATATACATGATTCTACATAGACAAAGATTTGTAGTCAATTATGGGAAAATGAACCAAATTGATAACAGGTAGTAAATATCCTCTAAATCTCTAATCAGGCTTCACTTTATAAACAAATCAAAATCGATTACTATGTAATTCACAATTTAAAAGATAGAAATCCCTGGGCTGTTGATATAGCTCTGTTACAATATATATAATTTTTTATTTATATCAATTTATCAATTAAATTTTTTAAAATTTCAATATTAAGCTTAGACTCTCAGATGATTCAATGCCCACCATTTGTATCAATTTAATTAAATATTAATATTTAGAAAAGAAATAAAATTATTATTTAAAAAGAATACATGGTATAAAATATTATGATAGAGAAAAAAAATTTAAAACATAATAAAAGAAATATACTTGTCATTACTTTTCAAAGCTATTACAATAGTTTATATTAATTGAAATAATCTTTACAAATTTATTTTGAGTTTTTCTATTCTAAAAACTCTTATTGTTAAAAAATGCATATCGTAAAAAAAGTAAAGCATGTCACTGAATGATCTTTATGTAAAGATCTTTATTGGTTAAAAAATCTTTTATCCAGAATCTTTAATCAACGCTGCAAAATTGAAACAAACCAAAAATTATAAAGATAATCAGAATTTTATAAACCAAAAATTATAAAGATAATCAGAATTTTATAAAAGAAAACTGAAAGTTTTATAAATTTATCAGCATCTATGAAAAATGTTTACTAACAAATTTGGAAAAATTGAAAAATATATATACATTAGAAACAATTATTAATTACCGTGAACAATTTGTGTTGGGGGAAACAGGAACGGGAAGATTGACTTTGCAAAACTTAGGAAGAAGTCTGGCATTGTTCCAATTGATACCATAAAATTTGCCCTGCTGCAAAATACAAGTGCATGCGCTTTGCCTTGCTTCTCTCCCTCTGATTGCTGCATTCAAGTTCCTAACTTCATTGCAACACAGAGAAGATGGACGCCCTCCTCGCCCTCTCAAATAAGGTAAACATGGCAGCAGATCCACACTCAGAATTCCACAGGGTATGGCTAAACATGAACTTGTATAGAATGCTATCAACATCATCAAAACAAGCAATACTGATTTAGCCATTTTGGAGGAAAAGGAAAAATCAAAATGCAAGAGAAATGAAAATGGGAGAAGCTCAATGCCAAAAGAAATGATAAATGAAAATGTGTGCATTTCATGGTATAATAATGAGTTTATATAGATTTTTTTCACTCAGTTCAATTGAAAAAAATTAGAATTTAATCTTATAGTTATATACTTAATGTTATGTCATACATTTTAAAACAGTATACATGTTATCTTAACTTTATGTAAAACTTGGTTAAGTTGGTGTGTTGTTATCCTTCAAGGTTCAAATCTCATGGGGATGAGGTCCCCCGTTTGTGGCCTCACTGGTTCATAGCTCCAAGTCAAAGCATTTACCCCTCTTTGAAACTTTATGTAAAACTAATTATTATAATTGAAAACAATTTGTAAATACTATCATAATACAAGAATTCACCAAAAACAATGTATCAGGCAACACATCTGCTCCATGCAATAATAATATAAAAATTAACTTAAACAGAGCATAGCTATTAACGAAATCTTAGTTTTATTCTTTATATTCGAAAGTCATTTTATAAGTTTATCTGAAACAGAACCATGCATACAGTATTTTGAGGAAAAAGAAAATATAATAACAATAATCATCCAATTCCATATGAAGCCATGCAATAATAATAAAATGAACTACGCATTATATTATCATAATTTTATTTTCATCTCCATTCTGTCCATGCAGCCTGTATTGAGCAGAGTTGAACTAAAAAATATTTTGAATATTAGTTTTATTCTAGATACTATAGTGTTTTATAAAGTTGCTCCACTCAACATTCTTATAAATACAAGATTTCACTCAAAAACTATGCATGAACTCTACATAAGAAATAGTATGAAAAATAGAGTAATAATTTTTTATATAAATATATGATATACACAAGTTTTAATAATAAATTCTATATTGATCAAATATATGTTCTCCAAACTATATTGTTGTAAAATAAAGATGAGTAAGTTGTCAATTATTTATAATAAGGACCTTTATATATTTAATGAATAAATTAATTTAATTTTTCAATATAAAAAGGTCTTATTAAATTGAAAGATTAATAATATAAGGCAAGTGAGAATATTTATCATTTTATTTGAATATTTTATTATAGAATTTAAAAAAATATTTTAGTACTTCTAGATAGATAGACATAGCTTTTTAACTAGACATGAATAGTCTATATATAATTTTTATTAGTTAATTTGATTTTTAACATCTTTAAATAATATATGATTTTAGTACTTGTAGATGGATAGACATGGTTTTTTAACTAGACACGAATAGTCTATGTATATTTTTTATTAACTAATTTGATTTTTGACATTTTAAAATAATATATGACTTTTAGTAAATTAGATACATACATAAAATAATTTTTGTTTTTAATATATCATAAAGAATAAAGGTGTTTACAAATTTTCTTAATTTTAATTGAAAATATGAATAATTTATAATAAATTAAACATGTATATTATATAATAAATATAGATTAATATATTTAATGTATGAAAGTTGCATCTAACTTTTTTAAATGAATAAAAAAATAAATTGCTCCTTTATAAATAAAATAAATAAACTTGTATTTTTTTCTTTAAAAAAATTGTAGGTAAAAAATATATTATATATCTTTCTCAAGATTTACATAGATATTTTGAATTGTCATGCTATTTTTTAATATGACGTTATAATATTAAATATGGGAGATGGATCAGTAATAGACCTCCTTATGTTTGGACCATCATGTAGATCACCACTACACACATAGACTACAAGGTAGACCACCACATAGTCAATCTATTTATCCACCTAAAATAATCAATTTGGACTACATATGTTGATGATTGATATGTGTCAAAAATATGTCCCATTGTTGGGATGACCTATTGTGGTGCATGTTGGCTAAGGAGAGTGGCATGACAATGTTTGTTTGCAAAATGTTTATGTGTTAACAAAATACTTTTCCACCTTAAGTAGAGGACGAGATTCATTAAAGTTGCATCTATGATGGATTGCCAAGCATCCTAGTTCATTTACTATGTGTCCCATCACATCTCATCGCCATTCATCATGTCCAATAACCAATGCAAGAAATTAGCAGTGTTTCATTTTCTCACTACTTTCTACCACTTTCTCTAGTTTATTTTGTATATTGTCTAGAGTAGTCATCTTCATAGGAGGTAGTAGTAGCAACAAATATGGCACAAACTTACTATTTTACCCACTTTTCATGGATAAATCTACCCCCTTGCAAACATTTATTGGGCATACATGTTCTCAAAAGATGACATATCTAGAACATGTCAAGGTAAGAAGTTGATGAATCTTTAGTTTTCTATATTCTTTTCTTTTCCCAAGGTGGTCAATATATTGTCTCAATTAATTGCATTCCATTTTGTTGGTTTATTTTTCTTGTTCTTTTTTTTAGTAATCATATACTTCTTTTCAATTTAGATAGGGAGGGAGTGTTGATGGATCAGCCATAGGCATTGTAGAAATCTATGGAATCTGATGGCACCAAAACTATAGCGTAAAATATGACTCTATGAACATACATGGTTCCTTTCTGAACATGCATGCAATGGGAACTAATTCATTTTATTTGGGGGAGAGTTCCAAGCTTAAAAAATTTAACGATTGTCTTCTACAAAGCCAAGATCACCTTTTTTTTGGTTGTTCCTTCAAAAGAAGTGATGGAGGACTTTGAGTATTGGACTAAGCATACTTTGATATGTAAATTTATTGGTATTCAGATATCCTTATTGGATCTTGAGGCATGGATTTTTTTTTCATAGTAGGTGGAAGGAGATATGGAGATCATGTTTGTTGGGAATAGTTATTTCTTTTTTTTTTTCTCTTGCATGGCTGATCGGGACTGTGTTTTTGAAAGGGGTCCTTATATATACAACCATGTGGGGCTATTTGTTAAACCTTGGTATTTAGGATTTAATTCTGCTAAAGATCTCCCCTCAAATGTGCTAGTGTGGGTTCCCCTACCACGTCTTCCTCTTGAATTCTAGCAAGAAGACATTCTTCATCAAATTGCTAATTTTCTTGAAAGCCAGTTGCAATTGTACATCAATCCATTGATAAAATAGGTTCTCTCTTATGCCATATACTATGTTGAAATGGATTTGAATAACTCGTTACTAGATTCTATGGAAATTTGTCTTGGGTCTTCTTCCTAGGTGCAATAATTGGTTTATGAATCTCTTTCTTTCCGATGCCATATATGTCATGAGTATGGTCATATGCAGCATCAATACAATTGAATCTCGACTTCTAAAGGGATAGATGACACTACTACTGCCTATGGTGGTGGTTAGATGAACACTATAGGAAAAGGTAAATCTCATATGGATAACATAGCTATGGGGCATGCACAAGCAAATAATGCAGGAAAATGGAAGATTCAATTGAATGATATTGGCCCTAATAAGGATGGTTGGATTCCTTCTCACCCATGAGCTAAGGGGTGTGGATAGAAAATTCCCCTTAAAGACCAATAGTCAATGTTTTGTTTTAATCGATTTGAAGAGCTGGAAAGTATGGTTTTAGAGGAGGGTATTCCTCCTAGAATCTCAAGTGATCTAGTTTGCAATGGGGAAGCTCCACCTCATGATTCTTGTGAAGCATATCAAGTTGTAGTTTGATAGACAAATGAACTCCCTATTATTCTTGAGTTTGGAGCTTTGGTGACTCTTGTGGTGCCTCAAGATAATAATGGTGTTCTAGCAGAGGGTGTACTAGCATCTAGTAAAGCTAAAGGGTCTCCTCTCCCTTTGGGTTTTTTTGTAAAGACCTTTTAAGAGGGTTTCATAGACTCCTCTAAAGAGTGAATGTAAAAAACACAAGGGGAAGCTCAAATTTGTAGGAGATATGTTGATAGAGTTTGGGGCTGTGAAATCCTTGGATGCTCATTTCCCCCATTCTACTTAGTGATGATCATCCTCTCATGAAATGTTAGGGGGTTTAATAGAACCCCTAGACAAAATGATATTAACCAATTGGTGATTGATCATTCTCCAAACATTTTTGTGTCTAGGAGACTAAGCTTTCAATGGAGTCTATGGTTCAATTTTCCTCTAGTATTTGGCCTCATGGGAAATACCTACATGTTGGGGCTATGGGAAGTGCTAGTGGTTTGGCTATCTTTTGGGACCCTTAGAAAATTTCTTGCCTTGGTTGGGTGTCCTCTCATTTAGCTCTTCCTATGGTGGCTTCTTCTTTGGATTCAAGTGAGGTGATCCTGATTACTAATGTGCATGCACTTGTCAATTTTGTGGGAAAGGTGGAACTTTGGACACATATTTGGCATGTTAGAAAGTTTCATCCTTACCATCCTTGGGTGGTAGTAGGAGATTTCAATTTAGTTTTAAGTCTAGAAGAGAAATGAGGTGATTTTCTTCACTCAAGGCCTTCCTCTAATCTTCTTCATAAAAGTATAGATCTTTTGCATCTTTTCGATACTAAGCCCACTAATGGTTTCTTTATTTGGAATAATAGAAGGACTAGAGCTGCCACTATCTCAAAACATCTAGATAGATTTTTAGTTTCTTTCTTCTAGGTTAGTGGTGCCCTCACTCTTTCTTCTCAAATTCTAGATTGGAGGGGTTCTCATCATTTGTTAATTACAATTTTTTTCTATTGGGGTGATTATTAACTAAGAATCCTCCTTATACATTTTGGCTCATGTGGCTTTGGGACTCCTCTCTTCATGATCTTATTTCTTTCTAATGTAGGGATGGTGCCCATCCTTTTGGTATTGCTATGTTTTCTTTTTCTAAAAAACATCAATATGTCAAAAGGCAACTCAAGAGATGGAACAAAGATTGTTTTTAGAATCTTCATTCCATGAAGAGGATCACTCAAGAGCATCTAGATGTCATAACCAGATAGATTAGGGATCTTGGTTTCTTAGAGGATTTGGCCAATGATGATTCCCTTACTTCTAGAGATGTGGAAGAATGGGAACCTTGGGAGGAAAAGTTTTGGAAGCAAAAGCTAGAGTTGATTGGCTCTAGGAAGGCAATAGGAACATTGACATTTTCCACAAGACCATGCAATCTTGTTGGAATCAGAGATATATTTCTTCTTTGGTTAATTAGGAAGGTATCTACTTATCTTCCTTGCCAACTTTGTTTTAAGAGGCTACTTGATACTTTTCTAACATCTTCTCTAAGTATTCTCCTCCTGCTGATAATGAAGAGCATATTACTTTTTCTTGTATTCCCTCCCTTATTTCTTAGGAAATGAATTATTATCTTATGTGTCTAATCTATTTGGCTGAGTTGGAAGAGGTGATCTTTGGTATGCCTAAGGGAAAAGGTCCTGGCCTTGATTTCTTTCCTATTGAATTCTTTTAGGACTTCTAGAACATCAATAATCAAAATTTGTTAGAAGTTGATGAGGAATATTATTCTGGCAAGCAGAAGCTTTTGACACTAAATTTTACTTTCTTGGTTCTTATTCAAAAAAAATATGGGGCTAATAAATTGGAGTTTTTTAGACCTATTTCTCTATGTAATGTGGCTTAAAATTTTATTACTAATTTTATTTCTAAGCGACTTAAAAATTGGTTGCTTTCTATTATGTCAGAAGAATAAGGAGGTTTTGTTATAGGAAGACAAATCTTAGATGGGGTGGTTATTCCTACTAAGGCTATCCACTCTATGGCCAGCTCAAGGGAGTGATCTATGCCTATTAAGATGGATATGGCTAAGGCCTATGATAGATTCAAATGGATATTTCTAAGGAAAATTCTTCTTATCTTTGGCTTTAGCTTAGAATGGGTGAGTTGGACTATGAGTTATGTTACTTATGCCTCTTTCTCTCTTCTTCTTAATAGAAAAGCTTTCCATTTATTTGGTTCTTCTAGGGGTCTGCACCAGGGTGATCTTCTTTCCCCCTATCTTTTCATTATTATGGATGAGGTTTTGGGTAGATTCATTAAGAATAGGTATGTCATAAGTCTATCTAGGGGTGGTGCTAGGGAAATGGTTTACCTTCTCTTTATCATCTTCAATTTGTGGATGACTCTTCTCTTGTGAGAATTTCTTGAGTCAAAGAAGCTCAAGCCTTTCGATATACTTTGGATATTTATTTGGTGGTGACAAACCATAAGGTTAATGAACACAAATGTTCTATATGTTTATTTAACACTCTTGAACCTATTCAATGAAGGATGGCTAATATCCTAGGTTTCATATTGGTTCACTCCCTTTGACATATCTTGGCATTCCTATCATTGTTTCTAGGTAGTCACGACTCTTTTGTCATAATTTGATTAACACGCTTCAAGAGAAGGTAAATAAATAGACCCATAGATGGATCTCTATTGTTGCTTGTTATACCCTTCTTCAATCTATTATTCAGGCACTCCCTATTTATAGAAGCATGGTTCAAGTTTCTCATGTTTACTTTATCAAAGAATTCAATTCTCTTTCTCAACAATTCCCTTGGATTGGTAATTTGTATAAATCTAAATGGAGTTTGATCAGTTGGGAGACTCTCTATATGCCTAAGAAGGAGGGTGGTGTTGGCCTTCGATCTACTATCTTGAGTAGCCAAGCTTTGGCTACTAAGATTTACTAGAAATGGTACTCTAGAAAAATCAAATTTGGCCTCATATAAGTATTTCAGAGGTGTTGATCCTAGGTCTATTTCCGTGCTTCCTCTTGAAGGTAATGGCTCTATGGTGTAGAATACTCTCAATATTGGAACTCAATTGGTTAAGAGGGTCCTTTTTTAGATATGTAAGGGAAGATCTAAGGATTTTTTTTGCTCTGATGTTTGGGATGGAAACCCTCCCATCTTATTCATTAATTATTTACCCTCATATTCAAACTCTATGTGGTTCTTTACTTGTTACTAGATGGGATAAAGTGGCTCATTATAAGACTCCTTATCAATTGGGTCTTTTAGTCAGATATAGATGGAAGCACTCTTCATATTGGCCTCTTGGGGGTTCATATGAAGACTGCCAAGAGATTTCTAGAATTTTGGTTTCTAAAGATTGCTTCTCTCTACTTGGGCAAGATGTTTTGGCCTGGGGTGGCACCCTATTTGGTAAATTCTATTGGGTACCAAGCGATTACTAGACAATTGTTAGCAGATGTTGAGGTCCCTTGGTGGAAACAAGTTTGGAATAATTTTTCTTGGTCCAAATGTAATTTCTTCATGTGGTTGGTGGCTCACATCCAGTATCTAATGTGGGATAATATTTGGAAATGTGGATTCTAGGGCTCATCCTTTTATGTTCTATGCAGTAATGAAGAGGAGTCTATCTCTCATCTCTTCTTCCATTGTTCTTTTTCTATCCACTTGTGGCATCTTTGGTAGAGTGCTTGGGGTTTCTCTTGTTGGCATTCTTCCTCCTTTCTTGAGTTTTGGGATCACTTGGGGAGTTCCCTATCCAAGGCTTCACCTCTTTAGGCTACATGGATTACTGGTCCCTCTTTTATTCTTTGGCATATCTGGTTAGAGATAAACTGATGAATCTTTCAGGATGTCTAGATTGGATTCATGCATCTTTGGTGGAAGATTTCCCACTCTCTTCAAGAAACTATTCAGGTTAAGTGTGAGTTAGATGGAGGTATGGATCCTAGAGATCTTTTTATTTACATTCATCTTAACTTTCATTTAGTTCTCAAGGGTTGTAGGTCAATGGTATCATAATTTTCCAAACCATCCTATATGTTACTGGAAGTGGTGGCTGAATTGTGTGGGTCATTGGTTTCCTCCTCCACTTGGAGTTCTTAAAGTCAATAGTGATGGTTCTTCTCTGGGAAATTCTAGGTCCTACTAGCATTCATGGTGTGGCTTAATGAAACTCTAGAGAAGTTCAATTTCTTTTCTCAATGCATAAGGGTTGGCATAATAACAATCTCATGGAGGCCTAATCCATTTAATATGTTGTGGAGCAATGTTTTCTGAGGGGATGGTGCAAGCTTATCTATGGATTTGACTCTCAAGTAGAGGCGAATTTCCTTTGAAATTACTTGATGATGCTAGTTGGCAATTGACTTCAATTGTGAATTAAACTCTTCTATTTTTTACTTCTCTAGAGTCTGTTAGTTTTAAATACATTCCTTGAGAATGGAACATAGATGTTGATTGTTTGGCCAAATGGGATTTTGAACATGTTTAGGATTAGAATATTGTAGATAGGGGGAAACTACCCTTGGATCTGTCTCATGAATTAGATGACATTTTTGATCAAGATAGAGCTCCTTAGTGAGCTCTCCTTTGTGTTTCTCTTTTTGTCTCAATAAAATTTTATCCCTCTTTTAGTTGAAAAATGTGGAATGTTAGAAAATGTTGTTTTATTACATTTTATTTTTTATGACATATAAATTTAGTTCAAATAGTCTCTTTGGTGGTTTGTGCTACAACTTAAAATCGCAAGTGAATTTTGAGTATCATGTTGAGAAACTTTGCTAATTGATCCCCTATTAAAAAATTCATGCATATGTACTAGACTATCATTTTGAGGCCTATGGCATGTTTTAGTTGTTCCACACCTTTCATTCAACATATGCATGTGTTTCTCTGGGCGTTACTCCAAAAATGTTGCGGAAGAAAATGTGTGAATGTGATGTTGATATTTTTCCAATCAACAATAAACAAGGAGATGAAGTGGACTATTTTGTATCCTCAAAAGGGGTTGTTCAACCCAGTTTATTAAGTCATCTTTATTGCCTAGTGCACAATATGATATGTATGTGGACATAATATAAAATGAAAATGCAAAAAATACAAGATCCTATAATGGATGTAGAAACATAAGGAAATGATCAAGTTTGGAATGAGATATAGTGTGGAAGGCATGAACTAGAGTTAAGGCACCATTGTTCCTATAAAGACTATTATTTAGTTTAATCCCAAATTGAAGGCACAAAAGATTCATTTGGTATTTTTATATATGAACACATAGTGCAATAGTGCCTAAAGTCATGTGCTCTATGACAAAGGGATCACACATGTGGTGGAACCAAGATTGGTTAGGCACAACGCAACCATAATTTTGACCAAAAATAGCAATGAGAGAAGTGATGCATGTAGTAGATCGATCATGCATTTGGTAGATGACATGTGGCACAAGATAGGGCATCAATCCGACCACCATTCAATTAATAAGATCGAATGGCCCTAGTCATATTTTAGGCTGATTTTAGCTAGAGTAGTCTTCCTTTCTCAAATGTCATGGAAAGAAGACACATGGCATGAGTTGGGCATAGGTGCGACTTCACAGGATAGAATCCATATTTAGCAAAGAAAGTGTTGTAAGATTATTGGAAGCATGAATGCTGATGATATTCTTGTATGGGGGAGTATTTGTGATGGATGGAATTATCTATGACTCTTGTTGGATATTGTTTTGAATAGTGTCTTTTGACACTTGAGCTAAGCAAGTATTAATTGTTGCAGAGTTTGATGCAGTAAAGTTGGTTTCTGAAACCTTTGACATTGATGTCAATGGGGGAGATGTTCGCCATGAAAAATAGGATGGAAAAAAAACATGTACAACATGACAGTTGGAAAAGTTTGGCATGAGTACACTAAGTTCAGAAGAAGCACAACATGGAATGATAGTTTGACAGAAAGCATATTGAGGTATATCAATGGGGGAGAATGATTGATGAAGAGGATTTGAAAAATAAGATGAATACGATTTTTGTTGGTATTCTTGGAACTAGATTTTTTTCATCTATGTTGCCATCAATGCCAAAGGGGGATATTGTTGCAAGATCGTTGGAAACATGAATGCTAATGATATTCCTATATGGGGGAGTATCTATGATGGATGGAATCATCTAGGACTCTTGTTGGATATTTTTTTGAACAATTTCTTTTGACACTTGAGTTAAGAAAGTATCAATTGTTGTAGAGTTTGATGCAGTAAAGTTGGATGTTGAAACATTTGACATTGATGTCAATAGGGGAGATGTTCAGCATGAAAAACATCATGGAAAAACAACATGTACAACATGATAGTTGGAAAAGTTTGGCATGAGTATAGTATGTTTGGAAGAAGAAAAACATGGAATGATAGTTTGAAAAAAGGCACATTGAGGTATATCAATGGGTGAGAATGTTTGATGAAGAGGATTTGAAAAATAAGATGAACAAGCTTTTTGTTGGTATTCTTGGAACTAGATGTTTTTCATCTATGTTGTCGTCAATGCCAAAGGGGGAGATTGTTGCAAGATTGTTGGAAGCATGAATGCTGATGATATTTCTATGGGAGAGTATTTTAGATATGTTACTATGATGGTATGTTACATTCATGACTAAGTTTGTCATTGATGTCAATACAATAGTTTTTAGTGGTATTTGGAAAAAGAATAGCAGAAAGATCAAGTTGGTATGGATGGCTAGTTGAGTATTATAACTATCTAAGGTTATGGGAGATACTTTTGAGTATCTAGGATATGTAGTTAATGTCAAATGAAGAAATGATAAGTCTGGAAGAAGTTATGTAAATTTTGGTGATGTCTGTTCTGACATAGAGTTTATAGAGGCATGTTCTAGTAAACTTGTTATATCTCTTAACAGAGTTGTTATTCTAAGAATCAAGGTTGAGGATATGAAGAATACATATTGGTTATGATGTGGCTAAGATCAATTGTCATAATATTGTGTTTACAAAAAGTTATTCAAGTTACAAGGCAAAAGATTAATGTTATAGCTAAGTGTAACGTGTTCTTAATGTGGTCCTATAATGATTAATTGAGAAGGTCTAACAAATGACTCAGGGAATTGTATTATGGACTAAATATAAAGGAAGGACATTTTCCTTTATCATATGGCATGGTTTTGATTGATGATAAGTAGTAGTAAGAGAGAAATGCAAAGTTGAGCAGAGTAGTGCAGAAGTGAAGGGAACTTCATTTCTAGGGTTTTGCTAAGTGAGTCAAGGTTTGATATTTGGATTTGAGCTTTGTGACCTAGTCTACAAGGTCTAAAATTTTTGTTTCAATTGATAGAACAAAGGAAAGAAGAACATAATAGTAAATTGCAGGTTTGAGTAGTGAGCTCTTCTTGTAGTTGAAATTGCATGTTGGGTAGTAGGCTCTTCTTGCATACATTGTACCACAACTCATAATAGGGTTGGAATCTCCTAATAGGGAGTCAAAGTCTCCTAATAGGGACTCTATTTACTAAATGTTGTAATAGACTCCTAACAAGGTCCTTCCTCTAACAAGGAATATTTATATTAGTGCATCATCTTGTGGGCATCGTTCTCTCTAGGTTTTTCCCTCTGATCAAGGGTTTCCCTAGTCAATAAATCTAGCATAATTGTCTATGTGCATCTTATTATGGTTGTTGTTTACTTTGATTGAATGGTTAAGTTTTTATAAAGAAGATAAATATATTAATTGTTAGATAAACAATTCATTCTCCCCCCCCTCCCCCGCACACCCCCCCCCCACACCCCCCCCCCCCCCCCCCCCAAGTTATCTTGGTGGACTATTATTTCTAACAATTGGTATTAGAGCTTGGAAACATGTTTGAATCTCCTTGGGTAATGCTGAGGGGGGATTGTTAGACTAACCACCAATGCTCCCCTTTAGGATTCATGACATGGATTAACTGCCTCTTGTGTTCTATAAGTCTAACGGTTGTATCAGGCATTGATAGGTTGATCTTTTGGTGCAATGAAAACTCTATCTTGTAACATAAAGTTATAGAGCTATGCCCATTTGGTGAGCATAAGTATGGTAGTAGAACATGAAGACAATATAATTTATTATGCAGTTACACCTACTAGTTGTGCATAAGATTGTAAGGTTCTTTAGCAGCTAGTAGCTAGAGGTCTTGATGTTATGACTAACCACTAGTGGTTACTCATAACATCATGATAATTAAGGGTAAACTATAGGTTTTATTCTAAAGTTATGCTAGCACTAATCGTAATTTTGATAGTTGAAGTGGGCGAGGGATTCAAATTTAAGACAAGCCACTAGAAGTCCTCTGAAGTTAGGTTCAAGACATTGTAGGTCCTATCTAAGGTGAGGTGGATAAAAATGTGCCTAACAATGGTATTTCATCTTTTATATGCATTTGGTGGGAATTTTGGTGAGGTTTTTACCAACAGATCTAGTATTCTCTAACAGAGGGGTTTTCTCCTCACTTTGGGGACATTTGGATTAGTTTGTTAAGGTGAATGATCATATTTGATTTTCAATTGGAAGATGAAAGATAAAAGATGTTTTGCAAGTACCAAGTGGAAGATTTTCAAGTGGACAAGTGGTTGTTTCATATCAGATCTTAAAATTATTCTTCTTTGACTTATTCTCTTCTTTTCTCTTTCAAAGTTGGTTGGTTCTAGTCTATTGAGCAGAGCTCTAGCTGTGTTTCCACATCCTTAGCATTTCTCTCTTATATGAATGTTGTGATCTATTAGTTGTTTCATGAGTTATTTCATACATCTTTAATGTATTTGTTTCAAGGAAATGAATAAAGAGCATAAAAATATTTTAGTTTCATTTAGATTCTCGTCTCCTATCTCTGTTGTTTGCAATGTTTTGTGATTTGTGAACAAAGATCTTTAATCTAGTTGCAACTCCTTAAAGTTACATGTCTTGATAGGATTTTCTATTGATTCAAGGAATCATTTAAATGCTTATTTACTTTGATGGGATTTTAGGTTTCATGAGAATGATATTATGAGTATGAGATTCATTTTGAGCACATATGTCTAATTCATAAGGTGAATGGATAGATCTGATATCTTGATGTATCTAATATATCATTGATATCCTTAATGTATGTTTGTGATTTATGGAATGCCCAATAGATAAGGGACTAATAAATTATAGGATCAATGATGTTTATTATTTCTTTATATGTGAGTTATGTTGATATCCATTTATAATCAATATGTTTTCTCGTTCATGTTGTAGAACTAAAAAGGTTAGCCCTCACTTAGCTTGTGAATGTATAGATCATGTTATTAGCTATTTCATGCCTCTATTATTACATAAGGATAGAAAGATTTGGGGTTTTTAATTTTCTTTGTATAGATTCTAATTTATGGTTTTTGTAATGGTCACATAATAAAATCTAAGGTCTACCCTCCTAGGTTTTGTAGAGACTAAACTAAAAAAGGAATTTAGTCTTATGGTTGGCCCCAATGTCTGAATGGGTGTGTTTAACATGGGAATTAGCTACACCCTAGATATATTTTTCTCTTATTGTTGAGTTATTCAAAAACTATTAAATCAAGAGCCAACAAGTTGTTTAATCATTTTAAACATGGAGTTTCCATTTTTTTGAGGGTTTTTTCACTAATTATGTTTCTTGGACTCTCACTTATTCTATATATGGGGTTTAATGTCATACCACTAATGAGTTTTAAATCTACTAGTTTTTACATCATTTTATTATAGTGTGTTTTATGTATTTTTTGGGATATTACATATTCTTTATTACACTTTTGATGCAAGAGCATCTTGGGTTTGCTTGGTGGCTACTTTGGAGTTCATGGGAGAAGGCTTAGTAGTTTCTTTGTAGAGTGCTTGGACTTATACTCAACCAAAGAAGAGGTACTCAATCATCGAAGGAACTTGATGATGCTTGTGGGAACTCGGCACACATTAGGAGCTCGCTGAAGCTTGGTTGTAGTGTTGCTTGAGTTGCTCAGTTAATGAAGGGATGTGCTCAAAGAAGGTGGAACTTGACATATTAGTGCAAGCTTAGTGTGGTCTACATGGTTTGGTTGTAGTGTTGATCGAGTTGTCTCAGTCATAATGGGATCAAATATTCTTGGAAGAGTTGTTGATGCTTGGTGGTAGTTTCTGACACTATTTTTAGTCTTGTCTTCTATGGTGCCTAATTTATCTATTAGCCAAGTTTTAGCATTTAATTTGGGTTATGGTTAGTTAATGAGTGTTGCAAGTGACTTGTGGCTTATGCAAACATTTAATGTAAGGGTTTATTTTAATTTCTAATGGGCTAGGCCAACCTGTGGCTTAGTTGGGTATAAGTAGGGGGTATTATGGAGTCTTTTGGCATTCATTCATTTGGAGGAGTGAGTCATATTATGAGATTTATTATCATCCAGCTTAGAGAAGAGGATAAAGTGAGGAGTGAAATTTGAAGAGCTAGTAGATGAGGCTTGGAAACTATTGGGGGATGTGACATCTCCTTTGGGGATCCTCCTACCTTGTATTGCATTAGGTGATATTAGAGCATAGTTGCTCCTGAGTGTGTAGACCGATCACTGAAGTTGAGGTAGTTTGAACTAGGACCTTGGATTGAGAGAAGTTGATCTAAGAAGATCTTGATATATGGTGGATTTTTATTTATGGAGTCCTAGATCTCTTGGTTGTGAGGTGGCAGATCATGTTTCTTAATTACAATTGTAGAGGACTTGCAGATGGATCAATGAATGTGAAGATGGAAGGTTGATCTTGTTGGGGAAGATTGATATGTTGGTGATTTTTCATAGAGGGTTTGTGAAGATCTTAGAAGATGGATCTGAGAGTATTGTACCATGGGATGATTGTGAATCTCTGTGATATGGTGAAGAGAAGGCTTTCTAAGATTTTTGCTTGATTTGAAGCTAGTTTGGTTGATTGAGTTAAGGAAGAGTTGGGTGAATCACATAGATGTTTATGGAGTTAGAGTCTATTGATCTAGAAGAGATTTTTCTATCTAGTTAGAAGACTTGTTTGAGAGAGAAGATCGCATAGCAAGGCCAAGGTAGAAGAGGTTTTTTTTGATTAGTTTGTGGAGTTTGATGTGAAACCAATAAAGTAATTGGTGGTTGTTACTGAAATACCTAAGCTTACCAAGGAGATTCATAATCTTGTTGATGTTGAGGTTGAGGTTGGTTTTCATGGTTAGTTGGTTGAGTTTGGCATGGAAATTGTAGAGTACTTGGTTGTGGTTGATCAAGTTGTTGAGTTGTATGGTTTAGAACATCTTGTTCTAAGCAATGAGATTTCTAGTGTTGAGAGTTTGTCATATATTGATGTGGATCTACATATTAATGTTGATATGAATTTTGTTGCTCCTAGTGTGGATTCACTAGTTGCTATTATGAATGAGGTTTTATTGGTGAAGTGTTATGTTATGTTTGTTGCTAGGAGTGAGGATGTTGATTAGATCATTGATTCTCTAGTGTTTGACAAATAGATGCAAATGTGGATGAGTTGCATATTGATTTTCTTGTCCTTGTTGGAGTGGAAGCCTCTGGTGAAGATAAATATTGGATCTTTTGGTGGGAATCAAAGTGTAGGACACACTCTTCTATTTACTTGGGGAGTATGATGCAGGAGCATCTTTAGTTTTCTCAATGTCTACTTTGGAGTTCATGGGAGAAGGCTTGATAGTTGCTTTGGAGAGTGCTTGGACCAATGCTCAGTTGAAGAAGAGGTACTCAATTGTCGAAGGCACTTGACGATGCTTGTAGGAACTTGACATACACTAGGATCTTGGTGAAGCTTTTGGCTATAGTGTTGTCCGAGTTTCTCAGTCAATGAATGAACTTGGTCAAAGAAGAAGGTGGAACTCAATATATTCTTGCAAACTCATTTTGGTCTGCATGGTTTGGTTACAATAATGATCGAGTTCGCTCAATCAATAAGGGGCTTGGTTATGCTTGGTAGAGTTGTTGAAGCTTAATGGTGGTTTCTCACACTCAGTTTGGTCTTGTCTTTTGTGGTGCCCAAGTTGTTTGTGAGCCAAATTTTGGCATTTAATTTTTGTTGTGGGTAGTTAAAGAGTGTTGTAGCTGACTTGTGGCTTATGCAAACATTTAATGTACAAGTTTATTTTAATTTTTAATGGGCTAGGATGACCTATGTCTTAGTTGGGTATAAGCAAGGGGTCTTGTGGAGCCTTTAGGCATTCACTCATTCAGAGGAGTGAGTCAGATTATGAGATTTATTATCATCCAGCTTAGAGAAGAGGATGAAGTGGATGAGAAAACTTTTAAGGGATAGTAGCTGAGGCTTGGAAACCAAGAGATTCCTTGGTAGTCTTGTGAGAACAAGTTGAGATTTCCTTGGGGTTTTCTACTAGAGTGTTGATCTAGGCTAGGTGGGGTTAGGATTATGAGTTGGATCCTATGGGATCTTGTAGAGTTGTTTTGTAATTGTTGTTGTTTTAGTCCCTAACCCAAAAGGCCTTATAGCTAGGTATATTGGATGCAAACAATTATTTTTATGAATAAAGTGTTGTGATTTGGTATTAGATTTGGCAATATTATTTTGTTTCCACTATGTGTTTATTTGTTAGGGGCTACGACATCTCCTTTCAAGATTTTCTCACCTTGTACTACTATATCATCTTAAAATGGAAGAACTTCCATGTTAAGAATGTTTAACCCTCTAATTATGTGGTCTTGGGTCATGCCAAGCACCTTAAATCTGTCTTTGTATAGATCTAGTTGTTTTCCCCCTATTTTGCTTCTCTATCTCTATTTCTAGCCTATTTCTGACAACCTACTCTATGAACCTAAGGACTTTGACTTCTAGGTCAAGGATGACTTGGTGGGTCAAGGTCAACCTCAACCATAATGTAGGTCAAGAATGACCTTGACCCTAACCTAAGGTAGGGTCTACCTTGTCCCTAACCCTAAGTTTAGTTTTCAATTTCTAAAAGTTTTGGGATCTTGGGCTTTAGAAAGTTTCTTTTCCTACTTCCAGGTTAGCTATTTTGGGTTTCAAAATGGTATACTCTTAAATTAAATTTTATTTAGGTCCATTTCTAAGGGTTAACATTAATTGGGATTTAATGTTCCCATGTCGGCCTTCTCTAGGAGTTAGTGCCCTAGATCTCTATATAAGGAGGCCTTCTTCCCTCATTTTGACATCTACTTTCTATAAACTAGGAGCTACCCTTTATGAAGTGCATTAAATATTCTATGAAGTGAAGTTATACTATCTATCAAGCATTCAAGCATTCAAGTGTTCAAGCATCCAATTCATCAAGGAGATCCATTATTAGCCATTGAAGGATAAAATATCTATGGATCCCTCTTGTTGAAGATTTCTCCATCCATATTCATCCAATCCTTTTCATATGTAAAGATACACTCAAGATTGGTGTTGAAGATCTAGTGCCATTGATTTGAGACATCCTACATATATTTCTATATACATTTGGAGCATTTGTACTTGTGGATTATGGGATTCAAATCCTCCACAAGGATTTCAATATAAGGAAGGTGAATTATTTCATTTACTTTGTTTAAATATATTGCAATTTCAATTCAATTTGAAGGTTGATTCCAAACTAGGGTTTGACCAAGGCAAACCCCCCATCCAAACAAACAAACAATTTTTCTTTTAGATACATGTGTGGAGTAACGAATTGAAGAGAAGATTTGGATACCCTTTTCATCAAACTTGCAAGATCCATGAACAAATTTTTTGTCAAAGTAGTGTAGGTCAAGGTCAAATTTTTAGGATACAATTGTACCCTAGGGTAAGATTGTGCCCTGCTATCAGGATCTAGGTCAACCTCCCTTCAAAAAGACAATATATTGTTGGGTTTTCTCCATCTCAAAATTTCCAATTTGGAACAGGTTATAAAATTCCCCAAAACTATACATAGACATTAGAAATTAGCACCTTCCAGATTCAAGGTTAGTATTTGTCTTTTATCTATTTCAGGATTTAAGCACATACTCCTCATAATAGAAAGACCATTAAACCCCCTTTCTCCCTATTCTCCATCACATGATCCATTTCTACATTGATCACTTTCTTGTACTTAATCAATTTGGATCATTCCTATTGAAAATAGGGTTAAGAAAGGATACCTTATTTTCTTTCTATTCATTTTGGCAAACCTAACATGCTTACCCTCTTTTCTTATGTGAAATTAGATGCCCTATTGTGTTTTGTGGTGTTATATTTCATTTAATATTTTTTAGGTCTTTTCTTACATTAAGATTAGATTTAGTTTATGATTTTGCATTTTAAATCTCAAAAATACAAAAAATAAAAATTGTGAAATTTCTTTCAAAATACAAAGATATTTATGCTTTATGTTTTCTTAGTTTAGTTCATTTACATTGCATTTATTTATTAGCTTTATTACTTCTAGTCCTACTTCTAATATTAGGGTTAGAAGCAGATGTAGACTTATGGGTACCTTTGACCCTGAGTCTTCTTCTCCTTTCCTTAGAATCCTAGATGAGACTTTGATTCTTCATTATTCTAATCCTCTTATGGAGAAAAAATATTCTCACTCATCTCATGATGAGGATGATACTTTAAGAGTTCCTCATGAACAAGTACAAAAAATTCCAAACAAACTTGATAAAATGGGTAATTGGTTTCTTCAAGAAAACCATAATCAAGATTCTATTGAAGATATTGAGGCTCTTAAGAAAGTTCTTTGTGATAGTGACCAAAGTATTAATCTCTTACATGGTATTACTTGCCTTGTGCATTCCAATGTTAAATCTTTAGCTCAAGAAGCTCAAGATTTACAGTTGTTTCCTCCTATCACTAGTGTAAAGCCTTCTTTTGTTCCTCTTCCTAGTGTTCCTACTTATACTACTTCTTTGGTGATTGTGATAGTTCCCTCTATTCTTATGAGTGTTCTTGCTATGTCTCTTCCTATATCATAGCCTTCTTATCATAATGTTCCTTTTACTTATTCTACTCATAAGCCAATTGTAGTTCCTAGTGTTGCTCTAGTTTTGTCTTCTATTCTTGCAACTTCTTATACTTTACCTAGTGTATCTAATGTTACTATTCCTCCTATTTCTTCTCATGATTCTACAATTATCAGTTTGGCTCAAACTATGACATCCTTACAACAACAACTTGCATCCTTAAAACAAGTTTAGTATCCCTACTTCTAAGATGGGAAGTCCATTGTATTAGGATATTATTCATACTCTCATTCCTTAGCAAGCCAATATGCCTCATCTTGAGAATTATAATGGTAAGGGAGACCCTGTTCATCATGTTAAAACATTTCAAATCCTTTGTAGTGATTATGCTCATGATCATAGGATTTTAGCTAAGTTATTTGCTCAAAATTTTTGTGACAAGGACTTACAATGGTTTTGTTCTTTGACTCCTTATCCTATTCATTCATTTCCTCAAATTGCTAATGTTTTTATTCAACAATTTCAAAAAAAATTGGCCCACAATTATCTTTGATTGATTTGATGCATTGTAAACAAAATTCTAAGGAAAAAATGATTGAATTTATTGGTAGATTTAAGAATTTGCATGCTCAAATTTCCTATCTTGTTCCTAATATTGATAGTCAATGTATGCTTATTACAAATTTCAAAAGGATATTAGAGATAAGAATTTTCTTACTGAATTTACTTCTTGTCAACAACTTGTGTAGTGCTTCATCATTATCAATTACAAGTGAGTCAATTTGAGAGCACCACTCCAATGGATCCTATTCATGTTGATAAAAGTGATGCTGCTCCTAATCCAAATAAGGTTAAAAAAATCAACAACTATGTCAAGATAAATAAACAAGAAAATATAGTTGTTGATCAAGTTTTTGTTGCATCTCATAATGCCACTTTTGCATCCACTACTTTTCGACTAAATAATATGTTTACTCCTCTCTCTAAATATTTGCATTCTATTATGAATAGTGTTGAGTTGTCATTTGGCACAATGCTTAATAGTAGGAACTCTTTTGAACTCCTCTCTTGAAAATCTAATCCAAGGATCAACTCCAAGGTTTTGGGTGATCTTGTAACCTACTGCAATCTACTCGTTTGAAGATAAATGTGAATGTTCATGAGGACGCCTTTGTTGGTTCTGATAACTTTGAATAAGATGAAGAATTTTTTTGCTACTTCAAAAGAGTGAACACACAAAAAGAAACATATTTTTGTATTTTTTTTGTTTTATGATGAATGCAATCTTACAATGCAACTATATGAATTCCTAATTTTAACCAAGGGGTTAGTAAATAAAATAACAAAGATAGGGTAATAAGAAGTTTAAACAAACAATATTAAAGTAAAATCCTAATAGACATAAGCCATAGAAACAACGCGTCTGCGAGTTAAGCTTTTGAAAAGATCAGTGGATAACCAATGAACATAGGAGCAACACTTCCTTAATTCCATTGATGCAGTCGTCGATAGAGAATTTAGTAACCATATGATGTTTCACTTTTCATCAAATTTTAAGGCCATAGAAAGTGCATTCATGAGAGACAAAAAGCTATGAAGGAACAAAACAGGTGATCTCTTCTCAAACTATATACATTAGCAAAAATTTTAAACACGTAGCAAACACCAAAATTAAAAGATCACACAACTAGAAATAACGCAATAATTTTTTGGCTCAATTACATTCCATGAACATACATCCACAAAATATAACACACTTAGGAATGAATCACTACACTCCAAATGCAAGCACCAAAATCATATATTATTGAAAAATAACAGAGGCCCTAATTACATATTACAATCTCGTATTTATAAGAAATATTCTCCTCAATTTGTATTGAGAGAGAGATATGTTTATGCAATCATATGCTTTAAATTAATAAAACAAATATATTTATGTACAAACTATCAATCTAACTGGTGCTAAGTAGGACAACATCTATTTTATATCATTAATTGGATACATAAGCCTTTACATATCTTAAAACAAAGAAAGCATGAGAAAATAAGAAGAGAGTCATTAGTTGATGTAGGAGTGATTGGAAGTTGCAAAAATAGAAGCTCCATCTTTATTAGGCATCTATCGGAGTTGAATTGTCGTTAAAATGTGTTTTTGATGCATGGAAAGCTCCATTTTTAGAACTAGTAGTTAACTATCAGTGCATCTCTAAATTATTCAAAATCTTCCATAAAACTATTGAAAAAGTGTACATGTGCACTTGGCACACCAATGCAGTAGTGCACCTCAAAAAGTAGGCTCCAAAAAATGCAAAATTTCATTGAGTGTCAAAATTGAAATTCTAGCATCTAGGTTTTGTTCCCGTTTATACCATAACTATGTCTAGATATTTTCCCTCAAATTTCTCTATTATCTCAGTGACCTAAGCCACATCTAGTAAATCTAAGGCATTATATTTATCCTTTATTTACTACCTGTAGTTATCCACTTCTATATGGGTTTTTTACAAAATCTCTGAGTTTTGTGTCAAGCTCTAATAAAGCTTCTTCCGTTCTGAAGGCTTGCCAGATATCCTCATCATTAGAAACTTCATCAAAAGTTTTCCAAAATCTCTCAATGACTACCTCTATTGGTATTAGCTTTTCCCATGTATCATCTTCAAAAATGTCCAGACATACATCACTATAATGTTTCTCAGCTTCCAAAATTTTGTCTTTGGCTTGGTCCCTTAGCCTATGAATCTCTGTGTGTAATCTTTCCATTACTTTATTACTATCTACTATGTTCTCTATTCAATCATCTACCTTATCTAGTTCCTCAGTTATATATACATCCATCAGCATGTGATACCTCTGGCCTTTGATTGCTTGTAATGCTTGTAAATCTTTCTGCTAAGTATGTATTTCATCCATAAGACCAAAATCTTGATTCAAAATATCTACCAACTTGTTCATATTCTCCTGCATAATATGTAATAATTTAAGATTTCCTTGAATGATCAATACACCTCTCTCCTCAAAAATTTCTTTCCATTGCAGACAAGCTCTCAAAAATGGGTCCAACTACACCACACCCCTATCTCTTCTTTCAATTTCCACATTTAAGGTTTCCTCGGGGTTTTTTGGATCCAAGGGATCAACAACTTCACTCAAATATCCCTTTAATATTTGGTTTTACTGCCGAAGAGTTGTCAATTCTACCCCATCCTCCTCTAAACTTCTAAAATCTTCCTTCATCCATGTCATTACCATTAGCTTCATAGTTTCCAAGTTTGGCTTCCCAAGCATAACTTCCTAGATCTAAAATTCCCTTGGAGTCAATTATTCAACATTTGATTCTAGAGGAGGGATAGCTATGTGAGCAAAAAGGTCCTGATTCTGATCACTCATAACAAAGGCTAGTGCTCATGCATCCTTTCAAGGTGAATCAAGTTTCCTTAGAATTTCTATCAATTCAATTCTACCCTCGTCCTTAGTAGTGAATTGTTATTTCTTTTTTCTTATTACTTCTTTTTTGGGCCGCCTTGGGATATATTGTATCGAGGATTTACCTTTAGATGATGAAGGAGTTTTCTTAGCTATACTCTTCCCCTTATCACTCCTTTCTAGAGTCTTCTCCCTCTATTAGATATCAGCACCTAGAGTCTCTACATCTGTGGAGCCAACAGTTCTCACCTCGATGTCTTGGGAAGTTTGTTGTGGTTGTTCTCTTAAATATCCTTCTTCCAACACTTGATCAATGGATACTTGTTGTGGCTCTTCTTCATGCTCTATTTGGACCTATTTAGCTTTTGTACCTAGAGGAAGAGGGGTAGTTGATCCCTTTTCTACATAGAATGTGATTTGTACTTGGGATATTGGAACTACCTCGAGTCCTTGTGATTCGGGGGGGCATTTGACTCCAATCCTCCTATTAAGGTTGATTAGTTGGAGTGTCTCTTATCTTATCCCTGACCAACTTAGTGCCCATGGGCATAAAGTCAAAATCTAACATCTAAAATACATTATTACCCATCACATCCTCCTCATCTATCCATTGTTGCATCTCATCTTTTGATGTTGTAGTTTGAATGGTTTCATTAGGGATGGATAGCGGTGTGATCATGAAACTTCTTCTCCATTCCTCCACTATGGCTCTGGCAAGCTAATTTCTCCTATTCAAAGGTAGATTGTCCTCTTCCTCCTCATCACCCTCTTCTTCTACCTCTTTAGAAATGGGTTTGGGGTTGGATGGAATAGGAATCACTCTCTTCATCACCCTTTGTCTCCTCTTTAGCAGAGCCTTATTCTTCCTTCTTTTATGTGTAGAGGGGGAGGATTACTCTATTTGTCGAGGTAGGGAAACCTCTTGTTCTTTAGTTTCTATTTCCCCTTGGCTTGGTGCAACTAGTGGTACTTGGGGATCAGCTTGAGCTTGTGTGGCTTCTACATCCTCTGACCCTTGTATGTTTTCCTCTCCTTACTATGGAGGTGCCAGAATTTCTCCCTCTTCTAGTTTGGCTTTTTGAGGAGAACTCTTCTTCCTCTTTCCCTTACCTTTACCCTTTTGAGCTCTATAATAACCAATTGGCCTATCAAATTGGTGCACTATTTCTAGTCTTATTGGTGATTGGGCTATAAACGTAGGCATGGTGACCTTTGTTCCTCTACCTCTAGCTGGACAGGCTTGCACATGGAAGATCACCGTCTCACGAATTGGATCAAGTTTGAAAGGTCTCTTGATCCAATTGTTTGTTAATTTGATGATAGTCCTTGCCCTGTGATTAATGTCCAAGTTCTCTTCTTTATCAATCTTAGCATTCATAATAGGCCATTCACCAATCTTATCTCTATTGAATAGTGGATCAAGCAACTCCAAGGGAAATTGATCCCATTCACATTCCAAATTTGGAATATCTTGTCTTCAATCCACCTAGAAAGGTCCTATAGTCATAGGCCAGGTCCAACATATTTTACATTTCTTTCTAACTCTATCATAGGTAGACAAGATTTTTCAAGAAATCTCTAGAAGAATTAATTTGTCACTGGGATACCTAGGGAGCTTCTTAGGATTGTTAGTTGTACTAGCTACCCTTAAATATGTGAATGTACAAAACTTGATATAATAAGCTCTGACTAGTGATATTTATGTAGAAACCTCCTCTAATATTCTCTTTGCATAATCCCCTTCTATGAACCAAATTATTTTCAATATGAAAGCATCATTTACAATTCTATATTCTTTTCTTTGATCTGAAAGCCTCTTCTTCACTAGCTGAGGACATACAATATACAACCATGCATTTTCATCCTACATGCTACCCCTCTTGTAAAGCCCTGGATAACCCATCACCTTTGTAGTTAACAAGTACACCAAGTATGATGTCATGTAAAATTTCTTGTTTTTATTCACCACCACCAGCTATTCACCCAAATTCTCACTGAGAGTAGAAGCCCAATCTAGTGACATCTCAGCTTTCTTTATTGTCTCAATAAAATACATCATAAAAACATCCAGGTGTTTAGCTGCCATTAAGCCCATAACTCTGCTCAAGAGTATGATAAGTATCCAATATCTTCCTTCATGTATCCTCTTGTCATTTCTACTTTGCCCATTTTCTTTCCTAGAGGAGTCTTCTCTATAAGGTATGAAGACTGGATAATCTTAGAAGCTTCATTAATGTCTTCTTAGTACCATCTCTCCTCTTGCTCATAGGTTAGTCTAATAAATTGATGAGCCCTTGGGAGATGGAATTATTTTTCAATTTTCTTGGGTTGAAGATCAAGAATAATCTCTCCTATTATGCTCTTGACTACCCTCTCTTTAGGAACAAAATGTTCTATGAGTGTCATGATTAGTTCTAAATACTCTATTGACACCAGGTGTGATGTTGCATTAACAAGCCCTGATCAAATCAATGTGGAGATCATCTAAGACCTCTTAGTTGGTTTTTTGCACAATTTTAAGAACTCTCCCAAATTTTTGTGACCCAAATCTATGTCTCATATCTCATAATACTCATCCTAAAACTGTGACTTTATAGGAAAGCCCTGGAACTTGAATACTACTAGTTTTGGTGCCATCTTCTTAGGAAGGGAAGATGATGAAGACACCATTATATGTGCACAAAAATATGTCCATTAGTTTTTATATGAAGGAAAAATGATTAATCACACCATAATGCTATCCCAAACAAAAACCTAAAACTAGACTACTCGAAAAACACAAAAAACCCTGATTATGACCTAAAATGCAAAAAAATGGCACACTTGGCATACACCCTTCCCTTTTTAAGAAATAAATTTCATATATGTGAGGTGCACATTAGGGCACCTCATGGGGTGCACTGATGCACACCTCATTTTTCACTTGACAACTTTTATTGTTTTTTAGGGTGCGTAGTAGCGCACCTTACTAGGTGCACTACTGTGCACCCTAATTGCGTTAGGATTTTTCAAACCTATGGAGGTGCACTAATGTGCACCATTTCTATGTACTTTAAATTTTGTAGGATTTCATGGTGAGGTGCACCTACTTAGGTGTGGGGGGTGCAACATGACAAAGCTAGCTTAGTGCGCAAGTGCATCCAGGAGCTTGAAGAGTGATATAAAGCAAGGTGGTGAGGAAAAGGGGGTGGGGGTTATATAGATCCCACCCACCTTTGGTGCTGCATAGGTATGAAGTTATGCAATTGTGCATCACCAAAGGTGGTGTGCCCCTCACCAAACACTAGTGGTGCACTAGCACACCAAATTAGGTGTGCTAGTGTGCCTTTTAAATTTTGTAAAAGACTCATCTGAATTTCTTCTTAGAATTCTAATTTTTTGACAACTGGGTTTTCCATTCGGGACTCGGATGTGAACTAGGGCACTAGGTAAGACCTAAAAAGGACTAAGATTCTAGACTAGGGATCTAAAAAGCCAAAAAATAAAGTAGGGGGTCCCTATTTCTGATCAAAATGGGGTGTGCATTTGTGGAACCACAATAAATAGCCCCAAAAACAAAAAAAAGAAATGACAAAGGCATTTCTTCATCACCAAACATTCCTCTATCATGTACCAAACACCAATTAAACATTGAATATTCCATGCATATTTTGGGTAACTTTGCAGTCAAAACCTCATAATCTTGAGCTCCAAGTTCAGTGTCTATTCTATGTATTTATTTCCTTTAACATCTCAGAATCCATTCTATCAAAATTCTCTGACAACTCAGAAACAATCTTCCACCCCATCTGGCTCATTTGTCAAGAATCTTCACAAAAGTTGTTTATCAATCCTTTGTCTAACCAAATAAGAGAATCAGTTCTGAGGGCTCTTGGTGGGTTGTCACTTTTCATTTGAAGTCCTTGGAAATCCTTTGAATACTTTCTCCATGTAGCTCATAATGTCACCATTTGATTCTTAGATGAAGTAATGTTTTGGTATTGAATAGCTTATTCTGAATACATATCCTACTTTATTGGATTATCCCTTTTAGATCTTTTAAAATCCTTCATTCTTAACACCAATATTTTATTTTTTATTTTCTTTTTGTATCTTGACCATGCTTAGACTATGTGGCCAAGACATCAATGTCATTTCTTGGATCTGATCTTTTGTGAACATCCCTTGCATTCGTCTTTTAAGAACCTTTTAGAAACTCTCATGCCAAACAATGATCTTATCAATTCCTTTGAGAAGACCCTTCTATTTGAACCAATGGGGTTTGGACTATCCCTCAGTATCTTCAACCTTGTTTCAAAAACACCTATGATGGTTGATTTTTTTTAAATTTGCAAAGTCCTAAGAACTTGCTGACCTGCAATCCTAAATTGAAGATTGAAAGTCCCCTATTACTGCAAGTAACATCCATTCTTCAGTTGGTATAAGATGCAAAAATCATTAGAATGTTTTGACAAAGAAATACATCTTCCTAAACATCAGAACCAAAAGAATGGTTAGTGAGATATGTCAAAATAAAAATCTTCAGTGCACCTACCCCCTAGACTGACACGACTTTGAAAACAAACACACAACTAAAAGAAAACACACTTGCAAAAAATAAACACACTTGTAGAAATGAATTTTTTTTTTATGGGTCTTCTAGGCTTCAAAGTAATATTTTAGAAATTTTCCATTGATAGGGAACATAGTCAATTCCCCCTATAAGGACCTCACCCTAAAAGTATTTTCTTCAAGAATTTTTGCGATCTAATAGGGACCAATCCACAAGCATTGAAACTTTGTATGGCTACCCAACTTTTATTTCACCTTATCCCAAAGTAGAACAAGGTCAGATATTCTAAAGGATTTTATCATGGCCCTCTTGTTGAACCACCTCTGGTGATAGCTTGATGTTTAGTGATGTGCTCCAAAGAAGCTATCCATTTTTCATCCATCTGTAAAAGATTCATCAATTTGATTTGTACTATGTTAGCATCTTTAACATACTCACTCATGAATTTCAAAATAGGAATCCTGAGATTAAGTGGGAATACTAGCTCTTGTCCATAAACAAGAAAATATGGAGATGTTCCCAAAGCATTCTTGACTCTGACTCGATCTATCCATAGTGCATATATGAGTTGTGTATGCCAATGTTTAGGATTCTCTTTGGACAAACATCTTATCACTATGACTAAGTTCTTGTTTGTAGATTCTACAACACCATTCCCTTGTGGATAATAATTTGAAGAGAACTTTATAATAACTTAATTTTCCAATGCCCATTGAGTTACGGACATTGATGTAAAAGTTGATCCGTTATCACACACTAGGGAGAACAACATCTCGAATCTAGTAACTTTGTGTTCCTCTAAGAAATCTGTAACCACCTTAGCCATACAATTTCTAAATGTCTCTACTTCTGTTCACCACATATAGTAATCAGCAGCCATGAGAATAAAAGTGTGTCCACTTGACAATGGTGATTAAGTTGACCAATAAAATCTAGCCCCCACTTCATAAAGGGGCATATCTCGAACATAGGTTGTAATGGCATTGCAGGATGTCTTTCTCTATTAGCACTAGTCTAAAAAATATGACAAGTACACACATGCTCAAAAGTATCCTTGAATATTGTGGGCCAAAAATAACCTGATCTTAAAATCATATGAGTAGTCACTTTTTTTGAACCACGCCCTGTACCATACTTATCGTGAAATTGTTCCAAAACTTCTTTTACTTCCTTGCGTCCCAAATATTTTAGGTAGATTACTTCATAGTTCCTTTTGTATAACTTTCTATCATGCAACATGTTGGATTCGCACTTCATTTTGAGTCATCTACACTATGAACTATTTATCCAACTGGGGTACTAATTTTGTAAAAGATAGTAAACAATATCCTCGTACCAGACATCTATTATTACTCCCTTATCAATATCAACTTGAGATACTACAATCTTCTTCTAATCTTCCACATCTATTTCACCATTAAACCTAAATTTCTTTTCATCCTCAATCTAGTTATTCAACTAGCATCTTTGATAATCCTTGACCTCTAACTAACCTCATGGATTGAATGTCTAAGTCAAATTCTTGAAGGATTGCCATCCATTTCCCTCATCTTTCACCAAGTTCATTTTGCATTATCAATGTCTTAACTGTTGGATCTTGCACAATCACGTATACCTTGCTCCTTAGTATGCAATGACAAAACTTCTTTACCACTTTGATAAAGGCAAAAGACTATTTCTCAAGGTTAGAATAATTTAACTCTACATTTTTCAGAGGGAAACTCATGAAGGCAATGGGCCTTTCATCTTCTTCTTCCTTTTTTGTGTAAAAATCCCAACACAAGAATGTTCTGAAGAAAAAGAGTATATTTTAAAAGGTAGTCCATAATTTGGACTTACCAGTACTAGGGCCATCAAAATGGCCACTTTGATATCCTCAAATGATTTCTTAATCTCTAGAACCCATTGTGTTTTAGCTCCCCTTTTGACTAAATCATTAAGGGAATGAACTATCTTCGCAAATCCGCTTATGAATTTTCACACAAAATTTATCTTCCTAAAGAAAGACTTTAGTTCTTTCTAACTATGAGGTAGCGATAACTTTAGAATAGCTTCAATTCTATTAGGATCAATGGAGATTCCTTCTTTAGAGATGATACGACCTAGGAGCTTTCCTTTAGTAACCCCAAACTAACATTTCTTTGGATTGAGGGATATGTCATATTTATGACATCTATTGAATACCTATGTTAATTCAGCAATGTGAGTGCTTCAATCTTAATCATCTATGTAAATGACTATACACTTGATTATCAATCCCTTAAAAGCTTCATCCATTACTTGTTGAAATGTAGCCCCTGCATTAATCAACCCAAAATGCATTCTTCTATAAGCAAAGGTTCCCCATTTAGTCATGAAGGTTGTCTTTAATCTATCTTCTTCATCAACCATTACCTAATTATATCTCGAATACCCATCCAAGAATGACATCATCTATGAACCATTTACAATTTACAAAACCTCATCTAGTAAAGGCAATGGATAGTTGTCCTTTTGAGATGCAAGGTTCAAATTACAAAAATCTATGCAAAAAAAAATCTCTCTGGTCTTTTTTCGCACAGGAACCAAATTAGCCACCCGTGTAGAATGGAAAATGGGGAAGCTAATCTTGGCATCAAGTAACTTCTTAACTTCCTTAATTATTAGTGGTTCAATTATAGGATTAATAGGCCTTTGTCTTTTCCAGAAAGACTTTGCATCAGGTTTTAATGGAATCTCATGCATAATAGCCTTGGGATCATATGTCTTTAGCTCTTCCTAGCTCCAAGAAATAACATCCTTGTACTCTGTAAGTAATTTAAGCATGTCTACCCTTTCTTGTGCATTGCATGCCTTCCTAATCCTTACCATTTTAGGATCATTATTAATACCTAAATTATATGAATCACATTCCTCGATTCCCTTTTCTTTGATCATTCTTCTGTTAATTGTTGATTCATCATGATTAAAAATGTGCTCCAACTCAACCATTCCCTTAGGAATAATGTTGATTTTTAAGTTCAGGATCCCATCTTCATCTTCAAGTTCATCATCTTTAGGTTTTTTGTCTGGAGTGTCATTAATTTCTTTCCCTTTAAAGTGGCCATTGCACATGATAAATTCAAGTGTATGTTGATCATCTTGAAAGACTTGGAAGTTTGTGATATTGTCTAGAATAGATGGAGCAATAACCAATTCAATTGAAAATATTTTCAATTTTTTTCTTTTGACTAGTTGTAATGCACTAGCTAAAATAGTGAGAGCATCTGCTACCATGCTTTTCTTTCTTGGAATGGACTTTATGTTTACAGCTTCAAAGTCATCCATTAAATCCCATACTCTTTTCCTATAAGAAAGAAACCCCTTATCATTGCAAGAGTATAATGATTTCACTTTTCTTATAACTAATTGCGAATCTCCTTCAACTATGAGAGTTGTGATTCCTTTATCTAGTGAGAAAAGAAGTCCTCAAATCAATGCTTTGTATTTTACAACATTATTAGTACCTCTAAACTGTAATTGATATGCTACATAGAAAGACTTACCTTTTGGGTTGATCAACTCAATACCTATGTTAGCTCCCAATTTGCATTTAGAACCATTGAAGTGAAGTGTCGAAATTGGATCTTCCCTAGGCTTTCTAACCTTATGCTTATTCATCCTTAGCTTCTCTTTTACTTGGGTCTAGAAGGATTGTCTCTTAGGTACCCATTGTAGTCTTTTGCGGGGTGGACTTGGTGATTTTCCATGGTTATTCCTTGATATCAGGAGTGTATGTTTTTCTTGTTCATCATGAATTTTCCCTATCAATTCCTTAATTTCATCCACTTTGGGTTTTGGATAGATGACTATTGAAGTCCATCCTTGACGTTTCACATATCGTCTTCTTCTTTGAAATTTGATCATCCTTAGTGGAGGAGAAGACAAACCTCCACCATCTAAAGAGGATTCACTATATGAAAGATTTAGATCTTCAAATGTCTCTTCAACCTTTCCCACAGACTTGGATATGTTTATAAGATTTTGATTCTCTTCGAGTTCATATTTTGGACCATTACTTAGCCTCATCATCTGTGTTAATGTTTTAGTGACCGCTTCTTGGAAAGATGAACATTCGAACTTTGAATGAATAACTTTATGCAATTAGAGAAATCTTCAAAGAAGGAGGATGTTGGGATCAACTTCTTGTCCTAAACATTTCAAATTAGCTACCATGTTATCTATGAACTATGTTATGACCTCTTGTTTTGGGAAGGAAACCTTGGATGTTTTACCTTGATCAATGGATATTTTGGTTGAAATCATATCAAAAGCCATCACTTTGTAAGAGCCCAAATATGATTGTAAAAATGCAACCTCATTAGGTACATTATATTTGGTAATCATTGATTTTAACTTTGGCTTTGCATATATCTTGATTTGATTATTCAACCATTTCCATGGTAACCATAATTGAGTGAAATCCTTAGAAAACCATCCTCTTAGACATTTTGTCCATTCTCTACTTAGTAGCAATCCATAGATTTTAGGAATATCAACCACATGTATATCAATGACATCTTGAATTTGAGGTTCAACTGTCAATTGTATGTGAATGTCTTTCAACACACCAATGACTTTCACCTCTGTTTTATCCAATTATATCACTATCCAATTAGAAGGTTGATGATTAACTCCCAACCTTGTGCTATTGATAGTGGCATAAAATTACATGAGGCTCCTAAATCAATTAGGAAACTATGAAGATTCTTCCCATATATCCTAATGCTAAGTTGAAATGGGGGCACCTCAACCTTGTCTTTAAACATAGTTGGCATTGCCTCTGAAGCATTGACTTGTTGAGATACTGTATTTTGAGAAACATTATTCTTATTATGGGGTACCTTTGTATGATCCAGAGTTTTCATCAGCACTTCTCATTATTCAGGAAAATTTTGTAGTGTATCAAACATGGACATGTTGACCTTTGTTTGTTTCAAATCTTCCATCACACTATATTTCTTAGTAGACCAAGCTATATTTTTCAAGATTTTTGGGACAATTCCTTGGTTCTAATTTTTTCCCTCCATATGGGGGTCTGATTGGTACTAGATTATTACTTCCTCTCAGATCAGGAGGAGTTGGTTGTAGTCCTAGAGGAATTCCATCTATCATAGGTTCTTTTCATATTCGTAGATTATATATGTTCCAATTGTCATTTTGAAAGGCAAACATCTCTCCAGGTTGAATGTCTGGTTCCTAGCCAAATGGAAATGAGAATTCCTCATTGATTGGTTGTTCTACCTATGCATTTTGTGTAGAATTTTAGGATTCTAGTAGCATAGCACCAAACTATATAAGAGGGACATTGTCATTTTCTTATGAATTCTGAGTCATGTCTTGATTCCCATTATAATATGAACCATCATTGTTAGATGCATTTTGGCCATTTTCATACTGATTGATATTAACATATTGAAAATTGTTGTTATTGCTATCTGCAAGAATGCTTCCATTATTCAAATGAGTGTTCCTTTGAATATTATATCTCTAGAATTCGTTGTTATGATTGGGAGGATTATAATTGTTTCCTCCATTATTATTCCTAGCATTGTTGTTTCTAGCAAGATTCTTATTATAATTGTTGTTGCTATAAGGATTAGTATTGTTTCTTTGAAATTTTTTATTCCGTCCTTGCAAAAATCTTAAGAAAGTCAGCTCATTATTCATTGGTGACATGGTCTTCTTCATTTGACAAAACTTAGAGGCAAAACTGTTGTCTGCCTTAGCAAAAGCTATTTCCTTTTGTTCAAAGAAAGTAGCTTTTGGAGGTTCATACCCTTGATATGTTAAAATTGGGTTTTGTGGAGTGGATGTCTAATGTAATGGAATTGGATTCATTGGTATGAATTGTGTAGGCATTGCTAGCACTCCAATAGGATATGTTGGCATTGTAGTAATAGCTTGAGTTGGAAGCATTAATCCTCCTCTATTAGGATTGGTTTTCTTAGTGAAGTTAATCATTTCTATGAAGACTTTGTCCAATGTGTCGATATCCATTGCCAGAAGTCTTCTCAGAAAAATAATAGTAAGATGGTCCATAGCATTCAAATTAATTTGAACAGCAATTTCAACTAGTATAGTGTATGGCATTTCCAACTTGTGGTATGCCATGTGAAAGTGATGGTTGAAGCATGAAACTGTCTTAGCTAGATCCTTTTTGATTGATATGAATTGTTGATGTATCACAACTAGATAGATGAAAGTCTTAAATTATTCTAAGAATAATTTTTTGAAAGTGGCCTGATCTCCAATACATCTAGGTAGCAGATTAACATACCAACTAAAGGAAACTTACCCCAAAGAGTAGGAGAATAAGCAAAGAATCACATTCTCATTAGCAATCTGCTTTCGGTTGCAAATTTCCTTAAACATCTTGATGTGATCTTCAGCAATTTATGTCTCTCCATATATGAACCTTGGGAAAAACTTCTTAGGATTCTTAGGAAGATCATTAAGTACACCTGTTAAGTTGATGGGTGAGTTTGCATCATTTGCAAAAAAGGCCATTGGAGGATTCAGTGGACCTAGGGGTGGTTGTTATGTAGGTGGAACTATTGGGATATTTGGTGGTCCACTAGGTGGTTGTTGTGGAGGTGGAGCTGAAGAAGATGATGAAATATTAAATGGATGTGGTAGAATTTAAGGGATTCCTTTGTCACTATGAGGTTTGCGAAAATGGCTAAGCTTGAGGAACTCACATGTACTTGGTGAAGATCTTAAAGCTCACTGAAATGGGGATTATGGATCAAGATCCTCCAATTTGCATCAACTCTAGAAAAAGTGCACCCCTATAGAAGTATACTTTCTCACAAATAAGGTGCACCTCAGAATTCAATGCACCTGTGCAGCATGTACCTCAAAATCTCAAAAACTTAGAAATTTTTTTGAACTTGTAAAAAAGTGCAAAATTTTGAAGTTTGTAGATTTTTTCTTCTATTTTCAAAAGTCAAGGGCCCTCCTTCTAGTGCCACTTATGTTGAACTGGCATTTTTCACGATGCTTAACAATAGGAATCCTTTTGAACTCCTCTCTTGAAAAGCTAATCCAAGGATCAACTCGAAGGTTTTGGGTGATCTTGCAACTATTGGAATTCACTTAGTTGAAGATAAATGTGAATGTTCATGAGGAGGCCTTTGTTGGTTCTGATAACTTCGAATAAGATGTAGAATCTATTTTCTACTTCAAAAGAGTAAACACACAAAAAGAAACATATTTTTCTATTTTTCTATTTTATGATGAATGCAATCTAATAATGCAACTATATGAATTCCTAATTTTAACCAAGGGGTTGGTAAAGAAAATAAAAAAGATAGGGTAACAAGAAGTTTAAGTAAATAACATGAAAGTAAAATCGTAATAGACATAAGCCACGAAAACAATGCGTCTGCAAGTTAAGATTTTGAAAAGATTAGTAGGTAACCAATGAAAATGGGAGTAGTGCTTCCTTAATTCCACTGATGAAATCATCAATGGGGACTTCAATAACCATATGATCTTTCACTTTTCATCAAATTGCAAGACCACGAAAAGTGTGCTCATGTGAGACAAAAAGCTATAAAGGAACAAAATTGGTGATCTCTTCTCAAATTAGATACGTTAATGGAATTTTAAAACACATAGAAAATACCAAAATTAAAATATTTCACAACCAAAAATAATGCATGAAACTTTTGGCTCAATTACATTTCATGAACATACATCCACAAAATATAACACACTTAGACAAGAATCACTACACTCCAAATGCGAGCACCAAAAGCATATAGTATTGAAAAATAATGGCAATGCTGATTACATATTACAATATCATATTTATAAGAAATTTTCTCCTCAATTTGTGTTGAGAGTGAGAGATATCTTTATGCAATCATATGCTTTAAACTAATAAAACAAATCTATTTATGCACAAACTATCTATCTAACTGGTGCTAAGTAGGACTCCATCCATTTTATATCATTAACTAGATACATGAGCCTTTACATGTCTTAAAACAAAGAAAGCATGATAAAATAAGAAGAAGAGAGACTTCAGTTGATGTAGGAGTGACTAGAAGTGGCAAAATAGAAGCTCCATCTTTACTAGGCATCTGTCAGAGTTGAACTATCATCAGAATGCATTTTTGATGCATGGAAAGCTCCATCTTTAGAACTGGTAGTTAATTGTCATCTCACCTTTGAGTTCTTCAAAATCTTCTAGAAAACTATTGAAAAGTCTCACTTGTACACCTAGAAAACCTGCGCACCAGTGCAATAGCACACCTCGGAAAGTAGGCTCCAAAAAATGCAAAATTTCACTAAGTGTCAAAATTAAAATTTTGGAATCTAGGTTTTGTTCCCCTTTATACCATAACTATGTCTGGATATTTTACTTTAAATTTCTCTATTATATCAGTGACCTAAGCTACATCTATTAAATCAAAGGAATTATATTTATGCTTTACTTTTTGCCCATAGTTATCCACTTCTATACGGGTTTCTACAAAATCTTTGACTTTTGTGTCAAGCTCTAATAAAGCTTCTTCCATTCTGAAGGCTTGCCAAATATCCTCATCATTAGAAACTTCATCAAAAAAAATTTGAAGTCTCTCAACTACTACCTCTACTAGTATTAGATTTTCGCATGTATAACCTTCAAAAGTTTCGAGACATGCATCACTATAATGTTTCTCAGTTTCCAAAATTTTCTCTTGGGCTTGGTCCTTGAGCCTATGAATCTCCACATGTAATTTTTCCATTGCTTTATTACTATTAAAATCTTCTCTATCCAATCAACTATCTTATCTAGTTCCTCAGTTATATATACATTCACTAGCATCCAATACCTCTAGCCTTTGATTTCCTATAATGCCTATCAATCTTTCCCCTAGGTATGCACTTCATCCATAAGACAAAAATCTTGATTCAAAATTGCTACCAACTTGTTTGCATTCTCCTACATAATATGCAATAATTTAAGATTTCCTTGAATGATCAATATACCTTTCTCCTCAAAAATTCCTCGCCATTGCTGATAAGCTTTCAAAAATAAGTCCAACTACACCACACCCCTATCTCTTCTTTCAATTTCTACATTTAAGTTTTCCTCGGGGTTTGTGGGATCCAAGGGACCCACAACTTCACTCAAATATCCTTTTAGGATTTTTTTTTGCAACCAAAGTGTTATTGATTTTAGCCCATCTTGCTCTAAACTTTTGAACACTTCCTTCATCCTTGTTGTTACCATTAGCTTCACAATTTCCAAGGTTGGCTTCCCAAGCATAACTTCTTGGATTTGATAATTCCTTGGAGTCAATTCTTCAACATTTGATTCTAGAGGAGGGATAGCTACATGAGGAAAAGAGTCCTAATTCTGATCACTCATAATAAAGGCTAGTGCTCATGCATCCTTTGGAGGTGAATCAAGTTTCCTTATAAATTCTATTAATTCCATTCTATTCTCTTGCTAAGTAGTGAATTGTTGTTTTTTGTTTCTTATTACTTCTTTTCTAAGCCACCTTGCAATATGTTGTACTAGGGATTTACCTTTAGAGGAAGAAGGAGTTTTTTCAACTATACTCTTCCCCCTATCACTCCTTTTTGGAGTCTTCTCCCTATGTGAGATATCACCACTTAGATTCTTTGTATCTGTGGAGCCAACAGTTCTCACCTTTGTGTCTTGGAAAGTCTACTGTGGTTGTTCACTAACTTTTCCTTCTTCTAACACTCAATTAGTGGATACTTTTTGTGGCTCTTCTTCATGCTCTTTTTGGACCTATTTAGCTTTTGTACCTAGAGGAAGAGGGGTAGTTGATCCCTTGTCTACATAGAATGTGACTTGTACTTGGGATACCAGAACTACCTTGGGTCCTTGTGATTCAGGGGGCATCTGACTCCAATCCTCCTATTGAGGTTGATTAGTTGGAGTGTCTCTTATCTTATCCCAAACCAACTCAATACCAATATACATAAAGTCAAAATTTGACATCTAAAAGGCATCAGTGCCTGCCACATCTTGCTCATCTATCTATTGTTGCATCTCATCTTTTGATGTTGTAGTTTGAATGGGTTCATCAGGGATAGATGGTAGTGTGATCGTGGAAATTCTTCTCTGTTCCTCCTCTATGACTTAGGCAAGCTAATTTATCCTATTCAAAGGTATATTTTCCTCTTCCTCCTCATCACCCTCTTCTTCTACCTCTTCTAGGATCAATTCAGGGATTGATGGAAAAGGAATCACTTTCTTGATCATCTTTTGTCTCCTCTTTAGCAGAGTCTTAATCTTTTCTATTTTAGGCATAGAGGGGAGGCTTGCTCTATTTGTTGAGGTGGGGAAACCTCTTGTTCTTAAGTTTTTGTTTCCCTTTGGCTTGGTGCAACTAGTGGTACTTGGGGATTAGCTTGAGATTGTGCGACTTCTACATTCTTTGGTCCCTATATTTTTTTCTCTCCTTGCTACAGAGGTGCCAAAATTTCTCTCTCTTCTAGTTTAGCTTATTGAGGTGAATTCCTCTTCCTCTTTCCCTTACCTTTACCCTTTTGAGCATGATAATAATGAATTGGTCTATCAAGTTGGTGCATCATTTTTGATCTTATTGGTGACTAGGCTATAAATGTAGCCATGGTGACCTTTTCTCCTCTACCTCTAACTAGACAGGCTTGCACATGGAAGATCACTATCTCAAGAATTAGATCAAGTTTCAAAGGTCTCTTGATCCAACTATTAGTCAATTTGATGAGGTGCCTTTCCCTTTGATTAATGTTTGAGTTCTCTTCTTTATCAATCTTAGCATTCATAATAGGTCATTCACCAATCTTATCTCTATTGAATAATGGATCAAGCAACTCCTCCATGTTCTATTGCACTATCTTCAATAGAATATTTATCTTCAAGGCCTTCTCCACTAGATATGAAGTCATGCTACAATAATCCCTTTTCCAAACATCATAGTCATTTTTTGCATTCATCCATTGATCTTCAATGGCCTCTTCATGCTGAAATGCTTTTCTAGCTAAGTGTTGTACTCTTCCAATGTTGTCAAAATATGGCCATGTAGAGTTATGCTCATCCAAGGGATATTGATCCCATTCACATTCAAAAGTTAGAATATCTTTTCTTCGATCCACCTAGAAAAGTCTTATAGTCACAGTCCAAATCCAACATATTTTATGTTGCTTTCTAACTCTTTCATAGGCAGACAAGAGTTGTTGGGAAATCTCTCGAAGAATTAATTTGTCACTAGGATACTTAGGGAGCTTCTTAGGGTTGATAGTTGTACCAGCTACCCTTAAATATGGGAATGTATGAAATTGGATATAATAAGCTTTGACTAGTGATATTTGTGCAACAACCTCCTCTGATATTCTCTTCACATAATCCCCTTCTATGAATTAGATCATTGCAAAGATGAAAGCATCATTTACAACTCTATATTCTTTTCTTTGCTCTGAAAGATTCCTCTTCACTAGCTAAGGATATACAATATATGACCATGCATTTGCATCCTGCATGCTATCCCTCTTGTAAAATTATGATGTCATGTAAAATTTCTTATTGTTCTTCACCGCCATTAGTTGTTCAACCAAATTCTCACTAAGAGTAGAAGCCCGATCTAGTGGCATCTCTGTTTTCTTTATTATCTTAATAAAATACACCATAAAAACATTCAGGTGTCCAATTGCCAACAAACCCATAACTCTACTCAAGAATATGATTGAATATCCAATATTTTCCTTCATGTATCCTCTTGTCATGTCTACTTTGCCCATTTTCTTTCCAAGAGGAGTCTTTTCTATAAGGTATGATGACTAGATAATCTTAAAAGCTTCATTAATGTGTTTCAAGTACCATGTCTCTTCTTGCTTAGAGGTTAGTCTAATGAATTGATCAACCCTTGGGAGATGGAATACCTTTTCAATGTTATTGGGTCAGAGATTGAGAATGATCTCACTTGTTATGGTCTTGAATACCCTCTCTTCAGGAACAATTTTTTTTGTGAGTGTCATGATTACTAATGAAGATTGTATGAACATCAAGTGTGATGTTGCATTAACAAGCCCTGATCAAATCAATGTAGAGATCATCTAAGATGTCTCACTTGGTTTTTTGCACAATTTTAAGAAATCTCCCAAATTTGTGTGACCCAAATCTATGTCTCAAATCTTGGAATACTCATGCTGAAACTGTGACTTTGTAGGAATGCATTAGAACTTGAATACTATTGGTTTTGGTGTCATCTTCTCAAGCGGGGAGGATGATGAAGATGCCATTGTATCTGCACAAAAAGATGTCCATTAGTTTATATTTTAAGGAAAACTAATTAATCACACCATAATACTATCCCAAACAAAAACCTAAAACTAGACTACTTGAAAAACACAAAAAACCTTATTATGCTCTGAAATGCAAAAAATGGTGCACCTAGTGCACCTAATAGGTGTGCCTAGTGCACCCTCTTCTCTTTTTAAGAAACAAATTTCATATATGTGAGTTGTGCATTAGGGCACCTCATGGGGTGTGCTAATGCGCACCTCATTTTTCACTTGATGATTTTTTTTTTTTGAGGGTGCACAGTAGCCCACCTAGCTAAGTGTGCTACTATGCACCCTAATTGCATTAGGCTATTTCAAAGTTTGTTTTTGTTTTTTAAGTTTGTTTTTGTGTTTGTTTTTGTCACCCATGGAGGTGCACTGATGCACATCATTTCTGTGTATTTTACATTATGAAAGGTTTCATGGTGAGGTGCACCTACTTAGGTTTAGGGGGTGTGACACGATGAAGCTAGTTTAGTGTGTAAGTGTGGTGAGGAAAAGAGGGTGGAGGGTTATATAGACCCCATCCACCTATGGTGCTATGTAGGTGCACAATTGTGTATCACCAAAGGTGGTGTGCCCCTTACTAGACACTATTGGTGCACTAACGCACCAAATTAGGTGCACTGGTGCACCTTTTAAATTTTGCAAAAGACTCATCTAAATTTTTTCTCAGAATTCTAATTTTTTGACAAGTGGGTTTTCTAGTTGGGACCTGGACATGAACTAGGGCACTAGGTAAGACCTAAAAAGGACTCAGATTCTAGACTAGGGATCCTAATAGCCAAAAAATAAAGTAGGGGGTCCCCATTTCTAATCAAAATGGGGTGTGCATTTGTGGAATTGCAACAAATAGGTTGTTAACTATTAATATGATGACTTTACCTCCTATTTGACCTCTTTTACTACTATAATAGCAACTAAATCTTTTGTTCTGAAAGATTTTTGTCAATATCATTGCCAAAATGGTCATGATACTGACAAATGTTATTCTTTAAAACATAAGGTTTGGGACTTAAATGATTCTTATGCTTTATCTACTAATAATTTTGATGGAAGTGGGAATAAATTTGTTTCTCCTCCTAATCAAATTTGCAAATTTATACAAATCCTTTACCTACACATGATACTAATACTATTGCTCAACCATCTTCTATGGATATTGTGTATGATTGAAAGATGGATGATCTTAATCATTTGATTAATCAAGTGGAGCATGTGGTTCAATCTGTATCTCCACCTCAGTCTCAACCTCCACTTCAATCTCAAGTTTTAGCTCCACCTCAATTGAAACCTAAGCCTAAATTGAAGCCTCAACCTAAACCTTGACAAAAACCTAAGAAAAAATGACCTCAAGAACTTTTGATTAACTTTGATGATTCTGAGACTATTTGAGCTCCTAATGGTCCCCTTTATATTTATGCTAAGATTGCTAAGATACCCACTCATGGTTGTCTTATTGATCCTACCTCCTTAGTCAATGCTATTACAAACTTAAATCTTTTTATGAAAAGTTTTCAATATAATTTTAATGATAAATTGGATGTATCAATTCAAAATTGTAATGGTTTTCTTTATCCGTCATTTGGTTCTATTGATTTACCAGTTCAAATTTGTGTAAATATTTTGAACACCACCTTTTTTATTGTTCCTATTTTTGATCAATTTCAAGTTAAGCTTGGTTTAACATGGTTAAATGCCTTGCATGTTGTTGCTTCATCTATTCATTAATGTCTTAAGTTTTTTTATGTTGATGAAGTGAAGATAGTTAATCATAGTTTATATCATACCTCTAGGCCTAGAGGTTCTGATATCATTGACTTCTATTGGCCTTCATTACCTAATTCAAGTCCCTTTTGATCTAATCATCTTTTCCATTCATATCAAGTCTATAAGCATCATACAACACTCTTGAGTTAATTTTACCTCCTATGGATCTTAATCATGGTCTTTTTCCTACACCTTCCATACCTCCTTTTTCTATGTTTTCTACAACTTTTAAATAAGCTCCTCCTATTGCTTGTCAGTCTATTGATAATTCTATTAATCCTCCTATAGAACCCATGAAGGATCTTGTAGTTTCTCTTCCTAGTTCTCAATAAATTTCAAGGAAAAATGTAATCGATCTACTAATGAATACTATAAAAGGAATCATGCTCAAGCTAAAGCTTATAAATTAGTTTTTCAAAAATATTTACCTTCTTTAGATACAACTATGTATTACATGTTAGAAGAATTTGTTACTAATAATAATGTTAAGCTACATGATTCGGATGATTCTATTTGTATCTTAGATCCTATTTTGGTTAATGTAGATGAAGAAGATACTCTTGATGATACTGATGACGTTAATGATGAATATGAAACTATTGACATTGACATTGATTTACCTAATATGCTTTCCTCATAATTGAAACTTACACCTAGTATTGAACATTGTGATTCTCAAGAGGATTTTTGTTTGGAACTGGCAACCCTTCCTACTATGTTGGATATAGTCCCTCTTGCGAGTTATCCACCTTCCCTAAATGATATGCAACAAGATGGGGAGAGTAGGTGACATGCTTGATTGGCTAGTCCTTCATGGTAGTCTTTGTTGTGTGTTTTTCTATTGTACTATAATTCTCCTGTGATATGTTTTCTAAATATTGTTAGATTCTTTTACCCGATCTTTGTTTCCCTATTAGTGCAAGGTGATAAAAGAATCAAACCTATTGTATTATTCCTCTATATGTATCTTTATTCTTCTATATATTGTTTTAGGTTATGGTGTACCTATTATATTATTAGTACATGTTTCCTTATGTAATCTACTTGGATTCGCAACTTGGTAGCACTGATTCTTTTTGGTCTCTACGTTATGGTCCAAAAAGATTCTTCTTTGTATTTTATATGTGATATTTCTTCCTTTGTGATTGTGGGTCTACTTTCTTTGGGGAATGATGTCAATTAATATGCAATAATATCATATACATATTATCTTATGATCATACTAACCCCATGTGTTCTCTATATGTTTCTATACTATTTCCCTTGATTTGTCTTCATCTGGGGACATTTCATAGTGGAAATGTAATTAGTGGAGTTGTTTATGTTTCCATCAAAAGTAATTGCTCTTTTTAAAGTGTTGGAAATGACTTTAACATGGGGGCATACCCTCTGCTCAGTTATTGCACGCACACACTTTTCAATACATATATATTAATTTTCAAGATTCTTTTTTCTTCATTTTTGAATTAATGACTAATCCTTAAAGCATGGATTTATATTTTAGGATCTCTTGATCCCTCTAATTTCAAATATATTTTTGATCCCTTAAGGTTGAAGGTGTCCTTAAGATTGGACCTCTTTTTACTTTTTAGTTTTACTCTTATAGAATAGAATATTCTTAAGATAGAATCCTTGATGGGTAGACTAGTGAGTAGCCACATTCACTAGGCAGTTCAATTCCATCTTTTCAGTTGTGTAGTTTCCTTGTTTGGTTCACAATGAGGCATAAGTTGTCATTGGGTGGGATAAGATGCTATTTTTCTTTTTTCCTTTTTTTTTAGAGATGTCTCTCAGATTGTAATCTTAGAGTTGACAAAGACTTAAGTCTCAGGGGGCTTGAGGATCTATTTGCCTCTTTTATTTTAATTAGATTATCTTTTAATTGCATCTACTTTACCAAGAGTTTGCATCGAGTCCATACTCTTGCTAAAGTTGTGGCTAAATGTATCATCTTAAAATGGAAGTACTTTAGTATTAAGAGTGTTTAGCCCTCTTAGTAAGTGGCATGTGGTCATGTCAAGCACCTTGAATGGATCTTTGCATAGATTAGGCTATTTTCCCTTTGTTTTGCCTCTCTCTCTCTCTCTCTCTCTCTCTCTCTCTCTCTCTCTCTCTCTCTCTCTCTCTCTCTCTCTCTCTCTCTCTCTTCCAGCCTATTTATGACAACCTGCTCTATGAAACTAAGGACTTTGACTTCTAGGTCAAGGATGACCTAGTGGGTCAAGGTTGACCTTGACACTGACCTATGTCAAAGATGACCTCAACCCTGACCTAGAGTAGGGTCGACCTCATCACTGACCATAGGTTCATTTTTTAATTTCCAAAAGTTTTGGGATCTCAAGCATTGAAAAGTTTCTTTTCACACTTCTGGGTTGGCTGTTTTGGGTTTTAGAATGGTAAACTCTTAATTACATTTAATTTAGGTCCATTTCTAGGGGCTAAGGTTAATTTGGATTTAATGCTCCCATGTAAACCTTCTCTAGGAGTTAGTGCCCTAAATCTCAATATAAGGAGGCTTTCTTCCCTCATTTTGACATCTACTTTCTATGAACTAGTAGCTACCCTTTATGAAGTGAATTCATTATTCTATGAAGTGAAGTTCTACTATCTATCATGCATTCAAATTTTTAAGTCTTCAAGCATCTAGTTCATCAAGGAGATCCATTGTTAGCCATTGAAGGATTCAATCTCTATGGAGCCCTCTTGTTGAAGATTTATCCATCCATATATATCCAAGCCTTTTCATATGCAAAGATACATTCAAGATTGGTGTTGAAGATATAATGCCATTGATTTGAGATATCTTACATACATTTGGAGCATTCGTACTTGAGGATTCAAGGATTTGAATCCTCCACAAGGATTTCAATATAAGCATGGTGAATTGTTGCATTTACTTTGTTTACATATATTACAATTTTAATTCAATTTCAAGGTTGATTCCAAACTGGGGTTTGACCAAGGAAAACCCCCATCAAAAAGAAACAAACCATTTTTCTTGTAGATACAGGTGTGGAACAACAAATTGAAGAGCAGATTCAAATACCCTTTTTGTTGAACTTGCAAGATCCGTGAACGAAAATTTTGTTGTAGTAGTGTACGTCAAGGTTGACTTTTTTGGGGTACAATTATACCCTAGGGTAAGATTATACCCCACTATAAGGGTCAAGGTCAACCTCCCTTCAAAAAGACAAAATATTTCTGGGTTTTCTCTGTCTCAACATTTCCAATTCAAAATAGATTACATATTTCCCCAAAACTAGACACAGACATCATAAGTCAACACTTTCTAGATTCAAGGTTAGTATTTGTCTTTTATCTATTTCAGGTTTAAGAACATACTCCTCATAATAGAAAGACCATTAAACCTCCTTTCTCCCTATTCTTCATCACATGATCCATTTCTACATTGATCACTTTTTTTTCTTAATCAATTTGGATTATTCCCATTGGAGATAGGGTTAAGAAAGGAAATCTTATTTTCTTTCTATTCAAATACATCAACTTTATTAAACATTAATTAGGATAATGCATACATTGTAGTTTTCATTTGACATACTTAGGATTTTTCCCTTGATTTTTGCATGGTGTAGGATAAATTCCACTTTAGGTAGGGATCAAATGCATTTGGTATGTGTTATGTTGTTATGTTTATGAGTGTAAATTATGAAATGATGAATTGAGTAAGTTACGATTGATGAGCTCAAATTGGGTAGTTGCTAAAATAGTCAGTAATAAATAGTTAAGTGATTTAGATATATTATTTTAGATTGGTAAAGTATTACTTGGAGCAATTGTACAATATGATTGGTGATAATTTTGAAATGATATGTTGGTGTGTGCAACTAATAACATGATTACAGGTAAAATTAGTTTGATAATCTAGAAGTGATGTTGAGAAGATCATGAATAGTTGTAGTGCAGGGAATTTAAATTCTTAATAGGATTTATGATGATATTTTACAAGTAAGATAGTTTATGTATGATTTTTGGAAAGGATTTAACAATTCATTGATCGGTATATAATTTTGAGGATTATTTGAGAAGTTTATTTCTAGTTATATGTGTTGTATCTTATTGGATTTATTTTGGATTTTTGGATTAAGGTTTTGGTAAGGTAGTAGAAGGATTTCTACATAAGGAGAAAATAGTGAAGGAATTTTTTGTTGGTTTTGAAATTGGAAAAGGATTTTGTAGTTGAGTAAGTGTAGGAATCAAGTGTGATTAGGTAAGAAAAGAGTGTCGAGTATGTTGAAGAAATATAGAATTTAATTGGATCTGATCAATAAGGGGTAGTGTAAATTATAGATCATTTTATTTTTGTTACTTTTGAACCATTTAAAAATCAAAAATCCCTTAATAGGGTGGATCTTAATAGATCTTATATTATAAAATCCTCTAACTAGATTCCATTCAAAAGAGTTTTTGTAACCCTCTAACCAAGTTTCTACTAATATAGTAATGAATTTAACATGCCTATAGGAAAATCCCTTAATGAGTAGCACCTAATAGCTCTTTTTATAACCATTAAATAGGTAAGCTCCTTGCTAGGCATATTCTAGAATATTACCCAATTTCTCAGCATAATCTCACACCATAGTTTTAACTCAAATTGTGTTTCCATGAAAAAAATCATGTGTCTACATTGTGTGGTTTATTTTCATGTGGTTGCATGTTATTTAAGCTCATATTACTTTATGTATTTATTGAATGTTTAAAAGGTTAAAGTATTAAGGTAGTATTTATCAGATTTATTCACTAAATTTAGTGAAATATAGTTTTATTTGGTGATTATTGATTCATCCCCCCTCTTATTAAACAAACTTGTATTAATATAGTCAAATGAAGAGTTTTTGAGTTTTAAAATTTTGCACTCCAATGCCTTTGAACACCCTCATATCTCCACACTCTCTTCCTTCCACTTCAAAAATTTGGCCAATTCCATAATCACTTTTAGAGTTTCCAAACTTTTATACATTCAATAGCTCTAACATCCCCTTTCTTACAAAAATTTCAACAAAAAAAAAAGTGGACTAAGTCCACAATTTTTTAAACATGTTAGAGTTTTAGACATCCAACAACTTTGAAAAGACTAAAAGTCTAATAATTTCATATATGACTTTAGTCACAATTTTTTTTGGTTATGTCCATAATTTTTTTGGACATGTCAAACTCTTTGCACTTTGATGACTCTGATAGGTTTGAAAGTCCAAAAATGTCATATTGAGGAAAGTGTCAAAGTTTTGAATTACTTTCATAAATTTGACAATTTCATACCTTTCACACTTTGACACCTATGTCTCAAACAAGTTCAAAAATTGACTTCAAGGAAAAAGTGCTTAGTCAGATAGCCTTTGGTTATGTGTAGGATCATGGTGTGCCAAAAAGTGGCACTTTGAAAAATATGTAGTCCTGAGATGCCTCAAAGTATTTTAGAATCTATTGCAAAAAATTTTCCACCCATCTTGATACTAAACAAAAATAATTAATACCTTTATAAGGCATACTACATCTTTGGATACCAACCCTATATGGTCAACTTTTAAAATGTCCTGAAAATGTGTTTTTGGCATGTTCTTGTTTGTTTTTTACTGCAAACATGTAGCTGACTACTTTTTTTCACCAAAATTTGATGAAATGAAAAGGGTTTATTAAGAATGTTCTTATCTTTCCATAAATGTAAGTTTTTTCAATTGACAAGTTTAATTAGTAATTATTACTTATTTTCTAATGGACTTACATATAAAGTGTTGATTGACACACTACTTGAAAAAAAACTATAACTTTCAAATGGTACAATATTTTTGAAATCCAAAAGATGCATCACATTCTATGTTTCTTCTATAAGGAAAAAAAATTTAAATTTTGCAAAGTTTTGAATTAGTTAAGGTGGTCAAACATGAGAGTTTTTAATTCCAAAAATACTAAAGTAGAAAATTAATAATTAATTATTTATTTAGATTAAAATACACAAAAATATGTGTCACATCTAGGCATGAGTCTACTTCTTCTATCTAGAATATTCTTTAAAAATATTATCTTTTGATTTTGATTAAGGTGGTTAGACATACATCTACTTCTTTTTTTTGTCCTGAAATTTTTTTACTTTTACATTAAAATTCAAAATTTTGACATATCAATTCTTATTTTTTTCAAATAAATCCTAGTAGTTTAGAAACTAAATTCAATTTCCTAGAGATTCTTTTCTCTCAACTTTTTGATATAAAGCTTATAACAAGTAGAAAATTGAGCGTCAAGTTGACATAACCCTGATTTGCTGATTTTTTATTGCCACTTAAGAGCATAGTTTGTTTTAAAATGATCTTGCACATACCCTTTGGAATTTCTTACACTTCAACAACTTTAACAACTCTAATAGGTCCAAAACTCCAAAATCCACTTTTGAGAAAAATGTTTGAGTCCCATAACTTTCATAAATTTTGGATTTTTTTTACTTTTCACACTCTAACAAATATAATGTCTCTGACAAGTTCAATAATTATCTTCAAGGAAAAAGGGCTTACTTCTAGTCTTTGGACTTTCTCACTTTTTGCACTCCCTCAATCCTGACTACCTTGATAACTCCAAATTTTTTCCTTCTTGATCTTTCCGAGTCCTGATTCATTCTTGTTTGTTACATCTTAGAGTTTTGCAGATTCTATTATAGTTTTATTATTTTTAAGTTTCTCCTTGAACTTTTTTCTTTTTTGTAGTAATTTGCATTTCCAAAGGTCTTTGGGGCATTTTGAGGCAAATATTGGTTTTCTCCTTCCATTTTTCTTCTTTGAATTTGGGATATGTTTGCAGCAAAGTCAATTGTTCATAATTCTAATTTAGGAGTGAAAATTTATTCCTTCTCCATGGTATGTGCATGATCATGGGGGTCCAAAAAGTGGCGATATGAAAAAATAACTTTTGGAATGTTCAAAAGCAATTTCAAATCCACTTTGACATTCCCCCCCCCAAGACTCTCACCATAGCAAATTGTAAATATTCTTTCCAAATTGAATACCTAATATTTTAGGTACCTAATTTAAAATCAAATACCAAAAATATTGAGTACCCAATACCTATAATAATATATGTAACCTTCGGCCTCGTTTACTCCTAATTACTCCTACCAGATTTTGAAAAACAAGTTACACACATGTTAAAAATTACATATATTATATCTATCTTGTGTGTTGTACATGTTTCACATATATTAAATATATGTCTATGGGTTATACATGTATGTTTAATATCAAATGTTCATTTAACATATGTTTAATCACATTTGTTAATTTAATATATGTGTAATTGCATATATTTAATAACATATGTCATTAACCAACATTTGACACAAGGTAACATTATCATAATATTTTTTATAAAAAGCTCAACTTTTAAATGCATACATCTTACCATATTCAAGCTTATGCCAACCCCCATTTGGATTTGGCATATTCTTTCAACAACATACTAATAATAGTGGCCATATCATCTACACCAAAAGGGAGAATTTATAGATGAATCTAAATAAAAAGACATTAATTCAACTAGGATCTTTTCATTCTTTCAAAAATTATGATGGTAGTATACCCTAGCTTTTATTTTCTATCTTCCCTATATCTCTTGAACTTCAAACTTGTAGTATGACCTAGATTTTTTTGAAAGAAAACAATATCTGGCATATTTTTGAAGTTCTAAACATAAATTTCCCTCCCTGGGTTTATTTCATAATTTCTTAAAGTTTTTCATTTTAAATTCTTAATTATTTTTCAAGGGATATCATATAGGTGTGAATCATGACAGATTATTGACTATCCATTTGAAGCCCTTAGTAAAAAAATCCTCCTTTATTTAAATTTAATGATATATACAATACAATATTTCTATATGAAGTGGGTTCAAACTCTCTGTAGTCATGAAAATTGCAATATATATTTAATATATTTTGCTATTTTTTTTTTGAAGTAAAAGACCAAATACCTCACAATAATAATGGTGCAATACAAATTCCAAGGATCATCCAACTTCATAAATCAAGAAAGAAAACATTCCACCATAGAAGTAACACACACACCACTCTAGTGATCATATTGTGCTAAAGATGGCTTCTGATGATGTCACAACAAATAAAGATTGTGATACAAAATTTACTTCACTAACCACAAGTTCTTCTTGAACACACATTTAAGCTTTAGGACACACATAGAGCATAAAAATGCAAGAATTTGAGTTTAGATGCATGCAAGCTCATTTCAAAGCTTTTTCTTAAGAAGATAATTAGTAGTGACAAGAGTTTCATTTACTGTGTAGTGAGTGGGAATAAATTTTTGATGATGAACATAGCTTATATTGATGAACAATTTATTTAAAAAATCAAATTTTAAATGTATTTTGTTCATTCATGTTTCATTTGATCTAAAAAATTTCATCTCAAATGATGTGGGTCATGTTTTATTCTACCATTTTTTTAGTTCACATTTCATTTGATATAAAATCACCACTGGTAATGATGTAGATCCTCCAACACTCCTAACAATACATAAAGCCACATTTAATTCCTTCAAGAGATTTTATGTAGGAAATCTTATTTTTATATTATTTTTTGAATTATTGTTGTATATAGATTTGTACTTGTATCTTAGTGTCCCTAGAAATCCTAGGACCCCTAGGGTACTATTTCATTTGTTTCAATGGGTTGAAAGGGGTCATAGGATAACATATGACCCTTTTCAATGCATTTCATGACAAAATATGTCCCTATGGGGTCCTTCATTTGTTCGAATGGGTTGAAAGGGGTCATAGGTTTGATGCATTTCATGAAAAAATATGTCACTAGGGGTTCTAGGACCACTAGGGACTTATTTCATTTATTTGAATAGGTCAAAACGCGTCATGGGTTATCATAGAATAACCTATAACCCCATTTGATGCATTTCATGAAAAAATTTGTCACTAGGGGTTCTAAGACCCCTAATGACCTATTTCATTTGTTTGATTTGGTCATTGGTTTTCAATGCATTTCATGACAACATATGTCCCTAGGGGTCCTAGGAGCTAGAGGGACCTATTTAATTTGTTTGAATGGGTTAAAAGGGATCACGGGAGTCCTAGGAGCCCTAGATACCTATTTCATTTGTTTGAATGGGTCAAAATGGGAAATAGAGTAACCTATGACCCCTTTTGACATACTTCATGATAACATGTGTCCCTAGGGATCCTAACCTCCCTAGAGACTAGTTTTATTTGTTCAAATGTGTTGAAAGGGGTCATAGGAAAACCTATGACCCCTTTCAACCCATTCCATTACAACATATGTCCCTAGGAGCCCTACAACCCCTTAGGACATATTTCATTTGTTCAAATGGGTCAAAACCCCTTTTGATGCATTTCATAAAAACATATGTCCTTACGGACCCATAAGGACCTATTTCATTTTTTTAAATGGGTCTAAAGGGGTCATATGACATCTTATGACCCCTATCAACACATTTCATGACAACATATGTCCTTAAGGGTTCTAAGACCGATAGGGACCTATTTCATTTGTTTGAATGGGTCAAAAGGGATCATAGGATAACCTATGATCCCTTTCAACACATTTCATGACAACGTGTGTCCTTAGGGGTTGTAGGAATACAAGGGACATATTTCATTTGTTCAAATGGGTCAAAAGGGGTCATAGGGTAACATATGACCCCTTTTGGAAGATTTCATGATAGCATATGTCCCTAGGGGTCCTAGAACCCCTAAGTACCTATTTCATCTATTTGAATTGGTCGAAAGGGGTCATAAGATAATCTTTTACCCCTTTCTATACCATTCATGACACCATATATCCCTAGGGGTCCTAGAACCCCTAAGGATCTAGTTTATTTATTCATATGGGTTGAAAGGGGTCATAAGATAAGTTATAACCCCTTTTCACACATTTCATGACAACATATGTCCCTAGGGATCCTAGGATTCTTAGGGAGCTATTTCATTTGTACATATGGGTTCAAAGGGATCCTAGGTTAACATATCACCATTTTTGAAACATTAATCACAATATATGTCTGCAAGGGTCCTATAACCCTTAGGGACATCTTGTTCATATAGGTTGAAAGGGGTCATAGGATAACCAATAACCCCTTCGAATACATTTCATGACAACAAATTTCCTTAGGGATCCCAGAACCCCAAGGGACCTATTTCATTTGTTCATATGGATTGAAAGGGGTCATAGGATGATCTTGTTGCTGTTTATTATAGGATGACAATAATGATGTACCTAAAATAAAAATATGAAGCCTTTCAAAAATTCAAGTGGTATTTGGCTATAGTGGAGAAAGAAACAAGAAATAAACTAAAATGTCTAAGGTTAGATAGAGGATGAGAATTCATCTCAAATGAATTCAATAAATTTTGTAATGAAAGAAGAATCAAAACATAGGTATATGCACCTAGTACACCTTAGTAGATTGGAATAGTAGAAAGAAGAAATAGATCCATTATGGATTCTACAAGAATACTGATGATAGAGAAAAATGTTGCAATCAAATACTAGAAGGAAGCAATTAGTGCAACAGTTCATACCTTAAACTAAGTTCAATTGAAGAAGGACACAGATCAAACACCTTATGAATTGTGGTATGGCTATAAACCTAATGGTTGTTATTTCAAATTATTTGGAAGTAAATTTTATATCTTGAAAGAAACAAGTAAAGGAAAATTTGATGTGAAAAGCGATGAAGGCATATTCTTAGGATAATCCAACAAAAGAAAAGCATATAAATGTCTGAATCTTACTACTCACAAGGTCATAGAAAGTGTACATGTAAAAATTGACGAGTTTGTATAAAAGAGTGAAGAGAAAAGTAGAAGATAACTTGAAAACTACAAAAAAATTTTTTACTTTAAGCCTGATACTTTACCCAAAATTCATAAAAATTATATTAGAAATTAGTAGTCTTCACCACCCAAGTCCCCTAAATCTTTAGTTCAACCCAAGTCACAGTTTGAAGGACCCAAATTACAAGTAGTGGGACTCAAGCATGATTAAGAAGATCATCTTGAGTATGTTGAATAGAGTGAAACAAGTTCCAAATCTAGAGTGAAACAAGTTCCAAATCCAAAGAAAAGGTACATGTACTTGCCAGATATGTCAGAAGGCATCATGCACCTAAGAAAATCATTGGAGATTAGTCAAAAGGCATAATGACAAGGAGCAAACTAAAAGGTGTCTGTTTTCTTACTAAGTTTGAACCTAGAACTATTAAAGATGCATTAGACATTAAAAGTTGGATTGAGGTAATGAATGAAGAGATTGAACAAATTAAAAGGAACAAAACTTGAACTCTTGCTCTTAGACCCAAGGAAAAAAATGTAATTGGCACAAAATGGGTATTCAAAAATAAGTTGAATAAAAATGGAGAAGTTTAAAGGAACAAAGCAAGGTTAGTATGCAAAGGTTATGCTCAGGAAGAAGGTATTAATTATGGATAAATTTTTTATCCTATTGCAACACTAGAAGGTATTAAAACAATACTTTCTTATGTTGCACATAAAGGATTCAAAGTATATCACATAGATGTAAAGTCAGATTTCTTCAATGGAATCCTAGAAGAAGAAGTCTACATTGAGCAACCTAAAGGTTTCGTAGATCCTAAAAAAAGGGACATGGTTTTTAGATTAAAAAAAGCTTTATATGGTCTCAAAGAGCCTAGTATGAAAGATTGCATAATCATCTGGTAAGAATTGGTTTTCACAAGACAAATGACAACAATAGTCTATACGTCAAGGAAGGACTAGAAAAGAAGATAGTATTGGTAGAAATATTTGTAGATGATACATTATTGATAGTACATAGTGACTTAGGAAAATTTTTTCCTGAGGAAATGAGTAAAGAATTTGAAATTTCAATATTTGGAGAAATTAAATTCTTTGTTTGCTTGTAAATTCAACAAAATAAATATGGCATCTACATTACTCAATCAAAATACATCAAGGAGATATTGAAGAAATTTGGAATGGAAGATTCTAGACCAGTTGGAGCACCTATGTATATTGGACATAAGCTTTCCAAAAATGATGATTCCAAAGAGTTAGATTAGACTACCTATAGATCAATGATTAGAAAATTTTAGTATGTGGTACAAACAAGACCTAATATTGCGTTAACAGTTGGTATGTTGGCAAGATGTTTTGCTAATCAAAAGGAAAATTATATAATGACAATAAAAAAAATTATGAGGTATCTAACAGGTACTAAAGATTATAGTTTGTGGTATAAGAAAGAAGAAAAATTTGAATTGAAATCCTTCATTGATGTTGATTGGGCAAGAAGTATTGATGACAAGAAATGTACTAGTGGTGGAGCATTCTTTCTTGGAAAGAAACTAGTGTCTTGGACAAGCAAGAAAAGTAATTACATCTCTCATTCTACAATAGAAGCAAAATATGTTTCAATAGTAGTTAACTATTCCAACATCATTTAGTTCAAATAATTGTTGTCAAGTATGAAGGAAGAAATCAAGGATCCAATAGTTATCTTCTATGATAACACCAGTGTAATTAACATATCCAAGAATCTAGTAATGCATACCAAGACAAAGTACATTGCAATAAATTATCATTTTTTTAGAAGAATTAATACAAGATAAAGATGTTAGATTGGAATATGTGAATACAAAGGAATAAATTGTAGACATATTCACCAAACCATTACCTAAGGATGTAGTTTTGTGTCTAAGATGTAAGCTACATATCACTTCCCTATCTGAAGCTCACTAAGAAAAGTTTAATGATGCATCAACCAAGCATTTTGAAGATCAATTAAGTTGATGCAGTATTGTTAGAGTAGATTGTATATGAATCAGCACATTGGATACATGGAAAATACATTGATTGTTGTCTTTGGAATGAGATGTCAAAGAGGAATCTAGTTTGTTTTCATATCAGAGAAATTTTGTATCAACAAGTTCATTTTGCATAAGAAGAGATCAATAAATTAGAGGGAAAGATTGATGTCAGAGGGAGTTCTCATTGATAAAGGGGGTTCTCATAGATGAGAATCAGAATGAAACTAAGGATATTATCCTTATTTCAATTTTTCTCTAAAATTTCTTTATGTTATGACATGTTGTGTTACCATCAATGCCAAAGAGGGAGTTTGTTGAAAAAAATTATTCAATTGTATGTTTTCTTTGATGTTACACAAAATGTCAAACCCTTACCAAGTATTCAGTGATAGCCAAGCTCACTCAGGCATCAAAGGTAGTTTCCTATATATGTCAAAGTTATAACCAAGTTTAGAGATAGTATTGATTGAGCTCAGTTAGTATTGACCAAGTTTAGTTAGTTAACAATGGAAAGTCAACATGAAGTTAGTATTAATTGAGTTGGGTAGGTTGACGTTAGAACTCTTGTTCTAACTAAGTTGGGTTAGTTAACAAAAGGATCCTCTGTATTGACCAAGTAATAAATTCTACATTAATCGACTGTCAACATACTTAGTCTAATAAATTTATTGGTTAATATAAGTTGACTTAAGGGATGAAAATTGTTTGATTAAAAGAGTATTCAAGCCAACTTGACAATGAGAATCATATATATGAAAGGTCAATTTGAGAATTGGAATGTGGAATTGAAGAAGATGAATTAAGGAAGCAAATTTGAAGGATATCTTTAAAGGGTAGAGTATTTAAGTTGACTGAGATACAAAGAACATTTTGATCAAGAAGGATCAAGTACTCAAGCCAAAACTGAGATATGAATCGGTAAAGTTAGTTACATCAACAATCAAGTTATTTTATTGTCACTCTCTAATAATTTTAGCAGTGAATCAAATCTCCTCATAGAGTTAGCCTAACAATTATTCAAGAAATCCTCTAACTAGGTGGCATTTCTAGATTGAAGTGTTTGAAGACCTCTAACAAGACCACTCCTAGCAAGGTGAATTAAATCCTCTAACAGGGTCACTCCTAATAGTGTGTTTTGTAACCTTTAATAGGGTTGTCTCCTAATAGCACTCACTTCAAAAGAGAGAAAAATAGTAACTACTTGCAATTGATGGTTTTCACAAATTAGGTTTCCACATTAAATCTTGGTGTATCTTGTGTTCATGTTATTTCCTTTATGTTTCTACAACTAAGTTAATAAATGATAATTACATTAATATCTTAAGATCTAATTAGCTCTATACTAACTGAGTGACAAAAGTATATTCAGTGTTAACCGACTTATAGTAGAATATTTAGCGTTAACCAAGTTACAATAGGATTTGGTTTTATATTATGTCGACATCCTAAAAGGGACTTGGATTTTTTTTTGTAGTAACTAATTCACCCCTCCCCTCTTAGTTACTCCTTTCCATTTCCAATAGACCTATAACCCCTTTTGACACATTTCATGAATATGTATGTCCCTTGGTATCCTATGACCCCTAGGGATATATTTTATTTGATCGAAGGTGTTGAAAGGATTCATAGGATAACCTATGACCCTTTTCAATGCATGTTATGATAACATATGTCCCTATGCATCCTAGGACCACTATGGACCTATTTTATTTTTTGGAATGGGTTGAAAGGGGTCATAGAATAACTTATGATCCCTTTTAATGCATTTCTTGACAACATATGTCCCTAGGGGTCCTAGGATCCACTAGGGACCTATTTTATTTGTTTGCATGGGTTGAAAAGGGTCATAGGAGGATAACCTATGACCCCTTTCGACATATGTTATGATATCATATGTCCCTAGGGGTCCTAGGAACCCTAGGGACCTATTTAATTTGTTTTAATGAGTCTAAAGGGGTCACAGGAAAACCTATAACCTATTTTGATGCATTCCATGATAACATATATATCCCTAGGGTTCCTAAGACCTCTAGAGACCTAATTCATTTGTTTGAATGGGTAAAAAGGGATTAGAAGACAACCTATGACCCCCTTTCAATGCATTTCATGACAACATATGTCCCTAGGGGTCGTAGGCCCCTATGGACCTATTTCATTTTTTTGAAAGTGTCAAAATGGGTAATAGGATAATGTATGACCACTTTTGATGCATTTTATGACAACATATATCCCTAGAGTTCCTATGATAGACTAGGACCTATTTCATTTGTTCGAATGGGTTGAAAGGGGTCATAGGATAACCTATGACCCCTTTCAACACATTTCCTAACAATATATGCCCCTAGAGGTCGTAGCACCATAAGAGACCTATTTCATTTGTTCAAATGGGTCCAAAGGGGTCAAACAACAACCTATGACCCTTTTCAATGCATTTCATGAAAATATATGTCCCCAGGGGTCCTAGAACTCCTATCCACCTATTTCATTTGTTTGAATGGATCAAAAGGGGTCACAAGATGGCATATGACCCCTTTCAATATATTTCATAAAAACATATGTCCTTAAGGGTCCTAGGACCCCTAAAGACCTATTACATTGGTTTCAATGGGTCAAAAGGTTTCATAAGATAAAAAAATTACCCCCTTCAATGCATTTCATTACAAGATATGTCCTTAGGGGTCCAATGACCCTAGGGACCTATTTAATTTGTTCAAATGGGTCAAAAAGGGTTAAAGGAAAACCTATGACCTTTTTCAACCCATTTCATGACAACATATCTTGCTAGGGGCCCTAAGACATGTTCAAAAAAAATGAATTAGGTGTTAAAAGTTCTTTGAATGTGTTAAAAGTTTTCATACAAAAAACTATGACCCCTTTTGATACATTTTATGAAAACATATGTCCCTTGTTAGAAATAGATAATACTGAGAGGGGGGGGTGAATCAGTATTCTATAAACTTTTGCCCATAACTAGATATTTTTAATTACTTTATAACTTGCATATGAAATTAAATCAGCAATGTTGAATAGTAAATATAACCATGCACATAGAGAACTCATAACACTACTATTTGTTAACTAGGGAAACCCTAGCCAAGGGAAAACCCCAGTGGGGATGATACCCACTAGATGATTCGCTAAGCAATAGGATCCTATTAAGGATATTGACCCTATTAGGAGTCTATGAAGTACATACAGTGTCTTGATTCCATGTTAGAATATTAGGCCTTGTAAGAAGCCTCAAACCTATTAGTAGTTGGTAGAACAAATACAATGTATGCAAGAAGAGCCCACTTCCCTAACATGCAATTATACAATTCAGTTCTTCACAAGAATAGATATGCATACAATATTTTTTATCTGTTGTACTTCACACTTACTCTAATCAAACATCAGATGTAGTTCATGTATCATCAATCACAAATCTTGCATAGATCATATAGTGTCACACACTTCTTTTACTTGCACAACACACTTATCTTCGCAAGATAATTTCTTTACTTATACCTCCATCTTCATAATTCTTTTCTTAGTCAGCCTTCATGTCTTCACATGCTTGAGATAATATAAAATAACTTATGGAATAATATCCACATATTTGGCTCATCATAACTTATTAATTATTTTGTACCCAAAATAATTCCTCAATTCGTACGATATAATTCTCTACTATGCTTTGTTATGTTTTGTTAAATACTCATCCTGGTATTTCTATCATAACTCATGATGTACTATTTGTACACACCTATGCACTTGTTCATATCATCATGAAAATGTCATATAGCTTCCCTTAACTATGCATAAGCTAACTCTCAAAAAGTCATCTATACACATCACATCTATTCTCTGTGCTACTGTAAACTATCTAACACTTAGACAATATTCTATCTCTAAATGTATAAGTGAAATTTTGAATACATGTTTCCATAAATGACAACCATCAGTACATCTATCTGAATATATTTCCAACAATCTCCCCATTTTGCATTGATGGAAAAATTTGGGAAAATTAACTAATTATCAAAATGATGTTACACATGGTTAAAAATAAAATAAAAGTAACTACAAAATTGCCTTCAAAACATAACAATTTTATTCATGTTTTGATAGAACATTACATTCCTTATTTTTCCTTTACATTGATACATAAGTTTACTCCACCTTACATATATAATATACAACTTACAATTATACAATTTTTTCTTCTACATAATACTCCCCCTTTGACATCAATGGCAAAGGTGTCAAAAAATATAACTATTCAACAAAAACTAGGTGGTCTATTGTTGATCAACTTGATATCCTCAAAAAGAAATTTTCATATACAAGTTTTAGTCTTTCCATTTCCTTCTTCCAGTTCTCCTTCATTTTATCTCAAATACTGATTAGTGTGCATAGTGCATAATATGACACTTCAACTGTGCTCATGTCAGTATAGGAAATTTTTTCATATGAATTCTTTGTTACAAGACATTCCTCCAATTGTCTCTACAAAATGTTGATCTTTTCCAAAAAAAAATCTCTAAGACTAAAGAATCTCTTTGTTTCCTTCTCCTTATCAGATTCCAAGCCTCTAATCACATTATTTATCTTCCCAACTTCCTCTTTGTAGTCCTCAATACTAGTCTCTAGAAGTTGTAACTTAGTAGTGTGTGTTTTAAGTTCACTCATCTTTCTCTTAATTTGGTTCTCAAAATTAGTCAAGTACTTGTATGACAGTGCACACTATTCATATAATCTCTTCCCTTCATCATTGTTCTTTCTTAGTGCCTTGATGCTTTCATAAAGTTCTTCGAAATCACTTCTCACATTAGTGCATACTATTTCAAACAATGATGCATCATGCTTTGCCTATGCTTCTGGTGAAGCTGCTTCTACCAAAGTTGTGAAATCTTCATCAAAAACCCTTACCAACTCTTTGTCCTTTGAATGTAATTCTTGATTTGCTACAATTGTGGAAACTATCTTCTACATTCTATCCAAGACTTTAGTTAATGTCTTCTCCAAAGACTTTATTGATTTTTTGTTCTCAAACAACTTGCTCAATGAGCTCATCAATCCTTGCTAATCTTCATCATCTCATAGCACTAGTACTACTATTTCTGCTACTACTGGAGTAACGGTAAGAGTAATTTCTTTCTATTCTTCCTTCTTCTTCTCTTCCTCAACTCTCTTCTTCTCTTGTTCCAATCTTTCCACTTCTTTCCTTGCATCTTATTTAGCTTTCTTTCATTCTTCTTCCATTCTCTTTTCTTCTTCCTTTTTCTTTTCCTTTTTTGCTTCTTCTTTCTTTTTCTTTCCTTCCTCTTCCTTTCTTCCTCTACTAACCTTTATGTTTCTTTCTTCTACTTCTCCTCTTCTTCTTTCTTCTTCTTCTCCTCCTCTTCTCTGTCATCATCTAAATTGGAGTAAGTTGTAATATTGCCAACAATAGTTTGGCCATAAGCTACAAATGGGTTTTCTTTTGCATCTATAGTTATGTACATACTATCCACTTTCATGGATTTAGTACCCATAACAATATGCAATGGTAAATATTCCTATTGTCTCTCCTCTTCTTCTTCCTTTTCACTAGAAGGTTTACTTTCTTATACATAGACTAGGTTGTCAAGCTTTGACTGCACACTCACCTTTGGCATTGTGGTCATGTAGTTTACAATTGCTTCATCTATTTCTATCCTTACATCCTCATAATTACTTCCCATCAAAAAAATTATTCTTGTTTTATTCCCTAGCAAGGGCTTAATACCCTTCAAAATTTTGTCTAAGTCATCCTTAGAGTCAACCTCACATGGTTTATTAAGCATACAGATCTGCATATTCAGATCTTCTTCCAATACTCTCTTTTTCCTATTTATAAGCCTATTATATAGATCTTCTAGTATTTGATTCTAAATGTTATCAAACTTCTTATACCTTAAAATCATATTTCTTACACATGCATTCTTTAACTACCTTCTATCCATATTATTGTACAAGCTATAATACTTATTCAACTATAAAAAATTGTCATCATTAATAATTTGCATGTTCAAGTTTTCTACCTTTGGTTTCCATGCTCTCTTTCTAGTTATAGTTATGCATTCATGTACATCTTGCACTACTGGCCTATCTCTAGCTTCATCCTCAGAATTATCTAAATCACTTACTTGCATCATTTTTCTCCTCTTTCTTGGTCCACTGGTGGTTTTCTTGACCCTTTTCTTTAGTAAAGGTGCAGGTTCTTTCTTCACCTTGACCAATCTCTACAATTTTCTCTATGTAGTAGGTGCTTCCACCTCTTGCTACTTTCTTGACTACCCACTCCTTGTCTTAACAAGTTGCACTTATGCAACTGCTACATAAGGTGCAATGGGGGAATGTGCACATGGTTGTACTACTACCACACCTTCTAAAGGTCCTACAATAGCAATGGGACATATTGCAATTACTTCAATTTTTCCACTTGCTCTGATCTCCATTGCAATGTCTTTTACCTCATTAAACTCTTCTCTTGTCATTCCTGATTCTTTAAGGATGGAATCAATGAATTTATCTAATTTCTTCTTGCTTTATTTTCTATGTACTTCAAAGTGAACCATTCTCAATTTTTCCTCATAATTTCCCCATCTAGGGCACTCTATGTCCTTCTCTAACTAGAGTATGATCTACGAATACCCTTCTATGAGCTTTGCACTCATCTCATATCCCACGGGCTCAATAAACTTAACTCTTGGTACCATAGATTCCTTATAGGTGTTATTAGTTTCCACAATAAAGCATAATTCATCCTTGTATTTTTCCACCATGGAGGGAGGTATTTTATACCTATATTTCATCTCTATCTGAAAATTCATCATCATCCTATCTATGTCATTATCTCTGACATCTACTAACTTTGATCTATAGCATTGAGTTACCATATTCATTGCGCACTCACTTCTATCCCAATGTGTCATTCCAAGAAACTTATTTGTAGCATAAAATAATAGATGAGTCAATAGGGACTCAAATCTAAAAACTTCACTCTTTGTTTTCTTCAACTTTGCAATGTTATCCAACAATTGCATTATGATAATCTTGCACATATTAACTTTTCTTCCTTGCATTTCCATTACATAAGATGCATGTAAAAATTTGGCTAGTTCTAAGTAACCCTTGATCCATGGTTTAACTTGTACTATAATACTTTTCTTAGTAGCTTTACTCCTTTGTCTTAAATGGAGTCTACCTTCATGTTCCTTCTGTTAAACCTAGTGTTCAAGCTCATCTCAACCATCTTCTTGACATTCTCCTCATTAAAAGGATTACAACCTTCATAACTCAATCTTAAGACCTTATGAATTAGGTCATTTCCAGTAAAAATTTGTGCATCACCTAACCACAACATATCATCATGTATCCTACTCAAAATAATCTAGGTCTAGTCATGATTGTCAAATTCCTCATAGAACATATACTTCACTAGATTTAATCCTTTTAGGTGTACATAGTTAGACTTCAAGGATAAGTCATTGTTACACATTTTCTTATATCCTGATGAATATCATTATTATAATACTTTCTATATTGTAGTGTATATACTTCTAATATCCTCAACATGTAACACATTTTTCAAGACTTGCAAAAATGTGCCCATTGGGTCATCCAATAGTGACACAAACAGATGCTTCTTGAAAACATATTGTGGTCTATCACTCACATCATACACATTCTAACTAGCCATTAAATTGCAACTATAAATACTAAATAATTGGATTCAAAATTCTTAAAATACCTTAAAATTATGATTTAGGGCTTTTACAACTTTTTGCTTAACAACCTTCACTTCCCACTACAATTCACTCAAGAAACTTTTCATGAACAAATGGTACATACAATCTTGTTTGTGATCCTTAAATCATTTCAAATCATATTGCACATTAAATTCATATCTACCACTTATTCAAATATTGTCTATATTTACCCATAAGCTTGATTTCTCAATTCTTGCTCACTATAATCATATCAAGACTTGCACACTTGACCATAGCCTTCTCTCTATGTCCTTAACTTGATGTTAATTGTGAAACTTTCAGCTCTCTCTCTAACATCAATTCTTGGCCAACTGATGCACTTACTCTACTGAAACTACTTAATTCAAGTAGGATGAGTCATAAAAAATCTCTAACTTCAATGTCTTATTAGGTGCATTGAAATATTGTTACTAAAAAACTATATAAGAGCTTTTTTAATCTTTAGTTTTCACAAATGCTTCTTTCAATTTATCAACATGTTATTTAATTGCTTCCTTCTAACTATTTTCACTACCATTATCATTCCTTCTATAATTTTTGTTATTTTTCCCTCTGTTATTAGGATCCCTATTAAATTTTCTTCTGTCCATTCTGCAATATCTTGATGTGTGTCTAAAGTTATTACATAACTAACATATAGGTGCATTTCTTCTTTATTTAGTTCCATTTTGATTCTCAGGTGTTCGACAATTCCTTGCAATGTGTCTAGGTTTTTTGCACTTGTAACACATGGAATGGTTCTTCTCTCCATTATATTTCTCTCCATCATTGGATTTGTTCTTTGATCTTGCTCTTCCATTACCTCTAGGGTTATTATTCCTAAACATTCTACTATTTGCATTATTACCAACAAACTTAGATTTCTTACATTCTACTACCTTATGTCCATAAACATGGCAATTATAACAATAGAAATTAGTAATGGATTTTAAAATACTTACTTGTGAAATATTTTTTCATGTGTCCAACTTTAGAACATATGAAGCATTTACATTTGAACTCACATCTTACTGCCTTGAGTGGTTCATCTTTCTTAGGTTCATCATGTTTTCTTAGCAAATCAATTAATTCTACTTCCTTTGATACTTTAGTAGATATTCTTGATTCTACCTTACTTAGATCAGATTCCTTGGGGGATTCAATATCTAGATCTAGTTCCCTTCTCATTTTAACTTTCTTGGCTAATTTCTCTCCAATCAGATATCCAAGTCTTGTCTTGTCATAAGAAGGTCTCTACTGAAATATTTACTGATCTATCTTCTCATTACTAGAATAAAGTTTCTCTAATTGTTTCTTAGCTGGTGTTAATTCTCCTTTCATAATGATATTGTAATTTTCTAATTCTACATGCTTAATATTGACAGTAGCTAGTTCAGATGTAGCGTGGCTTAACTAGCTCTAAGGTCTACATTCTCAATTTTTAGTTCAGGTTCATTCTTAAAACCATTTTTCTTAAGACTCAACTTAAGTTCAAATATTTTCAATTCATGCTTCAAAATCTCATTTTCTTTCTAAAGATTTCCTACCTCATCACTTTCACTAGTCTATGCAATTGATTCCTTGCCAAATTCTAGATCATCAATCTTGTCTTTTAACTTTCCAATGAAATCTTTCACATCTTTGAATACCTATCTTTTAGGTTATCTCTTTCTTTAGTAAGAAGGTCAATATTCTCAAGAGCCTCTTCAAGGTTTCTCTTCAACTATTCCATATCTTTAGGGATTTTACTCAAGTTGTTAAACTTCTTCTAAGTAATTGTGCTTCAATGACAATTGTTAGAAATAGATAATACTGAGAGGAGGGGGGATGAATTAGTATTCTATAGACTTTATTGAATATTGTTAGTTACTTTATAACTTGCATATGAAAGTAAAGCAACAATGCTGAATAGTAAATATAACCATACACATGGAGAAGTCATAATGCCACTATTTGTTAACTAGGGAAACCCTGGCCATCGAAAAACCCCAATGAGGATGATACCCACTAGATGATTCACTAAACAATAAGATTTTGTTAAGGCTATTGACCTTGTTAGGAGTCTATGAATTACATATAGTGTCTTGAGTCCCTATTAGGAGACTAGGCCTTTTTAGAAGCCTCAATCCTATTAGGAGTTGGTAGAACAAATACAATGTATGCAAGAAGAGCTCACTACCCTAACATGCAATTATACAATTCAGTTCTTCACAAGAATAGATATGCATACAATACTTTCTATCTATTTTACTTCACACTTTCTCTAATCAAACATTAGCTATAGTTCACACATATTCAATCATGAATCTCACATAGATCATATAGTGTTTCACACCTATTTTACTTTCACAACACACTTATCTTTGCAAGGTAATTTCCTTACTTATACCTTGATCTGCATAATTCTTTGCTCAGTCGACCTTCATGTCTTCTCATGATTGATATAATATAGAATAACTTATGCAATAATATCCACATAGTCATCTCATCATGATTTAGTAATTATTTCATACCCAAAATAATTCCTCAAGTCATAAAATCCAATTCTTTGTTATGCTTTGTTATGTTCTGTTAAATACCCATACTAATATTTCAATCATAACTCATGATGTACTATCTGTACACACATGTGCACTAGTGCATATCATCATGACAATGTCATAGAGCTTCACTTAACTGTACATAATCTAACTCTCAACAAGTCATCCAAACACATCACATTTGTTCTCTATGATGCTGCAAACTATCTAACTCTTAGATAATTTTCTATCTCTAAATGCAAAAATTAAATATTAAATAAATGTTGCCATAAATGACAACCATCAATACATCTATCTGACCATATTACCAACATCCCTAGAGAGACTAGGACCCCTAGGAACCTCTTTCATTTGTTTGAATGGGTCAAAAGGTGTCATAAGATAACCTATGGCCCCTTTTGACACATTTCATGGCAACTTATGACCCTAGGGATCCTAGGACCACTAGGAACGTATTTCATTTGTTCAAATGGGTTGAAAGGGGTCATTGGATAATCAATGACCCCTTTTGATACATTTCATGACAATGTAAATCTCTAGGGGTCCCAGGACCCTAGGGACCTATTTCATTTATTCTAATGGGTTGAAAGGGGTCATAAGATAGCTGATGATACATTTCATGACAAAATATGTCTACAGGGGTCCTATGACCCCTAGGAACATATTATAATTACTCATATGGATCAAAAGAGGTCATAAAATAACCTATGACCCCTTTCGGAAAATTTCATGACAACATATGTCCCTAGGGGTCTTAAAACCTTTAAGAACCGATATTATTTATTTTTATGGCTCATAAAGGGTCATAGGATAACCAGTGACCCCTTTTGACACATTTTATGACAACATATGTCTCTAGATATCCTAGGACCCCTAGGGACATATTTTATTTGTTCATATGGGTCAAAAGGTGTCATAGGTTAACCTATGACACCTTTCAACATATTTCATGACAATATATCTCCTTAGAGGTCATAGGACCCCCAGGGACATATTATAATTGTTCATATTGGTTGAAAGGGGCTACATGATAATCTATGACCCCTTTTGACACACTTCATGGCAACATATGTCCCTAGGGGTCATAGAACCCCTAAGGACCTATTTCATTCATATGGGTCAAATAGGGTCATAAGGTAACCAATGATCCCTTTCAACACCTTTCCTAAGAATATATGGTCGTAGGGATCCTAGGACCCCTAGGGACACATTTTATTTGTTCAAATGGGTTGAAATGCATCATATGATAACCTATGACCCATTTTGACACATTTCATCTTAGGACCCCTAGGGACCTATTCTATTTGGTTAAATGGCTCGAAGGGGGTCATAGGACAATCTATGACCCCTTTCAATCCATTTCATGACAAAATATGTTCTAAGGGGTCCTAGAACCCCTAGGGACCTATTTCATTTGTTTGAATGCATTGAAAGGGTTCATTGGATAACCTATGACCCCTTCCAACACATTTCATGACAACAAATGTCATGAGGTGTCCTAGGGCCCCTAGGGAGAAATTTCATTTGTTTGAAGTGGTAGAAAGGGGTCATAGGATAACTTGTGACCCATTTTGATGCAGTCCTAGAACCCCTAGGGACCTATTTCATTTATTCATATTGGTCAAAAAGAGTCATAGGTTAACCTATTTCCCCTTTTGATACATATCCTTACAATATATGTCCCAATGGGTCCTAGAAGCCCTATGGAGATAATATAATTGTTCATATGAGTTGAAAATGGTCATAGGGTAACCTATAACCCTTTTCAACATATTTCATGACAACATATCTTCGTAGGGGTCCTAGAATCCCTAGAGACTTATTTTGTTTGTTCAAATGGGTTGAAAGATTTCATAGGATAACCTATGACCCCCTTCAACACATTTCATGACAACATATGTCCCTAGGGATCCTAGGACCCCTAGGGACATATTTTATTTGTTTGAATGGGTCGAAAGGGATCATAGGGTAACCTATAACCCATTTTGATACATTTCATGAAAACATATGTCCCTAGTGGTTCTAGGACCCCTAAAGACCTATTTCATTTGTTCAAACATGTTGAAAGGGGTCATTAGATAACCTATAATCCCTTTCAATACATCTTATGGCAACATATGTCCCTGGGGGTCATAGGACTCCCAAGGACATTATATTTTTTCATATTAGTGGAGAGGGGTCACATAATAACTTATGACCCCTTTCAATACATGATCCTACCAAATGGGTCTTAAGTCACATATTATCATATTAAATGGGTTAAAGTGGTTCATTTAGTATTCACTACATATGACTTCCTTTGACCAATTAGAAGCATGTTGTACTAAAAAATTATAATTATACAATATATTATATTATACTAAAATATAAAAATAATATGATATGATATAATATAGTATATACTAATATAAAATATTATAATGTAATATATTATATTATATAATAATATATATCATATTAAAACATATTATATTCTATAATAATATATTATATTATAACTTATGATATTATATTGTAATATATAATAATATGCTATATTATAATATGTCGTATTTATTATATTGAAATATAATATTATGTAATATATTGTATTATAGTATAACATTTATCTAGTTTGAAATGACATAGAAGTCATTTAAATTGAAACATGAAATAGATTTCAAAATTCAAATACCAAACTTAAATTGCTAGGCATTTTCAAGTACCAAGCCTAAATGGTCTAAGCCCAAAAAACAACCAAAAACATGGTTTTCCCTCTTTCTCTAAGTTTCATACTTCGAGGGTTCAACTGATAACTATTTTCCACCAAATTTTGATGAAATGAAAAGGGTTTCTTAAGAATGATGGTAGCTTTTCATCGATATAATTATTGTCAAAGTACGAGCTCATTAAGTAACTATTATGTATTTTCTAATAGAGTTACCCATATAGTGTTGATTGACATAGTGATTGAAAAATATCTATAACTTTCAAATGGTTCAACCATTTCAAAATATGAAAAATATTTTGTGCTCTATGCTTCACCAACTATGACAAAAAACATTGATTTTTTAAAGTTTCAAATGAGTTAAGGTAGTAAGACACATGATTTTTTTTTTATTCCAAAAATGTTATAGTAGAAAATTCATAATTAATTAATTATTTAAAATAAAATTACTCAAAAATATGTGTTGTATCTAGGTATGAGTCCACTTGTTATATCTAGAATCTTATTAAAAATATTATTATGTGATTGTGATTAAGGTGGTCAGACATACACTTACTTCTTATTTTTCTCCTAACAATTTTGTACCACTGCATTGAAATTCAAAAAATTGATCAATCAAATTAATTTTTTTAGAAAAGGGATAGTATTGTAGAAACTACATTCAATTTCCTACCTATTGTTTTCTTATAAATTTTTGATATATGATACATAACTACTTCAAATTTCATATCAAATTTACAAACCCTGATTTGCTAATTATACATTGCCACTTAAGTCCCTAATTTGGTATACCATCATTCTCAACATACCCTCCAAGTATACCTAAATTTTATATAGATTTCTAAAAGTTTTTAAAATTTTCCCTAGCTTATTTTGCAATAAATATTGTTTTTATCTTTCATTTTCCATTTCTACATCATCATGATGACCCTAGGGATCTATTAGACTTACCATAGATTCACAATCTAGATCATAACTTGGCTGGTTTTCTTAGATTAGTTTGTCATTTTTCAGTTTTCAATAAAACACTACTAAAAATTATATTGCATGTACAAATTCAGTACACACCATTTGAATTTTAGATTGAGGTAGCAAAAGACACTCAAGTCTTGTTGAGCAATTCTTTTGCATGATGACAATGATACAAATTCATACAAAATTCTCTCTTGAAAAGTTGATCAAATTAATCAACTCCATGGTTCCAAATGGATTTTTTTCAACCTACTGGGTATCTCAATTGAAGATAAATGTGTTTTTTAACAAGGAGGCCTTTGTTGGTATCTATAAATTTTGCAACACTTGGATAAAATGTGACCAAAAGTCCTTTTTTTTTCTTGTATTTTCAAATTTAATTTTGAATGCAAGTCTCTAGCAATACAACTATATGAATTTATATTCTAGCCATGTGTTAAAAAAACAAGTTATTGAGATAGGGTAACATGAAATTAAAGCAAATTGCTAAAAATAAAATTTGCAATGGACATAACTCATAGTTAACAATGCATCTATGAATTAAATTTTCAGAAGGATCAAGAAGGAAACCAATGAAATTTGGATCAATGCATCGTTAAATCCACTGTTGCAATTGTTAAAGGAACTAATCAAGACCATATGGTATTTCATAATTCATCAAATTACTTAGCCACAAAAAGTGTGTGCATACAAGATAGGTCACTATGCAAAACTATATAACAATCCTTTCTCCAATTCATCGCAACAAAGAAATTTGCAAACAAATATGAGAAACACCAAAATCATTGATCACATAAGCATTAAAATACAATAAGACTATTGGCTAGATCAATATTTATGAACATAGAATTCATAAAGGAAATGCATGTTCTAGCATAAAATACTACACATAGAATGAAACACCAATTATATACTTCATTGCATCAAAATATTAGCCTTGAACACATATTACATCTCTATATTTATAAGAAACCCCTATCCTTCATGAATTTTTGGATCTAGCAATTTTTCCTTATAAAACTCATGCTAAAAATACTAATTTTGTGAAAACTATGTACAAACAAGCTCATAACTAGGTGCTAAGTAGCATTGCACTCTTTTTTTCATTCATTAAATAGTGCATGAGTCTTTACATGACTTAAAATTGGCATATAATAAGAAGATAATAATATAGAGAACTCCTGGTGGAACTCAAGCTTTTGGAGCTTCTAAAAAATCAGAATGTGGACTTCTCCATGTGTTTCTACTAGCTAAACTACCACCAAACTCACATAAATGTGCTCTTATGGAGTGAAAATGTGTAAAATTAGAAATGGAAGTTAACTATCAATGCAACTAGAAGTGTTTGTAAATTGTTGCACCTGTACAACTTTGTACGTTGGAAGACAAAATTTATTCCTCCACCAAATCCTCAAAATGGATACATGTGCACTTGCGCACCTATGCACCTCCACACCTTGAGGACCTTAGGGACTTTTGGATGTGTGCATGTCTAAGAATTCAAAGTATGAACTTGCACACTTGTGCACCTATGCACTTATGCACCTTGGCAACCTTAGGGAACCTTGAACTTCTACATCTCTATTGCTTCAAAATTGCAAGCTTGCACACTTGAAGAACCACACACCTTGGGGATCTTTGGATGTGCACATCTCTAGGACTTCAAAATTATGACCTTGGGGACCTTGGAGAACCTTGCACTTGTATATCTCTAAGGCATCAAAATTGTGGACTTGTGCTCTTATAGTCTTGTGCACATGCACACCATGGGGACCTATGGAAGGTGCAAAACTTTTCCAAAAAATTGAACTTCCTTGATTTGAAAATGATTTATGGGTTTTTTCTTAAATGGGACCTTGGACAACTTTTTTATTTTTTTTTTTTATTTTTTTGATGATTGATGTCTTCCTTATAGTCCAATATTGGACAAGATGTGATCTTCTTATGCATCTTCTATCTTAACCCTTAAAGTGTATGTGTTGAATATGTATATGAAATGTAATGGTAATATACATGAACACAATAAATATCAATAATTTATGTGTTCAAAAGGTGAAAAGACTCCTGATGACTCAGAAAAAAAGGCAAAAATCCCTTGTATACATGAAAACCTAACATGTTAGGAGCACGTGTAAGCAAGAAAACATTAGTAACTTTTGCGTATCAAAGATTCAAATAAGATTGGAAAACTACTAATTCTACTTAAGTTTTAAAACTATGCAACCGAAATGTTAGAGTCTTCATGCAACCTCAAAGTAGCTCAACAAGGGGCACCCATGAGAGGCCTTGTTGGTGTGCTTTATATTGAAGGGATGTGGATGTGCTCTCCCAAAACACAACTATTGAATCCCTTGATTGATAAATGATATGCAAAATAAAATGAGTGAATCTAGACTAAATGAATGGAGAATACCTCCAAGAAATGGCTGTGAGTGAGCCAATCTCAAAGGATTCCATGGATGTGAATGTAGAAAAAATGCACTAGAGAAAGAAACCTAACAACATCATACTACCATGAATCTAGTGCAAAATCTAGAAATCTAAGTAATGCAAACAACTACCAAAGGTTAGCTCTAAGCATAAAATCTCTAAGAACTCAAAAACTAAACTAGCATGATAACAATGCAATTGAGGGAGATGGAGAAATACTTGAGACAAGGGCTTGATTTATAGGTTTGAGAGAGGCCTTGGGGAGGTGGCACCTATGTGGCATCCACATAGGTGCCACAAGGGAGACACATGGGCTAAAGGAAAAACCATGCAAAAGTCAAAAAGAGCCTTTATGGTTGAGAGGCTCAAGGTGTGCTCACACATGTGTGAGCAACCTTGGGGGAAGGAGTGGGGGGGACAAAGGTGTAAGAGGTGTAAATGAAGTGGAAGATTTATTGGATCATGAGCTTCTCACACATGTGTGAGCAAACACTTAGGAGCTAAAAGGTGATTATAAAGGTTTTTAGGATAATAAAGTGGGATTAAGTAGTGGGTAGGCTTAGAAGGATGAAAGTGATGGGTATAGACTAGGTTTTAAGATGGGATAAGGATTAAATTAAATGAGATTTATCTTAATCATAGGATTAAAGAATTTAATGGAATGGATGGAATTAAATAAATTTAATACATTAGAGGGGATGCATTTAAATTAAATTTAAATACATTAGGAAAATGAACCTATTTAATTAAATAGATTTAATTAAATAAGTAGAAGAATATAATAAAATATAATTAATTAATTAATAATTAACTATAATGCCAAAGGAAATATTAAATTAATTAATATAGCATTTGGGATGATTTTAATTGGCTACATCCCTAAGGTTCTAAACAAATCGGCAAAAATGCAAAACTAGTTTTTGTGAACTTACACACCTTGCACATGTGTGCAACTATGTAGGGTATGCATGTTCACTTGGAAGAGAGGTACACATCTTGTATAGGTGGGAAGGGTGCACAATAGATACATGGTATGGTGTTGGTCATCTTGATTAATGGGAGGATGTGGAGAATGGGCACCTCAACATGTGTTCTAGAGATTACTTTAGTGGCAAATCTTTGTCATTTGGTGATCCCGTCTCATGGGTCGATCATCATTTGGTGAATAGTGCATGCAACGTAGGTCAATCGTGTTGTCGGATATTTATCAAATTTGGGTCCAATGCCCATGATAGTCGCCCATTAGTTATCACATGATTGGTCAAAAATATCGGTCCACTTGCCAATGCAATATACATTTTGGATACATTTATTTTAAACATTTTTCCATCCTTTGCATGTTGTTTCTTATTTCCCTACGTTCTTTCACCATTACTACAAAAAAATAATTTTCCCTTGGGTTGGGTGTCATCTACCATTTTCTTGATGTGTGTCAACCACCAACCCCATTTAGCTAATTATTTCCTACTGTGCACTTGCATAGGAAGGTGTGTTTCACACTGCATTTGACATTCTTGCTTGTTAATCCCATGTAATTTTCCAACCTAGATTGGACTATAAGATATTATTATTTTTCAATTCACTCTTTTCTAGTCTAGAGACTGGCATGTCTTATTGCTGCCGAAGTTTTACAGTGTTGAGTGCATTGCCCATTGACTCGTGGACCCTAGTTTTCATAAAATGCAAGTGATTTTTAATTTATTTTTTATGTCGACAGTGGTACTATTGTACTGGTATAGTGGTACTATTTATTTTTTAGTTTTACTATCTAGTGTCCACTGGAGACTAGACATCTCACGTGCTAAGATAGCCTATAGGTTTGCAAATTATATTGGGTAGTATCGTAGATTGTAGTAGCATAGCAGTAGTACCCTTTTTTGGAGAATGACTCATATTATTTTTATTATATATATTCTAAGTAGTCTACTATAACTGTTCACAATCTTTAAGTTGTCACTATTTGAGTCTTTTGTTCAAAAACTAAGTTCATTTAATTTTTGCAGCCTTTATCGGCTTGCAGTGTCAAACAAGAGGGGTAATAAGGGTTTTGGTAGGATCCTTGAAAGTAAAGAGATGCCACCATTACCAAAATATAGAACCATAGTGGCATATTTTATGGTGGAAATGTTGGCAACCTACAAGATTCACAAGTTAGATCTCTAGTGCTTGTTGAAAAAGGAGATTCATCACAAGTTGGAGACTCAGACCGTATTGAAGAAACTCAAGTTGATGAACTTGATATCATAGTTGAGGATGAACTTGAACATGATTTGGGGGCACTTTCCCTTAGTAGGGAGTCACAAGATGATATTATAGAGTTGAAGTCAGTCCCAAACTAGTTGGGTTACAAAACCAAAAGTGATTCCATAAATCATGTTCATGCACAAAATGGGAAAAGAAAAATGGAATCAAAGAAAGATCAATCTCACTGGGATCTGTCCAAAAGGAATTTTTAGTTAGAATGGGTGGAAAAGTGCTGGTTCATTGAACCAGTGGCCAATCCAATTGATGGTGAGCCTCCTATAGAATGCATATGTAAGATTTGCATAGAGATAAAAAAGAAGGAGAAGAGGTTGCAACTTAAACTTGATACCATAGAAAAGCATGTTGGTAAATTTTACAAAAAAGAAATTATAGATGGATTTGAAAAATTTATGCTAACTTGGAAAACAAAGGAAAATTGTCTGCATATCAGGAGTGCCAAAATATATGAGTTACACCAACAATAATGGGAGAAGCATTTTGCAGTAAAAGGTTCCATTGAAGATTTCATTGAAAAATTAATGGAAGTGCAAAATATGGGAAAAGTAGTTCAATTAAATGTGGTCTTTTATATTTTGAGTAGAGGACATCCTATGATGGACTACCCTTCAATTACTACCTTATTGCACTTTTTCAAAGTTCAAAAATATCTGAATAATCACTAGTTAGTAAACAGTGTGTGGGAATGGGCTAGATGTCTTGCACAAGTTGAAAAAGAAGATATGAAGGAAAAAATAAAACACTCAAATTTCATTGCATTTTCTCTAGATGAAGTTACAACAATTGATAATACTTCCTGGGTGTACATGCATGTTTATACTATAAACAATCTTTGTCATCAACTCTTTCTACTATTTGTTACTAAATTAAATTCTAGTGCAACAACTAAAAATGTTGGAAATATAAGAAGAGTAACTGAGAGGGGGGGTGAATTAGTTACCACTAAAATATATTCCAAATCCCTTAGATTTCAATAAAAATTCAAACTAATAAAACTAGTTACTACTGATACTTGGTAAACACATAGAAATTGATGTAACTTGGTAAATGCAGAGTGTGAATTACTTTAGTGAATCTTAACATGTTATTAGTAATTACTTGCAAGCATGAAAAGAAATAACATTAACACATGAGACACCAGGATTTAACGTGGAAAACCAATTTGGAAAAAACCACCAACATAACTAGTTATTGTTTTTCACTCTTCTAAAGTGAGCCATCTTAGGAGCCAACCCTGTTAAAGTTTACAAAACACACTATTAGGTGTGACCCTATTAAAGGATTTAATCACCCTATAAGGAGTGGCCTTGCAAAAGGTCTTAAAAAAATTAAATGGAATTGTCACCTTGTTAGAGGATTTACAAATGGTTATTAAACCAAGTCTGTTAAGAGATTTTAGTTCACTGCTACAATGGTTAGAAAGTTTATAGATCTCTACTCTAGTTCACACTTGATCCTTCCTGATCACATAATACTTTTTTGCTCCAAAAGGATATCTACTTATGCTTCAAATTTTCTTCCTCTTCTTATCTCTTTCAACTTATTCAACTTCCATCTTACACACACTAAAATCACAACTTTACTTTTTACTTATACCTTTCAAATTATCAAGTCAGCTCAAATACAAATTAGAATAACCAATATTCATCACCTCAGTCAGCTAAAATTGATAGGTAAAATAATTAAGCTTTACATTCCAAAATAAGAAAATCCTTTGGTAGCTGACCCAACTCAATAGAAACTGATTCTGAAGTGATTTCTTGTGTTAGCCAGCACAAGCTTAGTTAACATTACTAACTTACAAAATTCATTTGGTAAATAAGTGAACTTGGTTGACACTAACTCCATTCAACTTTCCCTTTGTTAATTGAGTGAGCTCAGTTAGCACTCTTTTTTGCTTAACTTCCTTTGATGCCCAAGTGAGCTCAGTAGAAACTACCTTCTATATAAAGTAAACTCAGGAATGCTCAGTAGACTAGGAAAACTATCTTCACTAACCAAGTGAGCTCGGCATGGACTAACTACCAACTGATATGACATTTTTGTAATTTCAAAGACAACACACAATTAATCGATTTTATCCAAAAATTTCCCTCTTTGGCATTGATGGCAACACAACATGTCATAGTACAATGAAATTTTGAGAACAAGACTCCCTCTATCAGAAAATTTCTCCCTCTTTGATTGATGCACAAAAAAATTCCCTTATAGTGTTCTCCCTCTGTGAATGAACTTCTTTACTTCTCCCTCTACAAAATTTTAGAAAGATATGACAATAAGCTTCTCCCTCTTTGACAAAGCATGCCAAAGACAATCCTAAATAGTATCAATGTACCTTGAGTACAGATTTATTTGCAATATGTCCTTGTCAATACTACATCAACTAATTGATCTTCAACTGAGTTCCTATTGATGGATCACTAAACTTTAGTTAGTGAACTTCAGATAGGGGAATGACCCCTAGCTTACCTCTTAGGTACAAAAATGCACCCTTAGGTAATGTCTTAGTGAATATATTTGTAATTTTTTCTTTTGTATGCACATATTCCAATCTGATTTCTTTTTCTATACTAATTCTCTTACAACATGATATTTTATAGCAATGTGCTTTGTTTTGGAATGCATCACTAGATTCTTTGATATGTTGATTGCATTGATGTTATCACAATACATCACTATTGGCTCTTTAATTTCAACCTTCATTCCTTCCAAAAATTGTTTGAACCAAAAAATGTTAGAGCAATTTACTATTACTGCTACATATTCTACTTATATTGTGGATTGAGCTGTGTAATTTTGCTTCTTGCTTGTCCAAGATTCCAACCTTTTACCAAGAAAGAATGCTCCACCACTGGTGCTCTTTCTGTCATCAAGATTTCCTACCCAATCAACATTAGTAAATACTTTTAGGTCAAGGTTGCCTCCAAGTTTGTACCATAAGCCATAGTCTTTAGTTCCTTGTAGATATCTCAAGATTCTTTTATTGCCATCATGTGGTTTTTACTAAGTTTATCTGAGAATCTTGCTACTATCCCAACTGTTAAGGCAATATCAGGCTTTGTATGTACCACATATTGTAGTTTCTCAATCATTGATCTATATATGGTATGATCTACCTCTTTGGAGTCATCATCTTTTTTAAGCTTAAGTCCAGTACATGTGGAGGTTTCAACTAGTTTTGAATCTCCATTCCAAATTTCTTGAGTATCTCTTTGATGTACTTAGATTGAGTGATATAGATACCATTTCTATTCTACAGTATCTATAATCCAACAAAAAAAATTATTTCACCAAACATGGACATTTCAAATTCTTTATTCATTTGTTCTAAAAATGCTTTGCATAAGTCATCATTTCTTATGAATAGAGTATCATCCACAAATATTTCTACCAACACAATCTTCTTATCTAGTCCTTCCTTGATATATATGCTACTGCTATCATTTGTTCTTTGAAAACCAATCTGTATAAAGTAGTTATGTAGTCTTTCATACCAGGCTCTAGGAGCTTGTTTGAGACTATATAGAGCTTTGTGTAATTTGCAGACCATGTCCTTTTTTTTTAGACCAACGAAACCTTTTGGTTGTTCAATGTAGACTTCCTCATCAAGAATTCCATTCAAGAATCTAGATTTAACATCCATTTGATATACTTTGAATCCTTTGTGAGCTACATAAGCCATTAGAGTCCTAACACTTGCTAATCTTGTAATAGGGGTAAAAGTTTCATCATAATCAATACCTTCTTCTTGAGAATAGCCTTTACATATGAAGCTTGCTTTGTTTCTTGATACTTTTCCATCTTCATTAAACTTATTTTTGAATACCCATTTTGTACCAATCACATTTTTATCTTTGGGCCTAGGTACAAAAGTCCAAGTTTTATTATTTTGTATTTGTTCTATTTCTTCATTCATAGCCTCAATCCAACTTTCATTTTCGAATGCATCTTTAACACTTCTAGGTTCAAATTCAGCAAGTAAACATGTACCTTTTAGTTTTCTTCTTATCATTGTTCCATCAAATTTATCTCTAATTATCTGATTAGGTGCATGATGCCTTTTGACATATTTAGCCAATACAAGTTCTTTAACTTTTGAATGAACTGCACTATCTTCATTTTGAATTTCAACTTCTGGCTTGGGTCCTTCTATCTATGGCTCATGTTCTTTAGACTTGGTATGCACTAACTCGGTAGCCTCTAAATGTGACCTGGGTCCTTGTGACTTGGTTTGAACTTCTTGAAACTCAGTAACTAATGGAGATTTGGAGAGCTTGGGAGATGAAGTCTCCTTTTTGTCAAATGTGTTTGGAAATGTATCAAATTTATAGTAGAAAAATCTTTTGTGATCTTCTAGTTCCTTTTTGCTTTCTTTTTTAGTCTTTTTTGCAAAGTCATCAATTCTCACATGTGCACTTTCTATGATTTTGTGAGTAGACAAATTCAAACATTTGTATGTTTTACTTCTAGAGAAATATTGTAGAAATATAGTATCATCACCTTTTACATCAAATTTACCTTTTCTAGATTCTTTCAAGATATAACATTTGCTACCAAATATTTTCAAGTAACTTACATTGGGTTTGTAGCCATACTATAGTTCATAGGGAGTTTTGTTTGAGCCCTTCTTTAATTGAACTAGGTTCAAAGTATGAACTGCAATGCTGATAGCTTCCTTCTAGTATTTGATAGTGTAAGAATTTGGTATAGCTCTAATACCATGTAAGAATTTTCCTTAGGAAAAAATTCACCCAAGAACTAAAAACCCAAACACAAGCACAACTGTAGACCAAAAATGGATATGATCAATTAATCAGATTATGTCCTAATACATTGCTCTATTCAGTATGTGATGTACAAACACACTAGGAGTGCCTGTATATAAAGGCTTCTCAAGAAGCACCTAGAATGGGTGCAAACTCCTATGCTATCAACATTACAACTCACCAGAGTACACATTCTCCTAGGTGGCTAATAAATAAATAATAAAAAATATACATTAACCTAAGTAAACTTAAGTGTAAATAGTAAATACTTATTTACACCAACACCCCCCCTTAAATACAACTTAGGGGAATGCCCTTAAGCTTATGAAAACTAGGATGAAATGCATAATGGGTCCCAGCTACTAGGCCATGTTAGGTACCCATGTACATAATGATATGTAATCTTTCATAAAGTGGGAAAAGAGGAAAAACCTCATGGGAAAAATCCTCCCCCAAAAAAGAGAGATGAAAAGGGATGCATGGATGGATGGAGTAATTAAGACCCCCCATTACAACATACATCGAGCATATACAAGAGAGAAATGGAGAAGGAAAAAACCCCCTAAGAGGAAAAAGTCTACCCCAAACAAGAGAAGGAGACGAGGTAGTTCCCCCCCCCCTAAAGGTGGTGTGCTAATTAGTGAGAAATGATTTGATGTAGAAGCTAATCCATGACCTTTGAATGATTTTCCTCCCCTTTGGAATAAAAAAATGCAAGGGTACAAAGGAGATGCATCCCCTATATGGAGAAAGAATCTCTAAGATGAATGATGTCTCTAAAACCTATTCAAGTGTCCCTGTGTCGATACTGATAATGGCTTCCTCCAAAACTCTGAGAAGAAGTGTAGATCAAAATAGGAGTGATGTAGAACCTATTTCAAAAAACCAATAGTCTTCTCTAATGTCAAAGAGACCTGCTACAGATGTTGTACATAAGTATCCACAATCCCATCAGCCTATAAAGACTGATCATGTAGAGAATGGACATTAGGGTCAAAATGGGCCCTCATAACAACTATAGAAGGATCGTCCTCAAAAAAAAGAAGTGTAAGATCATCAAAGAATTACTCTGAATCTACTATGTGAGACTCCAAGAACAAAGCTAAAATATCTAGTAAGAAGTCATCACCTGAGGCTGAAAGACCATTTGTACCCTGCTATGTTGAAGTACATGAATCTGTCATTGTGGTAATGGATAAAGTATTCATCTCAAAGAGAAGATGAATATCATCAATAGTGTCTCCCACATCTTCAATATGAGACTCCATGAATAGGTCGACAATGGCAAAAAGGAAGTCGTCACATGAAGGTAGAGTAGGAAGACATAAAGGGTCCTGCTGCACTAAATTTGAAGCATCTATGGCTAGAATAGGATCAATAGGAGTTGTAGGTGTGATCTCATCTTAACAGGATGCAGCTATAACTAGAGGTATGATATCTTCTAGGAATGGAGGAATGTTTGGATCTCCATACTTCTCCCAAAGATACATCCAATAATCATGTGGAGGTCATATCTTGGCAACTAGCTTATGATAATCAGAAGAAGAGAGACTAGTAAGAATGATAACAATCAGTCTACCAATAGGTGGCTATTGTTCATCAGAGATCAATTCGTTGAAACATAAATAAGGAAATACTTCCTTATGCTCTCTTCTTAGAAGATCAAGGAGTGTATCACTCCATTTGTGATAGTTTCTTTTTGTCAACCTGGGTCTAACTCCATGCCGACATGTGAAAAAAAACTCCTCCATGAGATCAATCAATGAACCCCAAAGAATCAAAGAATAATGAATCAAAGAACCCCCCCTCCCCCCCCCCCCTCCCCCCAATTGTAGAGATGTAGATGAAAAAAATGCAGATCTAAAAATTAAATGTAGAGATCTAAAATGATCATACCAATGCTACAAATCGGTCCTTTGGATGTCATTTTGCAAAAAAAATTGCCTCACAATGGACTTTGGCCTAGGGTAGGCAACTTTATAGCCAATTTTCATTGAATCAATGTTTTAGATGAAATGGTGAGGTCATATTTGGCTCTGGACACTCCTAATTTTTGTAGTACTCTAGATTCAGGCTGAGGTGTTGAAACAATAGTAGTCTTGAATGGCTATGTGATGAGGAAATCTCCAAGTTCTCTGATACCATGTAAGAATTTGCCTTGGGGAAAAATTCACCCAAGAACTAAGAACTCAAACACAAGCACAACTGTTGACCAAAAATGGATATGATCAATTAAATCAAAGTATGTCCTAATACATTGCTCTATTCAGTATGTGATGTACAAACACATTAGGAGTGCCTGTATATAAAGATCTCTTAGGAAGCACCTAGAATATCTCTAGAAAGAACCAGGAGATAAGATAAGCATCATGACAACTAAACACATGCCTTATCCATCATTCTAGATGAGTGGATAAGAATGACAAGGTTGTAGAAACCATGTACTTAATTAGTGTGCTAACACCTGTGTTGTAGAGACCATGTGCATAAAAGAGGTGCGAACTCCTGTATTCTCAACATGAAAAATGACAAGAGTACGCATACTCCTAAGTGGCTAATAAATAAATAATTAAAAATATGCATTAACCTAAGTAAACTTAAGCAAGTGCAAATAGTAAATACTTATTTACACCAATAGATAGCAACATTATTTTCAATCATTAGTGTCCTTGCCCAATCCATGATGGATCTATTTCTTCTTTCATCTATTCCATTCTGCTTAGGAGTAGTAGGGGTTGATACTTGTCTTTTGATTCCTCTTTCAATGTAGAATTTTTTGAATTCATTTGAGATGAATTCACCACCTCTATCTGATCTTAAGCATTTCAATCTTTTTCCAGTTTCCTTTTCTACTCTAACTAGATACCATTTGAATTTCTCAAAAGCTTCTAACTTTTCTTTGAGATACATGACAGTCATCATTCTAGAATAATCATCAACAAAAAGAATGAAAAAAATTTCTCCACTATAAGTTTCTATTCCAATGGTTCCACATAAATCAATATGCACAATTTCCAAGACATCTTCTGACTGATAGTTTTTTCTCTTAAAACTAGTCTTTCCCATTTTACCAATTTGGCAATTCTTGCATAATCCAACATCAGGTTTTCTTCAAATGAGGAAGACCTCTTACTCTTTTGGGTTTGCTAATTTTGAACATATTATAAAAGTTTACATGATAGTCTCATGTGCCATAACCAACTTTCTTCTACTTGAGCAATGAAACATGAACAATCACCAAGATCAAGATAAAATAGGTTACCTTTTTTTTTCTTGCCTAATCCAATCAAATTTAGTCTTTCCTTTCCATTCATGAATTCTACCTTGAATCCAATGTTATTCAGTTGTGCCACACTTAGTAAATTGTGTTTTAGTCCTTTAACCCAATAGGCATTGTCACATGCAAGTTCACTGGTTAATGAGATTAACCCTTTCCCTTTTATTCAACAAGGTTCATTATTCTCAAACCTTACACTACCTCCATCATAGTGTTCAAAATGTTCAAACTTAGTTTTTTCTCCAGTCATATGGTGAGAAAATCCACTGTCTATGATCCACGTGTCATTTTTGCTAATGTGAGAGACAAGTGCCATGTTATCTCCTTCATCATCAAATTCATCTTTTATAGCAATATACACTATTTCATCTTCACTATTATTAGAATCTTTTGCCATAAAACAAGTTTTCTTACCTTTATCTTTGTAGGATTTGTGACCTTTGAATTCCTTCTTACCTTTGTACTTGTGGTTTTTCTTCTCTTCCTTGCCTTCTTTATTGGACACCTAGTAGCAATATGACCAATTTCTTCACAAGAAAAAAAAATTAGTGAGATTTTACCTTTATACTTTCCTTTGTTTTTGGAATATTTCTTTGCATTTAGAGCTTCAACAATTTCAAGATCACTATCTGAACTTTCTTTAGTTTCTTCATCACTTTTTGATTGATTATCTTTTATTTTCTTGCCTTTTTCTTTGAGTGAGAGTTTAGCTTCAAATGCAAACTCAATATTCTTGGAAGCAAGAACATAGTTGTCAAAGTTGTCTAGTTCAAAGGCTGTCAATCTTCCTACTAGGGAATCCAAGCCTATCTTTTTATTTGGATCACATCTCTTTTCTTGAATAGCAGACACTCTAATTGCATATATGGGAAGAAAAGTTCTGATTACTTTACTTACAACTTTTTCTTTTTTAATTTCTCCTCCAGATGCTCTAATTGCACTAACACTAGCCTTGATTCTTTCAACATATTTTGCAACATTTTCATCTTCTCTCATCCTCATTTGATCAAATTGTTCTCTAAGGCTTTCTACTTTGGATCTTCTTACATTGTCATCTTCTCCATAGATTTCTTTCAGCTTGTTCCACATATTAAAAGCAATTTTACTATCTTTAACCTCATCAAATTCAGCATAACTGAGAGCAGATGCAAGGTCAATCATCATGTTGTTATGACTCTTCTTCTCAGCAATGCCATCAAGTAATAATGTTCTAGTGAGAGTTTTATATTCTTCATCAAGATATTTGCATCCTGAATCACTAATGGTAGCCAGATGAAGCCTCATAAGTCCTTGCCATGCTACAAAGTTTTCTTTGTTCAACTTTGGAATCTCTCTCTTGTAAGACATCCTAATCTTTAGCTTAGGTCCTTGAAACCTTCTCTGCAAGCACCAAAATCTCTAATACCAATTGTTGTAAATATAAGAGGAGTAACTAAGAGGCGGGGTGAATTAGTTACCAACTATGCAGTAGAGGATTTTTTATGTTGAATTCTTTTTTGGCACTCATCCAATTTTTTAGTCAAAATTTTCACTTGTTCATTCATCTTTTCTTGCTAGATAATTGCCTCTGTAGGAGAATAATTCTTTTTCCTCTTTTGCAATTCTTTCAACCTATTGTCTATTGCTTTCTCCTTGGCCTTCACATTATCAAGGTCTGCATGTAACTTTTATATTTTCTTTGTAAGCCTTTTATTTTCCCTCTCCACTTTCAAAATTGTAGAGTAGATAATTTTGTTGCTCTCTTTTGATATATTGATTTTGTCAATATTTTTGACTTTTGAAAAATCCATGGTGAAGATTGGTAACTTGTACATTGTTACAATTTATTACATTTTCTGGGGGATTATTATCTCTACCCACAGGCATAATAGCCATGAAGTTCATCATTTCATTATTTGGATCATATGTTGGAAATATTCTATTAGTAGATCCTTGACATTCAACAACTGCATCACTTTTCAAAGTCTTCATAATTTGCCTATTTCTTTTGCTTGTCTATTCAGACTTTGATGCAAACTTGTTCAAAATAAATTCTAGGTTTGCTGACACAATTAAGTGTTTGAAAGGTGAATTATCAATTGTATTGTTGTATGCTCCTCCAACTCCAATTAAACTTACTCCACTTACAATTGTATTTTGAGGATTGCCAACATATTGAAGATGGCCCCTTCCAAATCTTGGTGTTTTAGGACTATTTTTCAAGGTTTTATATAGAAGCTACTAGTGCATACATTGGTGAAGTAACCACTGACATTTCTTGCCATGTAATTGTCATAACTTTTTTCTTTTTTACACAATGTTCATCAATGCTAGTGCTAGTGCTAGTAGGATGAACTACAACTAGATTTGAAGATTTAACAAATAATGTGTTGGGATGACCTTCAAAAGTAGAAGTATAACATTTTTTTCCCTTTCTAGATGAATTATCTTCAATCTCATCAGAGAGTCTAATGATTGGTTTACTTCCTCTTTTGGGTGGGTTTGGTACTAGAACTGGATTCCAAATCCCTTTACCACTTGCACCAATGGGCCCTATACCTGCATAACCCATTTTTTGTATCATAGTTGCCCCTTTACCATATGTTTATTTAGTAGAATCACTCATTTGAATATTAACAATATGTCTGCCCCCGGTTGACCTAGAATCCTAAATACCTTGAATGTCGGCATTAGACTCAAGGTCCTTCTATCGTTCAATATCATTGTCACTAGAACTACCAAAATCATATAGTACAATTGGATGCTCTTTATTCCAATAATTGCTAAAAATTCCATCCTCCTCAATTTTCTCAAAACCTACTGATGTCATTGGTTCACCCAAATTTTGCCTCATTTTCCAAAAATCAGTCATCTTGGTTTGACACCACAATTTAGCTATGCATACCTCTTTAATTTCTTTCGGCATAGACCTCTTAGAAGGTTGAGATTCTTTCTTGTAAAAATTTAAGTATGTTAGAGGCTCTGATTTGTGTGACTCTGATATGTGCAATGTCATAATTTGGGATGACAATTCTTGTATTGAAATATTATTCGATGTTGCACATTTTTCCATCTCTTTCTTAATCTCATCCTATGAATCCTTGTTTTTTAACTTTTTTTATCAATGGCATCTCTTGATGTTGATATTTTCTCATAGAGTTCCCATTGGTAATAAGTCTTGTTTTTATTATGTTCAGTAGATCATAATTCTAGTGATTGACAAAATCAAAGCCAAAAAAAGTTACCAATTCATTTGCCACTTTGAAAGCCTTTCTCTCAAATGTGAGGCCTCAAATACAAAAGGAAAGGAAGTCAATATTGTTTTTTTTTTTGTCTAGTGAAAAGTTCATTTGAGCTCTCCATCTACCATATGTATTCTAGTGCAAAAACCCTTTCTATAACATGCACTGAAAGTTTGTAGGGTTCAACTGCTAAACCATAAAACCTTAAGACAATGTACTCTTCCATGAAGAACCAATCAACCAATTGAATCCAACTTCCCAGTTGAGTACAATCTTTGCAAGACACAGGCAATCTAAGCATCATAGTGCCTATGATTTTTTGGTAAATAGGTGCCAAAATGAAGTCTACAAAGTGGTTGTAGTTTTTATTATGAGCAGTCATCCTCATCTAATGTGTCCACTCATATATTGGACTTGGAGTCTCTGATTTCTTTTGGGTATTCTCATCAAAGTTATAGACCTCAATATCAAGCTTGTTGTTCTCTGTCTCAAATATTGGGCAATGCTTTGCTAAAAGAAGGTAGCACAAGTAACTTGTGAACCTAAATATCTTTGTCTTGCCTGTAGTTGTACTTTGTTTAATCATTAGTAATTGTTGTTGCATAGATTCAATAATGTGTTGAAAAAAATTATATCTTACATCTACCTTCTCAACTGACTGACCTCGACAATGGATATTATAAATCATTTCAAGAACACTAGCCCCCACTTCCTTATTACTGTCCAATACGAGACAAAATGATAACAAAGAAATAGTATTATGAACCCATGGCACAAAAATATCATAATGATAAGGAGGCTTATCGTCTATGTCCAATGTAACACTAGTAGAGGACCTTGAGTTTATTGAACCCTTAATATATGAATCTTGAAAAACACTTTCTAGTTTGTCATAAGCCTTTGCTAGTTTATCCAAGTCAATGCACTCATTAAAGCTTTCAAGTTCAAACCCTAGCCCTAGGTCTAACAAAGTGAAAAATTCACTCTTAGTTATGGATAAAATTTCTTCCTAAGTGTTTTGGTTTAAAATTTCCTTTCTACTTTCATCATAATTCTAAGCACATAGCATTACAATTTTAGGGAAAGGGGATACTTTAGGTACAATGCGGTTTGCTAATCCAGTAACCAAAGTAGCTAGTTTATTTGTATGTGCATGAATACTGTTGTTATATATTTAATAATTTCTCCCCTTCTATGGATCTTTCCACTTATTAAACAATGAATGTCTAATTCCCATGATTCCAAAATCTCCATGGATAACAGGATAAAATATATCATGACATTCATTGGTGAAACCTGGGGTTTGTAGCACTTGCTCGAGTTCTTTAATGTCTTTCTTTTGATTTTTCTTAATGCTTCCACTCATAGGGGAGGTTTTTGACTTTTTTTTGCCCATGCCTGCTACTAGTAATTGCAAAAAATTCTTCTTCACGCCCTATTTTAAAAAATTGTAAAGTGTAAACCTAAGACAATTAAAATCAAGATTTCTATTAATGCAAATTGCAATGATTTTTAAAATAAAAAAAATTAATACATAGAATCAAGATTCGATAATTGATGTTTTCCTCTAATACTCAAGTTTCACACTTTTAGAATTTAGTCTTCAGAATGCAAAATGGAATTTTGTCAGTCTTTGAAAAGTTGAAATTTGAAAACCCTATCATATTGAATTCTTGACTTGCACAACTTTCAACTTCATACTATAAAAACATAGAAGGTTAATAGTTAAAAGTTATGATGAAAGTATTAAGTAATTAATGGTTTTAGGTAATTTACTAATAGTATGTACAATGTATATGTAAACGAAATAAAGACTCAATATTGTAGTTCTATACATAACTATAATAATAAAAAGTAAAAATTTATTGCATTAATATACATTTGAATTTTGAAATTTGTTCAATGTTCATTTTAAATAAATTAATTAATAAAAATCAAACTTAATTATTGATATGATTTTCAGGTAAAATTTGGGTCTGCTATCACTGTTGTCAAGAAACATCCAAAATTATGACACGTTTCATGATTCCAAATGTTTCTTGACAATAGTGATGGAAGACCCAAAATTTACCAAAAAATCATTCTAGGCCATTGCTGTAACTTAACAATCACAACATCATCAAGTTGGGATTAAGTAATAATTATTTTAAAAGACTAAACATAATTAATAATAATATTAACTGAGTCTTGACACTTAATTAAGCTTTGCAATGACCAGACACATGCCACAATTCCAGATGAGTCTAGGCACATGGGAAAACATTCCCCAAATCTTGCCAAAATTCATCTCAGGCCATCGATGTTTCTTTTAATCAATGGTCAAGATTTCGGGTAGAATCTTTGAGTACATGTGTCCTGATTTCTAGTTAATTTAATTATTTATATAAAATATTATATATAAAATATAATTTATAATAATTATTATAATAGTTATAATATAATATAAATAAAAGATTTTCTTTTCTATCATAAACTTTTTATTGTAACAATGATACAAAAATTCAATGAAGATATATTAAATGTTATAAAATAAACTTGGTGCAAGATATGAAACAAGTGTCACATAGTGGCTTAGTACTTGCCTTTAATTTTTATATAAATCAAATTTAAATTTAATAAATTTATTATAACATATAAAATATTTTAATTAATAAAAATGTTAAATAATTATATTTTTCTGTAATGATGTTAATTTAAATTTAAATTTTATTCATAAATATAATCATTGATATATATGTTCTATTACATATATATCATATGGTTATAATTATATTGTATTATATTATATTATAAATAATTATATTATATGTTCTATTATATAATAAATAATTATAATATAAAATTAATAATATTTTATAATAATAATAAATCTTAAATGATTATATAATATAAGTAATATAAATATTATATTATAATTTATAAAAAAAAATACATTATTAAAATATAAAATATAAACCAATGTGTTGATAAATAGATTTATTCTTCTTTGATAATGACCCTTGAATGCCCAATCAATATTTGATTACACAGCTGAAAAACCACTTATGAGTAAATTGGCTTGTCTCTAAATTGATAGGTACAACTCCCTATGATAGATTTGCAATGAATTATGTTTTTTTTTTTCTAAAACTAACATAGGGGTATGTTCTTGGCCTGAGAACAGAAAAAGTAAACCAAGCCAAACCTAAACAAAATCTAACTTAGGCAAAAAGGATTTCTAAAGAATTGATTAAGTTTATGAATCCACACATCTTATGAACTCATGAAACTTAATAGTATGATTAATAATACTAAATTTAGTTAATTTTAATCTAAACTACAATTAGCTTAATAGGAAAAATGCTTTAAGGATCTCTCTTTGAACATGCAGTGACAATACTTATCACATCCATTCACTGCTTTGAAATAAAGGAGCAAAACTCTATTCTTCCCTTGCTTCAATCCAAAAAAAGAGAAAGCATAAAACTATAACTAACATAAATGGAATAGAAAATAATTGATACCAAAATACCCTTTAATTGTCTCTGTAACATCAAGTATTTCACAACAATTTTTTTTTGACCTTTTATTAATCTTTCAATTTCATACATATAGGATTTTGAGATGACTGTCACAATAGAAGTTCAATTAGTTCATCTTCTCAAAAATGAAAAATGGCAAGACACTAATTTTTTGTATTACAATAATTACATTAAAAAAAAGTAGAAAAGGAGGAAAGATGTGAATAGCTTCAACTTCTTCCCCTTTTCTATTTTTGCTCTATAAGCCTTAGCGATAACTATGATCAGGATTAGTTCTTCATGCTTAGGCATGTGCATATTGGTGTATCTCAAGAGCCATTTGGAATTTTCTCTATCCAATTCCTTCTCAACATTCAATTAATTTGGTAGCTCCTTCATGGCCATGTGTATGCATTCATTGAGTATCTAGAGTTTTGCAACTCTATTTTGACTACTGGAAGACACACTAGAAAGACTATCCAAGAATTTGGAGAATTTTTGAGCCTTCATAATATTTATCCCAATGAGTACTTTTCCTTGGCCACTAGTCTATGAATTTGTATGTAGCCCCTTCATGAGTTTGAATCCTCTATCTTGGGTCTTCTTCACTTTATCCTCTATTTCCTTAAGTCCCTTTTTTGCTGACTAGATCATTTCTATCTTGAACTACATGCTCTGAAGCCACTCAAATAGAGGTTCTTCTCCCTTTGGCAAGATTTTTGCTTCAATAGCTTCCTTTTTCTTCATCTGAATGATCATCTTTAGAAGAGAGATACAATCATCAAACTTTGTCCTTTCTCTGGCCAGAGTATTGCTATTTGATAAGATGTTATCCTTTTCTATTTCCAATCTTAGGATAACATTACCAATTTGTTCTGTAATAGTGGCTCCTTCTAGTTTAAGCTTCCCAATCCATTCCTTACCAATTTGACCAAAGTGTCTATCTTCTTGAAGTTGAGAGATGAGGGCTTGAACCTTAGCAGTAGTAGGATTTTTGGTTACTAATACTCCAGAGGTAGCTACCAATGGAGTAACCAACTGTCTGATGAACCTATTCAATTCTTCTATCTCAGCATTCATTCTAGTCTTTTGACAACTTCAAATTTCTAATTGTCCCTCAATCAGCTTATTAGTTGACTTCCACAAACCAACCTTGGTTTCATGTCTAGCCTCACCAAGGTCCACTGAGTGCAGAGTAAAATCATCAGCAATCATATCTTCAATCCTTCCTCCTTTGTTGGGCTTGGCTATCTCCATTTTTATGTGCCCTATTTTTGGTTCTTTCCCAAGTATAGACAAATTTTTCTACTTCTTTACCTTGGTTAATGCAGATCCAAAATGAACTGCAAGGGATACAATGTCCTTGGTAGAAGTGCTTTCATCTTTCCTTTTTCTCTTTCTTTCTAGAGTATCCTCCAACCAAAAATTACTAAGTATTAGTTTGGAGGTTGTCCCAAGTGATTCTATACTAAAAATCTTCTTCTTAGCTAGAATGATTGTCACTATAGTTGAAGAGAAGGGATTCTTCAGATCTTGAGAAATGAGCTTGGAAGAGCTCTAGCCTTTATCTACTTTTGGAGTTTTCTTCATTGCCTCATCAGACTTAGTAGATTCACTACTACTACTCTTTCCATCTCCCAAATCTACTATCTATATTGTGGAGCTACTTGGTTGCAAAAGTGTAGCACTTGCTAGCAGAATAGGACTATGATGAGGAGAGCAAACTGGAGTAGCATGGGGAGAAGGAACTAGAGAAACATGAGGAGATGGAAATAGTGTGACATGGGGGGAAGGAAATGAAGAGGTAGCACTATCCTTTGGCTCTTTCATCTTCTTCTCTTTAGCACCAGTTTGGGTTCCAATGACTGGAAGGGAGCCATCATGATAAGTTTTGGCTATGGGAATGTTCTTTCCTGGAGGTTGATCACCTCCTCTCAAAGGTTGAGCTGGTCCTTGAGTGGTAGCTATTGTTACGCCTAGTGTAGCACTCTAGGAGGAGGAAGGCATTACAGCTGTTGGAGAAGCTTGAGTGGTTTTACCTTTACTCTAACTTCTTTTGGTTGTCCATTCAATCCACTTTCTAGTTCTCTTGATAATTCTAGCCATTATAACATCTAAATCCTCTTTAGGATCATCATAAGGTTCTAAACTAATAGGAATGCTCCTTATCTTAGTTAAATATGTATTGCTATACATATTTTTTCCATCGTCCTCCAATCTTTCAACATTGAAATTGATACCATATGTTTTAATTTTCTCCACTGTGAGCTTGGCAAAAGAATGATCTTGACTTTGAAGCTCATCTTTACAGTCTGCCTAGTAGTCTTCAATAGTGGTAATGTGTTTGATTACACTTCCAATCTGCAACACATCTCTAGCATATCTATTTAGACCAAACATAGGTCTCGCAAACTCATACACCTCCAATTTTTATTTCATCTCTAACAATTTGAGCATATTATTTGCATCAGAGCAACAATCACAACTATAAACTCCAACTTTCATTGGGAATTCATACCCCTTCTTCTTCAAGCTTCCATTTAACACATTCACCTGCACTACCTACCTCACAATCTCTACCAACACGATCATGTCACTCAGATACGTAGGAAGATTCAAGGGAAATCCATTGAAAGTTGCAAGACACAAATATGAGAAAGATGAGAACTGGATAAAATAGTTGTCAAACTGACTAATAGCCACCATTGCATCTGGGTTGAACCTCCTCTATGGGCATCCTTGGAGTTCCCTGCAAATTCACATTGTAAATGCATCATTAACTTTGACATATTTTGCATAAATATTTTGCAATTGAAAACATAGATAGAACTCATAACATTTTACATCATCAGGAAAGTTCTCTATTCTTGGAAGGCTAGGCCACAACTATAGAGATGCTAACATATAAATCAAAATGGAAGACATATAAAAGGTGTTTTAAAACTTTATGGCACTAAGAGCTCTAGAAAAATGCTCACTTACCTCATGGTCCCAATCAATATACTACATATCTGAATAGATAATTTGTACTAGAAAGAAATACTATTCAACAAAATTTAGAGCCTCTACCTCACCTTTCAATCTGTACAAGAGAACCAGAATGTCTACAATCTCATGCTTGAGATCAGTACCAAATAGAGTTTTTGGAACCTTACTCTTGGTGCCCCATGACTTTTGAAATTAAGATCACATGATTTCTTTCCTCTACACCATCTTCTTCAAGGAGAACTTAAAGACTACTCCTCCTATTGTCAATTCTAAAAACTCCTTCCATTTTGGGACTTGAAGGAAATTCACCATAGTTCTCCTATCAATGGAGATTAGAACTGTATGATCAGGTAAAAAAATTTCTCTGGTATCTAGATTATACTAATTTATGCATTAATAAATCAATTCTGGAGCTTGGACTGCCACTGGGAAACTAGCTGCCTGCACTAGTCCACTTCCTCTAAGCTTCTTAGTTATAGGATGAATCGGGTCTAACCTCAACCTCCTTTGGAATTCTTGCATATCATAAAAATGGAGTGAGGTATCTATGAAGTTCTACAATGTGGACTTAATCCCATTTAGTCCATCAAACCCTACAAATCTAGTTGCCATTCTATTTAAGAATGAAGTAAATTGAAACTTTCAATTTAGATGAGGCATAGAGAATTGAATTTACAAGCATAAAAGATTTGAAATCATTTTACAATTTAACAACATAAGAGTTCAAGAAAAAAAAGTGGTAGTTTGAAAAGTGTTATGTTTCCCTCTATATAGAAATCCTAATTCATCCATTAATCTTTAGAATCCATGCCACACAAATGAATTAAAGGATAAATCTATTGAATTAGTAAATGTGGGAGCTTCTAATGGACATTTTGATGTATTTTCACTATTTCCATTGGCCCAATGATAAATTTCCTTTCTTTCATACTTATCTTTCCATTTTCCATTCAGTTTCAAAGAATTAAGAATAGAGTACTTTGTAAGGAAATATCTACCTAGTTGGATTCTTCTTACTATACTTTTCCAACAGTGGTTAGGTTATTTCCATTAACATCTTAAGATACCTTGTGTGTAATTTATGAGCCCAATCTACTTATAAAGTTGATTTCTTTACGAATGCAAAAAATTGCCCTCATGGGTTGAAAACCTGTCGAGGAGAAGGTGATTTTCATTTTTCCACCCAGGCTTTATTTACACTTTATCTTTCAAGTTAACATTTACTCTAGATTTAGAAAATCTCAAAAGGACTGCAAAATTTGAAGGGGGGCCCACTTCCACGTCTCTTTCCTTCACAATTGCCTTTGGCAGAAAATGGACTTCATTGGTCGAAAGCCTGTCGAGGAGAAGTCATTTTTGGGTTTTTTGCTAAGGATGATTCTGAGCATCATGATGAATCCCAAATGTTTCCCAAGGTAGAAAATTGTAATGGAAATGGGAATTTTCCATAAAGAAACTCATTATCTTCTTACCTCAATGCATAAGCCTCATTTGTTAATCTTCACAAAAAATCACCTTCATGGGTTGGAAACCCGCTGAGGAGAAGGCGATGCTCAATTTTCTACAACCTTCATTCTTTCAAAGGAAAAAAATGATAAGCCATGAACAAGTTTAACTTTGTGAATAATTTTATGACTTGCAAGAATATCCATCAAATTAGGTACTAAGCTACCCATGGACTCACAACATCAAGGAAAACCCACCTAGCCATAAAATGTGGGAGAAGGGAAAGATGGAAAATATGATGGAAACTCTTTCACCTAAGGGGAAAATCTAGAACCAAACATACCTAGACCAAACTAAGATAATAAAATATCCACTTTTGCAAAATAGATACAGGGTGAAAAGTGGGGCAATAGCTAGCTCTGACTGGGGAATTGGGTAGAGCATACCCAAGCAAGGAACTCAAAATCTCTAGTTTGCAAAAATAAAAGGCGGCAAGACAAAAACAAAAAACAAGAAAGCAAAGGAAAGGAAAGAAAATTGACTAGGAAAACATAGAAAGGAACTAAACATAACTATAATACAATATAGGAGTTACCTATTCTCAATTTGAAATTTGATAAAGCTTTAGATGCTGACCATTATAGGTCAGAGGTAGCACTTTACCATCTTGATAAGCCAATTTGAAAGAATTATTCTCAAAGGCTTGATGAATTATGAATGGACCTTTCCACAAAGTGTCAAACTTTTTATGCATACCTTTTGGAGCACTTCACTTATCCTAGAGTAGCACGCTATCTCCTACAATGAATTTCCATGGTCTTTCCTTCTTACTGAATAGAACTTTAACTCACATTTGGTGTTGTTTGATGTGATCCATGATTTCTTCTCTTTCCTCTTCAAGCTTGCTCAAATATAGAATTCTCTTCTCTAAACCATCTTTATAAACATCATCTTCAATCACTATTCTGAGTTTGCTTATAGCTAATTCCAAAGGTAATGGGAGATTAGCCTTAACTCTATAGACTAATTCAAAAGGAGATATGCCAATTTCTCTCTTACGAATTACACTATCTGCCCATAGTGCCTCATGAATTTTCTTGTGCCAAGTCTTTTGATTATCTGACACCAATCTCTTGACAATATTTATCAAATTCTTGTTACTAGACTCAGCCTGACCATTTCCTTGTGGGAAATAATTAGATGAATGATTGGCTATGATTCCATATTCAAAGAAAAAATTGGTAATCTCAATTGAAGAGAAATAGGCTCTGGTATCCATGACTAATTTGATGGGGACACCAAACCTAACCAATATGTTCTCCTTAATGAATTCACATATTACTTTAGAAGTATTTTTCTTGGTTTCTTTGGCTTACACCCACTTAGTGAAGTAATCAGTTGTAGTTATCACATACTGGTGACCAGCACTAGATATTGTACTAATCAGGTCAATAAAATCAAGACCCCATCATTGAAAAGGATCCTCGATGATGACAAGTCTTAATGGTAGAGTAGCTAATTGAGAATTCCCAATGAACATCTTACATTTTTTGCATTTTTCCACCCAAGGATATGCATCTTTGAACATTCTAGGCCAATTATAACACTATCTCGGTATTTTGAAAGCTGTGACTGAGGATGAAAAATTTCCTCCATAGGCTTCATCATGAAATGTTTTCAATAGCTTTTCTTGCTATTGTTTGTCCACACATCTAAGGAAAATGCCATCTATGGGTTTTTTAAACAATTTTTCATCCCAAATTATATACTTAGCTACTTTCAATTTGAGATCTCTCCTTTGTCTTATAGTTAGGCCACCTAGACAGTCTCCATATGTTAGCAGATAAGTAATATTCTCAAACAATGAATCATGAAGACCTACAACCAAAACTAATTGCTTTTCTCTTGATTCTTCTGATTCTTCAACTATCTTGTTTTCTGCCATCACCTTACACAAGGCATTTCCCCTTACTAGCTTGGTAGGTTTAATTTTTATATCATACTCATGTGTCTTTGTTATTCATGCTCCTCTGTCATTACAACCTACATCTTTTTGGGTTAACACACTTTTCACTGCTACATCTAGGACATAAATGATAGAATGCGAATGCAAGATATAAAATCAAATTTTTTTAGTGCTTTGACTACTAGAAAAGCATGTTTTTCAATTTGTGAGTATTCCAGTTCATGATTTTTTAGGGGTATACTCATGAAAGCTATTGGCGCTTGTATCCCTTCATCATTATCTTGCATAAGTATGGCTGATAAAGTGTGTTCAGAATTGTAACAGTAGATGATGAAATCTTGCTTATAATTCGAATGACATAAGACTAGAGCATTAGCAATAGTAGATTTTATATTCTAAAAGACCTATTTTCCCACCTCATTCCATTTGAAATTGGAATTTATTTTCATCATGTCCACAATATGCTTAGTGGTTTCTACAAAATCCATTACACACCTTCCTAGGAAATTCACCTGCCTGAAGAATGATTTAACTCCTATCTTATTCGATGGCAAGCTTAATCTTTGAATGGCTTCAACTCATTCAGGATCAATTCTAATACCTTCCTGAGATACTATATGACCAAGGAGCTTTCCCTCTGTCACAAAAAAAATGGACTTTTTTTTATTAAGTGAGATTCCATGTTCCCAACATCTTTGTAAAACTTTCCTCAAATCTTCCATGTAATCTTTCCTCTTTTTTGAAAACACAATGATGTTGTCCAGATATATGACTATAATCCAATCCTTTAGATCAGCAAACATTTTGCTCATACATCTTTGGAATGTAGCACTAGCATTGATGAGCCCAAAGGGCATGGATTGTGATATGAAAATGTACCTCAAGGAGTAGTCAATGTTGTTTTATACCAGTCTTTCTCTTCTACCTCAACTTGATTGTAACCCAAGAACCCATCAAGAATGGACATCATTTTAGATCTGGCTACTATTTGTAATAAGTAATCCATATTGGGAAGACTGAAATTATCCTTTAGAGATGCTTGGTTCAAATTATGGATATCAAAGTAGATCCTTATTTCTCCATTATTTTTTCTAACAGGCACTATATTAGCTACCTAGGTGGTGTGATGGATGGGATAGATGATCCTTGCTTTTAACATTTTATCTACTTCCCAAAATATGGCATCTACTACCTTAGAGATATAATTCCTTTATTTTTGCCAAAAAGGGATTGCATCAGGTTTGAGGGGAATTTGATGTTTTACTTCCCCACCTTGATAGCTTTTCAAATCTTTGTAACTCCAGGAAAAAATGTCTCGATATTCTATGAAGAGTTTTTTGGTAGATTCTTTCTCTTTAGATGAGAAACATTTCTCAATATTAACCATTTTGGGATCATGAACATCCCCAATATTTATCCCTTCATATTCATCAGTAGTAGGTCCCTTTTCTACCCTCTTTTGCTTAATGTAGGTGTCATGTCTATTAAACAATTTTTCCAAAGACACAAAGTATGGGGGAATAATATTACCTCATAGTTGAACTTCTTCATGTTGGTTATGTTTGTTCTCGATATCAGAGCTTTTATGATTGTCATCATTGAATTCATGTTCAGAACTAGATTTGTCATTTTATAGGAATAGTTTCAAGCTCTTGTCATCTTCGAAGACTTGCTAGGATTCTACATTATCTAGAACAGAGGCTCGATACACAATCTCAATCTAATACTTTTTGTCCTTGAATTTTGGATGGGGTAGTAGCAAAGAAGCAAAAACTCCCAGGGAATTAGCTTTGGTGTTCATCTCCCTTGGCACTTCTTTGATAGAAAAGGCATCTAGGCCTTCTATTTCATCCCAAACTCTATTTGTATAATTCTTTAGCTTGTGATTCTTTACAAAATATTGCCCTTTAATTTGTCTCACAATGAGTTCTACATCACCCCGAGCCTTCAAGATATTTATTCCTCTTTATTTTGCTATCATTATCCCTAGTAATAAGGCCTCACACTCTATAGTGTTATTCATATTCCCAAACTCCAATTTGAAGGCCATGGGTTTAGGTTCTCCCTCAAGAGGTATTAACACTACACCTATGCTACATCTTGAAGAGGGATAACTTCCATCGAGTTCTAGTGTCCATATGCCTGTTAAATATTTTTCCTCATTAAAAATTCTTTCAGCTAGATTTTTATTTCTTTGCTCATCAAGAGCCTCTTCAGTAAATAACATGTAGTTTCCAAACTCCATCCCTTGATAAAGAATCTAGGCTTTAGGATTATCTGATTTTAAGACTGTAAATTTATCTTTTTCTTTAGGTTCTAATTTGAATTTTTTTTTGTGATAGGTATGACTACCTAGGACCAGTCTAGTTTTATTTCTTCTCCTAAGTCTTGGCAAAAACTTCTTCTTAAGAGAAGTCCATAACTTGTATGAATATCTGCTACTAGAATGGTCAATAAGAGTTTCTTTTCTAGATGTGAAGCCAAGGCTACTTGAGCATCCTTAATTTTCCCAAGCAAAGGAACCTATTTGGCATCCATAGAATAACATCTTCCATGTACCTTAGTGAAATTGAGACCCAGGGCCTTAGCCATAGAATAGGGCATGACATTGTCTAATGCACCTGAATATATTATGCAATTGCTTAGTTTGCACCCATTGATATATAGTGAGATATAAAATGGGTTAGGTTTTTGGCCAGGAGAGGTTGCTAAAATAGTAGAATCCTCTTGATTAAACAAACTAGATGTCAAGGTTTCATCTCCTTTTTCAACTATCACATTGTGATTCAAATCTGAAGTATTCTCTTTACATCAATCTACCAGTATTTTTAACTCATAAGGGTGAGATTTCAAATAAACTATAGGGAAAATTTGAATTTTTTATTCTTCACAGAATTGAATGAAATCAAAAGGCATCTTTTCCTTACCCATTTGTGAAGTAGATACTCCTTGATCAATATGAACATTACTTGTTGAAGGATTGGGATCATTCTTGTGAGCATGACTGGAGGATTGATTCTTTTTCCTTTGACCTTGAGTCAATACTATGTAAGAGGTTCCATCAATAGTTGTGTAAAATTCACCTTTTGATTCAAAATCTGACTCATATTCTAAAAATAAATTTCTAGAGTCACCATGTGAGTATGAATCTGATTTTGGACTAGGGGTTGCAGTGTTCAGCTCATTGGTGGATAATAACTGCATCATATGAGTAGTTTTCGGATAGCTCTCACTATCATGATCTATTGTCAAATGAAAGAGACACATATTTCCTTTCTTTGGTGCTACTTCAATATGTAACCTAGGTTGTAAGCCTGTGAGCTGTGGATATTTTCCATCATTTTTCCTTCCTAGAAAATTTTGATAATTCCCCTTATAAGAATTATTGAATCTAGGTAATTTCCTTTTTACTGCTATAAATTCATTAAAAAATTTGTAAATCATTTCATCAGATGATGTGGTATTACTAGAAATTCCTTTAGTTTGAAGTTCTCACTTCCATTTTCTCACAGAAATCAAATCATCTTCAAATTCAATTGCCTTCTTTTGCACGTCCACTAAAGTTGTGGGATGTGCTCTTCTCAAGTCATAATTGACATATGGGGGCATCACACTTATAAAGAAGGTTTTCAAATTACTAGTTGTAGGTCTATCAGAAGTTAGAATTCTACTAATAATCTTATTGAATTTACCAACAAAATCTCTCATTCTCATGGTGGGTTTCTTTTTAATGGAAGTCAACTGTGTTAATAAGACATGTTCATCTTTCGCGATTTTAAACCTTGTCTCAAAGGTTGTTCTCATTGTATCCCAATTAATGATTGAGCCATCATCTAGATGATAGAAGTAGTCTACTACACTTTTTGTTAAGGTTTCCACAAATAATCTTACAACAATGTCTTCATGTCCAACTCCTAAAATGTGAGTAGCTACAAAGAAGGCTTTAATGTGTTCATCTATAGTAACCTTCCCATCTCCAAAATTTTTTGGGAAATTCTTCCTTGAACCAGTTGAGAGTGGATGGTAAGCTATTAGAACTAATGGTCATGTTTTTGTAGCGCATGGAGTAGCCATGATTATTCTAGCAGTGTATGGCAGGAAATTAACAACTAGGGGAGTAGTAATTCCATGCAGGGCCAATACTTGATAGGTAGAATGTGAAGTACTAGTGTTTTGATTCCTTACGATGGAAGGTGGTCTACTTTGATTTTTATTTTCACCTTTTCGCTTTGGAATGTCTAAGATGGGAAAACCAAGCTCTATAATTTTATCAAAAATAGGGTCTTTTCCACCTTGTTCCTTGGTACTTCTGAGGAACCTTGTTTGTTCTAGGGTGCTATTTTAATTTTGTCTTTGAGCTGCTTGTCTCAATTATCTTTCTACTCTTTGGATGTCCCTCCTTTGAACAACTCTTTCTAAAGCTTCAACTCTTCTTTCTTCCTCTTCCAATACTTGACTAGCATTCCTATAATGTTCAACGTTCCTCCCATGTCTCCAAACAAATGTATTAAGGGATGAAATTATGTCTTCTTGGTCATCTTGAAAACCAAGGTTAGGTTGGAGCACTGGAACAATGTTTTCATGAGGTAGTACCATTTTTCCTCATGATATAAGCTTTTTAGTCAAGTGACTATTCGTCTCCCCAGTAGAGTTTCCAAAAATCTATTGATAAATAGATTTGTTCTTCTTTGATTATGACCCTTGAATGCTCAAATTAGGAACAATATCTGATTACAACAACTAAAAAGCCACTTATGAGTAAACTGGTTTCTTTCTGAATTGATAGGTACAACTCCCTATGATAGATTTGCAAAAAATTATGTTTTGTTTCCAAAACTAACATGGGGGTATGTTCTTGACCTGAGAATAGAAAAGGTAAATAGAGCCAGACCTAAATAGAATCGACTCAGGCAAAAAGGATTTCTAAAGAATTGATTAAGTTTATGAATCCACACGTCTTACAAACTCATGAAACTTAATAGTATGATTAATAACACTAAACTTAGTTAATTTTAATCTAAACTATAGTTAGCTTAATAGGAAAAATGATTTAAGGATATCTCTTTGAACATGTCGTGACAATACTTATCACATCCGTTCACTGCTTTGAAATAGAGGAGCAAAACTCTATTCTTCCCTTGCTTCAATCCAAAAAAGAGAGACATCATAAAACTATAACTAACAAAAATGGAATAGAAAATAATTGATACCAAAATACCCTTTAATTGTCTACAACATTAAGTATTTCACACCAAAAATTTGCCGACCTTTTATTAATCTTTCAATTTCATAGATATAGGATTTTGAGATGACCATTACAATAGAAGTTCAATCAGTTCATCTTGTCTAAAATGACAAATGGAAAGACACTAGTTTTTCATATTACAATAATTACATAAAAAAGAAAATAAAAAGAGGAAGGAAAATGTGAATCACTTTGACTTCTTCCCCTTTTCTATTTCTACTCTATAGGCCTTAGTGACAACTATGATCGGGATTAGTTCTTCATGACTAGGCACCTATATATTGGTGTATCTCAAGAGGCATTTGGAATGTTCTCTGGCCAATTCCTTCACAACATTCGATTGATTCAGTAGCTCCTTCGTGGCCATGTGTATGCATCCGCTAAGTGTCTAGAGTTCTACAACTCTATTTTGACTATTGGAAGACACACCAAATAGACTATCCGAGAATTTGGAGAAGTTCTCCTTCATAACATTTATCTCAATGAGTGTTTTTCCTTGGCCACTAGTCTATGAATTTGTATGTAGCCCCTTCATGAGTTTGAATCCTCTGTCTTGGGTCTTCTTCACTTTATCCTCCATTTCCTTAAGTCCCTTTTCTACTAATTGGATCATTTCTATCTTGAACTACATGCTCTGAAGCCACTCAAATAGAGGTTTGTCTCTCTTTGGCAAGATTTTTGCTTCAACAACTTCCTTTACCTTCATCTGAATGATCTTATTCAAAAGAGAGACACAATCATCACACTTCATCCTTTCTCTGGATAGAGTATTTCTATTTGATAAGATGTTATCCTTTTTTGTTTCTAATATTAGGATAACATTACCAATTTGTTATATAATAGTGGCTCCTTCCAATTTGAGCTTCCCAATCTATTCCTTACCAATTTGACCAAAGTGCCTATCTTCCTGAAGTTGAGAGATGAGGGCCTAAACCTCAGCAGCAGTAGGATTTTTAGTTACTAATACTCTAGAGATAGCTACCAATGGAGTAACTAACTATCTCATGAACCTGTTTGATTCTTCTATCTCAGCCTTCATTCTAGTCTTTGACAACTTTAGACTTTCTAATTTTTCATCAATCACCTCATTAGTTGACTTCCACAAACCAACCTTGGTTTCATACCTAGCCTCTCTAAGGTCCACCGAGTGTAGAGCAAAATCATCGGTAGTCATATCTTCAATCCTTCCTCCTTTTTTGGGCTTGGCTATCTCCATTGTCAGGTGCCTTGTTTCTAGATCTTTCCTAAGTATAAACAAAGTTTTCTACTTCTTTACCTTGGTTATTGCAGATCCAAAATGAACTGCAAGGGATATAATGTCTTTAGCAAAATTGCTTTCATCTTTCCTTTTCCTCTTTCATTCTAGAGTACCCTCCAACTAGGAATTAGTACCTATTAGTCTGGAGGCTATCTCAAGTGATTCTATACTAATATAGACATCTTCTTCTTAGCTAGAGTGATTGTCACCATAGTTGAAGAGAATGGAATCTTTAGATCTTGAGAAATGAGATTGGAAGAGCTCTAGCCTTTATCTACTTCTAGAGTTTTCTTCATTGCCTCATCATTCTTAGTAGATTCACTACTAATACTCTTCCTGTCTCCCAAATCTACTATCTCTATTGTGGAGCCACTTGGTTGCAGAAGTGTAGCACTTGCTGATGGAATAGGACTATGATGAGGAGATGGAACTGGAGTAGCATGAGGAGAAGGAACTAGAGAAACATGAGGAGATGGAACTGGTGTGACATGGGGGAAGGAACTAAAGTAGTAGCACTATCCTTTGGCTCTTCCATCTTCTTCTCTTCAGTACTAGTTTGGGTTCCAATGACTGGAAGGGAGCCATCATGACAAGTTTTGGCTATGGGAATGTACTTGTTTAGAGCTTGATCACCTCCTCCCAAAGATTGAGCTAGTCCTTGGGTGGTAGCTATTTTTATGCCTAGTGTAGCACTCTGGGAGGAAGAAGGCATTGTAGCTACTAGAGAAGCTTGAGTGGTTCTACCTTTACTCTGACTTCTTTTGGTTGTCCATTCAACCAAATTTCTAGTTCTCTTGATGATTCTGGCCATCATAACATCTAAATCCTCTTCAGCATCCTCATAAGGTTTTGAACTGATAGGAATGCTCCTTATCTTATTTAAATATGTATTACTATACATATTTTGTCCATTGTCCTCCAATCCTTCAACATTGAAATTAAAGCCATATGTTTTAATTTTCTCTACGGTGTGCCTGGAGAAAGCACAATCTTGACTTTCAAGTTCATCTTTACAGTTTCCCCAGTAGTCTTCAATAGTGGTAATGTGTTTGATCACACTTCTAATCTGGAACACATCTCTCACATATCAATTTGGAGCAAACATTGGTTTCACAAATTCATATGCCTCCAATTTGTATTTCATCTCGAACACTTTGAACATATTCTTTGCATCAGAGCAGGACTCACAAGTGTAAGCTCCAACTTTCATTGGGAATTCATACCCCGTCTTCTTCAAGATTTCTCTTTGTACATTCACCTACATTTCCTACCTCACAATCTCTAACAGAATGATCATGTTTCTTGGGTATTTGGGTAGCTTCAAGGGAAATCCATTAAAAGCTACAAGATGCAAATATGAGAAAGATGAGAACTAGATAAAATAGTTCCTGAACTAACTAATAGCTACCATTTCATTAACCTTGACATATTCTACATAACTATTTTGCAATTAAAAAAATGGATAGAACTCATAACATTTTACATCATTAGGAAAATTCTCTATTATTGGAAGGCTAGGCCACAACTGTAGAGATGATAGCATATAAATTAGAAAGGAAGACATATAAAAGGTGTTGTAAAAATTCGTCGTGCTAAGAGCTTTGGATAGATGCTTACTTACCTCATCGGCCCAATCAATAAACTATGTATTTGAACAGATAATTTGTGCCAGAAAGAAATATTTTTTCAACAAAATTTAGAACCTCTACCTCACCTTTCAATATATGCAGGAGAACTAGAATGTCTACAATCTCAGGCTTGAGATCAATACTAGATAGAGTTTTGGGAACCTTACTCTTGGTGCCCTGTGGCTTTTGAAACTAGGATTGCATGATTTCTTTCCTCCATGCCATCTTCTTCAAGGGGAACTTAGAGACTACTCCTCCTACTATCAATTCCAAAAACTCCTCCCATTCTAGGACTCGAAGGCAATTCACCACAGTTTGCTTATCAATGGAGATTAGAACTGTATGATCAAGTAGTAGAATTTGTTTGGTATCCATATTGTAGTGATTTATGCATTCATAAATCAATTCTAAAACTTGGATTGCCACCAAGAAACTAGCTACCTCCACTAGTCCACTTCCTCAAAGCTTCTCAGTTATAGGATGAATCAGCTCTAACCTCAACCTCCTTTGGAATTCTTGCATATCATAAAAATGGAGTGAGGTATCTATGAAGTTCTGCAATGTGGACTTAATCCCATTTAGTCCATCAAACCCTACAAATCTGGTTGCCATTCTATTTAAGAATGAAGTAAATTGAAACTTTGAATTTAGACGTAGCACAAAGAATTGAATTCACAAGCACAAAAGATTTGAAAGCATTGTGCAATTTAATAGCATAATAGTTCAAGAAAAAAATTGGTAGTTTGAAAAACTGTTATGTTTCCCTCTATATAGAAATCCTAATTCATCCTTTAATCTTCAGAATCCATGCCACATGAATGAATTAGAGGATAAATCCATTGAATTAGTAAATGTGGGAGCTTCTAACTAACATTTTAGTGTCTTTTCACTATTTCCATTGACCCAACAGTAACTTTCCTTTCTTTCATACTTACCTTTCCATTTTCCATTCAGTTTCAGAGAATTAAGAAGAGTACTCCGTAAGGAAATATCTACCTAGTTGGATTCTACTCAGTATACCTTTCCAATAGTGGTTAGGTTGTTTCTATTAACATCTTAAGATTCCTTGTGTGTAATTTGTGAGCCCAATCTACTTATAAATTTAATTTCTTTATGAATGCAGAGAATTGCCCTCATGGGTTGAAAACCCGTCAAAGAGAAGGCGATTTTCATTTTTCTACCCAGGCTTTATTTACACTTTATCTTTTGAGTTAACATTTAATCTATGTTCAGAAAACCTCGAAAGGACTATGAAAGTTGAAAGGCATCCCACTTCCTTGTCTCTTTCCTTCATAATTGCCTTTGGTGGAAAATGGACTTCATGGCTTGAAAGCCCATCGAGGAGAATTCATTTTTGGGTTTTCTGCTAAGGATGATTCTAAGTATCATGATGAATCCCAAATGTTTCCCAAGGTAGAAAACTATAATAATAATGGGAATTTTCCATAAAGAAACTCATTATCTTCTTACCTCAATGTGTAAGCCTTATTTGTTAATCTTCGTAGGAAATCACCTTAATGGGTTGGAACCCACCAAGGAGAAGGTGATGCTCAATTTTTTGTAACCTTCATTCTTTCATAGGAAAAACATGATAAGCTATGAACAAGTTCAACTTTATGAATAACTTTACAACTTGCAAGAATCTCCATTGAATTAGGTACTAAGCTACCCATAGACTCGGGATATCAAGGAAAACCCACCGGTCATAAAATGTGGGATAAGGGAAAGATGGAAAATCCAATGGAAACTCTTTTCACCTAAGGGGAAAATCTAGACCCAAACATACCTAGATCAAAGTAAGACACAAAAATCTCCACTTTTGCAAAATGGATACAAGGTGAAAAGTGGGGCAACACAATGCACTTACATTAAAAAACTAAAAATATTAACATCAATGAATCACATTGAAAATGAAATATTTAGCTCTTATATCCGGCCAATATAAGAGCTAAATGAAATCTATCAAATATGACCAATGTAAGAGCTAATTTTCTAGATGAAATTAATGAATTTATCCAATCATAACTTAGAAAAAAAATTTTAAAAAATTTTTAAGTTAAAACTTTGCATCTATGCTATGTAATGTATTAGTTTGATAAAAGAAATTACAATGATTTATTCTTACTCATAAAAATATGAACAAATTTAATCACTAGTTAAAGTCTAAAATCCAAAATGTATCACAATAGTACTTAGCCCTAAGCCTACCAACAAGTACTAATAATAATTATAATGATAATAGTTTAATTCAAATAAAATAATTAAAATTTAAAAATATAATTACAAATGCTATATTTTTATTCATATTTATTATTTAGTTTCAAAATTAAAATGTAATATAGTTTAATTATCTATAAATTATTAACATATATTGATAATTGTGATAATTGTTTATAAACATAATTATTAATAATATTAACCGAGTCCTGACACTTAATTGAGCTTTGCAATGATCGGACATGTGTCATGATTCCAGATGAATCTAGTCACATGGGAAAATATTCTCCGAATCAGCCCAAAATTCATCTCGGGCTATCGATCTTTCTTTTAGTCAACAGTCAGGATTTCAAGTAGAATCTTTGACTACACGTGTCTCGATTTTGAGTAGAAAATTAGAAATATAATTTAACTTCAATCATTTAAAATTTGGCCTAAAATAGAGCCACTGTCATTGAAAAGAATTTAAATAGCATATTAATTAATCTAGAGAAATACTGAAACAAATATTTGTTAAAAACATTTTTATTATATTTTTAAGTTTGCCATGTCAAAATCATGATTAAAATATTTTATATATATATATATATATATATATATATATATATATATATAATTTAATTTATAATAGTTATTATAATAGTTATGATATAATATAAATAAAGGATTCTTTTTTCTATTATAGAAACAATTTTTTTTTCTGTCATAAAGTTTAAACTTTTTATTGCAAATATGATATGAAAAATTCAATGAAGATATATTGAATTTTATAAAATAAATTGGTGTAAGATATGAAATAATAATGACAATAGTTTAATGTAAATAAAATAATTTAAATTAAAAAAATATAATTACAAATGCCATATTTTTATTCATATTTATTATTTAGTTTCAAAATTAAAATGTAATATATTTTAATTATCTATAAATCATTAACATATATTGAAAATTGTGATAATTGTTTATAAACTGTTCTTCATGAATCATCATTTAAAATATTTCATAATGAAAAAAGTTAGGTGACAAGATAGGTATGAAATAAAAAATTGACACATAAGTTATCAAAATTTTATTTAACTTTGTTAAGCTTACAATGTTTAGTTTTCCTTGCAATCCGCTCTTATTGCACCATTTGTTTTAACCAATTAGATGAAAGAAAAATAGGTTTAGAAATTTAAAAACTTTTAATTGAATTATTTTCAATTGAATAATTTTTTGCTATAAATCGTTAATCAAATATGTTATACGAAACCATAAAGGGATTGTTGAAACCTTTTTTTTTAAAATTTCGAGTTCTAACTTTATAACTATTAATAGTTAATTATTTTAAACAAAGTCACAGACTAACATTTCAATAGTGCATTGAGAATCGAGATGCCAAAAACAAAGTCATAGACTAATAGGATGTTGGAACAACAATTTGAGAAGCCAGAAACTATTGTTTTCATTGATAATATTTTAGAATGTACATTGTAGTTTGTACAAAGCATAGATATTCAAAATAGCTGATTAAATCAGCTTGGTTTTACTATTTTGTAATTTACATTAAAGGGCAAGGCCCAATCTAAAGAAGAAGAAAAAATCTTAAAAACATTTATTTTTCCCTAGGGCAACACCACAATGGTTAAGGAAATAGGATTTAGGATTTAGGAAATAGGGAACCAAGGAATAGGGAAGCTAGAAGCATTAGCGAGTTGAGTGGCCAAGGGCTTGAAGCCTTCAATTAGAAGGTCTTTAAGTCCCTCCATGAGGAATTTGTTGGAGAAAATGATGTCACTAAACTTGTCTAGCCATGTGAATTTGGTCTTGTTGATGTCATCCAACAACAACCACTTTCATAAAAAATCCCTTCTGAGTCACACCCACTTCCAATGGTGAGTCAATGTCCTTCATTCATGTTGAGAAGAAAAGGATGCTTATGTATAATGCACCCTATGTCTTGCTCCCAACGCTTGTCTACTATGTCTACAAAAGAGATGCCAATGCCTAGCCACAGTACTTGCTTGGCCAATACAAGAATTTTGACGTCATCTTCTAAAAATATTTCCTTAAAAATATTACATAGAATTATCAGAATGTCTATTTGACTACCTCCAAGGTTGAGAAGAGACACAAGGAAGCAAGAGGTAATATTCATGGACACACAGTACCTCTTATTATTTCTTAAAAATTCATGGCCAAGGACCATAAATATAGCATGGTAAATAAAAGGACTTTGGGCATCTGGCTTGCAAACCATGACAAGGACATCATCAAGAATCTTTTCCAAAAAGGGCTTTTGCAGAGCCATTGTAGTACATTTCAGGAAAATTGGCATATACATGACTAAGATTCAAGAAACTCTGTAAACTAAATTTAGATTAAAGAATTTGAGAAATGATAATGAAAGAGGAATTGAAGAGGCTATTTAATGTCAGTTGCATTAAATTCTTTGGCATTCACAATCTTTCATATCTTTTTTCTTGTATTCCTATTAATTTTCAAGTGTGCAAAATGCCAAAATGTACTGGCATTAATGTCAAATAGTCGAAAGTGCCTAAAATTGAGTAAATTCCAATTAGAGATTACTACACAAAACTTTCCACGTGTCTTCATTCCATAGAAGTTCATGTGACTCCTGCTCTTTTCAAGTGAGTTGCCCCAAAATGCATCTTCTATCATTGATCTCTAATTAATCAATGATCAATAAAACTATTGTATTTACAATTAACAATACGAAAGTGATGGTAGCTAACTTGGTAATAGTGACACTAACGTAACAATATTACAACATTATTAATAATAGACCTAAGATGGTATACAAGTTAAAACTTGAAGTGACTACTTAGTATTTAGTACAGTCACTAGCCAACATATGTGCAAATTCACTTTCAAATTAAACAATTTTTTAGTTTACCACTAAAAGATTAGCCAAGACCATTATTATTTATTTTCCTACAAAACAAGCAATTCGCCTCTGACATTATTAATTCATTTTTAGCAAGGGAAAAAATAGCCATCATTTATTTATATGTTAGCACGAAAAAATATTAATTCTCCACATTTAAAATGATTTTTGCTAGGGCAAGAAAAAAATTGCCAACATATAATATTTTATCTCCTTATATGAAACAAAAAAATTGCCCTCAACATTAAAATTTTCTTGACCACAAAATGTTGGATTAACCAACATTTTAGGCTTTTTTGGGAGGGGTTTCTTAAAGTTATCATTGATGTGTGCAAGGTACACACTTTACCAGTGATTAGATAAAAGAAACTTTATGGCCACCTATACTTAGATAATGCTTCATTTTCTTGACTACTAGCCTCAAAAAATGGCACTCTTTCTCTGCAAGGCATCTCAAAAGACACCCTATTCTAAAGAGAAGATTCACATGTCTAAAAAGAAAAAAGAAAAAAAGGATCTCCATTTTTGAAGTCAAAAGTGGGGCGTGTGTTGTGAAACCACAACAAATAGTCCCAACAAAAGGAAGAAAAAGGCATTTCTTTCTAAGTAAACACCCTCAGACTCAATCAAGCAATAGACTTAACACTAATTCTATAAGCGGTTACAAAGTATCTTAGTCATCAATCCAAAACTTTAGTTTTCACATTTAGTGTATAAATAATATCTTGATTCCATTTGATTCTTAGGTGTAGGCAACCACAAGTGAGAGATAATCAAGACAACCTTCACCAATCAATAAGAGCTTTTATAATCTTCAATAAACCCATTTCTTTCACTCTTAGAAAAATGTGAGAATCCACTCAAAGTGCTCTTTTAATGAGTCATCTTATAGTTCCTCTCTTTTTTGCTGTCTGTACCTTGTCTATTTTGATTAGAGAGATACTTGATACTCTTATTATATGTACCTTTTGATGACCTAAGGGTCAAATGTTATACTTTGATTTAGTACCATAGATGCTTTATTGCTATGTTGTTTAGTTTATCATATTTTCATGTTGACACCATTTTAGATGATGGTAGATCTGTGATGATATCAGATTATCCTATATTTGGACATACTTTCTGATTATGTTATGTGATGGATTTTAAGCTATGGTGCTTTATGTCATTCTTGTCTCTTTATGCTTTATGTGAATGTGAGTGATGCAAATGGATTAATTATGTATTTAATACATTATTGCTTCAGTTATGATATTATTATGCAATTTCATTTTATCGTGTATTTTAGTGTGCAGGATTTACATCCCTGGCAGTAACACATGGAGTTAGTAATTTAGCTATTCATATTTTACCAATGTCATCCCTATATGGTCGACGTATTCTTATTTTAATTGTTTAAATTAAACCTTTTAGTGATTATTAAATATGAACTCATCTACATTATGTGATGAGACTAGTGAGTGTGTCTGTGCATTTAGAGGTTCACATTGTCATGAAATTTGTTAAGTGATTTTCAATGATTTTAGGTTTTCAAGCTTTAAATCTTCTCAAATTTAATTTGTGCCAGCTTTGCCTTAGGTGAATTCCTGTTACAAGGAATAACCTTTTTTTTTTTTTTTTGGGTCCATTCAGAGTCTAGCTAGTCCAATTGGCTATCTTCCCTAATCAACTGTTCACTCAAAAAGTGAATAAGTATTGAAAAATGGATTTTATTATTCACTTCTCACTTTTGAAAATACAAATTTGAGAGCTTTTCTGAAATCCTCTTCCTAAAGGAATTGATTTCTCTTCAGTTTGGGAGTTGTGAGCATGGGATCTTCATGAGGTTTGTCTTGTTGGATCGAGCTCGGGTAGACCTTGCTTTCCTATGATTTTTAGTAGCTTTAGCAGGAGTTTTATTTTATTGTGCAAGTTTCAATTTCTACCCCTTTTGTTGTCAGGTAGGGCTTTCCCATTTTCTTGTTTTAGTTTTGTTTCAAGTTCTATTTTTGGTAGTCATTTTTCTAGAGGTTGAGAACTAGTGTTCCCCTCCATTTTTGTTTGTTAGTTCTACTTGGTGGTTGAGTATGAAAATTTTCCTACTTTTTGGGATGGGGGTTTGGGGTTTCACACCATTATGCTGGTCATTTTTGCATACAGTGTCTAAATCCAAATATTTTGGGATATTCAAGGTTTTTGTACCCAAAGGCCAAATGGGTTTTAATTTCAAAGTTTTCCAAATTTTAGGGATTTACCTCATTTTGTGTCACCCTATTTTCTCAAGTTTTCTTGGTACAAGATTGGTCATGGACATGGACTATCCATTTGGATGTTAGTGAGATCATTATTGTACTTTTATTATTGCATTGGGATGTGTGTTGCATCTATACTCCTAAGTTGTTTTTGATTGAGTATTATTTCTACTTGTGTTCTCATCTAGTCCTTGTGTTATGATCTTTGTGATGGTGGTGCTCCGTACATGAGTACATGCATGTACATTTGTAGAGTGACTTGTGATTTCTAACTTTCTGTGGTATTTTTGGAAGTTATGATCATTGGGGTTGGGCTAGAAATATACATGCCTATGGGCAATTATCATAGGATGAGCATGGGTAAGGTAGGGTAGCATATGGAGGGGGCTTCTATCATAGCCTAGTGACCATTACTCAAAGAGTTGGCAGAGGAAGTTTTAGGTAAGTGATAACTAAATAAAACACTAGGTGGTAATAAAATTTAAGATAATAAACAATGGTTCAGTGTGTGAGCCTTCCATTGGGAAGTTGAGTCCCCATAGTTCTAAGCTTGGGCTTGTCAATGCCAAGAAAATCTCCTTGATATCAGTCCCTACTTAGTAGCCCATTGAGTTTCTGACTAGGACCTATAGTTTATGCATTGCCTATGTCTTGGTTTTAGTCATCATAGTGTTGGGTGTGTGTGTTAGCCATGCATGTTTTCTTGTGTGTGTTTGTGTTTGGACCATTATCTCCATCAGCATAGCAAGAGTGGACCTACAGGTTCCACATGGTTGGGAGGTGTAGCTACCTATACCACTACTAGGGACTGGTGTACAAAGATGGTCTTTTGTCCTAGTGCAAAAATTTCTTGATGTTTTCACTTGGTGCTTTAGGTTTCATAGTATGCCTTCTTTTGATTTATGCTTTCATTGGATGCTTTTATATCGTGTTTACATGATGTTATTTATTGATGCATTACCTTATTTTAATAATTAGCATATGATTGATGATGTTATTTGTACTCGTAGGATTATCTTATGCTTTACTTTTAGCATGTTAGATTTCCTTATGCTTATGTTGTAGCATGTTTTAGTAGTGACGCCCTTTTTATGTTAGTAATGATGATCTAGTTGGTAGCTTGGGATGTTACACATGGGGGATGGCTAAGGCCCATGATGGTCTTATGATGTTATTATGTTTGGGAGGAAATGTACTTAATTTGGTTCTTCTATTCATTGCAATGTTATTTCTATTTATTGCAATGTTGTTTCAATACACTATGATGTTTCCTTTTGTACTTACTCTTCACTGCTAGTTTAGATGGTTAGATGTAGTTTTTGTCTTTCAGTAGTGTGTTTGAGTGTTCACACCTCAAATTATGGATCGAGTACTCCCTGGTGTGGAGCTTCTTAACTTAGTTTAAACTTGTTGTTTGTTGTTAGAAGTTTTTCTTGCATTTTCTTGGTGACTATGTGTCAGCATGGGGTGATACAATATTGTGTTGCACACCCTTTAGAATTCTATCATGCATTCCTAATTGTGTTGCATGCCTCTTAGAGAAATGTCATGTGATACTTTCTAGTATCACAACCCCATTGAAGAAGTATTGTATGATGCTTGTAAAGTATCACATGCCCTTGAGAGAAGTCACCTGAACCTATAAAGTGTCACACCCCTTCTTGAGAAATGTCACATGATATTGGAAAGTATCACCCAATGTTTATTTAAAGTATTGCCTAGTGTTTGCAAAAACCTATTCAGGTAGACAACTGGCAATTTTTGGTAAGACCTGAACTTTTTGGGAAGTGTTTTGGCTACCCTCTTAGGTGCTCTTCAATCCTTTGGTGTCACATTTTGAATTTAGAATGTTTTGATTTGGATTCAATTATGCATCTTCCATTGTCAGTCATTTTGGTCAGCCGCAGCATTTGGAAATCTGTTGGTGTTAGGATGTTTGGTTAGTCTTCCATTGCAATATTTATGATCCTCATATGTTGTATGTTATGTGAATTCATACTTGTTCAAAATTTTTTTATCTTGGCTTATATTTATCCTTGTTTCCAAGGGTCTCCAGGTGGGGAATTACATCTAGCATTAAAGCCCATGTTGCAACATTGGGATCTCTGTGTTGTGCTTCCACTATGGTTTTTTTTTCTATTGTGTATTGTTATATTATGTTTGATCATTTGATATCTCGTTGGTTAATTTTTTGAATTTTATTCTTGTGATTAGATGTTCTAACTTTACCTTATTGCTTCCATAGTGATGCCTCCTGTACGTAGGTCTAGTCAGGGTGGTAATCGACAAGTTGTTCAAGAGGAAAAAAACCATGAGGAGGAAAAATAAGATAGTGGGGGAGAATAGGGTAATGCTAATTAGAATGTCATGGGAGAATTGATGCTTGTGCTTCAGGAAATTCTTGCTTGATTGGGCCCTCGTGTGGAGGAGTGCCAACATGACCATAATTAGGAAGAGGGATCCCATCATGGGGATTCCCATCATTCAGAGCATAGAGAGGAGGAACATGAGTGAGAATTTTCTTGAACACCAATTGGTGGTAGGAGGCACCGATGGAGAGGTCATGGTTGGGGCGATGATGATTTCACTCAAATTGAAATGATGTGGGAACTTGAGAGGTCCAAACCACTATTGTTTGATGGCTAGGGAACATGACTCAAGGTTGAGACTTGGTTTCTTGATATGGGTCATTATTTCTCCTTACTACCTTATGGGAGAAACATGAAGTCCTATTGTACAATCACCCAGCTCAGGGAACATGGTTCCATTTGGTGGCATTCAAAGAGTGATAGGCTCCAAATTAGTGTCACAGATCTCACCTGGGAGATCTTCAAGGAGAGGCTCAGAGAGAAGTTCCTATCACCATAGTACCATGAGGCCTACATTGATGAATTCCATGAGCTTAGACAAGGATTTATGACAATTGATTAGTATGAAAAGAAATTACTTGGTTTGAAATAGTACTCTAGCTACAAGCATGATGAGGCACTCACCACTCAAATTTTGTCAAAGTCCTTAGATACTCCATCATTGGAGATGTTTGTGCTCATAAACCAAGGACACTTTCTCTTTTCATGGACAAGGAAAGCATCATAGAGAGAAATATGGCTAGGGGGTTTAGTGGTAAATCTAGTTCTTAGAATCAAAGGGTATGACCATTGGGATAGGATGCACAATATTCTCAACCATCAAGGAAGGGCTAGAACTAGTCAACACCTTCTCAAGGTGGTAAATGTCAAGGTAATCAATGAGGATATTTTCCCAAGGGTGGAAAACCTTAAAGTGACTCAAGTAAGAAGGGAGAAAACCAAATCCAAGGATAGAAATCTTAGTAGGATTGCCCTCCTAAGAGTGCTCAGTAGAACTCTAGCAGGGGTAGTGCACCTTATTCTAGTGCCACCCAAGGTGGTAGAGGAACATTTTCCAACTTTGAGAGAAATTGTTACTCTTGTGGCCAACCTAGCCATAAATATTTTGAGTGCTCTGTTAAACCATCTTCATAAATTGATAAGGGTGCAGTGAGATTTGAGCCTATTATAGGAGATTTTGGTAGGAATCATTGAGTCTTTGCGGCAATTGATAATTGTCAAGCTAATCATCAAGGTACAATAGTCAAGGCTACAGGTATGTTGCATGGTATTTTTTCTTCTATTTTATTTGACTCAAGTGCTTCTAATTATTTCATATCACCATCTCTTATTTAGTTATGTGGGCTAGTGGTAGTGTGTTAGGTCAACAAGTGGTAGGTTGAGTTAGCCATAGGTTCCAAGGTAGTTGTAGACTCATTGGTTAGGTGTTGTGTTTTGAATTTGGGAACCTTCACCACCATGGTGGATCTACGTATTCTACATTAGGTGAATATCGATTGCCTTCATAAGATGGTATAGAATTTTGATGACACAGGTGGGTAGGTAGAACTTTTGGGAGTCTTAAGATCAGTGTCACTTTGAATGATCTTAGCTAATCAGCTAAAGTGGAGTTTGTGGAAAGGTTGTCAGTTGTTTCTTGTTTTTGTTAGTGATCTCAAGGAAGTCGAGAGCCATATGATGACACTTGATGATCACCCACTCCTTTGTGAGTATGTAGATGTGTTTCTTAATGAGATTATAGGTATGCCACCATAGCATGACATTGATTTTTGGATTGATCTTGTACCAGGAGCAAAGCCAACTTCATGAGCTCCATACTACATGACTACTCAAGTGTTTAGTGAGCTCAGATTGTAGTTGGAGAAATTGTTGGCCAAGGGCCATATTTATCCTAGTGTATCCCTATGGGTGCACCAGTCATCTTCATGAAGAAGGATGGTTCTTTGCAGTTGTGCATCGACTACCAGTAGTTGAATAAGGTGATGGTGAAGAACTGTTAGCCTTTTTCGAGGATAGATGACTTATTTGATCAAATAAAGGGAGCACGAGTGTTCTCAAAGATTGATCTTAAGTCAGGATACCATCAACTTAATCTCCAAGAGGCTGATATTCCTTGAATAGCTTTTTGTACATAGTATAGACATTATGAGTTCATGGTTGTACCCTTTGGGTTAACAAATGCACCATTAGTGTTTATGAGTTTGATGAATGGAGTATTTTACACTTATCTTGATTAGTGTGTCATTGTATTTATGGATGACATATTGCTTGAAAGACCATTTGTTGTATGGCAACTTGAATTAATGTGGGTTCTTCTAGTCAAAAGTAAAGTATTTGGAACACATCATCACTAGTGATGGAATTAAAGTGGATCCAAAGAAGATTCATGCTATCATGGATTGGTTGGTACCCACTAATGTCTCAGAAGTTTGTAGTTTTATGGGATTGGCAGGTTACTACCATCAGTTCATGAAGGACTTTTCATGAGTACCCCATCCCATCACTTCTCTTTAGTAGAAAGGGAAGAAGTTTGTTTGGTCAAACTAGTGTGAGACAACATTTAATGCTCTTAAGGAGTGTTTGACTAGTGCACTAGTCCTTGTAGGTTCTAATCTTGTAGGTGATTTCATGGTTTGCATAGATGCTTCTTTGGAAGGCATGGGTGTGGTGTTGATATAGGATGGTCCTGTAATTGCATGTATAAGTCTAGGAAACTCAAGGACCATGAGCTTAAATACCCCACTCATGATTTGGAACTCATGGTCATGGTGCATGCTCTTGTCCATTGGAGGAATTTTCTTTTGGGACACAAGTTTGAATTGCATAGCAATCATAGGAGCTTGTAGTATATCTTTACTTAGCCAAACCTAAATGCATGATAGCATCATTGGATGGAGTTCTTATGCAAATATGACTTTCATGTTCATTACATTAAAGGGAAGGAGAATGTTGTCACAGGTGCCTTGAGTAGGAGGCAACGTGAGGTATTAGTGATATCATTGGGAGTGGATTTGTGAGGTCATTTCTTGGAGGCTTTTCTTAGTGATACTTGGTATCAGGAGGTAAGAGTAGAGATCAAGTCTAGACACATCCTTGAGGGGAGGTTTTCTAGGTATTTTCTTGAGCCTGATGGATAACTATGACACATGGGGTGTATCTATGTACCTGTGTCAAGTGATCTTCATACCTTGGTTTTGTCAGAAGTGCATTGTGCACTATATTTCATGTTAGAGTAAATAGTTATTTATTTATTCTATTTACTTAAGCTTACTTATGTTAATGCATTTATTTAATATTTAGTATTTAACGCATGTAGTGATGAGTTGTTGACAACATGGGAGTTTTCTCCCTTCTAGCATGTTCCACCTTTTTTATGGATGCTTGGTTGTCAACCTTATCTTATACCACTTTCCAACTTGTTCTACAAGCTTCTGTGAGGCCTTTATAAGTAGGTCTCTCTCTCATTGTAAACTCACAACTCATTCTCATTGTAAATACAATTTTCTTGTTTTGCAATATGTTCTCGCTCATGTCTGTTTAGGGTTTTTCCAAGCTCCACCTCTTCCTTCTTGGTTTCCCTTCGATAGATTATTTGCATTTAAGTGATCTTGGAAAACTATGGAGTTGGATTTCATCAACTACTAATGGTATTAGAGCCTCCCTGCTGTTGCTTCATTGAAGATTTTTTGAAGCCACAATTCAAAGACACAAACCTTAGTTTGTTTATGCATTTTTCTTCAATTCAAGGGAAGAGCATTTTTTTTAGAGCACTTTGGGCCCAAATAAACATCGCCATTAGATTTAGAAGGCATTTTAAAATCAAGATCCATATAAAATTTGTCCAATTTGGTGACAGAGCTCTGGGAGGGAAAAAAATTTGTTTGCAGGATCTTCTATACAGATTGTACAGATGTAGGGCATAAAAAAAATTAAAAATTAAAAAAAAAAAAAAAAAAAAATATATATATATATATATATATATATATAATCTAGTGGATTGTAACCATGCCACCATGAGGCCACCATCATGCCACTAGCACTCAACCTGTAGGCCTCTATAGCCGATTGTGCAGTTGCAACATCGCCCTGGCTTAGCCGCCACCTACCCGCAGAGCTCCACCAGTGGCTCCTCCTCTTTTCTATGCCTCCACCAATGGTTTCAGCTCCAGATCCACCACTCCTGCACTTATCTACTGCCCAGAGCTCTGCTTGCCAACTGTGTAGTCTACATCAGCATCATCAACATCCATGTCAATTTTTTTTGCACTGTCAGGAGTTTCAGGTTGGACACGTGTCTTTGTTGTAGGGTTTGTACAGTCGGTGCCACCTCTGTACTTCACTACCAATTCGTGCCACTGCCACAATAGTCATACCTGCTATGTGGAATCCATGTGGCACTACCAGATGTCTTTCTTTTTTATGACAATGGCCTTCAAGCTATCAATTTTAATCATGTGAAATGCTGACATCAACATTGCATCATCAGCCCCTTGCAACTCTCTAAGGTCCTTTTTGACCTACCTTCAATTTTTTGGCCATAACTTGAGCATATGGAGGTATTTTTTTGATCCAAAAGAAGCATCAGAAAGCTAGTTCTATGACAGAGACATTGGTGTAAATATTTTTAAGTTTTGATGTAGTTTTCTTGCCCATTTTTTCAATTGAAGTCCAAAGTTCTTTTTTTGACTCTGGCAAGCTTATCTTTTATGTCGCATGTCAATTTTTTGAAAACGTTATATTTTTGGAAAGCTGGTTTTGTCACCTTTTCAAAAATGTCATCTTTTTCCTTAGATTCTAGCCCATGCTCTTTCTATCATTTTTTGGCATTTTTGCTCTATGGTGGATATCTTGGGTGTTTCAAGTTTGAGGATCATTTTCCTAGCATTGTTTCTTTTGTTTTGGGTTGTACTATCTTTTGTGTTAGGTTTTTTCCTTTTCTAATCATTGTAGACATCATTTGTAAGCACTTTTATGTATATGCACTGAGATAAAGTGCCACTTTTTCATTTTGAGTTCATGAATGTTGTTTTGAGACAGTTGTACTTGTACTATTTTTATAAAGCACCATGGGGGGATAGTTGTTTTCTATTTTAGGCCTTCTCCCTTTGTCAATTGAGTGTCCCTTCCATGACATTAGCCCCATGCAGTGTCAGTGTGACCGTGTCTTTATAGGGGTTTGTACCTCTTCCTCTCTCATCATTCTTGATTCTATTTATAGGGGATATTGGCCCACCTTCTCAGTTGCCTATCATATCACCCCATCTACATTAAGGGGCAGTTATGTTGTTGTTCTAATGCATCCTTGGTTTGATGGTTTGATAGTGTGAGCTATGTATTTAGTGGTTTATCCTATATACAAGGTGATTGCAGTGGTTGGCTACCTATGCATTTCGATGAGATGGATCATCTACCATATAGACATGCTTATTTCATACCTTCTTCTTCCATGGAGGTTCTTCAGATTAGTAGTTTCTTTCAAATGGCAGACTTTGTGGCTTCTTCATGCTTCAATGATGCTCTTCATGATCACTTCTTGTTCCTATTTTAGGGTAAATTCCCCTAGTTGGAGGCTTCTTCAGTTATTCACTAGGTTTTTACCTCTTTTTGGGGGAGGGTTTTTCCCACATGGTTTTCTCTCTTTCTCCATTTTCAGAGGTTGCATCTCTTTGCATTTTACATGGGTACCTAACAAGGCCTCGTTGCCGAGACCCATTTTGCATTTCATATTAGTTTTTGTGAGCTTAAGGCATTCCCCTAAGTTGCACTTAAAGAGGGTGTTAGAGTAAATAATTAATTAATTATTAATTAGTTATTCTATTTACTTAAGCTTACTTATGTTAATGCATTTATTTAATATTTAGTATTTAATGCATGTAGTGATGAGTTGTTGATAATATGGGAATTTTTTCCCTTCTAGCATGTTCCACCTTTTTTTGGATGCTTGGTTATCAACCTTATCTTCTACCACTTTCCAGCTTGTTCTACAAGCTTCCATGAGGCCTTTATAAGTAGGTCTCTCTCTCATTGTAAACTCATAACTCATTCTCATTGTAAACACAATTTTTTTGTTTTGCAATATGTTCTCTGTCATTTTTGTTTAGGGTTTTTCCAAGCTCCACTCTTCCTTCTTGGTTTCCCTTCAATAGGTTATTTGCATGTAGGTGATCTTGGCGAGCTGTGGAGTTGGATTTCATCAACTCCTACATTTTTCACATCTTGGTGTTAAGAAGATGCATACTAATTTCAAATAACTACACTTTTGGGTAGGGATGAGGCATGATGTTATAGATTTTGTTGCTAGATGTCTTTAGTGCCAGAGAGTGAAGAGAGAGCATCAGCACCCAACAAGTCTTTTATAGCCATATATCATTCTAGAGTAGAAGTGGGATACGATATCTATTGATTTTATCATAGGGTCACCTATGTCATCATGAAGGCATGATTGTATAATGGTGACAATGGACAAATTTTCCAAGGTAGCATATTTTTCACCCATGAGAGCATCTTACATAGCTTCTTCTATAGTGCATGTTTTCTTGGAGGATATTGTTCATTTGCATGGGATTCCTCATCAAATTATTTTGGATAGAGATCTAGTGTTTACTTTTGCACTATGGACATCTCTCCAATATGCTTTGGGCACGTAGCTCAATTTTAGTTTCGTTTATCACCCAGAGACTGATGGTTAGACTAAGAGAGTAAACCAAGTTCTATAGGATATGCTTCACATGTATGTTATGGAAAGGAAAGTGAAGTAGGAGGACCATTTGTACCTTGTTGAGTTTGCATACAACAACAAGTATCATAGTTCTCTAGGCATGTCACCTTTACGGGCCTTGTATGGTAGATAGTGTTATACTCCTTTCAGTTGGGATCTCTTAGAGGAATGAGTTCTTTTGGGTCTAGAGATGCTTTAGGATATGGGGCAGTAGGTTTTCACATTAGGGAGCATTTGGTTGCTGCTCAGGATAGGCAGAAGAAGTATGCAGATGGCCATAGGTTGGATCATCACTTTTCTATTGGGAATAGTGTGTTTTTGTGAGTGCATCTGAGAAAGAGCCCCATTCATTATGGGAAAGGCTCTAAGTTGGTGCCACATTTTTTTAGACCTTTTGATATCCTCGAGAGGATTGATCTTGTTACTTATCAACAAGCATTGCTGCCTAGCCTATCATGCATCAACGATGTTATTCATGTTTTTGATTTGAGGCAGTATATTCCAGACGTGATCCATGTTCTTGATTAGGATGCTTTGCAAGTAGCGGATGGGTAGCTTAATTTGGAGCCCATTCATATCCTACAATAGTGGAGGCTGACCTTATGATATTGTGACATAAAGTAGGTAAGGGTCTAATGGGACCCAAGCAATGAGACCTCTGTGACTTGGGAGGATACTACTTTATTGAGGGTATTGTACCCCTATCTTATTGTGAGCTGCTAGGAGTAAGCCTATGCTAGTGGGGGAGGATGTAGTGCCTCTCGTGTTTGTAGTCTATACCTTGTCTATTTTGATTCCAGAGATACTTGATATTCTTATTTTATGTACCTTATGATCACCTGAGGGTTGAATGTTATACTTTGATTTAGTACCATAGATTCTTTACTACTATGCTATTCAATTTATCATATTTGCATGTTGATGCCATTTTGAGATGATAGTAGATCTATGATGATATCTAATTATACTATATTTGGACATACTTTTTTATTATGTTATGTGATGGATTTTAAGCTATGGTGATTTATGTCATTCTTGTCTCTTTATGCTTTATGCAAACATGAGTGATCTAAATGGATTAATTAGGTATTTAATGCATTATTGCTTTGGCTATAATATTATTATGTAATTGTACTTAATTATGTGTTTTAGTGTACAAGATTTACATCCTTAGTAGTGGCACATGGAGTTAGTGACTCAACTATTCATATTTTTTCAATTTTGTCCCTGTATGTTTGACGTATCCTTATTTTAATTGTTTAAATTAAACCTTTTAGTGATTATTAAATCCAAACTCATTTTCATTATGTGATTAGATCAATGAGCATATTTGTGCATTTAGAGGTTCACATTGTCATGAAAGTTGTTAAGTAATTTTCTATCATTTGGTTTTTTGGGCTTTAAATCTTCTCAAATTTAATTTGTGGCATTTTTGCCTTAGGTGAATTCTCATTATGAGGAATAACCTATTTTTGTTTGGATCAATTCAAAGTCTATCTAGTCCAACTAGCTATTTTTCCTAATTGTCTATTCACTTGAAAAGTGAATAAGTATTGAAAAAGGGATTTTATTATTCACTTCTCACTTTTGAAAATACAAATTTGAGAGCTTTTCTGAAATTATCTTCCTAAAGGATTGGATTCCTATTCATTTTGGGAGATGTGAGCATGGGATCTTCATGAAGTTGGTCTTGTTAGATCTGACTTAGGTAGATCTTGCTTTGCCATGATTTTTGGTAGCTTTAGCAGTTGTTTTATTTTATTGTGTTGGTTTCAATTTTTGTCCCTTTTGCTTTCTAGTAGGGCTTTCCCATTTTCTTATTTCAGTTTCCTTTCAAGTTCTATTTTTGGTATCCATTTTTTTGGAGGCTAAGAATGAGTGTTCCCCTCCATTTCTATTTGTTAGTTTTTTCTAGTTGGTTAGGTATGAACATTTTTCCAATTTTTGGGATGGAGGTTTGGGGTTTTGCACCATCATGCTGACCTCTTTTGCATATAGTGTCTAAACTCAAATATTTTTGGATATTTGAGGTTTTTTTAAACAAAGGCCAAATGGGCTTTTATTTCATAGTTTTCCAATTTTTGGAGTTTTTACCTCATTTTGTGCGTTGTCCTATTTTCACAGGTTTTCTTGGCATGAGTTTTGTCATAGACATGGACCATTCATTTGGATGTCAATCAGACCATTATTGCACTAGGATGCATGCTACACCTGTACTCCCAAATTATTTTCAATTGAGTATTATTCATGCTTGTGTTCTTATCCAATCATTGTGTTATGATTTTCGTGATGGTGGTGTGCCACAGATGAGTATGTGTGTGTACATTTGTCGAGTGACTTGTGAGTCCCAACTTTTTGTGGTATTTCTGGAAGTTATGATCATTGGGGTTGGGATAAGAATATGCATGCCTATGGGCACTTTTCATAAGATGAGCATGGGTAGGGTAGGGTAGCATATGTAGAGGGCTTCTATTTCATAGCCTTGTGACCATTTCCCATAGGGTTGGCATAGTAAGTTTTAAGTAGGTGATAACTAAATAAAACATTGGGTGGTAATAAAATTTAAGATAATAAAACAATGCTTTAGTGTGTGAGCCTTCCATTAGGAAGTTGAGTTTGCAAAGTTCTAAATTTGGGCTTGTCGATGCCAAGTGACTCTCCATGATGTTAGGCCATACTTAGTAGCCCATTGAGTGTCTAACCAGGACCTATAGTCTATGCATTGTCTATGTCTTGGTTTCAGTCATCATACTACTAGGCATTTGTGTTAGCCATGGATGTTTTCTTGTGTTTTTTTTGTTGGATCATTATCTCCATCACCATGATGTGAGTGGACCTATGGGTTTCATGTGGTTGGGAGGCATAGCTACCTATACCACTGCTAGGGGCTAGTGTACAAAGATGGTCTTTTGTCCTAGTGTGATCATAGCTAGATGTTTTAACTTGGTGCTTTGGGTTTTGGAGTATGCCTTCTCATGATTTATGCTTTCATTGGCATGCTTGTATATCATGCTCAAGGATGGTGTTGTTTATTGACATTTTTTCTTATTTTGATGATTAGCATATGATAGATGATGTTATTTGTATTCATAGAATTATCTTATGCTTTACTTTTAGTATGTTATATTTCCCTATGCTTATGTTATAGCATGTTTTAGTAGTGATGTCATTTTTATGTTAGTACTAACAATCTAGTTGGTAGCTTGGGATGTTACGCATGGGAGATGGCTAGAGCCCACGATGGTCATATGATGCTATTATAGTTGGAAGGAACTGCGTACTTAGTTTTGATGTACTATTCATTGTGATGTTATTTATGTTTATTGCAATGTTTTTTTAGTACACTATGATGTTTCCTTCTATACTTTTCCTTCACTACTGGTTTAGATGGTTAGATGTAGTTTCTGTCTTTCAATAGTGTGTTTGAGTGTTCATGCCCCAAATTTTGGATCTAGTACTTCCCAGTGTGGAGGTTCTGAGCTTAGTTTAAACTTGTTGTTTGTCCTTAAGACTTTTTATTGCATTTCTTGGGCAACCATGTGTTAGCATGGGGTGATACAATATTATGTTGTACGCCTATTATAATTCTATCATGCATTCCTTGGTTGTGTCACATGCCTCTTAGAGAAATGTCATGTGATACTTTTTGGTATCACACCCTCATTAAAGAAGTGTCATATGATACTTGTAAAGTATTGCACACCCTTGAGACAAGTGTCACCTAAACCCTAAAAGTGTCACCACCCTTCTTGGGAAATGTCACACTATACTAGAACGTATCACCCAATGTTGATTTAAAATATTGTCTAGTGTTTGCCAAAACCTATTAGTGTGAATATTGGGCACTTTTCAGTAAGACCCAAACTTTTTGGGAATTTTTTTAGCTACCCTCTTAGGTTCTCTTCAATCCTTTGGTGTGGCATTTTGAATTCAAAATGTTTTGATTCATATTTAGTTATCTTTTGTTGTCACTCATTTTGGTTAGTAGTGGTGTTAGGAGATCTATTTGTGTCAGGATGTTTGGTTAGTCTTTCATTGTGATCTTTATGATACTTGTATTTTTTATGCAATGTGCATTCATACTTGTTCCAAAAAAAATTATCTTGGCTTATATTTATCCTTGTTTCCAAGGATCTCCGGGCGAGGTGTTACACATCTTTTACCTTTCCTTTTTAGTAATATTTATAATTTGAAACATATTGCACATCTTTATTTGATTGTTTCTTGAACTCCTTTGTGTAGATAGGAAAATGATTAGACTATTCTATCCTATGTGATCTTTTCTTCTATTATTTTTTTTTGAAATGTTTAGGTAATGCTAAAACAATATCACTGGAGCATTTGAACTTTCTTTATTTCATTACTTCCTTTGACTCTCTTTTTTTGGATAGGTAATGTCCTAAAGCCTATATTATTTATTATTTATTATTATTATTTCTTAAAATTAATTATTATCCTATGTTAAGCTCAATTAGATTTGGACACAAGACCTCCTAGATGAGAGACTCACAATTTACCATTGTGTTTTAGGGTCTTGCCTGTTCCTTTGACTCTCATTATTTGTGTTCCTCTTTTTGAATTTTTGAAAACTCACATGCCAAGAAACAACATAGAGAAGCTCAAGAATCCACCATCATTCAACTTAGGTGAATCTCAATGACTACTCACCAAGATCAAAAATAACTTGTGTATTGCTCTTAAATGTGTGAAGTCATAAGAATGATCAACTTTGGATCTAAGCTTGATAACCAAAGACCCACACTTCCATTGTACCTATATGAAATTTCTTACAAGATAAATCCCTTGAGTGCCTTTACTAAGAAATACCTCTTATATAATTTAGAACCAATTATTTCGAGGGACCACGTATTGGGAACAACCCTAAAAAACATACTAACTTCCTAACTTAAAGAGTAGAAAACAAAAGACACACAAAGATTAAAAATGTAAGCAAAACTAACTCAAAAAAATAAAATAACACCTACTTAAATAGACTCAAAAGAAAAGGAATGTAATTTATATAGAAAAACCTTGAACACTAATAACATGGGTTGGTTGTCTGTAGATTTTTCATTGTGTGTAGTAGTAACTATATTGTCTTAAAAGGGATGCACTTGAATTTTAAGACTATTTGGCACCCTTTACTTAATTCCTTTCATAGAACATGGATGGACCTATTCTCATTGTCTATTTTTCCCCTCTCCCCTTCAATTTACTTCTTCTTTCTCATCTCCCTCTTTTCAACATGGTCTTCTACATGTCACTTAATACCCTTTTGACCATATCTCCTAATTATTCTATCATCTTATAATTTCACCTATACCACCTTCTATAGATTTATGTGTTGGAAATGCATTGACTAGCTAAGAGGGGATGGGTGAATTAGTTACCACAAAAACAATTTCAAATCCTTTAGATGTCAATACAAACTTCTCACTTTGTAAACCAAATCCTTTCTCTGCTAGGTTAGAACTAGATATTCATTGAACCTTAACAAAGTAGTCTTAAGATATTAATGTGCATTAGCCTTTAAAAACTTAGTTTCACAAACATAAAGCATTAAAAAAATAACATGAGCATATGAGAAACCGAGATTTAACATGGAAACCCAATTTGAGAAAACCACCAATGCAACCAGTTAGAAATTTTTACTCTTTTGAAGTGAGCCCTGTTAGGAGGAAACCCTATTAAAGGTTACAAAACACATGGTTAAGTGTGACCCTATTAGAGGATTTTAATCACCCTATTAGGAGTGGCCTTTTCAAAGGTCTTCATAAACTTCAATAAAAAATTACACCTTGTTAGAGGATTTACAAAATGACTATCAAGCCAACTCTGATAAGAGATTTCTTCATTACTACAATTGTTAGAGAGTAATAATGATTGACCCGATTGATGAAGCAACTAACTTTTTAGATTCAGACCATTGTTCTAGGGTTTATCCTCTTGATCTTTCTTGATCAAAATATTCTTTGTAGCTCCTTAGATGTTTTGTCCTTAATCAGATATCCTCATCATTTCTCTTCTTTCACATTATTCCATTTTCTTGTTTCAATCCACAACTTGGCCTTTCATATATATGAAACTCAATGTCAAGTTGTCTTGAATATCTTTTCATACAAACATTTAACATCCACTTAGTCAACTTGTACTAACCAATTAATTAACAAAAGTAATATGCTAATAGTTGGCTAACACTAGACTAATCACTTGGTTAATAAATAACTTCCTTTATTGATTGACCAGGCTTGGTTAACACTAACTTCTTTCATTAACTAATTAGGCTTTGTTGACACTAGATTTGTTCATTGACTGACCAAGCTTGGTTGACACTAGTTTTTACTCAGTTGATACTAGAATCTCCTTTGGTACCCAATTGAGCTTGGCTTATACTATGCTCGATTAAAGCTTGACATTTGTGTAGCACTAATGACAATATATAATTGAATAAAAATTTTCAACAATCTCCATCTTTGGAATTGATGGCAACATGACATGTCATTATGCAAAAAAAAATTTAGAGCAACAAAATTATTTATAAGATTTTATAATATCCTTAGTTTCATTCTAATTCTTCATCCATGAGAACTCCCTCTAAGATTCTCCCCCTATCATCTTATATTTAGACTATGTCTTATCAATTTCTCCCTTGTATTATTTTCTTTGATATGACATCAATCTCTCCCTCTTTGACATCAAATTCCAAAGACATTATACAATGAATTGGAATGTACTAGATGTACTGAGTCATATTTAATGTGCTCTTAAATTTTTGCATCAACTTGATAGTTTTCCAATGAAGCTCCATGGTTGCATCACTAATATGCACTCTAGTGAGCATCAAATAGGGGAATGACCCCTAGCTTACCTCTAAGATGAAAAAATTCTTCCTTAGGTAATGGATTGGTGAATATTTCTACAACCTTCTCCTTTGTGTTCACATATTCCAATCTTACCTCTTCATCTTGAACTAATTCCCTCAAAAAATGATACTTGATTGCAATATGTTTTCGTTGACAATTGGATTGTGATATGTGATTTTTGTCATTAGTGGAAACATATGATGTACATGTTGATAGGAAACCTCAAAAATAAAGATACTTAGTTTTTGGTAATCAAAAAATTGTCTAAGTATAGAATCTATTTATAGTCGTGTATTGTTTTGTTTATAACATGTTGCAGACATCATATTATGACAAGTGAAGTTACATGGAGATAGTATACATGTTGGTGATGGTGTGTATAACCTCAAAATATTTTAAAAATTGTACAAAACATATATAATCATGTTTTGATGATGCAGGATAACAGAATTGAAGGAAAGAATTGTTTTATTTACAAAACAATTACTTGTCCAATTAAGACTGACATCCTAGATGTTTACTCTAACTTGGAAAAGTAAATTTTGGTCTTAGCCAACCTAGTAGTAATTTATGTAAAGGCATGATATTTCTACAAAAGACTTCTTGCAATAAGACGTGTGCTATCTTGATATTATGAGGAAGTGAAGTACTTGCATGTGCTTGTGAAGTTATGTGAAGTGAGCGAACTCTTGTGAAAGTGGTATATGAAAAGTTTTGTATGAGTTATCTGATGATCAAAGATCAATCTAAAGATTAGAGATCAAAAAAGGAAGACAAATAATACCAAATTACTTGTTTGAGTAGTGAGCTCTTCTTGTAGTTGAAATTGCATGGTTGGGCAATGGGCTCTTCTTGCATACATTATAGCACAACTCTTAATAGGTTTGGAATTTCCTAATAGGGATTACTTATATTGAATTTTCTCATTGACTCCTAACAGGTTCCATCCTCTAATAAGAAACTTATATATTAGTTAATTATCTAGTGGGTATCATCCCCACTGGAGTTTTCCCTAGTTAACAAAATATGGTGTTATGAGTTGTATTTGTGCATTTCTATTATTACTACTATTCATCATTACTTTATTGTTTTGTTACGCATGGTTTAAATTAAGTAATAATATCTAGTTGGTGACTAAAGTTTGTAGATTACTGATTCACCCTACACACCCCACCCCGCCCACCCCCCCAGTAATCTCTATTTCTAACAATTGGTATCAGAGCACAATTACTTTGAAGAGGCTTAACAGCTTAAGTAAGATCCCTATGTATATGGAATAGTTGAAGAAGCTCTTGAAAAAATTGATCTCCTTACTAAAGAAAGAGATAAGATGAAGGAAAAATATGAAGATTCCAAAGTATACATTGGTCAATTGAAGGAAAAGATTGAACATCTAAAATCCAAGCCTGAATCTACTGAATTTGGAACTACTAATGATGACTATTAAAAGTTGAAGATAGAATGCAAGATCTTGAAGCATGAGTTAAAAATTAAAAATCTAAAGTTAACTCAAAGAAATGATCCTACCAAAATTGAAGCTAAATTAAAGACTAAAAATGTAGATCTCAGAGCAAGTCTAGCAAAGAAAACATTTGAACTTGAAACATTGAAAGAAGATCATGAAGAACTCCTTAAGTACAATACTATTGTGAAAGGTGAATTGACATAGTGTAAACAACAACTTGAGAAACTTTATTCTAGAAAAGAAAAGCTTGATGATTCAATATCTATACAAAAACATTCTTATGACAAGACTAGTCTTGCCTATCTAATTAACATGTCTTCAAAGAAACCTAGGATTAGATTAGATCTAAAAGAAAAAGATAAATTTGATGACAAGATTGAATCCAATCAATCTTCATAGAAACCTAAAGAAGCTGAGAAAAATAAGGAAGTTGACATCTTGGATGAACCTAAGCATGTGGGAACTCCTAAGGAAACCATGTATGAATTTAGAGGTAAGTTTTTTTTATGTAATGAAAAAGGTCATATAAAAATAAATTTTACTAATAAGTCATTCAATCATGTTAAGGACTTTTATTGTCATATTTTTCATGGTACCAGTCATAATGTAATTGACTGTAGGAAACCTATATATGATAATGATAGGAGAAATAGTAGAATGTTTATATACTCTAACCTTGTAGATAGAAGAAGATCTAATGAAAAGACATCAAGAGAAGGAAGATCTTATGAAGATAGAAGATAGATCTTGTGTTATAAGTGAAATAACTTAGGACACATTGCTTAGAATTTTCATGCACCTAATAATCAATAGAATCCTAGAAGCAAAGAACCTATATGTTAGTTATGCATCAACTTTAGATACATAGAAAAGTACTACAGAATGGACAGAAACTTTAGAGATAGAAGAAACAATGGAAAAAACTTCAGGAATAGAATAAATAATAGAAGGGACCATGAAAGGAACGCTAGAATTAGCAAAGACAATGAAGAAAAAAGAAACATTGTAAGTGAACTTTGAGAAGAACTTAATGAAGTATTTTTGAAAGGAACAGACATCTCAAAGGAAAAGTTAGATGGTGATTAGATAGGATGATCGAAGTTAGTCATTGTGTTTGATTTGATTAAGTTGAATTAAGCTTGTTCACACATCAATATTTGAGAACTTCATACAAAGATCAAATTAGAGGTAGAAAAGTTTGGAAAAGGTGTATTCAGTTATGTTTAGATGGTATCTAAGCTTGCTTTTGATTTAAAGCTCCTCTAAATTAGTTATGATGGAATTTAGAGTTACTAGTACTACAGTAAGAATTGATTCTATAACAGAATATGAAAAGTAAGTTTTTTGCAGAGAATTTTGTGATGCAAAGTTTTAAGTATATTTTTCATAATGGAAGAAGGCTATAGTAAATCTCATGTGAAATTCAAATATCAAATAGATGATCTTGAGTAGTTAATTGATTGTAGAATGCAAGTAACAACTTTTTCATATTTGAAAAAGTATGTAATTAATGCAAGTCCAAGTTGAGGGATAAAAGGAGTACATAATTGATTTTACATCATTATGAACACATTCAAAGTGAAGAGTATTTTGAAGTGACTTGTTAGAGAAATTTTGAAGCAAACCCTATTTTCAAAAAGAGGTATTTTAAAAAAAAAATCCACAAAATTTGTTTGGGAAAAGATATTGTTTGATAAAGATCATGGATACATTAGTGGTAAATGGTGTTGAGAATGAAGATAGACCTAAGTTTAAAATACTTTCCATAAAACCTAATGAAGGAAACCCAAACGTTGGATTGTCTATCACTCCAAACAATGTAGTATATTTGGAAGAAGTAGAAATTTATTTGAATTAAAAGTTTGAGTCAATTGGTAGTGAATATATGAGTAAGGATATGGAACTAGTCTTTAACCTTGACATGAATATGAAGCCCAGATTTGAACACTTAAAAGAATTAGACTTATTTAAATATCATTTCTACCATGAGCTAAATATGGATGAATGGACACAAATCATATTGATTAGGATACATGATGGAAAACTATGGATGTAAGATAATGTAGTAGACATTTCAACTGACCTTATACATGAGCTAACTAGTCTTAGGAAAGAAGGCAGTGTACCCATAGGTGAGAAATTGGTAAAGAAGAAAGTAGAAAGTTATACTAAGGCAACATACAATGGGAAAGCTATGGTAATCAGCTCCATCAAGCAGGATGATGTGAGATTTCTTAGTAGAATTATTGCTTATTTAGTTTGTGCAAGTTCTAAGATAGATAAACTCTCAACTAGATTTATATATGTAGCATACAAGATATGTGTAGAGAAAGAGGAAGTAAATCTAAGTGAAATACTAAGGATGCAACTCTTGGAAAAAATTGAAAAGATTAAGAGAACAAAGAATGGTGTGTTTAGATTCCAATCATTTATAAATCACATATTCTTCCATGTATTGAAGAGATTTCCCTACTTATCAATAACAGATATAATGATAGTGATAGATGCACTATGGAGAAGATCAAAGAGCTATGCAAAAGTTACCCTACAAAGAAGATATTGGACAATGAAAACTTAATTATGAGGACCTTTCAGAATGAGCTGAAATAAAGATTTAGGATTTCACCAACAATTCTGGATAGATTCAAGGAGGATATATGTATATTGGTTGATACAGATCATACTTATATTCAAGTAGTGGAACCTTGGGAGACATTTTTAGATCCCTTGAGCTAAGTTAAGTTGTTAGAAGTAGTAATATTTCCTTGGTTGTATTTATTTATTAAATGGGATAAACTAAGGTATACCTTATGTATTTTATCCTTTAGTACACATGTGAAGGACATGTCATTTTCTTGTCCTCTAGTCGACATGTGAGGATAACTCTTTTTTGTAATTCCTTTTGTAAAAGAAATCAGTTTATCCTCCTTAAGAGGATATTGACACTTTGCACACATGTATTATGAATGGTGGAATTCATAGAAATGGGAGTTACACATGCAATTCCTTTCTCATCTCTATAAAAAAGATGCCTTTCTCATTCTTCTGCACTACTCCTTCTTTACATCTTCTTGATGTTATTGTAATGAGCTAATTTTCTCCATAATCCTTCTTCCTCCTCTCTCCTTCCTTAGGCTTATTTTCCACATTCTTAATATTACATGATTTTTTTTTGCTTTCCCCTTTCAAAACCTCTTGTCTTCATTGTTGTTGATCCATTGGGAAACTCATTTGGTTTATGTTAATATTCTTCACATTAACCTCTCTTGGATTGTTTTATTAGTTTTTATTTTACTCAATTTCTTACATGGTATCAAAGCTTTCTAATCTTTGTTTTTGAGCTTTTGTGAAGGTTACCCATATTGGAGAACTTTTTTAAGAGGGGAAGTGAATAAAAAAATTCATTCTTATTTTTTTGTAGGTTTTTTATTCAATCTTCAAGTTTTTTTTCTAACCCTCTTTGGAAGGTTTACTGCCAAAGAGTTCTTTTTATCATCTAACCCATTTTTTTCTTGCTTTGGAAGGCTTGCCACCAAAAAAAAAGAAAAAATAGCTATACTTTTATTACTCTTAACACCTTCTTTCATAGACTTTTAAAGAATATTAACCAGTTCATTTTTTTAAACAAAAAATACTTTACTCTTTACAAGTCATTAAAAGCTTCATTAATAATATTTTTAACTATCTTGTTTCTCTTTATTCTATATTTCTTTCAAATAAATTTATATCCATCATTGGTACAATTTTTTTTAATGATAGTTATAATTTCAAAGCTATAAGGATTTCTAATTCAAATCTCAAAAAAACTAATAATTCATAACTATTCTTCTTTTCTATTTATAACACTTCTTTCCTATTATTAGCTTATTGTGAGTTTTAAAATCATAACTATGTGTCCAATTCTCTCCTTCTAACTTTAGCCATGTGGTTTGTTCATTTTGTCTAATCATTTATGAGATTCTATTTTTTTTTTTGAACTACTTGAATTATTTCTCCACTTCTTTCCTATTATTAGCTTATTGTGAGTTTTACAATCATAACTGTGTGTCTTATTCTCTACTTCTAACATAAGCAATGATGTTGTAGTTAGCTACATTTATTTTTTGTTAAATTTAGAGAAAGGAAAACTATAATATAGATTTGGTACCTATGATTAGATTACTCAACATGCTCATCAAGTAACCTTAGAGAAGGCATCACACAACAAGGTTGAGTCATTCATGAAGAAGGCACTATCTGAGGCCATAATTTCAGAGAGTGAATCTGAGGCTATGAAATAGAAATTAAAGCAAGGTATATTAAACATACAACCCTTTTCAACTTCAGTTGCTGAGACATCTTCAGAGTAGAGCATACCATATGTGGCAGTATCTGATGTTTAGCCCAATGAGCAAAAAAGAAAATCAGAAAGATTAGTTGAAGTAGTATCTTCAAAGGTAAATATAATCAAATATATGGTCACAAGACCTAGAAGAGGTAGAAAACATTGTTTACAATTGAGTCAAGTGATGATGAAGAGAAGGAATATGAAACCAAACAAGCTAAAAAGGTTACTTCACCTAAGCAAGCTACAGGCAAAGCTTGACAACCTTGGAAGCCAAAGATTAAGAAGATTAACATAGCAATTGCCAATGAGGGAAACTTTGTTTAGATGAAAAATTTATGACTTATACAATAATTTTGAGAAGGATCAAATTGATATATCTACTGTGAAATATATTATAGAAAATGATCTTAGTATGAAAGATATCAAAGAAGTAGTGAACTAGAAATTCTATGAGAGACTTATAGATAAGAACACTCCTACAAAAGAAGAAGACCTTGAACTTTGGAAGTCTATACTAAGGACTATCTACAAGACTAATGATGAAGATGAAATTAAGATATTGTTGAATAACCTCGCACCATATTTGAGGAATAAGTTGAGGCCATTCTTATTTATGGTTGGTGAGAAGGATAAGTTGAGAAAGGAGACTATAGAAGCTATTAATAAGATGATGTTAGAGTCACAAGTAGCATCTCCTCTAACTCCTAGAACATTGGAAGCATCAGTAAGTGGTGACACCATGAAGATTGTGTTGGATAAAATTGATTAATTGTGTGTTGTTGTTGGAAATAATCAAGACTAGCTAGGTTACTTAGAGGGGAGGGGTGAATTAGTAACCTCAAAAAATTTAAATCAATTCAATACTTAACAATATAAATCATTCACCATTCATTCATCTAATCTACTACATGCATGAGAAAAGATAAACATTCATAACACATGACCATAGTATTTTGGTGACCCAAAAACCTTCCAAATAGAAAGTAAAACTAAGGTCAGGATGATACCCATAAAACTTCACTATTGAAGTATAAAGTTGGCCTGTTAGGGCTTACATTGCCCACTTCTAATGATCTGCCCTATTAAGAGCAATTTGGATTACTAGATCCACCTTGTTAGAGGTTTTACAAACATACAATGAAGTATGCACTTTCTTAGGAGATTTAAACAAAGAATGTTAAGTCTACCCTATTAAAGGATTTAGAAAACTGATTAACCTATTAGGATGAAATAGTAGATATGACTTGCAACTTGATTGCTGATTAAATCCTTGAAGAATAGATCACCTCTTGTGATTGATATGTCTTTACTTTTCCTTGTAGACCTTGTTGAATACTCTACTCTGTTGCTGATTTGCATTCACTCTTCTCAAAACATTACATATCAATTGCTTGATACTCTCATCCATACATTGCAAATGATATAATAAATTACATATATACCATTCCAATATTTACAATTACAAGGTCAGCTAAAATACAAGTAAACAAAATATTACTAAGTTGGCCAAATAGTAGAAACTCAGGTTTTGAATAGCTAACTTGGTGACCTTCTGATACTCAATGTCCACTGCATTACTTGGCATCATCATGCACTTGGTAGAAGTAGAAGCTTGGTCTATACTAATCACACAGCGTAGCTTTGAACTTGGTAACCATTGGAGACTCGGTAGAAATAGTGTCACTTAGTAGACATTGAATCCTTCGTTTACCTTGCTTTCACTTAGTAAACACTACACATCCATTACTCGATAGATACTGACTTCTCATCACACAAACTAATGACTTGGTAGACATTGAGAAGCTTAGTAAACACTACTAAACTACACACTCAATTAGTAACTTTAGGAATGCTTGGTGTGAATTGCTTAACTGTTGAACTTACTTGGTAACCATTGAGTGCTTGATATAAACTATAGACTGAGTGATGAGCTCGACAACCATTCAAAATTGAATAAGTGTTGCCACTAATGACAAATACAGCATAATGCCAACAATCTCCCCCTTTGGCATTAGTGACAAAAACACTTATGAGCCAAGACTTGTGTACACTAAAATACTATTTTTTTTTTTTAAATTTATCTTTGTAAACTTGTTGTATATACATATCTTAGATATCTCCCTCATACATATGACATAATGTATACACAATCTTTCTCTTCCTTTTATTCTGTACAAATATCAATCTATATTATCCCATAACGTCTCCACAAGTCTCTTATCATCTCTTACTCCCCCTTTTTGACAATAATGCCAAAGAGTATATGCAATATATTCAAATAGAGACACCAAAATGTGAGAGAAATTTGGAGTGTACCTTGAGAATAAGAGCCAATGTATTATCCCAGTAGTCTTGCAAAATTTTACAGGTGGAGAGTGCCACTTGAACTTCTACAAAAAGTTCAATCATATGATTTTTTATGAAAAAATTGTTGTCTTGGACCAATGTCTTTGAATATGCAACTTGTTTTTGCATTGAGTCCATAACTGGGAGGATCATGGTTTGGATATCTATCAATGTGGACCTAATCCTATCTTCCTCTCTTAGCAATTTTGCCTGCATTTCTGACAAAAATCTCACCTTGATGTGATGTTCTGAGCCTAAACTCGGGTGAAGTTGAAGCCTTTGAGAAGTAGCCTTCATATCCACATCAATCTTATTGAGTTTTTCTTGTGAATACAACTATGGAGGCCTTGGGTGGTTTGGTAATGGTTACCCTACCCTTCTTCTTTGTTGGCTCTACCTCCTTCTTAGATTCTTTTTCTTCTTCTTCTTTGTCATATTCTTCATCCTCTCATTTTGCTTCTGTAAGCATAAGAGGGCCACTAGTAGTTTTCATTTTGGCTATCTTCCTCTTGTGTTTGCTTATTGCCTAGGGTAGCTTGATTTCAAGCTCAATTCTAGCTTTGGCCTCTTCATAAGTTCCAAAAATTGGTAGCTTTGGATCTATAGGTTCATTCACTAGGGCTTCTATTATGTCTCTGGTTTCATCAATATTAACCTCATATGGAAGAGGTTTCACCCATGCAACTCAGGACCTGACTGCCTGAATATACACTCTATCATAGTCAACCATAAAACATACATCATCTTTATAATCATCAACAAACTTAGGAGGAATCCTAAACCTATTTTTCATCTTCTCCTTGAAAAATTAGTTGTCCATAATGCTATCAAAGTTTATACCCATTTCTGCAATGAATTCATTAATCTGATACAGAATTGGAACATCTTTTCTCCATACTACTGTACCTTTTGATAGGAACAACTTTTGAACATATAAGAAAGGACATGTTAACAACAAACCAAAATTGTAGGGGTTGTTCTTAGATGTCCTAATACTATCCATGTTTTTATTTAATTGCTTCAACAATAATTCAGACAGGTCAAATTCCAAATTTTTCTTCACAACCTTATATGCCAAATCCACTACCTCACATAGCACATTGTTCAAACAACTAGAGATATAAATCTTATGAGCAATAACATGAATACCAAACCTCAATTCAACATTAGAAACAATGGTAATCTTTAGATCTCTACCATCCTACTTGGCTAGGGTTTTCTTCTAAAGTTCATCTCGACCTTGGGTTTTGGTAGTTTCGGCTTTGCTCAACATTGGGAGACCCGTAATCTTATGAATCATTTTATTTGTCATCAATACAGGTTTATCTAACCATAATTGTCCATTATGCACATGACTAAGAATGTACCTAATCCACTTAATCTAAAAGCTCCTTGGCATATGTAGGATATGGGTTAATCCTTTGGTTTCTAGGTGCTTATGCTCAGGTTTTAGTGAACCATCAACACACATTTCTCCTAAGGTACTATCCATCTCTAATGTTTCAATCTCTTGAATAGAACACTTAAAATGAGTGCATATATCATTAATTAGGAGTATCTTTGGAGGAATTTGAGATTGAGCTCCATTAGGGTCTAGTGACTCCATAACTGCTGGTACAAGCTTGAAATTTGGTGCTTTCCATTCCACATCTTTTACCAACATTTCTAAACCTATTTTTTCCTTGCTTCTACTGCTACTCATGGATGCCATGGCTGCTCAATAAATGAGAGAAATTTTTGGAACAAATTCTTTGCTGCAAATTCACTCAAAATCGCTTGGATTCTCCTAGAAATTGCTCTACTCTATGAATTTTGAAGTCGTGGTGAAAAATGAAGTCAAATTCTACCCTTTTTGATGAAAATTCACCATTAATGCTAGGTACCATAATGATGTAGTGGGTGACATACTATCATCCACTCACTAGCTTGGTGAAGCTTGTGACTCGATGACTAAACAAAAATCTTATTACTCCCAACCTAACTTACTTAATTCTATGACTAACCTTTCTCGGTATGACTTGGTTTCATGTGATCCCTCTGTATCTAAAATATTGATTTGGAAATTTTCCTTTCTTTCATTTGGAACTACTCAAGATATAACTTGAAGATATAATTCCAGTTCCTCCTTCATGAATCTAATTGGAAATGGTGGAGTCACCCATTTGTTGAGTGACATGGCCATCATTTAAACTATTTTTCTCAGTAGATTTGGGAATCCACTATTGTCTCATCTACTTTCTGATGTTATCAACTTTAGTTTTCTTTTCATCTTCAACTCTTCCTATATTCATGCAGTTTTTAGCTATATGACCAAGTTTAGTGCATGTATAACATCTTACTATTGTATCCCTCTTTCTCAAGTGATGCCTTGTACAGTCTATGCCAATGTGTCCATATTCTCCACAATAGTGACATCTACACCAAGTATTGTAGTCCTAACCAAATATTGATTTGACAACTTGTTTAGTTGGATTGAATGGTTTGGATCTGCATTCAGATGCCTTGTGACCTTATTTCTTGCATTGGTGGCATTTACCTTCAAATTTTGGTTTCTCCTTGCATTCATTAGCTTTGTAACCATGTTGATTACAATTTTAGCATTTTCCATTGATTTTTTCCTTTCCATTTCTCCAACATTTTTTTTATGTATGACCTAACTTACCACAGTGATTTCAAGTAGGTCTTTGATTCCTTTAGGCACCTTGCTTGGAAGATTCACCTTATTCTTTGTATCCAAATCCTACTTTACCTTTTTGCCTATAAAGATTCTACTAACTTTGTTGATTCAGTTGATCCATGTCTACTTGAGATTTCATCATCCTTTCATTGAGTTATTTTTTAGAGATTAGATCAGCTTTCAATCTATCATTGATTAAATCATTCCTTAGACTTTCATTTTCAAATCTCAAATTCATGATTTCCTCATTTGCATTTGAGAGCTGATTGAAGAATTTCTTATTGAAGGGAATGATTTTGATTTGCATTGTTCCTTGCCTCCAAGTCTTCACTTGCCTTATTCCTTTGTTCCAAGATTTCACACATTCTTATTGACTGAATTTCTTGTTCTCTTTTCAATTTTCTTACCTCTTTTTGCAGGGAGCTATTCTTTTTTAGGAGTTCCTTGACTGCCTCATTTGCTTCATCTGAACTGCTTGAAGGGAAAAAAATTCAATCTTTTCTTCAACATACTGGTGGTCATTCATTTGTTTTGCAAGTTCCTTCCTTCTTTTTAGGGATTGGAAAAGATGCTCTTTTTCTTCCTTGACTTGGACTATGGCCATCTCTAGATCTAGCTTCTCATTATCAATAGCTTTGTCAAGTTTGAATATCTCCATTGTCCTTGATCTTTGCTCAAGCTATCAAACTTTATCTTGAGAACCACAAAGCTCTAATACCAATTGTTGGAAATAATCAAGACTAGCTAGGTTAATAATAGGGGAAGGGTGAATCAGTAACTTCAAAAAGTTTGAATCAATTCAACACTTAATAATATAAATCATTCACCATTCATTCATCTAATCTACTATATGCATGAGAAAAGATAAACATTCATAACACATGAACACAATATTTTGGTGACCCAAAAACCTTCGAAATACAAAGTAAAGCTAGGGTGGGGATGAGACCCAGAAAACTTCACTACTATAGTATAAAGTTGGCTTGTTAGGGCTTAAATTGACCACTTTTGATGATCTACCCTATTAAGAGAAATTTGGACTATTAGATCCACCTTGTTAGAGGTTTTACAAACATAAAATGACGTAAGCACTCTGTTAGGAGATTTAAACAAAGACTGTTAAGTCTACCCTATTAAAGGATTTAGAAAATTAATTCACCTATCAAGATGAAATAGTAGATCTAACTTACAACTTGATTGTTGATTAGATTCTTGAAGTACAGATCACCTCTTATGATTGATATGTCTTTACTGCTCTTTGTAGATCTTGTTGAATACTCTGCTCTATTGTTGATTCACATTTACTCTTCTCGAAACATTACATATCCATTTCTTGATACTCTCATCCATACATTGCAAATGATACAATACATTACATATATACCATTCCAATATTTACAATTACAAGGTTAGCTAAAACACAAGTAAACAAAATATTACTGAGTCGGCCAAATAGTAGAAACTCGGGTTCTCAATAGCTAACTTGGTGACCTTTTGATACTCAACATCCACTACATTACTCAACATTGTCATGCACTTGGTAGAAGTAGAAGTTGAGTACATAATAATCATACAACATAGCTTTGAACTCGGTAACCATTGGAGACTTGGTAGATATAGTGTCACTTGGTAGACACTGTATCCTTCATTTACCTTATTTTCACTTGATAAAAACTACACATCCATTACTTGGTAGGTACTAACTTCTCATCACATAAACTAATGACTTGGTAGACACTGAGAAGCTTAGTAAACACTGTTGAACTACAGACTCACTCGGTAGCTTTAGGAATGCTTGGTGTGAAATGCTTAACCACTGAACTTATTTGGTAACCACTAAGTGCTCAGTATAAATTGTAGACTAAGTGATGAGTTCGGTAACCATTCAGAATTGAATAAGTGTTGTCACTGATGAAAAATACAACATAATGCCAGCAGTTGTCCTTGATGTTACACAAATTTCATATCAGTTGACAAATAGTGCATGTCAAGCTCACTTGGACAATCGAGCATTCATGAGTTTACTCTGTACAAAAGGTAGTTTCTACCGAGCTCACTTGGGCATCAAAGGAAGTTAAGCAGAAAAGAGTGTTAACGGAGCTCACTTAGTTAACAAAGGGAAAGTTGAATAGAGTGAGTTCTAACTGAGTTCACTTGATTACTAAAGGAATTTTGTAAGTTCACATTGTTAACCAAACTTCTATTGGTTAACACAGGAAATCACTTTAGAATTAGTTTCTACTGAGCTAGGTTGGGTACCTGTTAGTAAACAGTTTTCCTCATAAATGTTCATATGTAAAAACAAAGAAAAGAATGTAAACTAACAAATGAATTCCTATAAAAGATACTTAGGAATTCTCTACTTAAATTTTCTTTACTGAAAATAGGTGCAGCTACCTAATGAGAATTTTTTGATCTGATAAACTCAACAAAATGACCTTTTTAGGAAAATGATCTGCTGAAAGTGTTGAATCAACTTATTTTATCTCACCACTACAAAACAAACTTTAATGCAAAAGAACCACTCGATTTTAATTATCAAGATGATCCACATAGCTGAAAATTAAACCATCGAGTAGGAAAAATTGATAAAAAACCTAACTCCTCACAGCATCCCAAGTTTTGAATTGACAATTTCAAAACAAATAACAGACACAACTAAAAGCTTAAATAGTATCTTCAGAAATACTGATTTAAATAGGTATATAATAGTATCCACTTACAAAGATTTTAACCATAAGTCAAACTATAGAGTTTCATTGTATCTACAAAAATTCTAAAATGCTACTTCTAACTTGGAATAAAACCACAAACAAAAATAGTTTTGTCTATTGATCTGCTGGAGAATTCTAACCCCCTCTACCATACTAATTATTACATATATATAGGCATGGGGCTAGACTACTGCCAAAATTACCTCGTCGGGAGTTAAATGTCTTTGGGTAAAGTAACTGCTAACTGAAATGAAAGAAAAACAAATGACAAAGTAAAATATAACTAAGCAATTAAGTGTAACCACTTGATCACTTGTCTTGATCAAGTAGCACTATCTCCATTGGCCACACCTTTCATCATTTTCCACATTTCATAGGTAGTTGAAAAGGTTGAGATAACGAATTGATGTGGCAAACCAATATAGGTGAACCTTTGCTTCCAGATTTCTTTCATCTTCTTTAGTTCAACAATCTTTTCTTCATGCATTTCCAAGTGCTTTAGATTGATGATTAACATAGCCTCAGTATGTTCCATGTTAGAAAAGTCTTGCTTAGCTAGTGTCTTCTTGTATTTCCATTCCTAAAATTTCTTTTGAGCTTCTTTGATTATCTCATCTGATTGGGCAACGGAGTCATCTTCCTTTCCCATGAACTATTTGGAAAACCATTTAAGATCATTTTGAATAATTTGGTGTATAACCTTAAGCTCTTGCAATAGTTTTTTAATTTTAGTTACTCTTTGTGTCAGTGCTTCATTCTACCATTTGATGTAATCTTTGATGACATATAGGGCCTTTTCATCTAGACCAGCTATGGGGCATTCAACCTAGAATTTCTGTAGGCCAAGTTCTTGCACATCTTCCAACCACATCACCACCTTTGCCTAGTTATTCTTCTCTTTTTCATATCCTTCATTTCTTGACTCCACCTTTTTAGTAATGTTCGATATTTCCTTTGAGGCATGATCTAAGTGACCTATGTGTTTTATGGTATCATGTAGAACATTCTGAACCCATTCACCAGCTACTTTTGCTACCGCTTTGCACTTATGCAGATTCTCTAATGATTGTTGATTGATTGTAGAGGACACATCAATGATGGCTGACATCTCATGGATTGGCTTTGCTTCAGGGTGAAGGATAACATTGATATATTGTGCCATGTTTTTAATTGTTTCCTTCATTTCTTGCTTATCCTATCCATCTTTTCATACTCTGTGCATGATCTTTTTATTAGATACTTCAAAGAATTCCATGTCCACTTCACGGTTCCCTTTTCCCAGGTCAACCTTTGTTATCTGGTAGTCTTGAGGAACCACGAAATCACGTGAGCTTCCATCTGGTGGTGTAGCTATCTCTGTTGCCCATCATCCTGAATTCTTATCAAAATTGATCCTTGCCTTGGTTCTTGCTTTCTTTACTTTAGGTGTCTTACCAAGACACTTACTAACCAAATCATCAATGTGCATGGATATTGGGACTATGCTCCTTTTCTTCTCCATTGATGTCTCCAGCCATTTAGATGTAGCCTAATATTTTGTGGTAGTAGGGGAGCATTTGAAAAAGGAGAGATTACTCTCTTGGCCTTCATTAGTTACTGGAAAATTCTGGGATTTAGGTACATTATCCGCCATAGGTGGGTCTTTTGCTACCTCCAGGTCCACGATTATGTTGTTCTTACTTTTGATGATTGATCCCTTCTTTTTGCTTGAATGGGTTATCCTCTTGCCCTTTGAATTTTCCTCTTGAACTTGAAGTTGAAGTGATTCAAGAATTGCTTCAACTTCAACTTCAACTTCAACTGGACTTGCAACAGAATCAGGAACACCTTGATTAGTTTTCTTTTTGGCAGTCTTTTTATCTTTGCTTTTTGAAAACCTCCCAAAAAGGTATGGGGTAGCCACTTCCTTTAATTTTATCCACTTAGTGGTTCTAGCTATTACATCTTTAGTACAGGTATAGACATCATTTTCTTCTCTCTTTTCCCAGTCAATTTCAGGAATGGGCATGCATTCAATCTGGTCAATATAAAATTGATCAAGCACTTCTTCATAATCATCTTCTTTTAATCCATAAGTATCCAACTCCACATTAAACATAGTGATCTGTTTATTGGTTAAGCATGACCATAGTCTTTTCCTTACCTCAAATTCATTAAGACAGTTTGCCCAAAAATCTTCTAATTGTGGGGAATGGACTAGGGATATTGCATTCTTAACATTGTTTCTAACAAAGCCAGCATAGTCAAAATCTAATTGAGAAATGAAAGGCTTAAAGCATAAGCGGGTTAATGATTTTGCTGACAATATGGCTTCTTTTAGACTGGGGCATCTATAGTGTCCAATATTAATTGGGAAGAATACTGAAGAAGATCTTTTTGAAATCTGAAAAGACTCAACCATAGAAACAAATTGCCTACACATCTCAGATAACACTATAGAATCTTAACAATAATGTGGTAGCTTTAAAGGTTCATCAGAAAAACCACCCACTCTGATATATATAAATCTGGGGAATTGAATGTAATAGAAACCATAGATTTTCACAACTTGCATAGCTTCTTTTGACATCCTATCATTCTCTCGACCTTGGAGTTCAAATACCAATTTCCCTAGAAAGGCATCATTTACCCTTTTAAACTCCTTGCATAATGTAGTTTCTTGAAGATCATCGTAATATTGGTAAACGGGAATGTCATCAACCCAAGGTGCATGTGGAACATAGTCCCATTCTTTAGATGTCACAAGGATGTAAATTAGATAAGAAGACAAGAAAAATGGACCACAATTGTTAACAGCTATTAAACCCCTATGCAAATTTTTTGCTATTAGGTCAGACCAATCAATGAATTTAACCCCTTCAACGATCTTCTATATGAAAAAGTACATCCATGACTCTGAGTGGAATGCATGCTCATTTCCCTTGATCCTATTTAGCAAAAGAACTGTAATTTCTTTTATAAAATGCTCAATAGTCAATGGCTTGGGCAGTCTAGAACCTCCCTCTACTGGTTTCAAAAGCTAGGACTGAGCTATCTTGTTATCATAGCTATTTTTGTTTTTGACATATAGGCACTCAGCTTCTTCAAACATCCATGGCTCATAAGGTTCCTTGTGAGGAATCCTAAAGGCCAAATGGACACTGGTTCTATTGATTCTAACAACCACTTCCCTTGAGGCTTTCTTAATACACCCAGAAATAGGGTCATAATGGCTTGCACATTCAAGGACAAGTTTTGGGTATGTGATGGTAGCGAGAAAAGTGGCAGCTTCTAATAATCCAATATTGACTAGCCTCTAGTAAATAGGGCTTGACTGTGTGTTCTTGGCTCATTCAATTACCTTAGATAAATTTTTATTTACTAGGAACATGTCACAAATTTTAGGCAGTGAACTGACTAAAGAAGGTTTCTCTGGCCTAGGCAATTTTGGGCGGAAAAGCATCATGATTGCTAATAAAGACAGGTTTACAAGATATGTCTTGAAATATCTCAAAACAAAGAAAACACAATTTGAAATGCAAAGGGTTATGGAAATGCACTTATAGTTTAACAGAGACAAAGCTTGCAACTCACCCTTCTTACTTGATAATGTTAGAATTTCTTCAAAGAAAGTGGAATGAGTGGGGAAGGGCTAAAATGAATGCATTTAAGAAATGATTTGTGCAGGAGATTGTAGGACAGATTTGGCAAGTAAGTGCAATAATTACTCATTCATGTGGCATGTATTGGAAAATATGCCATGTGTGCTTTGTTTTAAATACTCCATCAAATCTGCACGTATGCTATTATGCTAAGTGATCATGACATGAAAATTTTAACCCTCAATCAAATCTTGTCATAGCCAAACATGTACTACCTTAAATCCTTCCATTCATGACTTCGCATGTCTTGGGAAATGCTATAATAGGACCCACCTTGATTTGGTTCAAAATTTTGAAACCTGCATACAACTTTCGTTAGTGTGCAACATCAACACCAAAGTTGAAGTTGAAGGTTTGGGTGAGCGGGTTTCAACTTCAACTTCGACTTTACCAAGGCAAACTCAAGGAAAAAGATTAGACTTTGACATATGAAGACTGATGCAAACCTAAACTTGAAGTTGAAGTAAACTAAAACTTCAAGTTCAACTTGAGGAAAAGAAAACTTGGGACTGAAACATACTGGGTGCAAGAAAAAATATAAGCACTAACACTACCAAAGGATTTTCTTGTTTTGGCATATAAAACTTAATTATTTTACCTATTTTTTCTAGCTGGTTGAGGTGATGAATATTGGTTATTCTAATTTGTATTTGAGCCAAATTGGCAATCTAAAATGTATAAATAGAAGGTCAAGTTGTGATTTCGAGTGTGATGTGTGCAAGTTGAATAAGATGAAAGAGATAAGAAGAGGAAGCGAACTTGAAGGATAGAAGAAATATCCTTGTGGTACAGAAAAGCATTATTCAATCAAGAAGGATCAAGTATGAACCAAAGCAGATTTATGTAGTCAACAATTCAATTGCACCACAATTAGGGTTGGCTCCCAATAGGGCTCACTTCAGAAGAGTGAAAAATGGTAACTAGTTACATTGGTGGTTTTTCCCTAATTGGGTTTCCATGTTAAATCTTGGTGTCTCATGTCTTCATGTTATTTCTTTCATGCTTGCAAGAAATTACTGATAACATCTTAAGATTTACTAAAGTAATTCACACTCTACATTTACTGAGTTACAACATTTTCTATGCATTTACCAAATATCAACAGTAACCAGTTTTATTAGTTTGAATTTTATAGTTGATATCCAAGGGACTTGTGATTTATTTTAGTGGTAACTAATTCAACCCCCTCTCAGTTAGTCCTCTTATATTTCCAACAATTGGTATCAGAGCTTTTGGTGCTTGCAGAGAAGGTTTTAAGGACCTAACCTAAAGATTAGGATGTCTTACAAGAGAGAGATTCCAAAGCTAAATAGAGATACTTTGAGGCTTCATCTGGCTACCATTAGTGATTCAAGATGGAAATATCTTGATGAAGAATATAAAACTTCCACTAGAACATTTTCAGTTGATGAAATTACTAAGAAGAAGAACCATAACATCATGATGACTGACATTGCATCTGCTCTCAGTTATGTTGAATTTGATGAGGTCAAAGACTATAAAATTGTTTTTGATATGTGGAACAAACTAAAAGAAATCTATAGAGGAGATGATAATGTAAGAAGAGCCAAAGAAAAAATCCTTAGAGGATAGTTTGATCAAATGAGGATGAGAGAAGATGAAAATGTTGCAAAATATGTGGAAAGAATCATGGCCAGTGTTAGTGTAATCAAAGCATCTGGAGGAGAAATCAAAGAAGAAACTATTGTAAGTAAATTACTCAGAACTTTTCTTCCTATCTATGCAATTAGGGTATCTACTATTCAAGAAAAGAGATGTGATCCAAATCACAAGTTAAGTTTGGATGCCCTAGTAGGAAGATTGACAACTTTTGAACTAGACAACTTTGACAACTATGTTCTTGCTTCCAAGAATATTGAATCTGCATTTGAAGCTAAACTCTCACTCAAATAAAAAGGCAAGAAAATAAAACATAATCAATTAGAAAGTGAGAAAGAAACTAAAGAAAGTTCAGATAGTGATCTTGAAATTTTTGAAGCTTTACTTACAAATAAATATTCCAAAAACAGAGGAAAGTACAAAGGTAAAATCCCTCTAATATGTTTTCCTTGTGAAAAAATTGGACATATTGTTGCTATGTGCCCAAACAAAGAAGGCACAAAAGAGAAAAAAAGCCACAAGTACAAAGGAAAGAAGGAATTTAAAGGTCACAAATCCTACAAAGAAAAAGGTAATAAAACTTGGTTTATGGCTAAAGATTCTAATAACAATGGAGATGAAATAGTTTATATTGCTATAAAAGATGAATATGATGATGAAGAAGATAAGATGACACTTGTCTCTCATGTTAGCAAGAATGACACATGGATCATAGATAGTGGATGTTCTCACCATATGATTGGAGATAAAATTAAGTTTGAAAATTTTGAACACTATGATGGAGGTAGTGTAAGGTTTGGAAACAATGAACCTTGTTGCATAAAAGGGAAAGGTTGAATCTAATTAACCAATGAACTTGTATGTGACAATGCCTTGTGTTGCATAAAAATGTAACTAAGGAATTAATACTAAGAAACTAATGGACATTCCTACATTATCATGCAAAACCTCAAAATATGAAAGAAGACATCTAAATAAGAAAAATGAAACAAAAAAAAGAGCATAAAAACATTCAAAAATATCACTATGCAAACCTCATGAAACCATCAAGTGATTAATGATTTCACATTGTTGTGGGATGTGGTTGCTCACTATTCCTGTAGCATAACAATGAGGTAGATAGTGCTTCCTGAAAAATGAGGAGAGGGCTCTCCTTTTAATAGAAAATGGATGCAACGAACGGTTGAGATTCAATGCAAGATGGAGGGCTAGGATCTCTCAGGATCGATGAGGTGTCCATGAGGTGGAGGCCAAGTAGACTCCAAGTGGATTAGGGTTTTGACCATTCAAAAGGGGCAATATGCTCACACATGTGTGAGAAACCTCTGATGGTGACATGATCAATGAGGTGTGAGAAGCATGGCTTCTCACACATGTGTGAGACAGCTTGATTCTCATGCAAGAGGACAAGTGTGCAAGAGGTGTGAGAAGGATGGCTTCTCACACATGTGTGAGACAACTTGACTCTCATGCAAGAGGACAAGTGTGCAAGAGGCATGCAAGACATGAGGGATGAGGGAAGTGTGAACATCTCTCACACATGTGTGAGAACACAGTTAGGATTAAGAGGTGATTAGCTAGGATGATTAGGAAAAGAAAGCATGATTAGGAAGTGGGTAAGTTTAGCATGATGGGTTAGATAGGATAGTGAGGTTAGGTGAGGGTTAAATGTAGGAGCCATGTGCTCAAATAGGATTAAATGTAATATTTAATTCCTAGTGGGATTAGGAAAGGGATTAATTAAGTAAATGAAGTACTTAATTAAAAGGAATGGGTTAAGATTTAAATAAACCTTAGTTTATTTAAATCAAGGAAAGGCTAGGATTTAGATAAACCTTAGTTTATTTAAATCAAGGTAAGGCGAACATAATTAAATAAATGTAAAATTTATTTAATTAAGGTAGGGGAATTAAATAAATAATGAATATTTATTTAATTGGTCAGGTACAGGTTTTGGACAAATTTAGGTGTCTACATGCCTATTGGGTTGAAGGACTAAAACATAATATGCTGAGTGTGGCATAGCTGAAAAACATTGGATTCAAGGTAGAATTCATGAATGGCAAGGCAAGACTACTAGATAACCAAGGAAATCTGATTGGATCAGGTAGAGAAACAAAAGGTAACTTATTTTATCTTGATTTTGGTGATTGTTCATGCTTCATTGCTCAAGTAGAAGAAATTTGGTTATGGCACAGAAGGCTATGTCATGTAAACTTTGATAATATGGTCAAGATTAGAAAACTTAGAAGAGTAAGAGGTCTTCCTAATTGAAGAAACCTGATGTTGGATTATGCAAGAATTGCCAAATTAGTAAAATGGGAAAGACTAGTTTTAAAAGCAAAAACTATTAGTCAGGAGATGTCTTGGAAATTGTGCATATTGATTTGTGTGGACCCATTGGAATATAAACATATAGTGGAGAAAAGTTTTTCATTCTTTTTGTTGATGATTTTTCTGGAATGACGATTTTATGTATTTAAGAGAAAAATCAAAAGCTTTTGAGAAATTCAAATGGTATCTTGCTAGAGTAGAAAATGAAACTGGAAAAATATTAAAATGCTTAAGATCAGATAGGGGTGGTGAATTTATCTCAAATGAATTAAAAAATTTCTACATTGAAAGAGGAATCAAAAGACAAGTATCAGCCCCTGGTACTCCTGAGTAGAAAAAAATAGTTGAAAGAAGAAATAGATCCATTATGGAGTGTGCAAGGACACTAATGGTTGAGAAGAATGTTGCTATCAAATACTAGAAGGAAGCTATCAGCACTGTAGTTCATACTTTGAACCAAGTTCAATTGAAAAAGGACTCAAACAAAACTCTCGATGAGCTATGGTATGGCTACAAACCCAATGTTAGTTACTTGAAAGTATCTGGTAGCAAATGTTATATCTTGAAAGAATCTAGAAAAGGAAAATTTGATGCAAAAGGTGATGAAGGTATATTTCTAGGATATTTCTCCAAAATTAAAGCATACAAGTGTTTGAATTTATCCACTCACAAAATCATAGAAAGTGCACATGTGAGAATTGATGAGTTTGTAGAAAAGACTAAAGAAGAAAGCAAAAAGGAACTAGAAGATTATAAAAGATTTTCCTACTATGAACTTGATACATTGCCAAACACATTTGACAAAAAGGAGACTTCATCTCCCAAGCTGACCAAATCTCCATCAGCTACCTAGTTGCAAGAATTTCAAACTGAATTACAGGGACCCAAGTCACATTTAGAGGCTATCGAGTTAATGAATATTGAGTCTAAAGAACTTGAGCCATAGATAGGAGGACCTGAGCTAGAAATTGAAATTCAAAATGAAGATAGTATAGTTCATTCAAAAGCCAAAGAACCTATATTGTCTAAATATGTTAGAAGGCATCATGGACCTAATCAAATCATTGGAGATAAATCTAAAAGAACAATGACAAGAAGCAAACTAAAAGGTACATGTTTACTTGCTGAATTTGAACATAGAAGTGTTAAAGATGCATTGGAAAATGAAAGTTGGATTGAGTCTATGAAGGAAGAGATAGAATAGATAGAAAAATAAATAAAACTTGTACTCTTGTACCTAGGCCCAAAGATAAAAATGCAATTGGTACAAAATGGGTATTCAGAAATAAGCTAAATGAAGATGGAAAGGTGTCCAAAAGAAAGGTTGGTATGTAAAGGTTATTCTCAAGAAGAAGGTATTGGTTACATTCTTAAATGGAATTCTTGATGAGGAAGTCTACATTGAACAACCAAAAGGTTTTGTTGATCCAGACAAAAGGGACATGGTCTAAAAATTACACAAAGCCCTATATGGTCTAAAACAAGCTCCTAGAGCCTAGTATGAAAGACTACATAACTACTTGATATAGATTGGTTTTCAAAGAAAAAATGATAACTATAACCTATACATCAAGGAAGAACTAGTCTTTAACCTTGCATTACTATGAAGCCTAGACTTGAACACTTAAAATAATTAGACTTATTTAAATATCATTTCTACTATGAGCTAGATATAAACGAATGGACACAAATCATATTGAGTAGGATACATGATGGAAAACTATGGATTCAAGATAATATGGTAGACATTTCAACCAACCTTATACATGAGGTAACTTTTCTTAGCAAATAAGGTAGTGTACCCATAGGTGATAGATTGGTAAAGAAGAAAGTAGAAAGTTATACTAAGGTTGTATACAATGGGAAGGATATGGTAATCAGCTCCATCAAGCAGGATGATGTGAGATTTCTTAGCAGAATTATTGCTTATTCAGTTTGTGCAAGTTCTAAGATAGATAAACTCTCAACTACATTTACATATGCAACTTACAAGATATATGTAGAGAAAGAGGAAGTAAATCTAAGTGAAATACTAAGGATGCAACTCTTGGAAAAAATGGAAAAGATTAATAGAACAAAGAATGGTGTGTTTAGATTCCAATCATTGATAAATCATGTATTCTTCCATGTATTGAAGAGATTTCCCTACTTATCAGTAATAGATATAATGAGTAGTGATAGATGCACTATGGAGAAGATCATTGAGGTATGCAGAAGGCACCTTGCAGACAAGATATTGGACAATGGAAACTTAATTATGAGGACCTTTCAGAATGAGCTGAAATAAAGATTTAGGATTTCACCAAAAATTGTGGATAGATTTGAGGATATATGTATATTGGCTGATACAGATCATACTTATATTCAAGCAGTTGAACCTTGAGAGACATTTTTAAATCCCTTGAGCTATAATTTAAGTAATGATGTTATAGTTAGCTACATTGGTTTGTTGTTAAATTTAGAGAAAGATAAAGAATATTATAGATTTGGTACCTATAATGAGATTACTTAGCATGCTCATCAAGTAACCTTAGAGAAGTCATCACACAAGAAGGTTGAGTCAATCATGAAGAAGGCACTATCTAAGTCCAGAATGTTTGAGAGTGAATCTGAGGCTACGAGATAGACATTGAAGCAAGGTATATTAAACATACTACCCTTGTCATTTTCAATTTTTGAGACATCTTCAGAGTAGATCATACCATATGTAGTAGTATCTAATGTTCATCCCATTGAGGAGAAAAGAAAATTAGAAGTAGTATCTTTAAAGGCAAAGATAATCAAATAGATGGCCACAAGACATGGTAAGAGGCAGAAAACATTGTTGACAATTGAGTCAAGTGATGAGGAAGAGGAGGAACAAGAAACCAAACAAGCTAAAAAGGTGACTTCACCTAAGCAAGTTACAGGAAACTATGGACAACCTTGGAAGCTGAAGATTAAGAAGATTAACATAGCAATTGCCAATGAGGCAAACTTTGTTTAGATGAAAATTTTTTATGACTTATACAATAATTTTGAGAAGGATCAAATTGATATATCTATTGTGCGATATATTATAGAAATTGATCTTAGTATGAAAGATATCAAAGGAGTAGTGAACGAAAAAGTCTACGAGAGACTTAAATAAGAACACTCCTACAAGGGAAGAAGACCTTGAACTTTGGAATTCTATACTAAGGACTATCTACAAGACTAATGATGAAGATGAAATTAAGAGATGTGGAATAACCTCACACCATATTTGAGGAATAATTTGAGGCCATTCTTATTTATGGTCAGTGAGAAGGATAAGTTGAGAAAGGAGATGGTAGCAACTATCAATAAGATGATGTTAGTCACAAGCAGCATCTCCTCCAACTCCTAGAACATTAGAAGTATCGATAAGTGGTGACATCATGAAGATTGTGTTGGATAAAATTGATTAATTGTGTGTTGTCCTTGATGTTACACAAATTTCATATCAGTTGACAAATAGTACATGTCAAGCTCACTTGGTCAATGAAGATAGTTTTCCTAGTCTACCAAGCATTCCTAAGTTTACTCTATACAAAAGGTAGTTTCTACCGAGCTCACTCGGGCATCAAAGGAAGTTAAGTAGAAAAGAGTGTTAATCAAGCTCACTTAGTTAACAAAGGGAAAGTTGAATAGAGTCAGTGCTAACCAAGTTCACTCAGTTGCCAAAGGAATTTTGTAAGTTCATAGTGTTAACCGAGCTTCTATTGGTTAATATAGGAAATCACTTTAGAATTAGTTTCTACCAAGCTAGGTTGGCTACCAAAGTATTTTCTTGTTTTGGAATATAAAGCTTAATTATTTTACCTATTGATTCTAGCCAACTAAGGTGATGAATATTGGATATTCTAATTTTTATTTGAGTTGACTTGACAATCTAAAATGTATAAGTAGAAGGTTAAGTTGTGATTTCAAGTATGATGTGTGCAAGTTGAATAAGTTGAAAGAGATAAGAAGAGGAAGTAAACTTGAAGCATAGAAGATATATCCTTGTGGTGTAGAAAAGCATTATTCAATCAAGAAGGATCAAGTATGAACCAAAGTAGAGACATGTAATCAATAATTTAGTTGCATCACAATCAAGGTTGGCTCCTAATAGGGCTCACTTCAGAAGAGTGAAAAATAGTAACTAGTTACATTGGTGGTTTTTTCCAAATTGGGTTTCCACGTTAAATCCTGGTGTCTCATGTGTTCATGTTATTTCTTTAATACTTGCAAGTAATTACTAATAGCATCTTAAGATTTACTAAAGTAACTCACCCAATCCATTTGGTAGTTTCAAACCAAATGTACCTAATACTGAAGGTATTGAGGAAAAGTTGAAATAAATAGAGGAAGAGAAGAAGTTACTAGAAGAAGAAAAGTAGAAGATATAGGAAGCCAAGCAAAAATTGCTTGAGGAAGAAAAAAGAAAGGAAATTGAAGGAAAGAGAAATATTGTAGAAAAATAAGAGAAAGAAGAGGAATAAAAAAGAGCACAAGAAGCAACAAAGAAACAAAGGAAGGATGAGTCTAAACCATCTAGTTCATCTACTCCACTCTCTCTTGCTAGTTTAGCTACTGATGATGATGATCAAACTGATCTAATTTCATCCTTATCTAAACTTTTATAGAAGAATAAAATGGTGAAAAGTTTGTAGAGATCATTAATGGAAGTAATTGGTAGATTACGTAGTACTTTAATAGTACAACATGCTAAGTCAAATCCCAAACAGAGAGCACAAGTAGTGCTAAAAGCCTTTGATGAAGAGTTTATTAATTTTCTAAATGTTTTAAAGGCAAAGGCTCAAATTTCCCATGATGCTAACTTGTTTAGCACCATCTGCTAGAATATCAAGAATGACTTAGTCAACCTTGATGCATGCATAAAAGAACTTTAGGAATGTCAATAGGAAGGGAAAGCCTTGCATGTTAAGTGTACCTTATCATACAAACTAACTATAGAATTAGATAGTCAGCTAGAGACTAAGATGTGTGAGCTAGAGACTCTATGCAGCCAAATCCAGCATCCATCTAGCAAAATTGATGATTTTGAGAGTCAAGTTGCTAGTGTTCACAATGAGATCAGGAAACTAGAACTTCAAAAAGAATATAATTTGAAGAGAACATTTAATTTTAGAGAATCTATTGCTCTAAAGTTATCTTTTATTGAGAAGTAGCTAGAGGAATGTGTCGAGGCCAAGGACCCGTATACAAAATTTTTGTATTCAAATATCAATGTAGTTGAGATTGCATCATATGCTTTATGTGCAATTCTCACATCAGATGAGTCTACCAAAGAAACATAGAACAAAGGTATGGACAATCTGAAGAACATTTTTGATGATTGTATGAAGATAATATTAGCATAAGGACAATAGTTTTGATAGTTTTTGGATAGAATCTTGACATTTTGACCTTTGCCATTGATGTCAAAGGGGGAGAGATGTGAAAATTGTATACATGACAAAAGGAGAGATTCTTGAAATACATGTGAAGATTGTAAAAGTATAAAGTATATTGTAAAAGGGAGCATATATGTAAACTTGAACAAGTTATAATAGATGTAATGTTTATTTTGATAGTTAAGTTTTGTCACTTAGCCAATTTTCCCTATTTTGTTGCCATCAATGCTAAAGGGGGAGATTGTTGACAAATGGCTAATTGTGATATGTAATTGTTGTCATTAAGGGAAACATATGATGTACATGTTGATAGGAAACTTTGGAAATAAAGATAGTTGGTGTTTGGTAATCAAAAAACTGTTTAAGTATAAAGTTTGTTTACATCAGTGTAGTGTTTTGTTTATAACATGTTGCAGATGTCATATTATGAAAAGATAAGTTACACAGAGATAGTATACATGTTGGTGATGGTGTGTATAACCTCAAAAGATTGTACAAACTGTACAAAATAGATATAATCATGTTTTGATGATGCAAGACAATGCAATTGAAGGAAAAAATTGTTTTGTTTTCAAAACAATTACTTGTCAAATTAGGGCCGACATCCTAGATGTTTACTCTAACTTGGAAAAGTGAATTGTAGTCTTAGCCAACCTAGTAGTAATTTATGTAAAGGCATGGTATTTATGAAAAAGACTTCTTTCAATAAGAAGTGTGTTATCTTTATATTATGAGGAAGTGAAGTACTTGCATGTGCTTGTTAAGTTATGCGAAGTGAGTGAACTTTTGTGAAATTAGTATATGTGAAGTTTTGTATGAGCTATCTAGTGATTTGAGATTTAGCTAAAGATCAGAGATCAGACATGGAAGACAAATAATAGTAAATTACTTGTTTGAGTAGTGATCTCTTCTTGTAATTGAAATTACATGGTTGGGTAGTGGGCTCTTCTTGCATACATTATACCACAACATCTAATAGGGTTGGAATCTCCTAACAGGGATTCAGAATCCCCTAACAGGGACTACTTATACTAAATTTTCTCAATCCTCTAACAAGGAACTTATATATTAGTATATCATCTAGTGGGTATCATCCCCACCAGATTTTTCCCTTGGTCAGGGTTTCCCTAGTTAACAAAATATGGTGTTATGAGTTATCTTTGTGCATTTCTATTATTACTATTCAGCATTACTTTATTTCTTTGTTATGCATGGTTTAAAGTAAGTAATAATATCCAGTTGGTGTCTAAAGTTTGTACATTATTGATTCACCCCCAACCCCTCTCAGTAATCCCTATTTCTAACAATTTAGTCTTCATGTGCATCACTGGATTCTTGGATATATTGATTAGACTAGAGTTATCACAATAGATTACCACTAGTTCCTTGATTTATTCCTTCACTCTCGACAATAGTTTCTTCATCCAAATTATATTGGAAGAATTACCTACTACAACAACATGTTTTGCATCTCCTCTAGACATTTTTCTTCTTTCTTGTTTATAATACTAAGCTCTTTCCAAGAAAGAATGCTCCTATACTGGTGTTTTTCCTTTCATCAATGCTTCTATCCCAATCTATATCAGTAAAATATTTTAACTCAAAGTTTCCTCCTTTCTTGTACTACAAACCATAGTCTTCAGTGTCTTTTAGATATCTCAAAAAAAAATTCATTGCCATCATATGATTTTCTCTAGGATTTGTAGAAAACCTTGCAACTATACCAACTGCTAATGCAATATCAAGCCTTGTGTGTGTTGGAAATATAATATAGACCGGGTGACTAAAAGGGGAGGGGTGAATCATGAACCAATTAAACCATCACCATGAAATCTAATATGGTTGCATGCATGAAAGAATGAAAGAAACAAAACATTCATAACACTTTAACACAAAATATGGTAACCCAAGAAACCTTCCAAAATAGAAAGTAAAACTAGGGTGGGGATGATACCCACAAGATTTATGACTGTGGTATAAACTTGGCCTATTAAGGCTTACAATTGACCACTTCTAGTGATCTACCCTATTAGGAAAAATAAGTATTTTTAGGTCCACCTTGTTAAAGGATTTAAAAACATACAATGAAGTATGCACTTTGTTAGGAGATTTGGAATAAGACTATTAAGTCCACCTTGTTAGAGGATTTAACTGATGCACCTATTAGGATAAACCAGTGATTGATATCTAATCTGTAACTTTGATTTGTTGAATGATATTCCTTGAATTACAAATATCACCTTACTATCATAGATAAGTCTTTTTTATTCCTTATACTGCTTGTAGCTTTCTTCGATTCACACACATCTACTTCTTACTTGTTCACACACATTCTTCTTATTATATTTGGATATGATACAATGTATTATGTATATATCAATCCACTTAATTACCTTCTAGAGTCTGCTATAATACTAAATTCATCTTAATTCACAAAGTTGGCCCATTCTTGTAACTCAGCTTTTGAAGACAACTCGGTGATGTTCTAACACTCAACAAACACTAGCAAAACTTGACATACTCTGGCACTTGGTTGATGTTAAAGCACGATCCATACTGATCACTTCAAGTTGTGGGAACTCGATCAACATTGTATGACTCATTCAACACTAAGAAACTCAATAGATACTAAAATGCTTAATGGACACTACATGGCTTGGTCAACACTGAATTCACTTTGTTAACATTGTGAGCTTGGTAGACACCGATATACTTGGTTAGCACTACAAAGCTTGGTTAACACTAATATCTTGATCACTAATACTAGAAATCTTGTTAGACTCTGCTACACTTGAGGAATATTATAAATTATCTCAAATGCTTAGTAGATACTATTAAGCTTAGCATGAACTATAATCTATCTAATTGGCTCAGTAGCATTTGAAACCAACTGACTAAGTATTAAGTTTCCAATAAACAAATTGAACTTAATGTCAACAATCTCCCCCTTTGGCATTACTGACAAAAACACTTATTATACCAAAAATCTAAATTCTCAAAATTACAAGTCAAAACTCCCTTAGTCAAAAATTCGGATCTTCCACTTAGTTTTAAATGCTGACTATTGTTGTAGCTTGGTAACCCCTCACTCTATTTTTACTTCTTTTTTCAAAATTACTTTTGTAAACATATTTTCTACTATCTATACATGTGTTTCCTTTCATACTGCTATTCTTGAATATAATTTATAAATTGTGTATTTTCTTTGATGTTACACAAAATGTCATATTATTGCTAGTCAATGTATGCCAAGCTCACTCAAGCATTGAACACAATTTTCTATGCCTATCGAGCATTCTAGAGTTTGCTGAGTTTAGAATTTAGTGTCTACTAAGTTCACTCAAGCATCAAAGGAAAGTTTATGGAAGTTGGGTGTTAACTAAGCTCACTTGGTTAATAAAAGAAATGTTGGATGGAACCAATATTAATCAAGTTCACTTAGTTACCAAAGGAAATTTGTAAATATGTAGTGTTAACCAACCTCACTTGGTTAACACAGGAAAAAAAAATTTGAGTTAGTATCTACCAAGCAAGGTCAGCTAATGAAGGATTTACTTATTTTGGCATATTGAATTCAATTGATTTGTTTGTTAATTCTAGCCGATTGATAAGATGAATATTAATTATTCTAAGTTGTATTCAAGCTAACTTGATAATATGAAAGATATAAATATAAGGTCAAGTTGATGATTAAGGTGAAGCATAGTGGAACATAATTTAAGATTTGATGATACCAATAGGAATCAAATTAGAAGGATAAGCAAAATATATGTTGGTGTAAATACATACTTTACTATTTACACTTAAGTTTACTTAGGTTAATGCATTATTTAATTATTTTTATTTATGAGACACTTAGGAGTTTGTGCAACCTTGTGAGTTGTCATGTTGACAACATAGGAGTACGCACCTTTATTTGAGCACACAATGTCTACAACATTGATTTGCATGTCCCACCCTTGTAGGCTTATCCTCTCATCACTGCACTTACTTTCGTGCTTAATGGAGGATCATCCATATCTGGTGGACATGTGCTTAGTTGTATCACACGTCATGATGCTAACTTATATGCATTCTAGAAGCTCTCTTGTAGCCTCTATAATCAGGCACTCCTAGTGTACTCTTGTATCAGTTATTGAATACATTGTTATTCTAATCATACTCTCTCCACTTTTGGTCTACAGTTGTGCTTGTGTTTGAGTTCTTAGTTCTTGGGTGAATTTTTCCCTTAGACAAAGTCTTACATGGTATCAGAGCTTGGAGACTTTCTCATCACAAGCCGTTCGAGACCTCTTGCTTGCTTCATCACCTCATCCTGAATCCGGAGTGCTACAGAAATTAGGAGCGTCCAGCACCAGATCTGACCTCTCCATTGCGTTTGGAACATTGAACTGGTGAAAATTGACTATAAGCATGCCTATTTTGGCCCATAGTTGATCATGAGGCAATTTTTTTTTGCAAATCATCACCTGAAAGCACCGATTGCAAATTGGGTATGATTATTTTCAGATCTATTTTATTTAATTTTTAGATCTAAACTATTTTTTTATCTTTTCCATTATTTAAGTATTTTTCAAAATTATTTGGGATTATTTCAAAGGTATTTTCATGGCTAGAAGAAAAATTTTGTGGCATCACCGAGCCATCAACCCCCGACCTGCTATATATATTTGGCAGATTATTTATTAATCGCATGTTTTTTTAATTATTTCTGTAGGTTTTTAATATTAAATCAAGCCCCTTTTATCTGTAGTCGGCCATTCAAACATCTGGCAAGGTGAAACCCAGCGCGACCTACCTCACCCCGACGGCCAATATTCTACCAATCGACGGATTCCCAACACTCCCAGCGGGCAAGGCTCATAGTTTATTTATAATCTGCAGACTCTGTCTTATTAAAAGTGCAGAGTTATCCTTCCTCCACAATGCAGGACTAATCCCCACAACCGGCCGCCATAAAACAAAATCTGCCAACCGCTGTACAAGATTCCAGTCACCACTGCGACACAATACAATGCCTGCAATCGTACCAAATCTGGCGATAAAAATTTCTTTTGGCACCTCTACACCAACCATCGATGATGGAAGTTTTCCCAACCACATCACCTACCACCAGACTACCACACACACAATACACTATGCCATGCCACCAGCTCAGCAGGTGCCCAGTGGACAAGACACGTCGGCACCCAGTCAGTGACGAAACTGCACCTACATCATCACCCCATCAGCCCTACGTCAGGTGCCACATAAGCATCCATGTAGGTGGCACGTCATTTTTTTGTACACTCTGTACAGGTGATGTTAGCATTCGTACAAGGTGACATCATCAGAGGCTACAGTTTTGGCTGACATCAGCAAAATGAGAGCCTAAATTTGACAATCGTATGACCATCATTCCAAGCTATTTTTGTACTATTGTGATGGCTGATTGACTTTCAAATTTAACTTTGCAGTTTCTCCTCCAAACCCCTCTCCAATTTGCTTTTCAGTTTGGCAGCTTGACTTTGCAAGCTCATATCTTGGTCATCCAGACTCCAATTCAAGTGCAATTTTTTTTGAAATTAGGTAGAATTTCCTGAGCTTTTTAGTGGTGCTGTTTTTTTTCTAGTTTTGGTTCACAAATTTTGTATAATTTTCTTTTTTTGGTGATTGTACCTGCATAATCCTATGTTTTGCAACTTCAGAAGCTCAATAGGGCACATTTGGTCACTTTTTCAGGTTCCATTTTTTTTGAAAGTGCATATTTTTTCGTCTACTTTCTAGATCTAAAGTTAGATTCTAGAGTTGTGTGGATGAATTTCTCACTTTCAGAATTAGGCCTTCTTTAGCATTGTAAGCTTTCATTCTTTTTTAGAATTGTTGTACATCTAAGATATAGTGTTTAACTGACAGATTTAAGCCTCATAAGGCAATTGTAAAAGCAAAATTAGAAAGTCCACTTTGTTCATTTTGACAAGTGGCCCATTGTAAATGCACTACTTATAAAGTGCCAAAAGCATCTTTTTTGGGGGGGTCTTTTGATTGAGTGAAAAGGGGAGGTGTGTATTGTGTTCTTGTGTCTTTATTTTGTGCTCTTTCATTTCTACAACATGGATTTTAAATGTCCACCTCTAACTTCACGCAACTATGCTACTTGGAAAGATATTGCATGGAGTAGATTAATGGAAAAAGGATATAGTTTCTATGTAGATGGTACAATTACCCAACCTACTGATGCTAAAGAGCTCATTGAATGGAAAAGATAAGACCAACAAGCTTTAGGTGTAATTAGGAGTTGTGTACATGGGGATCTTCTCTTTCACATTAAAAATTGTTCAGAATCTAAGGAAGCTTGGGACAAACTTGAAAATTTGTATGGTAAAGTGGATGAAGAAAAGGGATTTCAGATTGAGGATGATCTACTTCTCTTAGATCCTAAAAATTATGACACAATTTAGGATTATCTCATCAAAGTCAATTAGTATAGGGCACTACTAAATGATTTTGGAAATCCCATGAAGGATGATAGGTTGATACATCACATCTTGAAGTGGCTACCTCAAGAGTACACCAACTTTGTTTTAAGTTTTAATACTCACAAGTTGACCATGGGATCTGCTTACCACAAGCCTTGTTTTGATGGCTTTACAGACATGTTGATTTTTGAACAATCTCACTTGGTGAATTTTGGCCTTCTCAAGTCATCTAAGACCAAAGCCTTAGTAGCTCGTGATGATCACACATCTAGTCAAGGGGGAAAATGCAACAACAACAAGAAGTAGTGGAATCAGAAAACACAATCTAAGACACAACATGACTCCTCTCAACAAGGTGATTCTTCTTCAAACAAGAAAGGAACTAATGAAAAGAAGGACAAACTCTTTTGTGCATATTGCAAAAAGCCAAATCATGATGAGCATCATTGCAAGACAAAAATAATCGATGAGTTAGAAAATCTACTCAAGAAGAATAAGATTCAAGTGTCAACTACTTCCAAGGATTCTACTCCTAACTCTTCAAAGGGTAAAGGTCAAGCACTTATGGCCAACACAAGTTCTTCTTTGGAATGGATACTTGACTCAAGTGCCTCCTACCACATAGGTTCTTCAAAGCAAGATTTTTCTTCATTGAAGTAGTCAAAAGTACCACACATCTTCATGGGAGATGATGCAAAAATGGAAGTTGAAGGGAAAGGACATGCTGAAATGGAAGATGGGGAGTTCAAAGATGTTCTCTATGTTCCAAATCTAAGCTCTAATCTTCTTTCAATTTACCAAATCACTCACCTTGGAGATGGTCATAAGGTTGAGTTCCTTCCCGATTCAGTGATGGTGCGAAGTCTAAAAGATGATTCATTGGTAGTAGTGGGGAAAGTCCATGATGATAGGAGGCTTTATTCCTTCTCCCATTTTGTGCCTAAGAGTTCTTCCCAAGCCTTGTTAACTCAATCTACTTCAAACATCAACTTATGTCATGAGCGGTTTGGTCACCTTGACTTTCGCTCTCTTCAACAACTTTTCTCAAAACACATTGTTAAAGGTCTACCTAATATCAACTTTTCTAAGGGAGAGTTTTCATCTTGTTCAGTGGATATGCATCTCAAGGTGAAGTATGATAAAGGGAAGTCTTCTCGAGCTCCAGTTGTTCTTCAGCTAGTTCACATGGTATTAGTAGGACCGTTTGTAGTGACTTCAGTCAGCCAAGGCCACTGCATACTTGCACTTGTTGATGACTTTTCCAAATTCACTTGAGTCTTTTTTCTTCATCATAAGAATGAAGTAGTTCATAAGCTTCAAGAATTCAAGGCTCATACTGAACACAAGTCAAGGAAAGCCATCAAGGTATTAAGAGTGGACAATGAGAATAGATATGTTGACAGGAGACTTAAGAACTTTTGCAAAATTGAGGGAATTGATCTTAGAACTCAACAACGTTCAGTCTGCACAAGACAAATGTTGTAGCTATGAGGATTAGGACTCTCAAGACCATGGCAAGTTGCATGATAAAGGCCAAGTCTCTTGATCCTACAATTGAAATTGAAGCCATTAGTAGTTCTACTCACATACTTAATAGGTCCCCTCATCCAGCCTTAGATGGCAAGACTCCTTTTGAGGCATGGTGTGGTAGAAAACCGATTGTGAATCACCTTAGAGTCTTCAGTTGTCCAGCATGAGAAAACCTTTCTTCCAGGAGTTGCAAGGCACCGACACCTAGGCCTTGTACCTTTATTGGTTATGAAGACAATGCAAAGGCTTACAGACTTATGGATCCAAAAACTCATGAAATTTTTGTGGAGAAGGATGTTCACTTTCAGGAAAGTTCTCCCAGCTTGTCCTCTACTCCTCTCCACACTTCATACATAGTGGAAACTAATAGTGACACCAGCGATAGTGCTTCAACAGGTTCAAATATGTGGGGTTTTGTCGATAGTTGCAGTGTGAAGTCACATCAGTCCAGTCCACATGCCTATATTTCCATAGTGAAAGGTCCAACATAGCATGGTACATTTTTTCTTCCAACTCTAGCTTTATTTGACTTGGGAGATAGACTTGCAGACACACATCTTCTCATTGATGATGATTCTTCTACAGTTGTTGCAAGGGCTCACTCTGACCCTCATGTCCATTCTCTACATGATCAATCTACATAGATTGGCGTGATTGTGGATCCTTATGAATAGCAATTTGTGGAGGTTTCTTTGTCAGTAGAGGAGACAGATGGTTCAGTGGAACAGGTTCAGTAGACATCCTTGATAGATCTACATTCATTCTTTTCAATACAGTTGGAACAGGTGAACTTCAGCATTAGCATAGGGATACTTGAGCAGGTTTCAAGGCTAGCACTCATCTTCAGGACTATACCTTGGGCATTGTTTCTTCCTAAGGGGAGGAACACCATTCTGCATTCTTGGACCAGCTTCTTCCTTGGAGTAGGTTTCACTTGTTGGCATTCTTCTTTTGGGGGGGGAGCCTATTCTATCTCTCTTCCTTCTCTAATTCTCTTATGTATATACTGGATGTATGTCATAATGGGGGGGTCTTGATTACTCCATCCATTGATGCATCCTTCTTTATCTCTGTTTTTGGGGGATGGTTTTTCCCATGAGGTTTTCCCTCTTTCCTCGCTTTATGAGAGATTACATTTCATTATGTACATGGGTACCTTACATGGCCTAGTAGTCGGGACCCATTATGCATCTTCATCCTAGTTTTGTAAGCTTAAAGGCATCTCCTAAGTTGCACTTAAGGGGGGCTGTTGTTGTAAATACAACTTTACTATTTACACTTACTTAAGTTTACTTAGGTTAATGCATTATTTAATTATATTGCATTATTTTATTATTTTTATTTATGAGACACTTAGGAGTTTGTGCAACCTTGTGAGTTGTCATGTTGACAACACAGGAGTACGCACCTCTATTTGAGCACATGGTGTCTACAACATTGATTTGTGTGTCCCACCCTTGTAGGCTTATCCTCTCATCACTGCACTTACTTCTGTGCTTAATGGAGGATAATCCATATCTGGTGGACATGTGCTTGGTTCTATGACACATCATGATGCTAACTTCTATGCATTCTAGAAGCTCTATTGTAGCCTTTATAATTAGGCACTCCTAGTGTACTCTTGTATCAGTTATTGAATACATTGTTATTCTGATCATACTCTCTCCATTTTTGGTCTACAGTTGTGCTTGTGTTTGAGCTCTTAGTTCTTGGGTGAATTTTTCCCTTAGACAAATTCTTACAATATATTTGTTGAGATGCAAAGATACATTCGATCAACAAGGATCAAGTATACAAGCTAGAATTGAGATCTATAATCAATGATTCAGTTACATCAGAAATTAGGTCATCTCATTGTTACTCTCTAACCATTGTAGCAGTGATCTAAATCTCTTAATAGAGTTGGCTTAACAACTATTTGTAAATCCTCTAACAAGGTGGCATTTCTATTGAATTGTCTAAAGACTTCTAACAAGGCCACTCCTAACAAGGTGATTAAATCTTTTAATAGGGTCACACATAATAGTGTATTTTATAACCTTTAATAGGGTTGGCTCCTTTTAGAAGAGTGAAAATTAATAACTAGTTGCAATTGGTAGTTTTTCCCAAATTGGGTTTCCACGTTAAATCTTGGTGTCAAGTGTGTTCATGCTATTTCTCATATATGTATGCAACTAAGTTAAAGTAAAACTAATCATAGATAATATCTAAAGATTTTCATGTTAATCATTTGTTGAGGTATTTCAGTGTTAACTGAGTTAGAATATTTTTTGTTTTTTTACCAAGCTTCAACAGAGTTGAGTTTTCATGGAGTTTATTTTTTATTGACATCTAAGGGATCTAGGATTTATTTTAGTGGTAACTAATTCACCCCTCCCCTCTTAGTTACTCCTCTTATATTTCCAACAATTGTTATTAGAGAATTTGGTGCTTGTAGGGAAGGTTTTAAGGACCAAAGCTAAAGATCAGGATATCTTACAGAAGAGAGATTCCCAAGTTAAACCTATAATACCTCAAAATTGGTACATTTCCATGTAAACCAATTATGGTCTATTTTGATCAACCCTAAGTCCTATTTTACTAGGTAATTCTTATTCTAGATATTGCTACTTGACTTAATTTTCAGATGTAGAAAACCCTAATTTGCATTAATCACATTATCTATTTAATTCCTATGTATCAACTCAAATTAGCTACATTAAACCTATTGATTAAATTTGGTTTAATTGTAAGTGTTCATATTTTAATTAAATTAAATTACTTCTTTAAGATAATGTGAGAAGGAATTAAACATATTTAATTTAAGGAGGTAATGTCTTTATTTTGATTATTGGGTTTAATTACTCAATTAATTAGAAATATGCATTTATGAAGTCATAGCTTCTAATTCCTCATTACGGGATGGGAATTGAATTGCATCAAATTACTGTGGAAATAGATATTCAATTGCTTAATACTTTCATAGCTTTTATAATTGTTTAGCATTAAATATCATCTAGATTACAATGCACTCATATAGCTTAATCTTATTTTCCTATTATTAGATTAGAATTTCACTTGATTTAGATTAAGTGCACTTTTATACAACTGCATAAATCCTTCATACTAAAAGGTCTGGTTGCCTACTTCTTAGTTTGAGAGCAAAGGAAAAATCCTTCTAGTTAGAAGGAAACAGGTTGCTATGTTGGATTACTTAGATGAAAATTTTAGTTTTTATTCCAGGATGATCTCTCAGGTAATGACCATGTTGAAGTGTGTGTGAGGATCTGAGGCCCACAATTCACATATACATTTCTACCTTTAAAAGCTAACCAATTGGTCTCTGTATCATTAATTTTGGAACTAATCTCATTTATCGATCTTTGCATCATACATTAGATTTATTTGAATTGAATGTGTTTCTTGCACATTCATTCAAAGAGGGGAAAATGTAATACCTCAAAATTAGCACATTGCCATGTAAACCAATTTTGGTCTATTTTGATCAACCCTAAGTCCTATTTTACTAGGAAATTCTTATTTTGGTTATCCCTACTTGATTTAATTGTTAGATGTAGGAAACCCTAATTTGCATTAATCACATTCTATATTTAATTCCTAAGTATCAACTCAAATTAGCTACATTAAACCTATTGATTAAATTTGATTTAATTGTAAGTGTTCATACTTTAATTTAATTAAATTACTTCTTTAAGCTAATGTAAAGGAATTAAACATATTTAATTTAAGGCGATAATTTCTTTATTTTGATTATTGGGTTTAATTACTCAATTAATTAGAAATATGCATTTATGAAATCATATCTCATTTTATTGAATTAAATAATCTTCCAAATCTTATCTTTAGTTTAGGAATGGGAATTTTGAGTGATCTATATCTAGAATTGGAATTGACTTAATCAACTTATTCTCACACTCAAGTGAATTTCAGTTAACTCTTCATCATACTCAAGGTCTAAGTTAGTTAACCTCACTTACACTGGGAATCTTCCATCTTAACTAAATCTTAGCTTCAATCTTGACCATTCATTCAAATTGATCTTGATCTTTGATTGATTTTGGGAATTCTATTTAAGAGGCTTCTAATTCCTCATTATAGGATGGGAATTGAATTGCATCAAATTATTGTCGAAATAGATACTTAATTGCTTAATACTTTCATAGCTTTTATAAATTTTTAACATTAAATATCATCTAGATTAAAATGCATTCATATAGCTTAATTTTCTTTTCTTGTTATTAGATTAGAATTACACTTCATTTAGATTAATTGCACTTTCATATAGCTACATAAATCCTTCATACTAAAAGGTCTGATTGCTTGCTTCTCGATTTGAGAGTAAAGGAAAAATCCTTCTAGTTAGAAGGCAATAGGTCACTCTGTTGGATTACTCAGATGAACAATTCAATTTTCATTCCAGGATTATCTCTCAAGTAATGACCATGTTGAAGTGTGTGTGAGGATCTAAGGCCCACAATTCATAAAGAGCCCACCAGGGATCAAGTCTTGTTGACTGCAAGGCTCTGACACCATAAGGCATGAGGCTAGGATTATGCCCTATGTGATTTTGATGACATGGATTCCCCTCAATCCTTGACTCTAAGCCAAAGAGGTTTTAGGCACATGTGGGCCCGTATCAAGTTCCTAAATCTTCAAGTGGTGGCCTTTGCTAGTTGGTAGCTTGCAAGCCTTGTACCTCATAGGGTTGCCTCATAGGTTTGAACCCTCCACAAAAAAAAAAAAAACAAAAACAAAAACATAAAAATTGCAAAAAGTCTGGAAAAAATCATTATCTTGGAAAAAACCTAGCAATAGGTGCCTTGATAACACCTAAAACATTTGAAAAAATTCAAAAATACAAAAATACAAAAAATACAAAAAAATTTGAAAAACAAAAAAAGTGTTATTGATGAAACCTGGCAAACAGGCATCATGGTAGTAAAAAAAAATAGAATATCTACCAAGAAGGTGAAAACCTAGTAAACAGATGCCTCTTGTTTCAAAATGCTATATCTTGCAGTGCATCTTTGAATTCCTATATAGTTGCATTCCTACTTTAGTTTGTTGCTTTCACTCATGTATCCATGGATTGGATCTTGTCACAACTCAAGAACAACACCCTATAGAATCATTAGAATCTCTTAAGCCTTAGTCACTAGTTGTTCTAACTGTGTCTACCTACTATTGCTAGTGTCACTTTTTGAGATTTCTCTCATGAATAATCTCTTAATTATAAGTCACTAGTTGTTCTAACTACATCTACCTACTATTGCTAGTATCACTTTTTGACATTCCTCTCATGAAAGATCTCTCGCATTGATCACCAGTTGTCCTAACTATGTCTGTCTATTATCACTCAATTTTCCACTAAGGTTCTTCTTACTAAAGGTTCCTTTTTTACTTTAGTCACTAGTTGTTCTAACTATGTCTATCTACTATTGTCACCTTGCTAAAGAGATTTCTTTCATCTATGTTTTGGACATTGATACTTGACATGAATCCTATAACATAGAAAATGAACTCAAAATGATGAACTTGTTTGGATATGTCGAGCTTTTCTTTTTCTTTTTTTCTTTCACTTTATCATGTCTCTATTAGCACCTCATTGATGTCTCTTTTGACTAGGGAATCAAGGACTAGGGGCATGATCTTTTCTTTGCTTTATGTTTATGGTTTAGTTCCAATAATCTAAAAAATCCACATAAAAGGGTTGTCCACTATAAGAGCCTCCATCTCGTATTGGATGGCCATGTGTACCTTGACTCCTTTTATATGAATAATTTAGTGAGGTTTGTTCTTCTTCTTTCTTGTTAGAGTGAACTCTTTATGCTATAGTAAATACTAATACTCATCCTCCTAAGTGAACATATGGGTCACTATGAGTATACATAGCACACTACTATCTTAGGTTATGAACATAAGGGTCATTGTTGTAATCACCTAAAAATGGTCATCTAGACTATTAGCTCCCTTCTCAGCATTTTGGCTAAATTAATTAAATCATTTACCTAGACCAAATTGCTAATAATCAATCAATTTGATTATAACCTATAGTTTGACTATTCTATCCTAAGTTCATTATTTGATTAAAAGAACATTTCCCCTTTTAATTAAATAAAAGACCCCATTCTTCTAACCCACTTAAAGTGCACACATAAAGTCCTTTTTCTATTTTGCAATTAAAAAAAAAAGGCTTTGTGACTTTTGTCTTATATGACAAGTCAACTTATATTCTATTGGTTGACTTGTGTGTGCACATGGATCACTCCTCTTTTCAAATTCCATTTTTGATCATCCACCATCTTCATCTTGATCTCTACCATCCATACGACTTAAAAGGGAGAGAGATTTCTCTCTCAAACCATTCATCTTTTGAGTATTGTCATGCTACAAGTTTTCTAATATATTTCTTTGGAGCTTTATGGAGAACTTCTATTTCTTGTCTACATTCTCTCATACCATGGCATTTTAGCTTAGATTCATGTTGCATGTTAGTTTAGCTTCTATTTTTCAATAGTCTCTCAAATAGGTTAATATTTGGATTGTAACACTCTCATACATCTTTTAGCATAGCTGCATTTTGCATTCTCATCTTAGCTTAGTTTTCATACTTGTAATGCATTCATGAGAAACTCCTTGAGACATTTGCATTCTTGCATCTTGTCTTTGGAACCTCCCATTGCATGGTCTACTAGCAAGAAGAGTAATCCTAAGGCTCAGCTAAGAGCCCTTGAATTTGAAATACACTCTCTTGCACTCTATGGATAGGGAGCTCTAAGCCGGCATCCAAGCATTCTAAACTCATGGAATCGCTTGGATAGAAGGGTTTAGAGTGGGACACTTTTTAGCGTACATTTTTGGCATCCACCATGGGGCTTGAATCAAGTTTCTAGCTCCATTTTCTTTCATTTATTTTCTTTGGTTTTTTACAACAGCATATTGGATCTAATCAAGTGCTTTTGTAGAATTATCACTTTGGTTTTAAGGCCAACCCATAAGTAGATTGGTTTGAAGGCCAAAAATCTAGTTGGTTTAAATATTTGATCATATCTTTTAAACCACTTAGATTTTGGTTCTAAAATATTTTTTACAAGTTAATTATGTGTCCAACATGTCTCAGTCTGATTTTCAAAGCATTTTGACGTGATTTGTGAGAGTTATGATTTTTTCTTTGATTTTCATAAAAAGTTGTTTCTGATCGCAAATCAGTGCATTTTTTGGAAAAACTTACATTTTCAAAAAAAAATTTGAATTCTAAGAGGGGTAATTTCTCTATTTTTTTAAACTTTTGAGGTCGTATTAGGGATCAAAAACCTGATTTGATAAATTTGGCCTATTTTGACAAAATGGATCCCTAAGGCACAAATGAAGAGATTTTTTTGAATTTCTTTCATTTTTGAAAATCTCTCTAGTTTTTAGTAGGGGTCTCTTCTTTTCATTTCTATTTTTGGGTTTGAAATCATAGCAAACAAGTCCAATCTTGTTGACTAGGTCAAAATCAAAGAGTAAAATGAGAGCATTTGTGATTAACTTGCACTTTCTTTGCATGCACTTGGTTGGAAGATAAATTAGATTTTTGAGGCAAATAACCACTTTTTATTGTAGATTTTTATGTTATTTCACACTACCTTTTTGTGCTAACAAGTTGTGATTTCAGGTTGCCATCCTTGTGAAAAAATTGAAACATTGCACAAAAAGAACGCATGTCAAAGCTTCAAATGCACAAGGGCTATTAACGATTGTTTTTAGGGCTTCCCAATGCATAAAAACCCTATTTTTCTTGTTCTTTACTTTTTACATGTGTGACATATACTAGTTATTTTCTTTTAGGCACATTAAAACTTACAATTGGGATCTTTTGGTAATAGGAGAGAATGCTCTTCACCCTTGTGGTGAATCAGAAATCTTGACTTACCATTTGGTTTCAAGAGTAAGAGGCAACTGAATCTTCTTGGTGTGTTTGGGGGAAGCAATCAAGGTAGGAGAGTATGCTCTTCACCCTTGAGGTGAATCAAAAATCTTGACCCTTGAGAGTGGATCTATTTTGTGGTAGTTAGGATCCTTTAGAGGGCCTGCTCTCGGACAACCTGAGAAGAACGACCCAAGTGGGGACAAGAAAATTACTCGGCTCTTCCAACCCACTATAAACTCAAGGCTATCAAAGACACAAAACCTTGGTAAACATAGTATTTTTCTTCACGTAGTGTGATCGCTTATGGGATTTTGACCATAGGGAGATCATTAGGCAAGAATGCTTAAGGTACTCTTGTGGTCACGAGATTGGTTACTCATCACAAGGTGAGGTGTCCCGTAATTGGGAGCAAGAGGAACACTATGAATGGAAGCCCTATCTAAACACCCTAAGTTAGTAACTACCCTTTTTTAGCAGCTCAACTTCTTGGTGCAAGGATCAATCCTAGTGGACTACCCGGATCACCCCAAGATTTTACACTCACCATCTGTGTTCCCTTGGATATGCTTATGGAATTTCCATGACAAAGCCAATATCTCTTGTGGCCAACCACTTGGTGTGAGGCGAAGGAGCATCAAGCGTGGGCCAAGTTGTTGAGTAATGAACCATGTCCTTTAGTTAGATATTGCTTGATGTGTTCTTGAATGTGGTATACCTATGAAAATATTTTGAACATACACATGACAATAGTTCTAGGGCTTTCTTTTAAGACCTCACATATGCTTGTATGATTCAAGGTTGCTTTGTCTCTTGCTTGATTGTTTGAAGACTACTCCATGTGTCACTATCTTGCTTGGAAATAAATTGCTTTTGAACATCAAACTTTCTATGCTATCAAAAATTGTCAAACTTTGTCAACCAAGTCAAAATGTCAAGTGTAAACATTTTCTTGTGTTACTTACTAAGGGGGGTTTCATCATTTGGATATGATTTGTTATGTCTCTAGTGCTTAAACATGCTTAAAGTGGCTCTTTGGTCTTGGTGCTCTTGGTCCTTCTATCTTCATGGTCTATGTCCACTTGCTTGTTATATTTTTGCTGAACTGGTTTCCTTGATTTCTTGACTACACTCTTGGATTGGAGAGTTGTTCACTTGTCACCCTGCTTGCTCTATCTATTTTTCTATTTGGGCATCTTGCCTAGCTATTGACTCAAGTCATTCATGTCGTAAGTTTCTTGGACATATTGTTTGACAAGTCACTTTAATCTCTCTCTACTATCTTGGCAAGTGAACACTCTACCTCCTATAGTTTCAGCATCAAGTTATCTTCTAGGCTCTTTTATGCTTGGCTTTGCATCTAAAACTATGGGATCTAAACCTTGTGCTACCAAACTTCAACCGAATCTAGATGATCATGATATCCTCCATGTCACTAAAGAGTTTCAAGATCTATATGCACAATACAAAGAACTAGAAGAGACAAATGATCTTTCTTACATTCATCTCTCTAAGCGCATGATGGAAATGAAGTCTAAACTTGAGAAAAGGTTAGAAGAGAAGATTACATCATTACATAAATCTTCCTTAAGGTCTTTACATGCATGTGAGTCACCTTCTTTAAGGTTATCCTCTTCTTCTAGGCTTGCATATTCTACTCCAAGCCATCAAATGTCTTCATCTTCTAGATCTAAAGACCTCCTTAGAGAGAAAGAAAGTGATACCTCCTTTGATTCTATGCCAAGTTTTCATGAAAAACCTATCTTTGACCAATATGATGAAGACATGGATGCATTCTATTCACTTGAGAAACAAAAAGAACATCCTAGACATATTTTTGAGAGGACTTTTACTCCCTTGGAACATTCTTATGATGACATTTTGCAAACACTTCTTGGCACCAAGCTCATCATGTTGCCTAAGTCTAGCTCCTATGGAAATCTGTTCTTGGATACCTATTGTGCCTATCATCGATCTAATGACCATGCTACTTATAATTGTATAGAGCTGAAACATAAAGTTTCAAGATCTTATTGATGATGAGGTTGTTGATCTTGGAACCTCTAGTGATTCATGTGGTCAAGATAACTCTCTTGAGCAAGACTACATTGATGACCCTATGTCAAGTAGTGGCTCCATTACTTCTTCCAACACTCATGCATCTCTCAACACCTCAAAGCTTTCCAACATGCCTCCATAAAATAAAGAACCTAATGCTTTCCACATTGACTACATGTATCCTCAAGGGCTACCTCTAAAAGAAACTCAAGCTAACCTTCACTTGGCTGCAAACTTTTTCCATGCTACTAATCCTAAACATCCTCAACCTTCATGCACTACTATTCCTAATCTAGGCACAACTCCATTCACTCTTCATTCGCCCTTGTCCTTAGAAGTGGCTCCATGTCAAGAGGGCTCTCCAAAAGAAAAAGCTATAAATGTCAAGAAAGATCATGATCAAGCACCCTTTCATCTCTTTCAAGATTTTTCCCCTCTGTATCCTATATCTTGTCCACCTCCCAAGTATGATGAAGATACCACTTCCATTATCTCCCTTGAGCTTACTGAAAATTATGAGAAAAGTTCTCTTCCTATGCTATCCAAAGTTACTTTTCAAGATCAAATCATCCCATCATGTTCTACTTCTCCACATCCACTTCAAAATTGTGCTCAAGCTTCAAGTGCTTCTATTAAAAATGTTGTTCCTATCAAAGGTACTCATGATTCTATTGATGGCTTTGACCATGTTGCTCACTCTAAAGATGTTGATATCCCTTTTCACTATCCATTTGCATATCCTAATTCTATCATTGGTCCTCATCCATTAGAGCTAAAGCCTTCAAACCTTCCATCTATATTGGGACCTTATGTTCCTTCATCTCCTACACTTTCCACTCCTAGTTCTCCTATAATACCTCAAGATCAACAAAGACACTCATCCTTGATGATTTTTCACCCATCTATCCATTTAAACCAGTCATATCATCCTTATTCATCCACAAATCCCAAGTCCTTTAGAAGTGAGAATAAACATAAGAATCCATTGAAAAAGAAAGATCACTATGTCCCATCTAATCGACATGTGAATGCTAAGAAGGAGAATGCACAAAAGATACCACAAAGGTCCACTATTAAAAAAGCTAAATCAAAGAAAATATGGGTTCCTAAACCCATTATTGAAAAAAATGTGTTTTGAAGTATCCAAAGGAAAATCTAAAGCTATATGGATTCCCAAGTCTCTTTTAGAAGACTTAAATATTGAAAATACTTCAAAGTTGACATTCAAGCTTCCAAAGGCTTCCATTCCATCTTCTTCCAAAAATATTCCTAAAAATATTCCAAATCCTTCCACTCCACCTTTTTCCAAATCTCTTCTACCAACTCATACATCTAAATCTCAAGCTATTTCATCCATGATTCCTCCACCATTCCAATACCCTTCAAGGTGTGCGTCAATGTTGATCTTGTCCAATATTTCAGCTACCCTCATGAAATCCTCTAAAGCTTACACTTACTTTCTATACATGAACTCTTATCCTCCATATACTCTTCCTACTACCATTTCTCTTTCATCACCCTATCAACATCTTTGAGCATACATTTCTATGGTCTTGGCTTATCATGACTTATCTTTCCTATAGGAGCACTATCTACATTCAAAAAGCTTGAGCTCTTTCTAAAAAAGAAAAAAAAGAACAATGAAAATGTGCCTTGGTGAAAACTACTTCTTGTGGCACCTTGGCAGCAAAATTAAAGAGAAATAAATGCATCCTACGGTGAAAACTATATCTTGTGGTACCTTGGATAAGTATCATGATGAAAACCTAGTAAATAGACATAATGCATAATTCTTCCATCATCCATCTATCCCCTCTTCTCTCTTTGATCTTGACAATTTTGAGCTATCCTTGCGCATTGGCTATCTTATCTATTGCTCACCCCATCCTTCTCATTCACTCATATCATTCATATCTAACTTCATTCTTATTTCTCTATCCCATCACTATCCTATCTAGTTGACCCCTTGGTCTTGATCACAATAAAATAAATCATGGTTCTCATAGGTTTCTTGACATGGCTACTCTTTTGGACTACATGCTTCATGTTATCTCACTTGTTGGCTTCACTTCTTATTCTACATTCTATCTTACTCATTACTTCCATTGCTTATCCAAAACATACTTCATTTGACTATTTCACCTCTTTTCCTAGCTTGGGTACTCTTGAGGAGTCAATTCTTGAGAATCACTTTCACTGGCTTCACATTCCTTTCTTATGCATCTTTTCTTATCCATCGGCTTGTTTCTCCATCGTGTCCTATACCTTGCTAGACATTGGGAGAAAATGATGTGATCTTTCTTGAGAACTAGTGATCTCTAAATTATTCTAAAAAATCCAAAAAATCATATATGATACTGAAAAAATTCAAAAAATCATAACAATGCCCTGAAAAAAATGATCATCTTAGTGAAAACCTAGCAATAGGCACTTTGATGTATCACCAAAAAAATTCAAAAATACAAAAATACAAAAAAAATTGAAAAAAGTCCTGAAAAAAATCTGTCAAGTGGTGAAAACCTAGAAATAGGTACTACTTAAAACCCTTGCACCTATGTCTATCAGTCTCAATCACCTACTTTGCTACACATTTCCTAGGTTGGAATTGTTTCTTGTCCTCATCTCAGGGGCATAGCTACTTAGCCTACTGAGGTATTCTTGTGCATTAGGGTTTCTTTGACAACTCACAAAATAGTGTTTCTCAACACTTCCCCCACCTTGACATCAAGTGTTTTTCAACTCTTTTCAGATAGTTTACCTATGGTCTCCGATGTCACGATATTTCTCACTATCAGAATCAAGTCTTGAAGAAATGGCCAAGTGACTTACACACACACACACTTTAGCACTTAAACAACTGAGCTATGCTAATCTTTATCTACTTTGTGTGCTATCTATGAAAATTTGTTTACTATATGTTCAAACCTTAATAGTCTTTCAAGGATGTCATTGACTAGAAGACTAGGGGCATGGGGCATGTTTTCTTGACTTCTTCTTGTGGGTATACTTTGTTTTTTTATAGTGTTGTAAGCATTTATGCTTGACCTATTCAACATTTTAACTTACAAATGTATCATCCTTGACTATTTTGCAAGACTACACTCAGGGTTTATCCTAGCACTTATGCCTTGATATAGGTGTAATCTTGCTAAATTAAACTTAGAGAATCTAATTGTGTAGTTATCTTGACTTACATGTCTTTGATGCTTAGATTGGATTTCCACATACCTATCAGATATTGATCATATTCATATCCTCATAGTTATACTAGTGATGGTTGTATGATCTCATGATGTCCCTAATAAATGCTCAATGATGAAATTAAGAGTCTAAATGTTATGCGCTTCTTGCTAGTAAACCACTTTGCATATTAGCTTGCATTTTAGGTTCATTTTCTATCTTAGTCTTGCATTCTTGCATATGGGGAGAGCTCTCTCTTCATCTTTTCGCAGACATATTGGCTAACTCCTTTCATATATTTCTTTACTTTCTTCTTGTTCATGTCTTTTCACCTTCTTAATCTTTTGCTTCATCTCTTTTCTATCTTATCATCACATTATATAAATTTTTCACCTGTTAAATAATTTTGACGTCTTGGATTCATTTTCGGGATCAAAATCCAAATCTGAGTTCATCTTGATGGTCAAAATTGTCTTTTAAAATTCTACTTCCTTCTTAGCAGTTAGCTGACCTTTTGAGGTCTAATCTCTGAATCATCACTGGGGCATCTTCATTTCTTCATGTCTTCATCATTTCCATACTTCATATCTACTTCAATTCACTGTTTCATGTCTAAAATCACCTTTCTACTCATTTTGACCTAATTTTTATGCTATATCCTTCAAGGTCAACTCTAGTCAAACTAGGGCATTTTATCAATTTCTTAAATTCTAATTTTCTCATGTCTAGCCAGTTTTTGCATCCCCTTACCTCATTTCCATTTTGATCCCGAGGGGGCAAAAATACTCTATCACTACTTGCTATAGCTATCTACTTCTTAGGAGCATTTGTTTGATCTTTTCACTTGCTCTTGATCTATCTGCTTTGCTAGGTGTTAGTATTCTTCTTGAATTATAACATTGTTCTCTTCCTAGTTTTCAGTACTACCACTATTAGGCTGTACATTTAGGACTTGCTATCTTTTTCTACATTTCATTTTTCAAAATCAGATATCTATATCTATCACTGCCTACTTGTCTTTCTATTTTCTTTAACATAATGTGTTCCCGAATTGATCACACATTAGTCAAAGAGGGGCAAATGTAATCACCTAAAAATGGTCATCTAGACTATTAGCTCCCTTCTCATCATTTTGGCTAAATTAATTAAATCATTTACCTAGACCAAATTGCTAATAATCAATCAATTTGATTATAACCTATAGTTTGACTATGCTATCCTAAGTTCATTATTTGATTAAAAGAACATGTATCCTTTTAATTAAATAAAAGACCCCATTCTTCTAACCCACTTAAAGTGCACACATAAAGTCCTTTTTCTATTTTGCAATTAAAAGAAAAGGCTTTGTGACTTTTGTCTTATATGACAAGTCAACTTATATTCTATTTGTTGACTTGTGTGTGCACATGGATCACTCCTCTTTTCAAATTCCACTGTTGATCATCCACCATCTTCATCTTGATCTCTACCATCCATACAACTTTAAAAGAGAGAGAGATTTCCCCCTCAAACCATCCATCTTTTGAATATTGTTATGTTGCAAGTTTTCTAATAGATTTCTTTGGAGCTTTGTGGAGAACTTCTATTTCTTGTCTACATTCTCTCATACCATGGCATTTTAGCTTAGATTCATGTTGCATGTTAGTTTAGCTTCTATTTTGAAATAATCTCTCACATAGCTTAATATTTGGATTGTAACACTCTCATACATATTTTAGCATAGCTACATTTTGCATTCTCATCTTAGCCTAGTTTCCATACTTGCATTGCATTCTTGAGGAACTCCTTAAGACATTTGCATTCTTGCATCTTGTCATTGGAACCTCCCATTGCATGGTTTACTAGCAAGAAGAGTATTCCTAAGGCTCAGCTGAGAGCCCTTGAACTTCATGGATAGGGAGCTCTAAGCTGGCATTCAAGCATTCCAAACTCATGGAATCATTTGGATAGAAGGGTTTAGAGTGGGACACTTTTGAGTGTACAATTGCATATATAATACTTAATAATTACATAGCATAAGAAGGATCTCTCATGTGTCTGGTGTGTTTGCATACAAGAAACATTCTGGTCATCCTAGCATTTATGCTTTGATGCTTATGTTCTCTTGCTACATTAAAAGTGACAAGTAGTTATTCTGGCTGCTTATGTCTCAAATTCTTTCATTTAATCCCAACAAAACTTGAATAGATGTCCTATTCATATTCATATGATTTCAATGTCAATGTGGATTATATGACATCTGGAGTTTCACTATATGCTCAATGATGATAATTATCAAAGCTTGGTAACCAAACCTAGGGTTGCATCTAGCCTAGGAATTGCATCTAGTATCATCTTGCATTACATAAGTAAATGACTTGATGACTAATTTACTTACATCCTTTGTGATGAGGGATTGTTGGCTCCTTTAAAGTATCATGTTTCTTCAAGTCTACACAAGTGTTTGGTCCTTCAATTTTTCCTATCGATCTTCATAGGATACCTATCACTATCAACAAAATAGAACATTGCATGAGATGTCAGTTCATTCACATTTTTCATTTCATACATAATTTCATGATACACTACATTCATACATCAAAATAAAATATGCTTTCATTAATCACTTCATATTAATTCATAATCAAAGCATAAACATCTCATGTACATTAGGCTATAAAGAAAGAAAGATGTCACATGCAAATGGTACTTGACTCAAAATCTCATATATATATATATATATACATATATATATATACATATATATACATATATACATACATACATACATACACACACACACACACACACACACACACACACACACACACACACACACACACACACACACACACACACACATATATATATATCAAAAATGTACATCTATGCAACAGTAGATGTTGCTCAAGCACTATCAATCAAAAATGGTACAAAATGGTGTTGGAACACCAATCAATATAGATCCAAATCAAAATTGGAGTAACACAAAATGAATCTAACTCTCTCCTTCCCCCTCACCTCTTGTTGGTGGCAGAGGAGGAGGAGGAGGATGAGGCATATCAGATATCACGGTCAACCATTCACCCTAGACTCCCGTGCATACTGTGAAAATCAAGGCACTTGTTCAACCTCATTTGGTACAACTGCTGAATAAGTTGCAAAATAGTAAACCACCATAGTTGGATGTAGCTGGATCTCATCCTACTACTACTCAGATCTCCTATCCACTCACTCTAAGTCCTCTCATAGTTCATGTTGTCAATCAACAATCCAAGAGTCTCTCACTACTACCTATATATGCAACTCTCCTAGCTACCACTACATAGTGCATATCTTCTTTTGTGCCCTCCTTAAAGCCTCCTAGTTCTACACTAAGGCATCTCTACCCTGGGTCCCTATAATAGGTTGGTCCTGCATATCCTCATCACCTTGCTTAACTAGTTGCTTTGCCTCTATCCAAGGCCTCTGCACATCTCCTCCTATGGGTCCTAGAGATCCCATCTCCCCCCATGGCCTCCTCTGCCCTACCCCACTACCTCCCATACTTAGGTCCACTCTCATCTACCAAGCTAGGATCAACACCTGGTGAGTCTTGTGTCTCATGCCCTGTTGTTGTGGCTGCTATGGTGGTCCCTGTAGTGTGTGTACTAGCTGGATCAATACAACCATCCCTATTGGTTTTGTGAACTATGGAAAGGGATGACTAGAAAAATAGGCTTGATAAGCTGGAGTCATCCCTCCATCTACTACTAGTAGTAGATACTCCCACTTGATAGCCACTATGGTAAGCATGTCAATCATTGATTTCCCTGGGTCTAATCACAACAACCACCCTCAATCTACATCTATAGCTAGCCAGACATATGAACAATACTCCTGTAAAATGTCTTGTGGTTGACCATACTGTCACCACATGTAAGTCAAAGGAAATCTCTCAATAATTGATATTGACCTACTAATTAGTGGTCAAGAGGAAAACATAAACCCAAGCTCTACTTGAGCATCATCCTAGACCTCTATTTCTCTTCACAGTCTCTAGACTATAGCCACTAGATCATCTAACCAAGCCCTCCATTGCTCAGTCTTCCCCAAAGTTGTCTAGGTAAGTTGGCCTTTGTATCTACAAATATATGGCTCCATGGGCTACCCCTCATCTACAAAAATGAATCTATTAATTAGAAGGTGCTCCCAAGCCCAAATTTGGAGAACATAAACATCATTTTCCATGCTCCTCCTCTCATGGTAGACTATGTTGTGCATCTCATGGAACATATGGGGGAGCATGCACTGACTCCGGCCATTTCTCCTTGGTATCACTAGCATCATCTAGAGTATTCAACCCCATCGACATTCCAACCCATGTTGGCCTCTATCAAGAATCAAGAAATAGTTGATAAATATCCCTAACACTATTACAAATCTTTGTGTGTGCCTGTAGGTAAGCATAAGATCATCGCAAGTGATGGCTCGGCCCATGATCAAATCCTCCTAAAACATGGCTATCAATTCCTCTTTGCCTATCCATGGCACTATGTCATACACTACTCTCAGCCCATTGAAGGGTATCTACAGTATTTGGTAGATGTCCTTCGATATCACTATCATCTCTCCCTATAGAAAGTGGAATGTGTTCATCTCTAAATGGAATTGCTCCACCGATGTAGTTAGTAGGTCATGATTCACCAACACTAGTAGAATTTGAAAAACATTTGCTAAACCCAATTAGTCAATGTGAGCCATATCAGTGTCATCAAGTCTCTACAACAAAGCTTCATATGGTGGTTAATGAGATCAAAATTTGACATCAAGAAATCTAACTTGCACACATGAAAATAATAGGCAAATGATCAATCTCTGCTAAACAAACATGATGAAAGAAAGTGAAAAATTGTAATGAAAAATCAAATTTAACATGTTAAAACTTGCATTTAATATAAGAATTTTTTGCAAGATCTCATGTTCTCACACGAGATTACACATCTTTGCATGAGGATGCACTTTCTCATGCAAGAGGCAATCAAGTATTAAGCAAAAAACAAACCAAATTTAGGGTTTTACTCTGATTCATTTTGTGTCACTCCAATTTTGATCTGGCTCTATAGTTATTGGTGTGCCAGCAGTTTTTTTTGATCAATAGTGCTCAAGTAGTGTCCAGTATTGCACAGATGTACATTTTTGAGATAAATATATACGAGATTTTGAGTTGAGTACCATTTGAATGTGTCATCTTTCTTTCTTTATAACCTAACGTACATGAGGTGTTTATGCTTTGATTATGAATGCAAATATGATGTGATGTATGAAAGTAGATTTGATTTTGATGTATGAATGTAGTGTATCATGAGATTATGTATGAAATAAAAATGTGAATGAACTAACATCTCATGCAATGTTCTATTTTGTTGATAGTGATAGGTATCCCATGAAAATTGTTAGTATGAACTAAAGGACCAAATTCTTGTGTAGCCGTGAAGAAGCATGATACTTTGAAGGAACCAAAAATCCCTCATCACAAAGGATGTAAGTGAATTATTCATTAAGACATTTACTTATGCAATGCAAGCCAATACTAGATGAAATTCCTAGGCTACATGCAACCCTAGGTCTAGTTACCAAGCTTCAACAATTATCATCACTAAGTGTATAGTGAAACCCTAGATATCATACAATTCCCACTGACATTGTAATCATAGGAAAATGAATAGGACATTTTTTCTAGTTTTTTAAGGATTAAATGTAAGCATTTGAGGCATAAGAAGCCAAAATAACCAGAACACTTATCCCTTTTAATGTAGCAAGAAAACATAAGCATCAAAGCATAAATGCTAGGATGACCAGAATGTTTATGCATGCAAACATACCAGACACATGAGAGATCCTTCTTATGCTTTGTAATTAGTAATTATTTTATCCACAATGACCCTTATGTTCATAACCTAAGATAGAAGTGTACTATGTATACTCGCAGTGACCTGTATGTTCACTTAGGAGGATGAGTATTAGTATTTACTATAGCATAAAGATTTCACTCTAGCAAGCAAGGAGAAGAACCAAGCTCACTAAATTATTCATATAAAACGAGTTGAGGTACACATGGCCATCCAATATGAGATGGAGGTTTTTATAGTGGACACCCCTTTTATGTGGATGCTTTAGATCATTGGAACTAAGCCACAAACATAAAGAAAAGAAAGATCATGCCCCAATCCTCACTTCTCTAGTCAAAATAGGCATCATCAAGTTTCTCATAGAGACATGATAAAGTGAAAGAAAAAAAAAAGGAAATTTTGATGTATCCAAACAAATTCATCATTTTGGGTTCATTTTCTATGTTATAGGATTGATGTCAAGTGTCAATGTCCAGAACATAGATGAAAGAAATCTCTTCGGTAGGGTGACAATAATAAATAGATATAGTTAGAACAACTGGTGACCGAAGTCAAAGAGTAACCTTTAGTAAGAAAAACCTTAGTGGGAAACTGACCAATAGTAGATAGACATATTTAGGACAACTAGTGATCAATGCGAGATATATTTTGTGAGAGGAATCTCCAAAAGTGATACTAGTGATAATAGGCAGATGCAGTTAGAACAATTGGTCACTATCACAAGAGATACTCTTATGACACTATAGGGTGTTGCCCCTAAGTTATGACAAGATTCAATCCATGGATACATGAATGAAAGAAACAAACTAAAGAAGGACAAAAAATGTATAAGAGCTAGAAGATGTGTTGCAAGATATGGAATTTGAAACAAGAGGTGCCTATTTACCAAGTTTTCACCTTCTTGGCAGAAATTTTTTTTTTTTTTTTGCTACCATGATGCCTATTTGCTAGGGTTTCATCAATGGCACTTTTTTTCATTTTTTATGTATTTTTCTCTTTTTTGATTTTTTTTTTGGTATTACCAAGGTGGCTATTGCTAGGTTTTTACCAAGGTAATCATTTTTTTAGAACTTTTTGCAATTAGTTTTAGGTATTTTTTTTAAATTATAGGATCCAAATAGAACACCCGAGTACCTAGCCATAAAAGATAGCAAGATTCCATCATGAGTCATAGAATCATCCCTAAAATGAGGCTTGACCCTTAAGAGTCAAGGTTTAGACTGTCCTGATACCTATCCATCAAACTCTAATAAGTATCACATATAAGATGTCGTCAGTTGATAAAGAGATGAGAAAGATGACGTAGATGTTAGATAGAAAGGGGACAAGATTCCCTAAGTGATGAGATGTCGTGAGTGATGAGGACATGAGCTTCAAGTTGAGTTGAAATTTAGATTCAATGATGTAATCATCCTGCCCCTCATTTAAAAGATAAACTTTGCGTGGACGTACTCAAACATGCCAAGATTAGATCTTGATCTCATTATGCATCACTTGTCTATTGCACTAGGAGTTAAACCAATCAAATAAAAACTTAAGAAAATGCATCCTCATGTTGCATTTCTTATCAAAGTTACATTGGAAAAGCTTCTGAGGGCTGGTTTCATCCACTCTATTGATTACACTGAATGGATATCAAACATTGTTGCATTCTCCAAGCATGACAAATCTATCATAGTCTATATAGATTTCTGAGATTTGAACTTAGCATGTCCAAAGGATGATTTTCCACTCCCTAAAATTCATATGACAGTGGACATGATGGTAGGATATGAGATGTACTCACTCATGGATGAATTTTTTGGTTATAATTAGATCAAAATTTACTAGAAGATTAGAAAAAGACTACTTTCACTTGTGCATGGGGAACTTTATGTTGGAACATGATGCAATTTGGTTTGAAAAATGTTGGTGCTATGTATCAGAGGGTAGTTGCTACAATTTTTCATGACATTATGCATAAAATAGTGGAAGACTATGTGGATGATACTCTAGTTAAGAGTGCAAAATGAAACACTCACCTTCAAGATTTGGGACCTATCCTAGATCACATGGAGAAATTAAATCTGAGACTTAATCCCAAGAAATGTTTGTTTGGTGCAACATCTAGGAAATTACTTGGCTACATAATGTCTATAAAAAAATTGAGGTCAATCCAGAGAAAGGTCAAGCAATTAGGGACATGCCTCCACCTCATAATATCAATCAAATGAGGGGCTTACAAGGAAGAGTTCAATCCATTCACAAATTCATCTCATAGCTGGTAGATAGGTCACAACCTTTTACCCAGACTCTGTATAAAGGTGTTAAATATAACTAAAACCAAGACTATGATTAGAGTCTAACATAGATAAAGCAATACCTTGCCAATCCACTGATCTTGATGCCTCTTATTCATGGGAAGCCTCTTATTCTATACATCTTAGCAAAAGAGACATCTCTGGGTATCTTGCTAGCTCAAGAGGATAATGATAACAAGGAAAGAGCCATTTACTATCTGAGTCACATGCTGATCTCCTATGAAAAGAATTATAGTATCATTGAGAAGTCTTGCTTGGTAGTCATCTTTGCTTCCCAAAAATTGAGACACTACATGCTTGCCCATACTACATGACTAGTTGCTAAAATTGATCCACTAAAGCACTTACTCAGCAAGGTAGTTCTAAAAGCAAGGTTGGCTAATTAGTGGGTCATGATACTAAGTGAGTTTGACATTTAGTATGTTGAAAAAAAGGCTTTCAAGGGACAAGAAATCACTACTCAGCTAGCAAAAGCACTAATACAAAGCCTTCTCCCATGAAACATTGATTTTCTTGATGAATCAATTCTGATGCTAACACACCAAACTTGGGTGATGTTCTTTGATGGTTCCTTTACAAAATAGGGATCTAGTACTGGGCTACTATTCATAAAACTAAAGAAATATTCACTGCCTAAGGCATACAAGATTTGGTTTTCTTGTACAAACAATATTACAAAATATGAACCTCTCATTAATGGCATGAAGATCGAAGTTGAATGAAGAGTAGATCAGTTGAACATCTTTGGTGATTCACAACTCATAATCAACCAAGTCAATTATGTATATCAGATGAAAGATGAGAAAGTGATCCCTTATAAATGCATGATGGATGATTTGAAGAAATTCTTTTATCACATCACTTTTCAACAGGTTCCTCGAACAAACAACAAAGAAGTTGATGTCATGGCTACTCTTGCTTCCTTGTTATAGATGCTAGAGAATGATCTCTAACACAAATTCCTAGTGGAAATGTTACTCTGCCCTAGTTATGATACCCTTGAATCCCAGATGATTTGTTTTATTGTAGGACATGATTCATCCTGCTACCACCATATATACTCCTATCTACATGACAAAATCATTCTAGATGGTCTAACCCAGAATTAAAAATGTCACCTTATTCGCAATGCTTCATGGTATGTCATTATTGATAATGACTTATTTAGTAGACATCTCAATGGAATACTCCTTAGATGTCTAGAACCTGATGAGTCCAAATGTGCTTTAATTGATGTCCATGAGGACATTTGTAAATCTCACTCAAATGAATTGACACTAGCTTGTAAACTTATTAGAGCTGGTTACTATTGGCTAAATATGGAGCAAGAGGCAATCAAATATGCCAAGTGTTGTAAAAAATGCTAGCTCCATGGGAATCTGATTCATGCCCTAGCTAGGGAGCTAATTCAATGTATCACACTGTGGTCATTCCAACAATGGGCATTTGATCTTGTGGGTCAGATTCACCCATCTTCTTCAAATGGACACAAGTTCATTATTACAGCTACAGACTACTTCACTAAGTGGATGGAGGCAATCCCTCTCTCTAGAGAAAATGGAAAAACTAGCTCTATTCATCATGAATTACATCATATGTTGATATGGTGTACCTTCCTCCACTATTACTAACAATGGAGGACAATTTAAAAACAAGGATCTTAAAGAGTTATGCAAAAAGTTCAAAATCATGCAACATTGGTCTTCTATCTATTACCCCTAGGGTAATGGTCAAGTGAAGGCATCCAACAAGGTGATTCTTAAGATCTTACATTGCATAGTTAGCAAATTTGGAAGGGATTGGCACCTTCAAATTAATCTAGCTTCATGGGTTTAGAGAACAAGTATCAGAACTCCAACAGATACAATGCCCTTTACTTTGGTCTATGGAGTGGATGTTGTACTTCCAATTGAGGTTGAGATTCCTACTTTGAGAATCTCCATAAAGGGCCTCAATATTTGATGATGACTACAAAATATCTTGACTTGAAGAGCTAGTATTATTACATGAATGTCGGTAAGTGGCATGTGATCATCTTTGAGCTTATCAGTAGCATATGTCAATAAGTTACAATAAGAAAGTTAAGCCACACGACTTCCAACTAGGTGATCTTGTTCTAAGAGAAAACCCTAGGAATCAGTAACAATGGGTACAAAAAGGGAAGTTTGAACCCAACTGGCTTGATCCCTACATAGTCACTATAGTGTTTGGATCTAGTACTTACCAAGTTTCTATAGCCAAGTGAGAGGTGCTCAAGGAGCCTATCAACACTCTCCATTTGAAGTGGTTTTACAGCTGATATATTGTCAAAAGCTCTTTGTATATACTTAAATGTCCTGGGAGGGAGGGGGGAATCCCTAAAAAAAATCATTACCTTGGTGAAAACCTAGAAATAGGCACCTTTGTAATACCAAAAAAAAGAGAAAATTCAAAACTACAAAAAAATACAAAAATACAAAAATACAAAAAAATTGAAAAACAAATAAAAGTGCCATTGATGAAAACCTAGCAAATGGGCATCATGGTAGCAAAAAAAAGAATCTCTACCAAGAAGGTGAAAACCTGGTAAACAAGCACCTCTTTTTTCAAATGCCATATCTTGTAGCACATCTTTTGGCTCTTGTGCAGTTGCTTTCCTACTCTATTTTTCTACTTTCACTCATGTACCCATGGATTGAATCTTGTCATAACTTGGCGGCAACACCCTATAGTGTTATAGGAGTCTCTCTCATGATAGTTACTAGTTTTTCTAATTGCATCTACCCATTGTCATTAGTATCACTTTTGGAAATTCCTCTCATGGAAGATCTCTCACGTCAATCTTTAGTTTTTCTAACTGTGTCTATCTATTGTCACTCAGTTTCCCACTAAGTTTCTTCTTACTAAAGTTTCCTCTTTGACTTTAGTCACCAATTATTCTAACCATGTCTATCTACTATTGTCACCCTGCTAAAGAAATTTAATTCATCTATGTTCTAGACATTGACACTTGACATCAACAATATAACATAGAAAATGAAATCAAAATGATGAACTTGTTTGGATACATCAAGCTTTTCTTCTTTTTTTTTTCTTTCTCTTTATCATGTCTCTATGCGTAACTCGATGATGTCTATTTTGACTAGAGAAGTGAGGACTGGGGGCATGATCTTTTCTTTGCTTTCTATTTATGGTTTAGTTTCAATGATCTTAAACATCCACATAAAAGGGGTGTCCACTATAAGAGCCTCCATCTCATATTGGATGGTTGTATGCCTTGACTCCTTTTATATGAATAAGTCAACAAGGGTCGTTCTTCTCCTTGCTTGTTAGAGTGAACTCTTTATGCTATAGTAAATATTGATAGTCATCCTATTAAGTGAACGTACAGGTCATTGCAAGTATACATAGCACACTTTTGTCTCAGGTTATGAACGTAAGGGTCATGTTGGACATAATACTTATTGATTACTTAGCATAAGAAGGATCTCTTGTGTGTTTGGTGCATTTGCATGCAATAAACATTTTGGCCATCCTAGCATTTATGCTTTGATGCTTATGTTCACTTGCTACATTAAAAGGGACAAGTGTTCTAGTTATTCTAGCTTCGTGTGCCTTGAATGCTTACATTTAATCTTGAACAAACTAGAATAGATGTCCTATTTGTATTCCTATGATTGTAATGTTAGTGGGGAACATATGACATCTAGGGTTTCACTATATGCTCAGTGATGATAATTGTCAAAGCTTGGTGACCAAACCTAGGGTTGCATCTAGCCTAAGAATTCTATCTAGTATTGGTTTGCATTGCATAAGTACATGGCTTGATGACTAATTCACTTACATCCTTTGTGATGAGGGATTGTTGGCTCCTTCAAAGTATCATGTTTCTTCACAACTACACAAGCATTTGTTCCTTCAATTTATCTTATTGATATTCATGAGATACCTATCACTATCAACAAAATAGAACATTACATGAGATGTTAGTTCATTCACATTTTGCATTTCATACATAATCTCATGATAAAGTACATTCATACATCAAAATCAAATCTTCTTTCATACATCACATCATATTTGCATTCATAATCAAAGAATAAACATCTTGTGTACATTAGGCTATAAAGAAAGAAAGATGACACATGCAAATGGTACTCAACTCAAAATCTCATATATATATATATATATATATATATATATATATATATATATATATATATATATATATATATATATCACAAAAATTTACATTTGTGTAATAGTAGATGTTGCTCGAATGTTGTCAATCAGAAATGGTACAAAATAGTACTGGCACACCAATCACTATAGAACCAAATCAAAATCAAAGTAACACAAAATAAATCTAACTCTCTCCTTCCCCTCACCTCCTATTGGTGGTGGTGGAGGAGGAGGAGGAGGCATATCAAATCTCGCGGTCAGTCATGCACCCCCAAACTCTTGTGCATACTATGAAAATCAAGGCACCTGCTCATCCTCATCTAGTGTAATTGTTGAATAAGCTACAAAATAGTAAGCCACCTTGGCTGAGTACAGCTAGATCTCATCCTACTATTTCTCATCTCTTCTATCCACTTGCTATAACTACTCTTGCAGATCTCAAATCTCAAACTCTTGGTTAGCAATCCAAGAGTCTCTCACCACTACCTATATATGCAGCTCTCCTAACTACCACTGTGCAATGCATATCGACTCTCTAGCCCTCCTAAGAGCCTCTTGGGTCAACATTAAGGCATCTCTACCCTAGGTCTTTATATCAGGCAAGCCTCTTATATCCTCATCACCTTACTCAGATGGCTACTTTGTCAATTGCTCCACCTTTGTTTGAGGCCTCTGTGCATCTCCTACCATGGGTCCTAGAGATCCCTTCTTCGCTTGTGACCTCCTCTGTCCTATTCCACTACCTCCCACACCTAGGTCCGCTATCATCTACCAAGCTAGGATTAGCACCTAGCATGTCCTGTGTCTCATGCCCTTCTATTATGGTTGTTGTGGCAGCCCCTACAGTGCTTGTACTGGCTAGATCAATACAACCATCCCTATTGGGTTGTGAATTGTGGAAAGGGATGACTAAAAAAATGGGCTTGTTAATTTGGAGTCATCTCTCCATCTACTACTACTAGAAGATAGTCCCACTGGTTGGCCACTATGGTGTGCATGTCCATCATTGATTTCCCTAGGTCTAATCTTGACAACCACCCTCAATCTACATCTATAGCTAGCTACACATATGAACAATACTCCTATGAAATGCCATGTGGTCAACCATACTGTCACCACACATGAGTCAAAGGAAATCTCTCAATAACTAATATTGATTGACTAATCAATGGTCAGGATGCAAACATATACCCAAACTCTACCTAAGCATCATCCCAGACCTTTATCTCTCTCCACGGTCTTTGGACTATAGCCACCAAGTCATCTAATTGAGCCCTCCACTACTCAATCTTCCCTAGAGCTATCTAGGTAAGTTGTCCTTTGTATCTAAAAATGTATGGCTCCATGGGTTGACTCTCATCTACAAAAATGGGTCTAGTAACTGGAAGGTGCTCCCAGGCCCAAATCTGGAGAACATAAACACTAGTTGCCATGCTACTCCTCTCATGGTAGACTATCTCATGCATCTCATGGAACATATGGGTGAGCATGCACTGAACCCACCCATGTCTCTCTAGTGTCACTAGGTTCATCTAGAGCATCTAGCCCCATCCACACTCCAACCTATACTAGCCTCTATCAGGCATCAAGAAATAGCTTATGAATATGCCTAACACTGCTACCAATTTATGCATGTGCCCATAGGTATGCACAAGCTCATCCCAAGTGATAGCTTAGACCATGATTAACTCCTCTTGAAACAATTCTCTCAATGCCTCTATGCTCATATAGAGCACTATGTCATACACTACTCTTAGCTTTTGGAAGGCTATCTATAATATTTGGTAGATGTCCTCTAGTGTCACTACTATCTTTCCGTATGGCAAGTGGAATGTGTTCATCTCTAAATGGAAAATCTCCACCAGTGCAGTTAGCAGGTCATGATTCACCAACACTAGTGGAATCTAGCAAAGATATACTAAACCAAATCTATGAATGTGAGCCATATCGGCATCATCAAGTCTCCGCAAGAAAGCTCTGTATGGTGGGTAATGAGATCAAAATTTGACATTAGGAAATGTAACCTACACACAGAAAAAAAATCAGTCTCTACTAAAAAAACATGACAAAAGAAATTGCAAAATTGCAATAAAAAATCAAATTTCATATGCTAAAACTTGCATTTAACACCAAAATTTTGTGTGAGATCTCATGTTCTCGCACGAGATTGCACATCTTCGTGCAAGGATACACTTTCTTGTGTGAGAGATGATCAAGTATTAAGCAAAAAATGAGCCAAAATTAGAATTTTTCATCATGTGATAGATGGGTATCCACCATGCAAGAAAGCCCACAAATCCACATGATGAAGTACCAGGTTGGTACTTCTTTGCACGAACTTTGATTGGCTTTGCATGAGGAGAGACATCCTCATGCAAGAATTGACTAGCCAACAATTAAACAATACCTAAAAATGACCTAAACTACCTTGAAAAGCATGAAAAATTAAATGCAAAGCAAGGTTATTAACTACTTACTAGATGCCCATAGACCATCAGCTAGTTGTGTCGTCAGGAGTGCTTGAATCAATGTGTAGACAAGGGGACCACCATTTTAGCCTTAGAGCTCTCTACTTTACAAAAGACAAAAGTGAAAATGATTTGAAAATGACCTTTTAGGCCCTTATATAGGTTTTGACCTAATTTTTCAAAGTGCTTTGATTGACATGAAAATTTCCCTTGGCTAATTTGATCATTCTGAATCCATTTTCGAGATCAAATTCAAAATCTGACACATTTAAGTAGCTCAAATTTTCATTTTAAAATTTTGGGACCAATGCGATTGAACGCTTGTGCAGTCCATTTTTTCTAATACTTCATGAATCTTGGAATCTTTTCAAATCACAATTCTCTTCACATTTTTCCAAACCTTTGGAAAAATTCAACTCAAGTCAACTATGGTCAAACTCTAGTCAAACTTGGCCTTTTGAGACTTAAATTCACTCTGAATTGACTCTAAATTTTCTTCAGATCCTTTTGATCTCTTCTATATTATTTTGAACCTTGGATTTCTTTAGTCTCTTTCAATATACTATTCTACATAATGTTTCTAGTGTGTCATCTTTCAATTTCGCTCTCGAGGGGGCAAGATGATTACATCATTGAATCTAAATTTCAACTCAATCTGAAACTCATGCCCTCATCACTAGGAGCATCTCACAACTTGGGGCATCTTTTCTCCTTTCTATTGGATATCTACATCATCTATCTCATCTTTTGATTAGTTGATCGCATCTTATACGCAATTCTTATCATAGTTTGATGGACAAGTATTGGGACAGTCTAAACCCTAACTCCTAAGGGTCAAGCCTTGTTTAGGGGATGATTCTATGACTCATGATGGGATCTTTCTATCTAGATCCCTTAAGGATTAAGCTTTATTCTAGAGATAATCTTTAAAAGCTTATTAATCTTGGTATCTAGGTGTTCTATATGGATCCCTTAAGGTTAAACTCCATTCTGGAGATAATCTTTAAAACTTTATCAATCTCAAAATTGAGGTGTTCTATCTAGATCACTTAAGGATTAAGCTCCATTCTGGAGTTAATCTTTAAAAGCTTATCAATCTAGGTATCTAGGTGTTCTATCTAGATCCCTTAAGGTTAATTTCTATTCTAGAGATAATCTTTAAAAGCTTATCAATCTCAGTATCTAGATATTCTATCTGGATTCCCTAAGGTCAAGCTTCATTTTGGAGATAACCTTCAAAAGCTTACCAATTGGTCTCCATGTCATTAATTTTAGAACCAATCTCATTTCTCGATCTTCACATCATATTTTTTATTTCTTTGAATTGAACAGTTTGCTCGCACATTCACTCAAAGAGGGAAAATGTAATACCTCAAAATTGGCACATTGCCATGTAAACCAATTCTAGTCTATTTTGATCAACCCTAAGTCCTATTTTACTAGGAAATTATTATTTTGGTTATCACTACTTGGCTTAATTGTCAAATGTAGAAAACCCTAATTTGCATTAATTACATTCTCTATTTAATTCCTAAGTATCGACTCAAATTAGCTACATTAAACCTATTGATTAAATTTGATCTAATTGTAAGTGTTCATAATTAAATTAAATTAAATTACTTCTTTAAGCTAATGTGTGAAGGAATTAAACATATTTAATTTAAGGAGATAATGTCTTTATTTTGATTATTAGATTTAATTACTCAATTAATTAGAAATATGCATTTATGATGTCATATCTCATTTTATTGAATTAAATAATCTTCCAAATCTTATCTTTAGTTTAGGAATGGGAATTCTTAGTGATTTATCTCTAAAATTGGAATTGACTAAATCGACTTATTCTCACACTCAGGTGAATTTTAGTTAACTCTCTGTTATACTCAGGATCTAAGTTAGTTAACCTCACCTACACTAGGAATCTTCCATCCTAACTGACTCTTAGCTTCAATCTTGACCATCCATTCCAATTGATCATGATTATTGATTGATTTTGGGAATTCTATTTAAGAGGCTTCTAATTCCTCATTATGAGATGGGAATTGAATTGCATCAAATTACTATCGAAATAGATACTCAATTGCTTAATACTTTCATAGCTTTTATAATTTTTTAGCATTAAATATCATCTTATTTAAAATGCACTCGTATGGCTTAATTTTTTTTCCTATTATTAGAATAGAATTGCACTTCATTTAGATTAATTGTACTTTCATATAGCTACATAAATCCTTGATACTGAAAGGTCTAGTTGCCCGCTTCTTAGTTTAAGAGAAAAGGCAAAATCCTTCTAGTTAGAAGGCAATAGGTCACTCTATTGGATTACTTGAATGAATAATTCAATGTTCATTCTAGGATGATCTCTCAAGTAATGACCATATTGAAGTGTGTGTGAGGATCTGAGACCCATAATTGACATATACAAAACCCTGACAACTTTGCAACATGGCAAGGACTTATGAGTTTACATTTGGAAACTATTAGTGATTTAGGTTTTAGGTATCTTGATAATGGATACAAGAATCCTACTGGAAGATTATCAATTGAAGATATTTTTGAGAAGAAAAATCATATCATTGTGATTGAAATTTCTTCTACTCATAATTATGCTAAATTTGATGAAGTTAAAAATTGTACATCTTATGATATGTAGATCAAACTAAAAGATATCTATGGAGGAGATGATAATGTAAGAAGAGCTAAAGATGAAAGTCTCAAAGACCAATTTGATTAGATGCAGATGAGAGAAGATGAAAATATTCCAAAATATGCTGAGAGAATTTTTAAAAAGTGTGAAAAGAATCTAGAGGAGACATTGATGATAAAATAGTTTTTAGCAAGGTACTTAGAACCCTTTTTCCTATATATGCAATTAGAGTGTTTTCTATTCAAGAGATGAGATGTGATCCAAATAGAAAAATAAATTTGGATGCTCTAGTTGGAAGATTAAAAGATTTTGAGTTGGATAACTATGATAACTGTCTCTAGTTCCAAAAGTATTGAGTCTGCATTTGAAGCCAAGCTTTCACTCAAGAAAAGGGGTAAGAAATCAAAGGCCAATCAATTTGAAAGTGATGAAGAAGAAGAAAGTTCAAGCAATGATCTTGAATTTTTTGAAGCCCTACTTGCAAGGAAATATTCCAAAAGTAGAGGAAAGCACAAAGGTAAGACTCCTCTAATCTATTTTTCTTGTGAAGAATTTGGTCACATTGCTGCAAGGTGCCCAAACAAAGAACACAAGGATGAAAAGAAAAGAAAATTGGTAGCTTTTTCCAAATTGGGTTTCCACGTCAAATCTTGGTGTCAAGTGTGTTCATGTTATTTCTCTTATGTCTATGAAACTAAGTTAAAGTAATTTTAATCACAGATAATATCTTAAGATTTTTATGTTAAGAATTTTCTAAGCTATTTTAGTATTAACCAAGTTACAACATTTTTCTATGTGTTTAGTGAGCTTCAGCAGAGTTAATTTTTCATAGAGTTTGTTTTGTACTGACATCTAAGGGATTTGGGATTTATTTTAGTGGTAACTAATTTAGACCTCCCCTGTAGTGCCTCTCATGTTTGCAGTCTGTACCTTGTCTATTTTTTATTCAAGAGATACTTGATACTCTTTTGATATTTGTACCTTGAGACAACTTGAGGGTCGAATGTTATACTTTGATTTTCGTACCATAGATGTTTTGTTGCTATGTTGTTCAGTTTATCATATTTGCATGTTGATGTTATTTTGAGATGACAGTAGATCTATGAGAACTGATTATCTGGTTATATGATGTATTGGACCTATTTGTTGACTATGTTATGAGATGGATTCTATACTATGGTTATTTACTTCATTCTCGTCTTTTATGATTAATGCGAATGTGAGTGGTGTAAATGGATTAATGAGTATTTAAATGCTTTAATTGCTTCAGCTATTATATTATATGCAATTGCACTTGATCGTGTGTTCTAGTGTGCAAGAATTACATCCCTGGCAGTGGCCTATGGAGTTAGTGATCCAGTTGTTCATATTTTGCCAATGTCACTCCTATATGGTCGACATATCCTTATTTACTTGTTTTATATTAAAACCTTTCGATGATTAGTAAATTTGAACTCAATTGCATTATGTGATTAGACCAGTGAACATGTCTATGCATTTAGAAGTTCGCATTTGTCGTGAAAGTGTTAAGTGTTTTTCTATAATTTTGGGTTTTTGGGTTTTTAATCTTTTGGATTTAATTTCTGGCAGCTTTGCCTTAGGTGAATTTCCATTATAGATAATAACCTATTTTTTTTTGGGTTGTTTCAGAGTTTAACTACTCCAGCTAGCTATTTTCCATTATCAGCTATTCACTCAAAATGAATAAATATTGAAAAAGTGAATTCATTATTCACTTCTCACATTTTGGAAAATTGAGTTTGGAGAGCAAATTTGGAAATCCTCTTTTGAAGGATTATTGTTTTGCTCATTGTGGGAGCTGTGAGTGTGGGATCTTTGCGATGTTTGTCCCATTGGATTTGGCTCGAGGAGTTCTCGCTTTGCCAAAAGTTTCAGCAGTTTCGGCGGAGTATTTATTTTATTCTACGGGTTTTAGTTTCAACCCTTTTTGCTGTCAGGTAGGGCCTTCCCGTTTTAATGTTTTATCTCTGTTTCTGCTTCTGTTTCTTGTAGCAATATGTTAGGAGGCTTGAACTAGTGTTCCCCTCCATTTCTGTTTGCTAGTTCTACCCGGTTGGTCGAGTATGAACGTTTCACCTTTTTTTGAAATGGGGGTTTGGGTTTTTGGGCCATTATGCTGGCCGTTTTTGCATACGGTGTCCATTTTCAATTATTTTTGGATTTTTGGAGTTTTTGAACCCAAAGGCCAAATGGGTTTTAATTTTGGAATTTTTCCAAAATTTGGAATTTTTCCAAAATTTGGAGTTTTTACCTCGTTTTGTGTGCCGCCCTGTTTTCTCGAGTTTTCTTGGCACATTGTGGTTCATGGACCTGGATGATCCATTTGGATACCAGTTAGAACATGTTCGCATCTTTTTTTGCATTCTCATCCTGTCCTTGTGTATGATCTCTGTGATGGTGGTGTGCCACACACATGTATATTGTCGGGTGACCTGTGGGGCCCGATCTTCGGTGGTACTTTCAGAAGTTGTGATCATTGGGGTTGGGTTGGGAGTTTGCATACCTTTGGGCACTCATCATTGGATGAGCATGGGTAGGGTAGGGTAGCATATGGAGGGGGCTTCTATCCTGTAACCTGGTGACTACTTCCCGGTTGGTAGAGGAAGTTTTATATAAGTGATAATTAAATTAAAACTTTGGGTGGTAATAAATACAAGATAATTAAAATGTGTGGGTTGTGCGCCTTCCGCCGTGAAGAGTAGCTACCCTAGGTTGTGACCTTCTATTGAGAAGAGTAGTTGCCTATACTAGCTTGGGCTTTTCAATGCCAAGCGACTCTCCATGATATCAGTCCCTACATAGTAGCCCATTGAGGTGTCTGACCAGGACCTATAGTTTATGCATTGTCTATGTCTTGGATTCAGTCATCATACTGCTTGGCGTGTGTGTTAGCCATGGTTGTTGTTTTGTGTGTGTGTGGTTGGATCATCATCTCCATCAGCACGACGGGTGTGGACCTACGGGTGCCACGTGGTTGGGAGGCGTAGCTACCTTCACCACTACTAGGGACTGGTGTATAGAGACATTCCATTGTTCTAGTGTGATCATTGCTGGATGTGTCACTTGGTACTTCGGTATACAGAGTATGCTTCTTGTGATTTATGCTCTCATTATGATGTTATCATGCTTAGATGATGTTAGTTTTAACGCTTTCCTCATTATGATGATTAGCATGTAGTACATGATGTTATCTGATTTCAGGGTTATCTTATGTTACTACTAGCATGTTAGATTTCATTACTTTTATTGTAGCATGTTTAGTAGTGATGTCCCTATCACGATAGCACTGATGATCTAATCGTTGGCTTGGGATGTTATGCGCGGGGGATGGCTAGGCCCACTATGGTTCTATGACGCCATTGACGGTTGGGAGGAACCGCGTACTTAGTTGGTTATTTTTCTTATTGTAGTGTTATCTATATTATTATGATGTTATTTCAGTTGTCGTGATGTTTCCTTTCTGTAATTTCCCTTCTTTGTTTGATAGATGGTTAGATTTTGTTTTCTGTTACTCAATTTTGGTTCGATTGTTTTCGCCTCGAGATGTGGATCCGGTACTCCCCGGTGTGGAGGTTCTTTTGTTATTTTATTCCCGTTTTTGAGTTTTTGTAAGTGTTTTTATTTTCTATGGGCGACATTTGTTTAGCATTGTGTGACACTGATAAAGTATCGCACGCCCATAGAAATAATGTCGCACGAATATAAAAAATGTCGCACGCAATACTGAAGAAGTGTCGTATGACACTGGAAGAGTGTCACATAGCTTTATGAGAAATGTCGCGCGATACTTTTCCAGTATCACACGCCTTCTTGAGAAGTGTCACACGCAATAAGGGAGAAGTGTCACCCTCCCTTAGTGAAAAGTGTCGCACGCCTTTTGGCAGAAACCTGCGTGTGCCAACAGCAGGCACTTTTTGTAATGTTCTGATCTTTTTGAGAGTTGATCTGGATACCCTTTTGGGCGTTCTTCAAGCCTATGTTGTTGCATTTTGAATGCAGGAGGTTTCTTTTGAAATTCAATATTTGGGTTTCTATTGTAGTCCTTCGGGGTTTAAAATATATTGTTTAAGTATAAGTTGACATATATTTAATTCCTTATACTTAAGATATATTTTAATATATGCGACGATTCATTTGAGATGGGTTTCAGACCTCTATGAGCTAAGGTGTAGATTCTAGGAAAAATCAGGGCTTCAGAAATTCAGACTTAGCCAAATTTTAGGGCTTCAGGATTTAAGACTTAGCCAGTTTCCAAGAGTCAGCTTATGTCCTTCAGCTTGGCAGCCTTTTTGTGGTTTCATGATTGTGTTCTACTTGGTAGTTGCGTTTGGAGATCCGTTGGTGCTTGGTTGTCTTTCAGTCTTTCGTTGCGATCTTTTGGTTTGTGTAGGTTGTATCATGTGCACTTACACTTGTAAAAAAAAAAATTATTCTGACTTGTTTTTTCGTCCTTGTTTCCAAGGATCTCCGGGCGGGACATTACATCTGGTATCAGAGCCCATGTTGCTACATTGGGATCTCTGTGTTATGCTTCCACTATGGTTTTGTTTATTGTGCGTGTTTTCTTTGTTACGTATATTTATTTGTTATCTTGCTCGTTCATGGTTTTTACTCTTATGCTTGTGATCTGATTGTTCTGACTTTGCCTTGTTGCTTCCTTTCAGTGATGCCTCCTACATGTAGACCTAGTGGACGTGGTGGTACCTGTACTGGTAACCGTGGAAGTGAGCACCATGAAGAGGAATGTCAAGGAGGAGGGGGAGAACATGGTAATATAGGTGATCAGAATGGCGGAGGGGCGGTGATGCCTGTCCTCCAGCAGATTCTTGCTCTTTTGGGCCCTCGTGTCGAGGAGCGCCAATAGAATCAGAATCAGGAAGAGGGATCTCATCATGGAGATTCCCATCACTTTGAGCATAGAGAGGAGGAACGTGAATGTGAGTGTTCTCTTACTCCACCAGGTGGTAGAGGACACCGTCGCAGTGGTAGAGACCGCAATAGTGAGGACTCCATCAAGTTGGATATCATGAAGTCCCTTCAGAGTTCCAAACCACCACCATTCGATGGTAGGGGAAGTGGCCTCAAGGCTGAGACTTGGTTGTTGGACATGGAGCGCTGCTTCACCATGTATCCATATTCAACCAACATGAGGGCCCGTTGTGCAATTATGCAGTTGAGGGACCACGGATCCATTTGGTGGAATATTGAGAGTCAAAAGCTTCAGCTTAGCGTTGCAGATCTCACCTAGGAGATTTTTGAGGAGAGATTTTGAGAGAGATTCTTATCTCCTCAGTACAGGGAGGCTCATGCTGATGAGTTCCATGCTATCCGTCAAGGGAATATGACTATGGATTAGTACGAGATCCGGTTCTTTTAACTTAGGCAGTATTCATGCTACAACAATTATGATTTGCTCTTAGCGCATCATTTTATCCGAGGCCTTAAGGATTCCCTCATTGGAGAAGTCCAAATGCATCAGCCTAGGACTCTTGTGCTCATAGTAGAGAAGGCAAGTATTGCAGAGGAAAATTTGGCTAGAGGATTTAGTAGTAGATCTGGTTCTCAGAACCAAAGTGAAAGGTATTCAGGACAAGATTCTCAGTTTACCCAGTCCACTGGAAAGGGTCAAGCCCAAACAGAACCCCCTCAAGGGGGTAAGAAAGGTCATTATCGACATAGGGCTAGAGGGGGGAAATATTCTGGTACCTCGGGGAAGAAAGGAGATAATTAGAACAGAGGATAGAAATCTCACCAAGATCATCCTCCTCAGTTTAGTCAGCAGACTTCCAACAGAGGTAGTGCACCATATCCTAGTGCTACTTAGAGTGGTCGTGGGACAGGACCCAACTTTTTTGGTAATTGTTACTCTTGTGGCCAACCTGGCCATAAATCTTATGATTGTCCCATCAAACCATCTACAGGACCTGGTAAGGGAGCAGGGAGATCTGAGCTTACTGTAGGAGATGTAGGTCGAAATCATAGAGTCTTTGCGGTGGTTGACAACCGTCAAGCTGAGCATCAAGGTACGGTAGTCAAGGCTAAAGGTATTTTGCTTGGTATTTCAACTTCAATTTTGTTTGACTCTGGTGCCATCGATTCTTTCATTTCACCATCTCTTGTTCAGTGATGTGGGCTAGTGGCAATGCGTCAGGTTGATAGATGGCAGGTTGAGTTAGCCACAGGTTCTAAGGTGGCTGTTGACTCATTGCTTAGGAGTTGTTTGGATTTGGAAACCTTCACCACCACAGTGGATCTATGCATTCTACCTCTAGGATCATATGACATTGTGTTGGGAATGGATTGGTCAGCTGCCCATCAGGCCAATATCAATTTCCATCGTAAGGTGGTATAGTGTGTGGATGACACAGGTGGGTAGGTGGAACTTTTGGAAGTTCAACGACCAGTCTCGCTTCGTATGATCTCAGCTAATCAGCTAAAGCAGAGTGTGCGAAAGGGTTGTCAGTTGTTTCTTGTATCTCTCAGTGATCTTGAGGAAGCCGAGAGCCATATGGTAACACTCGATGATCACCCACTCCTTCGTGAGTATGTTGATGTGTTTCCTGATGAGATTCCAGGTATGCCACCGTAGCGTGACATTGATTTTTGGATCGATCTTATACCAGGAGCAGAACTGATTTCATGAGCTCCTTACCGCATGACTACTCAGGAGTTGAGTGAGCTCAAGTTGCAGTTGGAGGAATTATTGGCCAAGGGCCACATTCGTCCTAGTGTATCCCCATGGGGTGCACCAGTCATCTTCGTGAAGAAGAAGGATGGTCTTTGCATTTGTGCATTGACTACCGACAATTGAATAAGGTGACGGTGAAGAACCGTTATCCTTTGCCAAGGATAGATGACTTGTTTAATCAGATGAAGGGAGCACGAGTGTTCTCAAAGATTGATCTGAAGTTGAGATACCATCAGCTTCATATCCAAGAGGCTGATATTCATCGAACGACATTTTGTACACGATATGGGCATTATGAGTTCACAGTTGTACCTTTTGGGTTGACCAATGCACCATCAGTGTTCATGAGTTTGATGAATGGGGTATTTTGCATGTATCTCGATCAATGTGTCATTGTGTTTTTGGATGACATATTGATCTACTCGAAGACTATGGAGGAGCACAAAATCCATTTACGTCAGGTATTGCAGTGCTTGAGAGACCATCAGCTGTATGGAAACCTGAGTAAATGTGGGTTCTTCCAGTCAGAGGTGAAGTATTTGGGACATATCATCACTGGTGATGGAATTGCAGTGGATCCGGAGAAGATTCGTGCTATCATGGATTGGCTAGCACCCACTAATGTCTCAGAGGTTCATAGTTTCATGGGATTAGCAGGTTACTACCATCGCCTTGTGAAGGATTTTTCATGAGTATCCCATCCCATCACTTCTCTTCAGAGGAAAGGGAAGAAGTTTTTTTGGTCAGACCAGTGCGAGGTAGCTTTTGTTACTCTTAAGGAGTGTTTGACTAGTGCACCAATCCTTGCAGTGCCTAATCCTATAGGTGATTTTATGGTTTGCACAGATGCTTCATTGGAAGGTGTGGGTGCGGTGTTAATGCAGGATGGTCGAGTGATTGCGTTTGAGTCTAAAAAATTCAAGGACCATGAGCTAAACTACCCCACTCATGATTTGGAACTTGCGGCCGTAGTGCATGCCCTTTTCCGTTGGAGGCATTTTCTTTTGGGACACAGGTTTGAGTTGCATAGCGATCATAGGAGCTTGCAGTATATCTTTACTCAACCAAACTTGAATGCATGATAGAATCGTCGGATGGAGTTCCTATGTGAGTATGACTTTGATGTTCATTACATCAAAGGGAAGGAGAATGTTGTAGCAGATGCCTTGAGCAGGAGATGACATGAGGTATCAGTGATGTCATTGGGAGTGGACTTACAGAGCCATATTTTGGAGGCCTTGCCTAGTGACTCTTGGTATCAGGAGGTGAGGATGGAGATCGAGTCTAGACGTACCCTTGAGGGGAGATTTATAGGTTATATGCTTGAGTCTGATGGACTATTGCGACACTCAGGGCATATTTATGTACCCTTGTTGGGTGATCTTCGTACCTTAGTTTTGTCGAAAGTGCATTGTGCACCATATTCTGCACATCCCGGAGTCAAGAAGATGCATGCTGATCTCAAACAGCTATACTTCTGGGTAGGGATGAGATGCGATGTTGTTGACTTTGTTGCTAGATGTCTTGAGTGCCAGAGAGTGAAGGCAGAGCATCAGCATCCGGCGGGTCTTTTGCAGCCACATACCATTGTAGAGTGGAAGTGGGATATGATATCTATTGATTTTATTATAGGGTTGCCTATGTCATTGTGGAGACATGATTGTATCATGGTGACAGTGGACAAGTTGTCCAAGGTAGCACATTTTTCACCCATGAGAGCATCCTACATTGCTTCTTCTGTAGCGCATGTTTTCATAGAGGATATTGTTCGTTTGCATGGGATCCCTCATCACATCATTTCAGATAGAGATCCAGTGTTTACTTTTGCACTATGGACATCTCTACAACATGCGTTGGGTGCTCAGCTCAATTTCAGTTTATCCTATCACCCAGAGACCGATGGTCAGACTGAGAGAGTAAATCAAGTTTTGGAGGATATTCTTCGCATGTATGTTATGGATAGGCAGGTGAAGTGGGAGGACTATTTATACCTTGTTGAGTTTGCATACAACAATGGTTATCATAGTTCTCTAGGCATGTCACCTTTTCAGGCCTTGTATGGTAGACCATGGTGTACCCCTTTGAGTTGGGATCGTTTGGAGGACCATGTTCTTTTGGGTCTAGAGATGCTTCAGGATATGGAGTAGCATGTTGTTGTCATTAGGGAGCATTTGGTTACTGCTCAGGACAGGCAGAAGAAGTATGCAGATGCCTATAGGTTGGATCATCACTTTTCTATTGGGGACAGGGTGTTTTTGAGAGTGCGGCCGAGGAAGAGCCCTATCCGTTATGGGAAAGGCTCTAAGTTGGCGCCATGTTTTGTCGGACCTTTTGAGATCCTCGAGAGGATTGGTCCTGTTGCTTATTGTCTAGCATTGCCACCTAGCCTATCGCGCATACATGATGTTTTCCATGTTTATGTTTTGCGGCAGTATATCCCTGATGTGACCCATGTTCTTGATTGGGATGCTTTGCAGGTAGTAGATGGGCAGCTTACTTTGGAGCCCATTCGTATCCTACAGCACCGGAGGCTGACCTTGCGAGGTCGGGACATAGAGCAGGTAAGGGTCCAATGGGACCCGAGCGATGAGGCCTCTGTGACTTGGGAAGATGCTACACAATTGAGGGGATTTTACCCCTACCTTTTTGCTGGCTTCTAGGAGTAAGCCTATACTAGTGGGGAAGGATGTAGTGCCTCTCATGTTTGTAGTCTATACCTTGTCTATTTTTTATTCGAGAGATACTTGATACTCTTTTGATATTTGTACCTTTAGATGACCTGAGGGTCGAATGTTATACTTTGATTTCCGTACCATAGATGCTTTGTTGCTATGTTGTTCAGTTTATCATATTTGCATGTTGATGTTATTTTGAGATGACAGTAGATCTATGAGAACTGATTATCTGGTTATATGATGTATTGGACCTATTTGTTGACTATGTTATGAGATGGATTCTATACTATGGTTATTTACTTCATTCTCGTCTTTTATGATTAATGTGAATGTGAGTGGTGTAAATGGATTAATGAGTTATTTAAATGCTTTAATTTCTTCGGCTATTATATTATATGCAATTGCACTTGATCATGTGTTCTAGTGTGCAGGAATTACATCCCTGGCAGTGGCCTATGGAGTTAGTGATCCAGCTGTTCATATTTTGTCAATGTTGCTCCTATATGGTCGACATATCCTTATTTACTTATTTCATATTAAAACCTTTTGGTGATTAGTAAATCCAAACTCAATTGCATTATGTGATTAGACCAGTGAACATGTCTATGCATTTAGAAGTTCGCATTTGTCGCAAAAGTGTTAAGTGTTTTTCTGTAATTTTGGGTTTTCGGGTTTTTAATCTTTTGGATTTAATTTCTGGCAGCTTTGCCTTAGGCAAATTTCCATTATGGATAATAACCTATTTTCGTTTGGGTTGTTTCGAAGTTTAACTACTCTAGCTAGCTATTTTCCATTATCAGCTATTCACTCAAAATGAATAAATATTGGAAAAGTGAATTCATTATTCACTTCTCACATTTTGGAAAATTGAGTTTGGAGAGAAAATTTGGAAATCCTCTTTTGAAGGATTATTGTTTTTCTCATTGCGGGAGCTGTGAACGTGGGATCTTTGCAAGGTTTGTCCCATTGGATTTGGCTCGAGGAGTTCTCGCTTTGCCGAAAGTTTCAGCAATTTCGGCGGAGTATTTATTTTATTCTACAGGTTTTAGTTTTGGCCCTTTTTGCTGTCAGGAAGGGCCTTCCCGTTTTAATGTTATATCTCTGTTTTTGCTTCTGTTTCTTGTAGCAATATGTTAGGAGGCTGTGAACTAGTGTTCCCCTCCATTTTTGTTTGCTAGTTCTGCCTGGTTGGTCGGGTATGAACGTTTTACCTATTTTTGAAATGGGGGTTTGGGTTTTTGGGCCGTTATGCTAGCCGTTTTTGCATACGGTGTCCATTTTCAATTATTTTTGGATTTTTGGGGTTTTTGAACCCAAAGGCCAAATTGGTTTTAATTTTGGAATTTTTCCAAAATTTGGAGTTTTTACCTTGTTTTGCATGCTGCCCTATTTTTTTGAGTTTTCTTGGCACATTGTGGTTCGTGGACCATGATGATCCATTTGGATACCAGTCAAAACACATTTGCATCTTTTATTGCATTGGGATGCATGTAGCATCCGTCATCCCGATTATGTTTTCGATCGATTGACTTTTGTTTGCATTCTCATCCTGTCCTTGTGTATGATCTTTGTGATGGTGGTGTGCCACACACATGTATATTGTCGGGTGACCTGCGGGGCCCGAAGTTGTGATCATTTGGGTTGGGTTGGGAGTTTGCATGCCTTTGGGCACTCATCGTTGGATGAGCATGGGTAGGGTAGGGTAGCATATGGAGGGGGCTTCTATCCTGTAACCTGGTGACTACTTCCCAGTTGGCAGAGGAAGTTTTATATAAGTGATAATTAAATTAAAACTTCGAGTGGTAATAAATACAAGATAATTAAAATGTGTGGGTTGTGCACCTTCCATCATGAAGAGTAGCTGCCCTAGGTTATGCGCCTTCTGTTGAGAAGAGTAGTTACCTATACTAGCTTGGGCTTTTCGATGCCAAGTGACTCTCCATGATGTCAGTCCCTACATAGTAGCCCATTGAGGTGTCTAACCAGGACCTGTAGTTTATGCATTGTCTATGTCTTGGATTTAGTCATCATACTGCTTGGCGTGTGTGTTAGCCATGGTTGTTTCTTTGTGTGTGTGTGGTTGGATCATCATCTCCATCAGCATGGTGGGTGTGGACCTATGGGTGCCACGTGGTTGGGAGGCGTAGCTACCTTCACCACTGCTAGGGACCGGTGTATAGAGACATTCCATTGTTCTAGCGTGATTGTTGCTGGATGTGTCACTTGGTACTTCGGTATACGGAGTATGCTTCTTGTGATTTATGCTCTCATTATGATGTTATCATTCTTAGATGATGTTAGTTTTAATGCTTTCCTCATTATGATGATTAGCATGTAGTAGATGATGTTATCTGATTTCAGGGTTATCTTATGTTACTACTAGCATGTTAGATTTCATTACTTTTATTGTAGCATGTTTAGTAGTGATGTCCCTATCACGACAGCACTGAGGATCTAATTGGTGGCTTGGGATGTTATGCACGGGGGATGGCTAGGGCCCACGATGGTTCTATGATGCCATTGACGGTTGGGAGGAACCACGTACTTAGTTGGTTATTTTTCTTATTGCAGTGTTATCTATATTATTGCGATGTTATTTCAGTTGTCGTGATGTTTCCTTTCTGTACTTTCCCTTCTTTGTTTGATAGATGGTTAGATTTTATTTTTTGTTACTCAATTTTGGTTCGATTGTTTTGGCCTCGAGATGTGGATCTGGTACTCCTAGGTGTGGAGGTTCTTTTATCATTTTATTCCCATTTTTGAGTTTTTGTAAGTGTTTTTATTTTCTATGGGCGACATTTGTTCAGCATTGTGCGACACTGATAAAGTATCACACGCCCAAAGAAATAATGTCGCACGAATATAAAAAGTGTCACACGCAATACTGAAGAAGTGTCGTACGACACTGGAAGAGTGTTGCACGGCTTTATGAGAAATGTCGCGTGATACTTTTCCAGTATCGTACGCCTTCTTGAGAAGTGTCGCACGCAGTAAGGGAGAAGTATCGCCCTCCCTTAGTGAAAAGTGTCGCACACCTTTTGGCAAAAACCTGCGCGTGCCAACAGTGGGCACTTTTTGTAATGTTCTGATCTTTTTGAGAGTTGATTTGGATACCCTTTTGGGTGTTCTTCAAGCCTATGTTGTTGCATTTTGAATGCAGGAGGTTTCTTTTGAAATTCAATATTTGGGTTTTTGTTGTAGTCCTTCGGAGTTTAAAATATATTGTTTAAGTATAAGTTGACGTATATTTAATTCCTTATACTTAAGATATATTTTAATATATGCGACGATTCATTTGAGATGGGTTTCAGACCTCTACGAGCTAAGGTATAGATTCTAGGAAAAATCAGGGCTTCAGAAATTTAGACTTAGCCAAATTTCAGGGCTTCAGGATTTCAGACTTAGCCAGTTTCCAAGAGTCAGCTTATGTCCTTCAGCTTGGTAGCCTTTTTGTGGTTTCGTGATTGTGTTCTAGTTGGTAGTGGCATTTGGAGATCCGTTGGTGCTTTGTTGTCTTTCAGTCTTCCGTTGCGATCTTTTGGTTTGTGTAGGTTGTATCATGTGCACTTACACTTGTAAAAGAAAAAAATTATTCTGACTTGTTTTTTCATCCTTGTTTCCAAGGATCTTTGGGCGGGGCATTACATCCCCTCTTAGTTACTCTTATATTTCCAACAATTGATATTAGAGTGTTTGGTGCTTGAAGAGAAGGTTTTAAGGACCAAAGCTGAAGATCAAGATGTCTTACATAAGAGAGATTCCCAAGTTAAACTAAGACAACTTTGCAGCATGGAAAGGACTTATGAGGTTACATCTATAAACTATTAGTAGTTCAAGTTGTAAATATCTTAATAATGAATACAAGACTCCTACTGGAACATTATTGGTTGAAGATATTGCCGAGTAGAAAAACCATAACATCATGATGATTGACATTGCTTCTGCTCTTAATTATGCTAAATTTGATGAAGTCAAAAATTGTACAGCAGCTTATGATATGTGGATCAAACTAAAAGATTTCTATGGAGGAGATGATAATGTAAGAAGAGATAAAGCTAAAAGTCTCAAAGGATAATTTGATCGGATGAAGATGAGATAAGATGAAAATATTGCAAAATATGTGGAGAGAATTAAAGCAAGTGTGAGTGAATCAAAGCATCTAGAGAAGACATTGATTACAAAATAGTTGTAAGCAAGGTACTCAGAACCCTTCTTCCTATCTATGCAATTAGAGTATCTTCTATTCAATAGATGAGATGTGATCCAAATAAAAAAATAACTTTGGATGCTCTAGTTGGAAGATTGATAGCTTTTGAGTTGGATAATTATGATAACTATGTCCTTAGTTCCAAAAGTATTGAGTCTTCATTTGAAGCCAAGATTTCACTCAAGAAAAGGGGTAAGAAATCAAAGGCTAGTCAATATAAAATTGATGAAGTAGAAGAAATTTCAAAAAATGATCTTGAAGTTTTTGAAGCCCTACTTGCAAGGAAATATTCCAAAGGCAGAGGAAAGTACAAAGGTAAGATTCCTCTAATCTATTTTTCTTGTGAAGAAGTTGGTCAAATTGCTGCAAAGTGCCCAAACAAAGAGAAAAAGGATTAAAAGAAAAGAAATAAGTAAAAATGCAAGAAGGAATTAAAAAACTACAAGTACTACAAGGACAAAAGTAAGAAAACTTGTTTTATGACTAAAGATTCTAATAATAGTGAAGAGGAAATAGTATATATTGTTGTAAAAGATGAGTCTAATAATGAAGGTGATAAAATGGCACTTATCTCTCATGCTAGCAAAAATGAAACAATTATTATTCATAGTGGATGCTCACATCATATGATTGGAGACAAAACAAACTTTGAGCAGATGGAACATTATGATGGTGGTAGTGGGAGATTTGGAAACAATGAACCTTTTTTCATAAAGGGAAAATGATGTATCTCATTAACCAATGAACTTAGATGTGACAATGCTTACTAGGTTGAAGGACTAAAATATAATCTATTGAGTGTGGAATAGTTGAATAACATTGGATTCAAGGTAGAATTTATGAATGGGAAGGGATGGAAAAGGAAATCTGGTTGGATCTGGCAAAAAAAATGAAAGGTAGTCTATTCTATCTAGATCTCAGTGAAAGTTCATGTTTTATTGCTCAAATAAAAGAAAGTTGGTTATGGAACAAAGGATTATGTCATGTGAGCTTTAATAACCTAGTTAAGATAAGAAAATATAGAAGAGCAAGAGGTATTCCTAGCTTGAGGAAACCTGATATGGGTCTATGCAAAAATTGTCAAATTGGTAAGAAGGGAAAACATAGTTTCAAAAGAAAGAACTATCATTCTGAAGAAGTCTTAGAGCTTGTATATATAGACTTACATGGACCTATTGGAATAGAAATTTATAATGGATATAAGTTTTTTATTCTTTTTGTTGATGACTATTCTAGAATTATGATTGTAATGTATCTACAAGAAAAAACTAAAGCTTTTCAAAAATTCAAGTTGTATCTAGCAAGAGTAGAAAAAGAAACTAGAAAGAAGCTCAAATGGTTGAGATTAGACAAAGGTGGTAAATTCATTTCCAATGAATTCAATTAATTTTACATTGAAAAATGAATTAAGAGACAAGTATTGGCCCCTCATAGACCTTAGCAGAATGGTATAGCTGAAATAAGGAATAGATCCATCATAGATTGTGCACGAACATTGATGATAGAAAAGAACATTGCAATCAAATTCTAGAAGGAAGCAATTGATACTATAGTGCATATCTTGAACAAAGTACATTTGAAGAAAGACTCAAATCAAACTAATTATGAACTATGGTATGGCTACAAACCTAATGTAAGCTACTTGAAAGTATTTGGCAACAAATTTTATATCTTGAAAGAATCTAAGAAAGGTAAATTTGATGTCAAAGGTGATGAAGGCATATTCCTAAGATACTCCTGCAAAAGTAAAGCATACAAATATTCAATTTTTTCTACTTATAAAATCATAGAAAGTGCACATGTGAGAATTGATAAGTTTGTAGAAAAGAGTGAAGAAGAAAACAACAAAGAGCTTGAGGATTATAGAAAATTTGTTTACTACGAACCTGATGCTCTGCCAAATCTATTTGGAAGAAAGGAGGCCTTACCTCTTGAGTCCCCAAAATCTCCAAAAGCTACTGAGTTGCAATCAGTGAAACCCAAGTCATAGTCTAAAGGACTCGAATCATAATCAAAAGCTATCAAGCTATTACTACAGCTAACCGAGTCTAATGGGCCCAAGTCACAAACAATGGGACCCAAGCTTATCATAGAAGATCATGAAGAAATAAATTTAAAAAATTCCAAATCCAAAGTACATGTGCTAACAAGATATGTTAGAAGGCATCATGAACCTAACTAGATCATTGGAGAGAAATTATATGGAACAATGACAACAAACAATTTGAAAGATACATATTTACTTGCTGAATTTGAACCTAGAAATATTAAAGATGCTTTGGATAATGAAAGTTGGACTAAAGCAATGAATGAAAAAATATAATAGATAAAGAAGAACAAAACTTGGACTCTTATTCCTAGACCCAAGGATAAAAATGTAATTGGCACTAAGTGGGTATTTAGAAATAAGCTAAATGAAGATGGAGAAGTTTCCAAAAACAAAGCAAGGTTAGTATGTAAAGTTTATTCTCAAGAAGAAGGTATTGATTATGGTGAAACTTTTTCTCCTATTGCAAGATTAGAAGGTTTTAGAACTTTACTATCATATGCAACACATAGAAGATTTAAAGTTTATCAAATGGATGTAAAATCTACATTCTTGAATGGGATTCTTGATGAGGAAGTCTACATAGAAAAATGTGAATTTTTTGTAGATCCTAGCAAAAGAGATATGGTCTAAAAATTATGCAAAGCATTATATGCTCTCAAGTAAGCTATCAGAGCTTGGTATGAAAGACTTCATAACTACTTGATACAAATTGGTTTTCAAAGAACAAATGATGACAGTAATTTGTATATCAAAAAAGGACCAAATAAGAAGATTATGTTGGTAGAAATATTCATGGATGATACTTTGTTCACAAGAAATGATGACTTGTGCAAGGAATTTTTAGAAGAAATGAGTAAAGAATTTGAGATGTCTATGTTTGGAGAAATAAAATTCTTTGTTGGATTGCAAATCCAGTAGAAGAAATATGGTATCTACATTACTCAATCTAAATATAGGTATCTACATTACTCAATCTAAATATATGTCTACTAGACATAAGCTTTCCAAAAATTATGATTCCAAAGAGGTAGATCAAACTACATATAGATCAATTGTTGGAAAATTATAGTATGTAGTGCATACAAGGCCTGATATTGCATTAGTAATCGATATAGTGGCAAGATTCTCAGCAAATCCCAAAGAAAATGATATGATGACAATCAAAAGAATCATGAGATATCTAAAAGGTAATATAGACTATGGTTTATAGTACAAAATAGGAGGTAATTTGGATTTAAAAGTATTTGTAAATGCTAATTGGGTAGGAAGTATTGATGACAGAAAAAGCACCAGTGGTGAAGTATTCTTTCTTAATAAAAGATTAGTGTCTTGGACAAGAAAGAAACAAATTCACTAGTACAAAAACAACAATATATTACTAAATAAACTACTAAAAATTGTAGATATGTGACTAATTTTGATCACATGACCAATGGTAGTTTATTGCCAGACATTTATCTCCCAACCAAATTTATGACTAAACTATTTTAATCATTGATTAGGTCATTGATTTAGTCATTTATTGTTGTTACTTGGTATTTTATATGGTAGTTTATTTGGTAATTTTGATAGTTCACTTGGTAGTATATTTGGTAGTTTTTGGGTAGTATATTTGGTAGTATATTTGGCAGTTTATTTGGTAGTATATTTGGTAGTATATATGGTAGTATATTGGGTATTTTATTGGGTAGTTTATTTAATCATTAATTTAGTCATACTAGGGCAGGATGGAATTGAACCACCATCCTCCTACTTCTAAAGTAGGTGCTCTTCCATTCAACTAGTACCCTTTAAATAATAATGCAAAAAATTGACAAATTTGTCTTCCCAACATGAGATCTACCATGATCATGGTCACTGTAACATGATATACTCTTCTCAAAAACACAAATTTTAGTTATTATGAAAAACAAAAATCTAAATCTCTATCAATAACAATTCAACAATTTCAAGTTCTTTTGTTTAAGCATTTTAAAATTATATTTAATGTCAATTACACTTCTCTAAATTATTATAGTGATAGACTCTTATAAAATATAATTTGGAGCATTTTGGCCACACACAAGTATTGTTTCTTGTGCTAACTACTCAGAAAAAAGATACAAATGATTATGCAATTTATGTCAAAAAAATAGACCTTTGCATTAAATAAAAACATCAAATCCCATTGAAAAATCACATCTATTAAAAAAAATGAAACACAATCAATTGAAATACTCACTTTTTAACATATGGAGGTGCCAAACGATCAACAAAACGAGCATAATTGAGTAATGTGTGATCTAGATCCAACACTAAATAGAGTTTCTTTTTTGGTAGTAACTTCTTTAGATCAATATCATGTAACCATGCAACTTCTCTATCTGTGAACTCAAAATCCTATAAAAATTTACATATGAAATGGTTTTAGTTATAGAAACATATAATTGAATTTTATTTGTTGAAAGAGCAATGCAGGGAATTATACAAGGAAAATTTAAGACTAGTTGTATTGTCTACAGAAAATTAGTTTGTAAAAACATTTAAGAAAAGGTTTTTTTTTTTAAATAATTGAGTCACAATCAAAGGAAATCAAACAAATAATTAAATCATGCAATTGGCTTTCATAAAATGGATACCTTATGAATATATTTAAGAGCAACTCCAGTTTGATCATCCAAATTTGAATTTGTATTGTCTACAGAAAATTAGTTTGTAAAAACATTTAAGAAAAGGTTTTTTTTTTTTAATAATTGAGTCACAATCAAAGGAAATCAAACAAATAATTAAATCATGCAATTGGCTTTCATAAAATGGATACCTTATGAATATATTTAAGAGCAACTCCAGTTTGATCATCCAAATTTGAATTTGGTTTCATCACACCACATCAGATGCAAACTCCCCACATAAATCCTAGATGGGGATGGCATGATGGATTGCTTCCAGATGCTTCTATATAATCTGGAAAAGAGTGTCAGTGTGTGAAATAAAAGTAAATCATTTTCAATCAAATGTGTGACAACACCAAACAAATAGACATTTAAAACAAGCATAAAATGAATTTCATGAAATTTTATTTTTAGATACCTTTAATGTCTTCAGGCATAGAAGCTTGCACCTCTCTACTTCCTCCATCACACAATCTTTGTCCTTTCATTCTGATTATACCCAAAGAAAAAACTTTGTAATGTAATATTTGGAATCTTTTAGAGGAGAAAAATACTCAATAGATATAACAAAAATAATTAATATTTACCATCAATAGCTTTTTCAAATTATATTTTTTTGCAAATAGGAACTTTAGAGATGCCAAATTCTTAAGACATGACACTTGAGCTTAAGAGTACCATAGCAATTTTTCTTACAGGAGAGGTATGATTTTTAATAAAATGTGCAATTCTAGGTGCATCATCTTGTAAAATTTGTGCATGAACAATATAGAAAATATTATCTTTGGATTTCTACTTTCCATCTATTGTATTTGTTTTGTACTCTATTTAATCTATACTAATGTAAAATTCCTAATTGACAATAAAATTTGCACCCAGTTGCCTCCAAGAGCAGATAGCTTGACAAAATAGCCTAAGACCTACTAAAATACTTCAAAATATTTTTTATTTTTTGGCATCTGCCAATATCATAACATTATCTGGCTGCTAATTCTTCAACCCTCTTTCGCAAAAAAAAAATTTCAAATAAAGCAAGATGCATTTTTCTAAACTGAAAAAGTAAATTTTTCTCCACCCATTTTCCCTTTCTCAACATCTACAAAATCCTAGCTATATCATATTTTAGTATAGGCATGATAATAATAATAGTTCCAACTTATGACAATACAAGTGATGCATATCTTAGAGCTATCAGTGTCAGAAATGCATTTAATGCCCACTCTACTCCAATATGGTAGAAGCAAAATTATTTTCCTTGTTTTTGGTTCCAAAGTCATCTTTATATTGGATTGTATCAAACCAAATAAAAATATTGTATCAAAAAAATATTTGTCTATTTAATCTATCTTCCCTTCTGAGTTTTCTTTATTTTATTTCAAATTTTTGATTCTCTATTCTAAAACAAGAAGCTCACCATCTCATTTCCACAAAAAGGGTTTGCTAATAGCCAAGGCTGAAAATGTCTCAGTCAAGCTTTGCCATTTAGTTTCCACATTTAAGACCTCATAGCCTAAAAATAAAAACTATATTTCAAATCCAATGGCATTCAAAACTAGATTTTATAATAAAAAATTAGCTCTATTAGGTTTTCAAAACCAAAGCATCACTTAGGCATCCAAGACTCCCAAAATTCAAGTTGGATATCCAAATTTACCTCATTTTTTCTCTAAATTTCAATGGTATAAATAGCTCACTTAGATTTTAGCTTCATGTGCTTCTTGAGTCCATTTTCATCATAGGATTAGCTTATATTCTTCTATAGGTTTCAAATTTTTCAACTGAGTCCAAATTTCAAATAGGAATTGGATTCTAAGGAAGTGCACATCAATAAGATCACTTTATGTTCTTCATTAGACTCCAAGTTTCTAGCAACACAAAGATAAGTTGAATAGTGTTATAACATTCATTAGATTATCACATTAACAATGTCACTTTAAGTGTTTCAAGATTCCAATCACTCAAATAATACCCATTTAAGTGTCTCAAGATTCCAATCACTCAAATGTTGTAATAAAGCTTGATTGAATAAACTGATTTCCCCCATCATCTCAAAAATTTTAAAAACCTAAATTCTTCAATAAAGAAACCTAAACTATATTTAAAAAAACTACTCAGATTTAGAAGCTGAAGATAGCAACCTGATGGGGACACGACCCAAGCACAGAATGGACACAACAGAAAAGGGGAAAATTAAATTAACTAAAAAATAAGCTAGTACATTCAGTACAAAGAAAATAAACTTCAAAACATGCCCTAAGGGCTTACAATAGCATAAATTTGGAGATAATTTCTCCTTTCAGTACCTCCTCTCAAACTCCACTCCGAATTGCCTTTTACAATGCCAGAAATCTCCTTAAATAGACCCTGGAGGGTTAAGGACTAGGAGTACATTCTAGAAAGTGCTAGTAGGCATCCACTAACCAAATAGAAGGTTCCAAAAGCTATGTTAGAAGTTGGTGCAAATCTAGAAGAATCCAGAAATGGTAACCGAACTTTCGGGAGGCATAACTTTTGAACTGTAGCTCTGATTGACGAATCGTTTACATTTTCGAAAAGCTCTTGAAGTTCTCTATAGCCCTATGGACCAGCTTCGCTCATCCCCCATTTTTTGGCCCTTTTTGAGGTCATTTAATGCCCCTAACTTGACTTTGAAGCATTCTTAAGAGGTCTCCAAAACCCAAAAAATTGCAATAACTTTCAAATCGTGGGGCCTTTTGACCTAATTATTTTTCTAGAATGCTCTAAATCACAATTACATTCATCTGGCCAATTCACACCTTCTAGTTTACCAAAATGATGGCCCAATTACATGCTCCTATTTTTTTGGGATTTTCTAGCACACTGATAGTGGAACTGTGAGAGTTGGAACCTTTATTTGACCCAAATGGGTGTCCAAAAATGAAAACAAATGAAACAGAAACTAAGTCTAAGTACATTTTTTGGGTGACACTGGATTGCCCTTATACCTCTGGATGCTCCTTCATCACAACCATAAGATTTTCTACATTTGATCAAGGCACATATCTCTAGAGGTCAAACTACTAGTTGAAGACATCTCTACAACTGAATATTTAATCCTTGAGAAAGAAGAAGTATCACAACCTTTAAATTACATCAGTTGAGGTTCTTAAGGTCAATTGAAGAGGTTGGTATAGGTTGATTTCATTCTCTAGAAATACTAGGTGTTAGGGTTCTAGCAGGCTATTGCACTACAAGCTGGTTCTAAGTGGTTTTAGGAAAATTCAAATAATGAGAAATTTCTTCCTGCAGTCAAAGAGCTTAATATATTTTGAATAGTAATATGGAGATCCATTACCAATGATGCTTGGTATGATATCTAACAAACTAATGCCACAATTTCTCTACAGAAGCATCTTGAAATATTCAAGACCAAGACCTAAACAATACAATGTTCAAACAAAAATATCTATTACATAGATTTATGTAGTAGAAAAAAGACACGACAATAGAAAATAACCTCTTACCTATTGTAGTTGCAACTAAAGCTTAAAATATTTTGAAAAGGAATATGGAGATCCATTACCAATGATGCTCGATATGATATCTAACACACTGATGCCACAATTTCCCTATAGAAGCATCCTGAAATATTTAGGACCAAGACCTAAACAATACAATGTTCAAACAAAAATATCTATTACATAGCATAACCTCTTACCTATTGTAGTTGCAACTAAAGCTTGACTCACGACACTGTGAGCAACTACAAGTATTGACTAGCCTTTGTGGCTTATAATTTTTGTCTAGCAAGTTTTTGCCTATCCCCATAGTTATTTGACAGGATAATGCCCATCAATAACAAAATTTGCAGCATCCTTCTGCCATTGACTATATTCCTCTCCATATCTTTTTTTCCCTTCAAGCTTTAATAACCCTTGTGACACAATGCAAGACATGAAAGATTATGCATATATGCTTAAAATATAATCCTTAAAAGATAGTTCCATTCTTTATTTGACCTTTCTGATATTCATAATGTTCATTTTCTACTACATAATTAATCTATATATTTTCAATGCTTAAAATTACAACAAAATTTGTCAAACCTGTTATCATGTATAAAAACAAATGTTTTAATCTACTACACTGATTGACAATATTTGAACTTTTTGTAATGTATGTTTATCCAATACCCACAAATTATTGCAAGGCCTTTGGAAGTTTTTGTTTTTGGTTGAATACATTATGTTTGACTTTGAGATTTTATATTGTAAATATTCATCACATTGCTATCCTATGAAACTATGGATGTTTCCTTGACATAGTTCAACCACCAGACTACTTTGCATTTGATGAAGAGAAGAGAACATCTACAAACATGAAATGAATAAAGGTCAATCTCTCTCATGACATATTCTGGAATCGTTTCCATTTTCCAAGAGTCACAAATGATTTCAGTTAGTCACTTTGATTTGGCTAAAGGACTGAAGTAAATATTAAGAAAACTTTCTGTGTCAATATTGTTTTAGTTCAGTTCTAAACCATCGAATGATATATATAAGGTGCACTTATAAAGAAATAGAAAGTGACAAAAATCTAGTGACAAAATTTGAAATTCATAGCATGCTGAATCTATCCACACATAAATATGTAATTTATTTCTTGTAGAATGTGAACGATCAGAAAAGGAAGTTAAAAATTAAAAGAAGAAAAATAAGTAGCAATCTTTGAAACCCCTTAAAGAATTGACAATAGGTGAGAATAATAATAAATAATAAAGTATAGTGAATTATAAGAAAATGATACATTGTTGCAGTCTATTGTAAGGAAGGTATAATGTCATGAGTTTGAGCACAATACAAATGTTTTCCTTGCATTATAATTTTGAACTTTCTAGGGGTGGGTGTGAGAAGTGACTTCGATTGAGATGATGGAAGATGTTGCTTGAAGTTGTAACTAATGAAGATAAATTTCCATTAGCATCTGTAAATACTAATGGTGAACATGTGGACAAAGGAAAACTAAGCAGTGACTATGATTGAGATGATGAACCATCAATATTTGGAATTTGAAAAGACAACTAGCACTATTTTTGCTCAGACAAAGATTGATGTTGATCATTAAATGAATTTTGCATCTTGTGCTACAAAATTTGTTGTGGAGATGAGCTTTGTTGTAACTATTGCTACAGAAGATGGCTTTGAGGTAACTATTCTTGTAAATTCTAAGCCTACTACTAAAGGATATGTTTTTTGTGTTGAAAACATGCCTTGGTATTTGGGGACTTGCTCTACACTAAAATTGTTGAGATGGTTGTTGCTACTATTGAAACTACAATATGTGTTTTGAGGGATCAACACTCCTCATTTCCTGAAGTGTTGCAGTAGCCATTGCATGGTAAACATCTGATTGCACCCCCAGTATAGAAGAATCAAATCTCTATTGCATCCAAGGATTCACACTCATTCCTAGAAAATTCAATGCCTGAAGAGTTTTCTCTTCATCATCTCCTCGCATCCACATAAAAGGTGTATTCTTTCTACCATCATCTTCAAAATTTGTGAAATCCCAATTTTTTTGCCATTTTTAGTTGATGCATTGCTACACAAATGTAGTCTAAATGCTTGCATTATTTTATTATTTTATATAGGACTTCACATTTTCAAGGGTTAAAGGATGTTTTAGTTTTATTACTTAAAATTATGAATTGTGTGAATTCAAGAGGTGAAATCTTTTATCTTCAAACCCTTCTGTATGAAAAAAAATTAATCATAAATCATAAAAGGAATTTAGAGTCTTCCACAGTTTTCTGAAGTTGGATAGGGTTTTGATAAACAAAATTCATCATTTCTACTTGCAAGAAAAGTATCTTATACTGTTTATACCCTCCAATTTTAGATTTTTTGTTCAAACTATCATTATGATAGTCAAAGTCACAGTAAGTATGTTCTTTCATTGAAAATGAACTTATGATGGTCCCTTAAATATATTAAGATCATTCATGAAATGTGGAATGGACTTGGACATGTAAGTCATTGAGCTTTGAATCCATTTAATAAACACTATTTAGATAGTCTAAATCATGTTTCTAATATGAATCAAACATCACCATTAATATTATTGACCATAACAATATGCACATAGTTAGTAATCACAGTATAGTACCCTTCAATTTTTAGATCTCATTAGCCTCTTCCCTTGGTCTCAAGAAAATAATGGTCAAACTTGATTCTAAATACAATCAAGAGTCATCGTAAATGATTTTATCTTAAATGGAAGCTTTGGCATTGTTAGCAGGATGAAAAAATTCATTGATCTTCAGTATAATTGTGCGCTATTCACCCAGCTTCATGCATTCACTACAAGTATATAAGGATAATGGTGAACAATAATTTCTGATTCTAGCATATTCCAATCAATTGTTGAAGCTCTGGGTCATTTTTCATGGAAATTATCATATGTGAAAATGTTCGGTTATAAAAAAAATTAAGAAAAATATCTCATCTAATGGGAAAAATCAAGATCAGGTGACTTGAACATGTTCAAACTGATAGTTGGAACTGTACACAACATGAAATTGATTCGGTATAAGAATCCTCCTTTGCATGGACAATGGTGGCATTATATAATATATATTCATAGGGTTTTATCTTTCTAGTGATATAAATTCATTGAGAACGTGGCACCATTTGTACATAGTTAATATTACTTTTATAGTTGGAACATTTGATTTTCAAATAAAACTATCTAGCATTTTTGAAAGATTTAAAACTATATTGTTCCTTGTGATTAGTTGTCTGAAATATAAAGAAGCCTAAATCACACAATAGGTCATCTTTACTATAGTAAAATTGTCTATTTCTTAGAGGTTTAATGTGTATTATTTCTTGGGGCCAATTTCCTAAAATACAAAGAAGCGTGAATCTCATGCAAATATGAGCATATTTTGGAGAATATTTCGACTAAGAAAATTTGTGAGCTTGTGAATATGTTAAAAAGAAAAATAAAAGTACACAAAAGATTCAACTTATTAACAAGATTTATTAGCAGGAACCTCATTGTATGTTTTTTGGTAACGTCTATCCATGTTTAGAAATGTTTGGTGCCATTGATAAATTTAAATATGAATATTGAGGTACTATTCATTGGCCTGATGTGGGACATTTATCAAGCCGTGATTCACCTAATGTGAGCATATAGAAAATATCTAGGTTGATGGTCCAATTTAATTGCATCTCTGTAAACAATGTGAGGATTAATAGGACTGTTTGAGAGATTAATCATAGCTTGGATGCTCCAACTATAAAAAAAAATTAGGTTGTGGTCAAATTTAATTACATTGCTCTGAATAATGTGAGGATTGATAAGTTTTATCTAAGAGATGTATCATATCTTGGAAGCTCCAATTAATAAAATTTTCAAAAAATATGTAAAGAATGTGAAAATGGGAGTGTATGTGGTAAAATTGTGTGTTGGAGACAAATTAAATTATCCTACTGTGACAAGAAGATGAAATTGGTACACATTTCAAGAAGACAAAGTAGTATGGTTTTACATAATATGTTTTCATAGAATACTAGTTGTTTGGAAAATAGTGTAGTTTTTATCTGGAACAACCAAATCATTTAAATCCAATTTATTAGAATAGTCTGGCTCCAGGACATCTGTGAGAGGATAAGATCCATCAGAATCATTTCCATCCTGCTCAACAAGCTGGACTTGACCAAGGGCAGGGGGGGCACAAGGTACTGAGAGGGAGAGACCACAGGAAAAAAATTATTGGGGTTAGATGGCTGCTCAGAAGGATTCGAAATAACTTTAGGGATTTTAAGAGAAGGCTTTGGATCCTCCTAAGCAGCAAAGAATTTCTCTGATCTTTCAATCTCATAATTTTACAAATACAGGAAAATTAATGTCCTCCAATGTTGGAATTCACAGAAACCCTAGATTTCATGGCTCAAAGCCCAATAACTCTCAACAACAAATCCAATTCATTCTGGTGCTTAGTCTAGGAGCATTACAATCTACAATCTTGTTTCATATCTTGTTGCAATAGAAGAACCTAAATGGGAGGCCTTCATAGTTGAGATATTGAGTCCAAGTACCTCAAGAAGAGTGGATCAAAACAAATGTTGAGCTAGCTTAGAAATGTTTAAAATAGAAAAAAATCTAGTGTATCTATTGTTTGGAGTTGCAAGAAGGACCCTGTGATGAGTTGTACTGGCTCAACCTTATCTCTTCCTAAAAAGTGATCGTACTTGTTAATTCTAGACTCAAGGAATATCATCAAACACTTTGTAGATGATCTTTAATATTGTAGGGTGCATGCTTCAGTCTAATTGTTCTTGCTTGGACTAATATCAAATATGCTTTCAGTATTGATTTCTACACAACTAATCCCTACACCATTGCAACCGTATGTGGTGGTTATAAGAAAGAAATAAAATGCCAAGTGATTTAACCTATACACCCAATGCCAAAGCTATAGCTATTTACATGAAGCTTTGGATTGGTAATATATTAAAATCAGTCTTTAATAATGCTGCAAATTGCAGCTACTAGTCTACCATTGCTAGAACTGCAATCACCACTACTTTTGAAGCTCAAACCCTCTGGAAACTCTTTGATTCTTCACCAAATAACACAACTTGGACCTCTATCTGAAGCCCATAAGCAAGCAATAATTCAACTAATCTTTTATTCTCAAAATTGTACAAACACAGGAAAATTAATGTCCTCCAATGCTAGAATTCATAGAAACCCTAGATTTCATGGCTCAAAGCCCAATAACTCTCAATAACAAAGCCAATTGTCAAGAGCATAATCTATTAAATTTCCTTCCTTTGGCTTTTATGGTTCCTCAATATAGTTTATTCATAAAGCTTACACAATAAGTCACATTAATTACTTCATAAAATGTCTTTAAATTAACTTGATAAAAAAATTCTTACTTTGCCCACAAATTTCAATTTATCATTGAACATTGCAAATGTAGCCTATTTTGAGAGATTTTTAATTTGGTGTCTTATTTATTGATTTTTGTGTTCTAAAATATGAATAACATGACATGAGAATTATTTTAGGGATAGTCTTATTGAGTGTGTTTGTATTCTTCCACAATCTGTCTATGGTTTAAATCTTCCAAAATTTATTTTAGATGAGCCATCTAAACTAGTCAAAGTTTATAGTGTAAGACTTTGGGTTTAAATCATACTAAATCCACATTTATATGTTGAGAAGACCCATTTAACAAAAAAGTAAATGACTTTCACCTCAAGCATCAGGATTTTTTATAGTTATGAATTAGAAGTAAACATCAAGATTTTTATAATTTATCAAATGAAGTGTACATTATTTTAGGATCAAATATTGTGCCAGACTTTAGTATCAATAATTTAAATTATGGCTTTTGATCATTAGGATTAAAAGAGATACTGAAATAATGTGATATCTAAATTGTGCTTTGTGATCATTAGGATGAAAAGAGATAGTGAAATAATGTGATCTACTGAATCTTTTCATTTAGTTGCTTTGGGCTGAAAATAGCTAGTAAAATAATGTGATCTAATGACACAATTTATTTAGTGGATCTTTTTATACTAGATCAAGAAGTATAATCTAAAATATTGATGCTAAAATCTCACAAACAATTGAATTCAGAAACAACATTCACTTCAACAAACATAATGTTTAAATTGAATTTGAATGTTTAGAATCTAACATGAATTGTGATCAATTCATCAATGTTGTTTATAAGTTGTAATGTAGGTGTGAAGTAATGGAGAATATAGGAGTGTAGTTGTAAGCCCAATGGAAGGGTGCAAGGAAGATGCTTGCATAGTTATGGTCCTTATCTACTTGTCATGCATAGATATGAGCATTAGCCCAATAATGTAGGCTTTGTATTTTGATAAGAGTTTTCCTGTATATAGCTCCATTGATTTTCAAGAATATTTCTCTTGGGTAATTCACCAAAGGATTTCATTTTTAGATCCTCTTCAATGCTATAACATTGATTAAGCTCAATTATTATCTTCTCTTTTGGATGGTAAAAAACTGTGCATGGTGGAAGGATCAATGATGAGACATGATTTCATTGCTTTTATCTTTTATAGCCAATGCATTTCATAAGTAAAAGTTTATGCTCCATAGCTAGAAGATAGGATGCAAGACTGAAGAGATCTTCATCAGTAAGGTAAAATTCCACCTATCCTAAGATAATATAGGCTTCAATTCTGGAAGGTCAAAGGCCAGAACACCTTCAGTGAAGAGAATGCATTGCTAAATGAAGGAAATGAGAAGATATCCTATCAAATTTATCAAGAAACTAATCCCATATTAGAAAATACTCTGTTGAGGCCATAGCATCTTTTAAAAGTACCTACAAACTTAACCTAAGAAGTCCAACTTTTTTCATGAGAAATTTCTTGTTCTGACCTTTGATTTCTTGCATGAAATATAGGTGTTTCGAAAGATTCCACCATTCAAGAGCTCTATTGTATATCTCATTTTTCAATGGCCACTTTTATTTCAATAGGATCTGATGAAAATGGAAGGTAGCCATGGAATCATGGTCGAAGTTAGCAGGGGAAACAAGGTAGTCAACAATCAGATAAGTCCAATTTAATTCAAAATGGTGATGGAACATATATTGAATTCTTGCGGCTCATGATTATCAATACTTTTTTGACATTTTCAATGTTTCCACCCTATGAAGTAGTCAGGAATGATGGAATTAGGCCTACCCTAATGAAGTATTTAATTGAATTATAGTAGAAAGAATTTGATCTCTATCATAAAAAAACCCTAATAACCCAGTTTGATAAAATGAAAGCAATAAGAACAAATTATACATTACCTTATAATTCTTGATTATTCCAAGTTCATTTCTTGTTGTCATGGGTGAATTAAAAATTAGAGCAATAAACTCCATCACTAAATAAGAAATCCTTATCGCTATTGCTATCGCTTCTATCCCTGATGTGCCTTTTATGACTTTCACAATTCTCCCCAATGCAAAAATTGATCTCTTATAAAATGTGTACATTGATACACCAATCTTCTATTTGGTTATGCAACTGATATTTGTGCCCACCTAAATCATGTAAACTAGGGATGAAAGATTGATATATTAATCATTATATCATTTTTAACTCTAAATATCATTCAACCTAGTATACAATATGTATATCAAAGGGGTGTATAAAATGTATCTTTTTTAAAAATATTTTAGAATTAACTTTTTTAATTAGCTTAAAATAAATCTATTGATATCATATGATTTATGAATTATAATTTATAGATATATTCAACTTTTAACATTAAATATTTACTAATGATTATTTATACTATTTTTATGATCTTATTAGAATATTAGAATGATATATACTAAATGATACCAAGCATTTTAACTCTCTTAGCATGAAATCTTTAAAATGTATTTACAATATCATTTTTATTAAATTTGTCCATCACCATGAAAGAATATAAATTTCATTTTGAACATTGCCATTAAAATAAAATAATTAATTGTACTTGTATAACGACCAAACTCTTCTCTCACTACTTATATATTTAGTACAAGGTCCCAAAGTATTGATCCTCTTAAATTAATCTAAATAAAAAAGTGATATGGATAGTATCAATAAGCTGGAAATTTTATTATCTCAATGGTGAACAATGATATTTATCTATTAGTCACATTGTCAACTGTAAGATAAGGTATTGATATTATTTGTACCTCTTACTCTTGTCGCTACATCTAATATATGACATATCTTGATTACAAAATAAATGCCATTAAATGATTTTATAACTTGATCCTCTTCCCATTCTATCTCTTCTTCTCTTTCTAACTTGACTATATGTCTTCCTCTCTTTCTAACTTGTCTTTATCTATCTCCACAACTTGATTTATCTATCTCTACTTTCTATTTTTTGATCTCCTTATCTATCTGATCTGCATCTATTTTTCCCCAAACACCTCCCTTATATCTCTTTGTATCTTTATCTCTATATCACTCTATCTCCTATTTATATATTTTAATGTATTCCCTTATTACCTTCCCCTTTATCTCCCATTTTTAAGTCCTTAAGATGACTTTGATTATATCTATTTATTGTATTTATCTTTAACTAGATTACACCAAGATAAGCAAGTATGATCCAAATAATTTAAAAAATTACTCTCTTTAGATTTTTTGAAATTGGATTTAAGTTTCAAATTTCTCTAATCTATTGCAAAATGTAGATATTCTATTGTTGTCAAATTTTTAATTAAAAATTTATAGGTTTCATAATTAATAATTACTTGCATATGTATTTAAAATATTTATATTTAGACTCCAACTTTTGGTTGTTGTGGGACTTATATTATCATAAAGATTATATATAAATTATAATATAAAATATTAACTATCTAAAACAATTGAGACATGTGGATCTACTTTATTTACTATACATGATGTCAAAAGATTCCAACAACCAAAAATTATAAATGCTACATATTATACATTAAAACAAAAACCATAGAAAAAATTATATTTATAAATCTACAAAAGAGTTAAAGAATGTATTAATATGATAAAAAATCACCCATATTTCATTTAGTTATTGCTTGAGTGACTAATTTTTTATTAGTAAGAGGCCAAAGCCAACATTAATTATAATATGTTGTGATTAATTACTATTATTTTTCTTATTTATTAAACTCAAGTAGATTCAAACCCAAGACCTCTTAGATAAGAGGCTCAGAATTTACCATTTGAGTGACTAATTATTGGTGACCAATTATTTAGTCATTTATTTGATCATTGATTTAGTCACTTATCTTTTTCTAACCTTGTGATTTTACTTGATGGCTAAATTAGTCATTTATTTAGTCATTTATACATATAAACTACAAAACATTACCAGAATTTGATCACTTTTAGTCACGTGACTAAAAAATTTAGTCTTGTGACTAAAAGTTTTAGTCACGTAGTCATTATTTTCCATAATTCTACTAGTGTAAAATTGTATTTCTCAGTCCACAACAGAGGCAAAATATGTGGTAGCGGCACTTAATTATTCTAATATTTATTGGCTCAAACAACTATTGGTAGGTATGAAGATAGAGATCAAGGATCCAGTGGTTATGTATTGTGATAACACTAGTGCTATTAATATATCAAGAATCCAGTGATGCATACCAAAACAAGACACATTGCTATAAAATATCATTTTTTGAGAGAATTGGTATGAGATAAGGAAGTAAATTGGAATATGTGAATACTAAAGAACAAATTGTAGACATATTCACCAAGCCATTACCTAAGGATGCATTTCTATATCTAAGAGGTAAGCTAGGGGCCATTCCCCTATCTGAAACTCACTAAATGAAGTTTAGTGATGCATCAACTAGAGCATATTGAAGATCAATCAATTGGTGCAATATTGATAAAGGGCATATTGCAAATGAATTAGTACATAAGGTAAATTTATATTCACTAAACTTTGGCATGAGATGTAAAAGAGGGAGAAGTTTGTTGTCATATCTCATAGAAATTTTATAAAGAAAAAGAGAAAGAGATATCAATAAGGTAGAATGAACTTGGTTTGATATCAAAGAAGAGTTTTCTATCTGAAGAAGATGTTGAAGATAGAAGTTTTCTGACAGAGGGAGAATCTAAAGGAAAAATGAGTTCACACTGATAGGGATAGTTCTCATGGATGAGAATCTAAATGAAACTAAGGATGTATTCCTTACTTTATTCTCACTCTAAAATTTTATTTCATTATGACATGTTGTGTTGCCATCAATTCCAAAGAGGAAGATTATTAAATACAATTGATTAATTGTATATTGTCTTTGATGTTACACAAAATGTCATATTATTTCTAGTTAGTGTATGCCAAGCTCACTCGGGAATTGAAGATGGTTTTCTATGTCTTCTGATCATTCCAGAGTTCACTGAGTTTAGAAGTCAATGTCTATCAAGTTCAGTTGGGCATCAAAGGAAATTTTGCAAAAGTTGAGTGTTAATCAAGGTCACTCGATTAATGAAGGAAACGTTGGATGGAACTAGTGTTAACCAAGCTCACTTAGTTACCAAAGAAACTTTGTAAAGATGTAGTTTAACTAAGTTCACTTGGTTAACACAAGAAAATCATTTCTAAGTTAGTGTCTATCAAGTAGGGTTGGCTAAGGAAGGATTTTCTTGTTTTGGCATATTGAGTTCAATTGATTTGTCTATTGGTTCTAGCTAACTGAGAAGATGAATATTAATTATTCTAAGTTGTATTCAAGCTAACTTGAAAATATGAAAGCTATAAATATAAGGTCAAGTTGAGGGTTAAGATGAAGCATAGTGGAACATAATTGAAGATTTGGTGATGCCAAGAGGGAGAAAATTAGAAGGATAAGTAGAATATCCTTATTGAGATGCAAAGATATATTCAATCAACAACGATCAAGTATACAAGCCAAAATTGAGATCTATAATCAAAAATTTAGTTGCATTAGAAATTAAGCCATCTCATTGTTACTCTCTAACCATTGTAGCAATGATTTAAATCTCTTAATAGAGCTGGCTTAACAGCTATTTGTAAATCCTTTAACAAGGTGGCATTTCTATTGAATTGTCTAAAGACCTTTAACAAGGCCACTCCTAACAAGGTGATTAAATCCTCTAATAGGTTCAAACTTAATAGTGTGTTTTGTAACCTTTAATAGGATTGGCTCCCAATATGGTTCACTTTAGAAGAGTTAAAATCAGTAACTAGTTACAATTTGTAATTTTTCCCAAATTGGGTTTCCATATTAAGTCTTGGTGTCAAGTGTGTTTATGGTATTTCTCTTATGTATATGCAACTAAGTTCAAGTAATATTAATCACAGATAATATCTAAATATTTTCATGTTAATAATTTGTCAAGCTATTTTAGTGTTAATTGAGTTACATTATTTTTCTATGTTTTTCAAGCTTCAACAGAGTTGAGTTTTCATAGAGTTTGTTTTGTACTAACATCTAAGGGATCTGAGATTTATTTTAGTGGTAACTAATTCACTCCTCCCCTCTTAGTTACTCCTCTTATATTTCCATCAACTACTCCCCCATAGATATATCTCTCCCATACATATATCTAGAGTATGATAATATACTGATAATATTCTCCCCCTCTTTAACATAAATTCCAAAGCTACAAAATATTTACAAATTAATACCAAAATGTGACTAGAAATCACTATGTACCTTCAAAATGATTGTCATGGTCTTGTCCCAATTCACTTGCAATACCTTAGATGCATGCAAGGCTATCTATACTTCTATTGAAAGTTCCATCATTTAGTCAGCTATGGAGAAGTTATTGTCATGGATAAGTGTCTTTGCATGTGTAATGTGCTTTTTTGGTGCATCATGTAATCACCCAAAAATGGTCATCTAGACTATGAGCCCATTTTCCAATTTTCTTGCATACTTTATCTAATGCTTATCCTTGATCAAATATCCAAAACTTTGTTTATTCAATTTGTCCTTTTGTTTGACCACTTTATCCTAAGTCCATATTTAATTAAAAGAACATGTCCCCCTTTTAATTAAATAGAATTCCCCACTCATCTCTTATCTTAAGTTGCATACACAAAATCATATCCCTTATTTAAAAATAAAAGAAAAGACATTTTTGTAAATAGAATTCCCCACTCATCTCTTATCTTAAGTTGCATACACAAAATCATATCCCTTATTTAAAAATAAAAGAAAAGAAATTTTTGTCCCGCATGGGGGACAAAATTTAACTCTTCATCATGATTGGTGGAAATGCTTGTGCACATGGATCACTCAAGATGCATCCTCCTCCATTGATTATGCCTATTTTTCCTCTTAATATTTACCATCCATTTTTATTTAAAGGTAGGGCTCTCTCCTCATTCAAGGATTTTAGTCTCTCATGTTGTTGTTATGCAGTAGGTTTTCTTGGTGATTTTGGAGACTTGGAGCATTCTTACATTTTTGCATTTTAGCTTGGCTCTCATTCTAGTTACATTATGGCATACCTTTTAGCTTAATTTCCTTTATAATTTAGTTTAGTTCTCTTTTTTAGCTTTCATTTCATTTAGAATAGCTTACATTTGCATTGTATTTTATTCTAGATTCTTGGATATTGGCGCTCTTGCCTCTACTCTTTGAATCTCTCATTCTATGGTGCACCTTGCAAGGGTTGCATAGTTTAGTTCATTTGAGAGCCACCATCTCATAGCCTTTGCACACCATATATAGAGAGATATAAGCCACCTTTTGAGATGCCCTCTTTCATGGGTATTCTCAAGGACAATGGTTTATAGAAGTGTGATACTTTTTGTATACACATTTTTGGTACCCATTATCGGCCTAGAACCAAGTTTCTAGCTCCATTTTCTTGGTTGTATTTTGGTTACATTATCATTTTTAGTTTTTTATAGAAACTTATTGGATCTAACCAAGTGGTTTTGCAAGTTTCTTTGGTTTTTAGGCTAACCCTTGTGCAGATTTGTTTGAAGGCTAAAACTCTAGTTTTTGAAAGATTTGAGCATATCTTCCAAACTGCTTTAAGTTTAGGTCTAAAATTATTTTTCTAGATTGGGGATACATCCAAAATGTCTCAGTCCAACTTTTAGGTTATTTTAAGTTGATTTGCAGTTGTTATGATTTTTTCTTTTTTTCATAAAAAATTGTTTTTAGTTACAAATTAGCAATTTTTTTTGGAAAACTCTACATTTTCAAAAAGGTTTTTAAATTATACAGGGGATCATTTCTTTTTATTTTGAATTTAAAGGTAATATTAGGTCTCAATAATGCAATTTGATAAATATAGTATATTTTGACAAAATTGGTCTCTGGGTCACAAATAAAGAGATATTGCTAAATTTCTTGCATTTTTGGAAATCTCTTTAATTTTTAGTAGGGGTCTCTACTTTCCATTTCTTTTTTTGGAGCCAAGAGAATAGAAAATAATTCAAATCTTATTGACTAAGTCAAAAGAAAAGAGTAAAATTGAGAGCATTTGTGATTAGCTTGCACTTTCTTTGCATACTCTTGGTTGAAACATAGCTTGGATTTTTGAGGAAACTAACCACTTTGTGTTGCAGGTCTTACTTTTTTATTATTCCCTAACCTTTGTTTTTTTAGAAAGTTTCTCATTTCATTTCTAAAAAGAATACATGTCAAAGATTCAAATGCTAAGAGGCTACTAATTCTTTTTTTTAGGGCTACCTAAAAGAAAATAAACAAATAAACAAGTGTTCTTCATTTCCCTTATTTTTGTGTGCAAAAATAGTACTGGTTATTCATATTTCATAGGCACATAAAACTTACAATTGGGATCTCTTGGTGGTAGAAAAGTATGCTCTTCACTCTTGTGGTGAATCAAAAATCTTGACTCACCTTTAGATTCTAAAAGTAAGTGGGTTAATTGAGATTATTGGTGTGTTTGGGGGAAACAATTGGAATAGGAGAGTATGTTCTTCACCCTTGTGGTGAATCAAAAATATTGACCTCCAAAAGTGGATCCATCTTGTGTAGTTTAGCATCCTTTAGAGGGAATTCTCTTGAGCAATCAAGAGGAATGACCCAAGTAAGGACAAGCAAACCCAGCTCTTCGAACCCATTATAAACTCAAGGATATCAAGAACACAAAACCTTGGTAGACACAGTACTTGTCTTCATCTAGTGGAAGTACTTGTGGGATTGTGACCATTAGGAAACAACTAGGTGAGAATGCTTAAGGTACTCTTGTGGCCACAAGGTCCCTTATCATATCATAAGGTGTCTCATATCATAAGCAAGAGGAGTGCTATGAATAGAAGCCCTTTTAAATACCATAGGATTAGAAGCTACCCTCTTTTTCTACTCAACATCTTGGTGAAAGGATCGATCCTAGTGGATTACCCAGATCACCCCAAGATTTTACACTCACCATTTGTGTCCCCTTGGTTATGCCAATAGTATCTCCATGAAAAGCTAATATCTTTCATGGGTAACCACTTGGTGTGAGGCAAAGGGGAATCAAGCATGGGCCAAGTTGTTTAGTAATGAAATGTGTCCTTTAGGTAGATAATTCTTGATGTGTTCTCAAATGTGCTAGATCTGTAAAAATCTTTTGAACTACACATGATGATAGTTCTAGGGATTTCTTTTGAGACCTCACATATGCTTGTATCATGTGAGGTTCCTTTGTCCCTTGCTTCATTTCTTGAAAACTATTCCATGTGTCACTATCTTACTTGGAAAAAATTTTCTTTTGAACATCAAACTTTCTATGCTATCAACTATTGTCAAACTTTTTCAACCAACTCAAAACATCAAGTGAAAATATTTTCTTGTGTTTCTTGCTAAGGGAAGCCTCATTGTCTAGTTTTTCTTTTCTATTTCTCTAGTGCTTGAACATGCTTAAAGTGACTCTTTGGTCTTGGTGCTCTTGGCCTTTCTATCTTGATGGTCTATTCCCACTTGCTAGTTATCTTTTTGCTGAAATGGTTACCTTGATTTCTTGATTACACTCTTTGATTGGGAAAGTTGTTCACTTGTCATCCTGCTTACTCTATCTATTTGGCTTCTTGTCTATCTCTTGACTTGAATTGAACTAGTTTCATAAGTTTCTTGGACACCTTGCTTGACAAGTCACTCTAATCTTTCTCTACTATATTGACAAGTGAACACTCTACCTCTCTAGTTTGGACATCAAGTTATTTTGTGCCACCTTATTAGGTTCCCCTAGTCTCCTTCATGCTTGATTATCTATCTACCACTATGAAATTAAAACCTTGTGCTACCAAACCTTAACCAAATCTTGATGATAATGATATCCTCCATGCCACTAAAGAGTTTCAAGATCTATATGCTCAATACAAAGAACTAGAAGAGACAAATGATCTTTCTTACCTTCATCTCTCTAAGAGCATGATAAAAATGAAGTCTAAACTTGAGAAAAGGTTAGAGGAGAAGATTGGATTCTTAAATAAATCTCCCTTAAGACCTTTACATACACATGGTTCATCTTCTTCAAGGTATACATATTCTACTCCAAGGCATCAAATTTCTTCATCTTCTAGATCTAAAGACCTCTTTAGAGGACAAGCAAATGATACCTCCTTTGAGCCTATGTCAAGCTTTCATGGTAGACCTCTATTTAAAAAGAAAATGATGGAGACATGGATGCATGCTATGCATTTGAGAAACAAGAAGAAGGTTTTAGGTATACATTTGAGAGGAATTTTACTCCCTTGGAATATTCTTATGATGACATTTTGCAAACAGTTATTGGCACTAAGCTCATCACATTGCCTAAGTCTAGCTCATATTGAAACCCATTCTTGGATATCTATTGTGCTTATCATTGATATAATGAGCATAGTACTTCAGATTTCATTGAGTTGAAACATAAAATCCAAGATCTTATTGATGATGGGATTATTGATACATCTAATGGCTCATGTGATGAGGATACTTCTCTTGAGAAAGATCATGTTGATGAACCTATATCTAGTGATGGTCTCTGTGACATCCCTACTTCTTCCAACACTCATGAACCTCTCAAAACTTCAAATCTTTCCAAAATTCCTCCATCAAATAAATAACCTAATGCTTTTCACCTACACTATGTCTATCCTCAAGGGCTACCTCTAAAAGAAACTCAAGCTAATCTTCACTTGGCTGCAAATATTTTCCATGGTGCTAATCCTAAAGATACTTAGCTTACATGCGATGCTCTACTTACTATGCCCACTTCAACTAATCCCCCATTACCTCTTTAAGAGCCTATCATGAAAATCTCATATTTTTCCATGTCCTTAGAAGTTGCTCCATGTCAAGAGGGCTCTCAAAAAGATAAAGCTATAAATGTCAAGAAAGATCAAGATCAATAACCCTTTCATCTCCTTCAAGATGTCATTCTTCCATATCCTATGTCATATCCACCTCCTAAGTATGATTAATACACCACTTCCACTATCCCCATTGAGCTTACTAAAAATCATGGGAAAACGTATATGCCTATGCTATCTAAAGAAACTTGTCAAGATCAAAGTATCCCTTCTTGCTCTACTTCTCCACATCCACTTCAAAACTATGCTCAACCTTCAAATGCTCCTAATAAAAATGTTGCTCCTATCAAATCTACTCATGATTCTATTGATGGCCTTGGCCACATTTCTCACTCTAAATATATTGATATCCTTATCCACTATCCCTTTGAATCTTCCAAATCTATCCTTGGTCCTTATCCATCTAAGCTAAAACCTTCAAACCTTCCTTCCATATTGTGATCATATGTTCCTTCATCTCCTACATTTTCCATTCCTACTATCCTATCATACCTCAAGATCAAAAAAGATGCTCGTCCTTGACAACTCTTCATTCATCTATCCATCTAAACCAGTCATATCAGCCTTATTCATTCACAAATCCTAAGTCTTTTGGAAGAAATAATAAACATAATAATCCATTGAAAAATAAAGATCACTATGTCCCATTTAATCGACATGTGAATTCCAAGAAAGATAAACCATTCAAGATACTACAAAGGTCTAGTACCCAAAGAGCTAAATCAAAAAAAATATGGGTTCCTAAATCCATCATTGAAGAAATGCATTCTAAAGAGTTCAAAGGAAATGAAAAATCAAAAGCTATATGGATTCCCATGTCTCTTTTGAAAGACTTGAATATTGAAAATAAATCAAAGTTGGCATTCATGCTTTCAAAGGCTTCCACTCCATCTTCTTCTAAAAACTTCTTCTAAACATCTTCCTCAAAAAATTTCAAATCTTTCCACTCCATCTTCCTCCTAGATTACTTTACCATTTCATACATCTAAACCTTAAGTTGTTTCCTCCATGATCCCTTCGTCATTCCATCGCCCTTTATGGTGTGTGTCAATGTTGATCTTGCCCACTTTTTCATCTACCCTTATGCTTTCAAGCCTATACTTATATGCTATTCATACTCTACATGATATTCATACTCTGTAATCCGTTGAAGGCGTGAACTCTTATCTTCCATATAATCTTCCTACTATTATCTCTCTTCTATCACCCTATCAATGTATTTGAGCATACATTTCTATGGCCTTGGCTTATCATGACTTATCCTTCCTATAGGAGCACTATCCAAATTGAAAAATATTGATCTCTTTATAAAAAATAGAAAATAAAATAAAATTACCTTGGTGAAAAAAACTTCTTGTGGCACCTTGGTGAAAAAAAGTAAAGAGAAATAAATTATTCCTATGGTGATAACTACTTCTTGTGGAAGATGTTAGAATCAATAGTCCACCAAGATAACTGAGAGGGAGGGTGGGGGGGTGAATCAATTATCTGATAATTAAAACATTTATCTTCTTTAAAAAAACTTAACCATTCAACCAAAGTGAACAAAAACCATAATAAAATGCACATAGACAATTACACCAAATATGTTGACTAGGGAAACCCTTGATCAGAGGGAAAACCTCGGTGGGAATGATGCCCACAAGATGATGTACTAATATAAATATTCCTTGTTAGAAGATGGACCCTTTAGGAATATATTACAATATTTAGTACATAGAGTCCCTATTAGGAGAATTTTAATCTCTGTTAGGAGATTCCAACCCTGCTAGGAGTTGTGGTACAATCTATGCAAGATGAGCCCACTGCCCAAACATGCAATTTCAACTACAAGAAGAGCTCACTGCCCAAACATGAAATTTACTATTATGTTCTTCTTTCCTTTTTTCTTTCAACAAAAAAATTTATTTTTAGACCTTGTAGAGCATATCATGAACCTCATATCCAAATATCAAACCTTAGATCACTCAGCAAAATCTTGGCAATGAAGTTTCCTTCACTTCCGCACTGCTTTGCTCAACTTCACATTTAGATCTCTTTGCTTGGAATCACTTTGCATCAATACAATTAATTTCATACTTGATAAAGGAAAAATTTTATTCCTTTATACTGATTTCTCAAAAAAATTCCATGAGTTGGTTGTTAGACCTTCTCAATTAATCATTATAGGACTATAGTAAGAACATGTTACACTTAGTGATAACATTAATCTTCCAACTTGCAACTTGAATAACTTTATGTACACACAATATTATGATGATTTATTTTAGCCATGTCATTACCAATATGTCTTCATCATGTCCTCAACCTTGATTCTTAGAATAACAACTTTGCTAAGAGATATAACAAGTTTACCAAAACATTCCTCTATAAACTCTATCTCAGAATAGACATCACCAAAACTTACATAACTTATTTTAGACTTATGATTCCTTCTTTTGATGTTAACTACATAGACTAGATACTCAAAAATATCTCCCATAACCTTGGATAGTTAGAATATTCAACTAGCCATCTATACCAGCTTGATCTTTCCACTATTCTTCTATCAGATACCACGAAAAACTGCTACGTTGACATCAATGAAAAACTTAGTCATGAATGTAACATACCATCATAATAACATATCTACAATGCTCCCCCATAGGAATTTCATCATCATTCATGCTTATAAAAATCTTGCAATAATCTACCCCTTTGGCATTGATGGCAACATAGATGAAAAACATCTAGTTCCAAGAATACCAAAAAAAAGATTTTTCATCTTATTTTTCAAATACTCTTCATCAATCATTCTCCCCCATTGATATACCTCAATGTGATTTCTATCAAACTATCATTTCATGTTGTACTTCTTCTGAACTTTCTATTCTCATGTCAAACTTCTCCAACTGTCATGTTGTACATGCTATCTTTCCAATTTTTTTCATGTCGAACATCTCCCCCATTGACATCAATGTCAAAGGTTTTAGTAACCAACTTTATTGCATAAAACTCTACAATAACTGATACTTTCTTAGCTTAGGTGTCAAAAGACACTATTCAAAACAATATCCAACAAGAGTCCTGGATGACTCTTTCCATCTCAGATACTCCCCATACAAGATGCATTAATATTCAATCCAAACAACAATGGTGCTCTATTACACTAGACTAATGCACTCTTGCATCTTTTACTCTGATGTAGGAAGGGGAATAACCCCAATCATACCTCACAAATACACAAAATTCTCTTTGGTAAGAGGCTTAGTCAATATATATGCAATTTTCTCTTTACTGGTCACATACTCCAATCTAATTTCCTTTTCTAAAACTTTCTCTCTCAACATGTAATACTTGATAAAAATGTGCTTGGCCTTAGAATGCATCATTGGATTCTTATACATATTTATTGTGCTTGTGTTGTGACAATGTATGACAATAGATTCACTAATTTCTATCTGTATATCCTATAACATCTTCTTCTTTTGAACAACTTGATTACAATTGTTTGATGCTACAACATATTTTGCTTTTTTTGTACTTTGTGATGTGCAATCCTACTTCTTACTTAACCACAAAGCCAATATTCCTCCAAGAAAGAAGGCTCTGGCACTAGTGCTCTTTCTGTCATCCACATTACTTTCCCAATTAGTATCAATATAAGCACTTAGATTAAAATCATTAGATATGTCATACCATAATCCAAACTTTAGTGTTCCTTTCAGATATATAAATATACTTTTGACTATTGCATAATGTGCTTCTCTGGGATCAGCTTGGAATATTGCAATAATTCCAACTATATTTGCTATATCTAGCCTTGGGTGAGTTAGATATTTGAATCCTTCAATTATAGATTTGTACTTCTTCTTCTCAATAGTAGGTGTCTTATCTTTTGTAGATAACTTGTGTCTAGTTACCATAGGTGTTCCAATAGGTTTTCATATTTCCAAACCAAACCTTTTCAATAAATCCTTCAAGTACATGGTCTAAGAAATCAAGATTCTTTCTTTATTCTATACAATCTGTAATCCTAGAAAATATTTCATCTCCCCTATCATACTCATTTCAAATTCTTTCTTTATCTCTTCAACACACTTCTCACTTTCCTCATCATTTCCTCTAAATATGATATCATCAAAAAATATTATCAAAATCATCAAACCATCATTATTTTCAATAGAGATTACTATCTATCATACTTTTTCTATATCCAAGCTTTGTCAAATGCTTGTCCAACCTTGCATACTAGGTTCTAGGTGCTTTCTTCAAGCCATGCAATGCTTTCCTCAATCTAAAAACTATGTCATTGTCATCTATCAAAGGATAACCTTTTGGTTGCTCAATGTACACTTCTTCTTCAAGTTCTTCATTCAAAAATGATCACTTGGCATCCATTTGATACACTTTGAATTTCTTTTGTACTGTATAGGCTAAGAATAATCTTACTGCTTCTATTCTAGCAACTAGAGCATAGGTGTCCTCGTAGTCTATTCCTTCTTTCTATGAGTAACCTTTACATACCAATCTTTCTTTGTTCCTTACAACTTCAACTTGTTCACTCATCTTGTTCCTAAATACCCATTTAGTTCTATCACATTCTTGTCTGCTGGTATGGGGACCAATTCCCATGTCTCATTCTTTACTATCTAATCCAATTCCTTTTTCATAGCTTGTTTCCAATAATCATCTTTACATGCTTCATTTTCATTCTTAGGTCCAACTTGAGATATCAAACATAATTCTTCATTGACTCTGCTTCTTGTCATCACATCTTTATCTTTTCTTTCAATGATCTACTTGGATGGGAGATTATTTATCATATTCTTTCTTGAAATAAAAGTTGTTATCTCAACTCTTGGTTCTACTGAAGGTTTTGAGCTTTTTTCCTACCTTTGCTCTCCTTCATTCTATACATCATTTTTATTCTTAATAAGTGCCTCATCATTCCTTGACTTAGTAATAATATGATCATTTGAATTGTAATCAACTATTCTCTCTTGTATCTTGAATTTCTCGTCAATTCTTACATTTGCACTTTTCATAAGTCTTAGTTCTTTGATTATAACATCTATAAGCCTTTCTTTTCAATGAATAACCAAGAAACATACATTCATCACTTCTAGTATCAAACTTACCAATATCATCATCTCTTTTGATATAACACTATTGTAGGTGAGTGACCAAACCACAGTTCATAAGGTGTCTTGTTTGTGTCCTTACTAACTTGCACCTTGTTCATAGTTTAGACTATTGTATTCATAGCTTCTCTTCAAAATTTCTTGGATACCTCATTCTCAGCTAATATAGCTCTTGCAACTTATGTAACTGACATGTTCCTTCTTTCTGTAATACCATTCTATTTAGGGGTTCTTGGAGCTGATAACTATCTTTTGATTCCATTTTCTTCACAAAACATGGTAAACTCATTTGAAGTAAATTCTACTCCTCTATTTGATCTTAAACATTTAATCTTCATACCAAATTCATTCTCATCTCTATTCTTGAACATTTTGAACTTATCAAATGCCTTTGATTTCTCTTTAAGAAATGCAACCCACATCATTCTACAAAGTCATCAACTAGAATCATAAAATACCTTTCACCATAGAATCCTTTAGTCTTTGTAGGAATATTGAGTTCTATGTGTACAATCTCTAACTTTTCTATAGTAGTAAACTTCTTGCAAGGAAAAGAAGTTCTGTTATGCTTTGTCAACACATATTCCTTGCAAATTGTGTTAGTAAGCATTACAATCTTAAGCAAATCTCTAACTCAAAACATACTACTACTCTTCACAATACTGTCAAAGTTTATATGAAAAAATATCTTATGCCATAACCAATTTTCATCTACCTTTGCAACCAAATATGTCATTTTAGTAGGATTCAATTGAAACACATTACCCTTAGATCTAGTTCCTATTCCAATTACCTTTCCATATTTGTCTATGATCATGCATTTTTTCTCTATGAATTACAACTGATAACCTTTGTCCACTAGTTGTCCAACACTCAAAAGATTTTTCTTTAAACCATCAACAAAATATACATCCTCAATGTTAGTTTTACCATCAAGAGTTATAGATCCAATACCTTTAACTTGGCATGCTACATTGTTTCCAACTCTAACAATGCCTCCATCCTAACTTTTGAAGTAAACAAACTTTTTCATATCACCAGTCATATGACGTGAACAACCACTATTAGTTATCCAATTAGATTTCTTCTCAGCTTGTGACACCAAAGATACTTTCTTTGGACTTTGTTTTTTAATTGCCACAAGTACTATTTCATCATCACTAGCACTCACTACTTGTTCATCAGAATCATTATCTTCATTTGGATAGAAACACTCTCTATCTTTTCTAGGTTTGTAATTTCCTTTATACTTTTTCTCTCTTTTAGGACACTTAGATGCATCATGACCATATTCATCACAAGTCCAACATTTAAAGATTTTCATACCTCCTTTTTCTCTTTTTACTAGAAGGGCTACTCCTTCTTCAATCTTTCTGTCCTCCTTAGATCAGTTGTTGCTATCATAAATTAGGTCGAATGTTCATGGCACTAAAAGCTATTTTGTTCTAGTTAGCTCTCTAGATTGTTTAAGCTCATTCTCAATTGCTTCAAGTATTTCAAGCAATGACTCCTTTGTGAAATCTTTGGTACAAGATATCAACAACTATATCTTCTAAACTGCTGACTAAATGGTGGTGTTAGAGTCTTCAATATCTTCCATATAACCTTATCATCTTCTTTGGTACCTCCTTGAGATTTAATACCTAAAGTAATTTTTGATATCCTACCTATATATGTTCTTATAGATTCATCTTCCATCATTTTAGCATATTGAAATGAAAAAATCCAACTTTGTAGCCTTAACTTCTTAGAATGTTCATCACCTTCAAAACTAGTTTCCAAAGCTTTCCAAATCAAATGTCAAGTAGTGAGTAATTTTACCTGATTGTATTCAATTTTAGGAAGTGCAGTCGATATTGCTTATCGAGCTCTCATGTCACACATAAAATTATCTCTTCCATTGTTAGTACAATTTTCCAAATCCTTTTAAAAAATGATTGTCTTCGCTAATTTTGTCAAAATCCAATATCTTAGACACATACACATTCATCTTTTTTTTCCAATTATCATAATTTCTTCCATTGAACTTCAGACTATCTTTCCTAAACATGCTCGCCATGAATCTCCCAAAGTTTTTAAACTTTATCTTCAAGGACCTAGTGCTATGATACCAATTGTTAGAAACAATAGTCCACCAAGATAAATGAGAGGGGGGGTGAATCAGTTGTCTGATAATTAAAATATTTATCTTCTTTAAACAAACTTAGCCATTCAACCAAAGTAAACAGCAACCATACTAAAATTCACATAGACAATTAAACCAGATATGTTGACTAGGGAAACCCTTGATCAGAAGGAAAGCCCTAGTGGGAATGATGCTCACATGATGATGTACTAATACAAATATTCCTTGTTAGAGGATGGACCCTATTAGGAGCCTATTACAACATTTAGTACATAGAGTCACTATTAGGAGACTTTGAATCCCTGTTAGGAGATTCCAACCCTATTAGGAGTTGTGGTACAATGTATACAAGATGAGCCCACTGCCCAAACATGCAACTTCAACTATAAGAAGAGCTCACTACCCAAACATGTGATTTACTATTAAGTTATTCTTTCCTTTTTTATGTCAACCAAACCAATCACTATCAGACCTTGTACACTAGGTCATGAACCTTAGATCCAAATATCAAACCTTGGATCACTCAGCAATGAAGTTTCCTTTACTTCCATACTACTCTACTCAACTTCACATTTAGCTCTCTCTCTCTTTGATTGCAATCACTTTGCATCATACAATTCATTTCATACTTGATAAAGGAAAATATCTTTCCTTTATACCAAGTTCTCAAAACAATTCCATGATTTGGTTGTTAGAACTACTCAATTAATCATTATAGGACCACATTAAGAACATGTTACACTTAGCGATAACATTAATTTTCCACCTTGCAACTTGAATAACTTTCTATACACACAATATTATGATGAGTGATCTTAGCCATGTCATGACTAATATGTCTTCTTCATGTCCTCAACCTCGATTCTCATAATAACAACTCTCCTAAGAGATATAACAAGTTTACTGGAACATGCCTCTATAAACTCTATCTTAGAATAGACATGCCTCTGTAAACTCTATCTCAGAATAGACATCACCAAAACTTACATAACTTCTTCCAAAGATATCATTTCTTCGTCCAAAATTAACTACATATAATAGATACTTACAAGTATCTCCCATAACCTCGAATAGTTAGAATACTCAACAACCATCTATACTAACTTGATCTTTCCACTATTCTTTTGTCTGATACTATAGAAAACTACTATGTTGACATCAATGAAAAACTCAGACATGAATGTAACATACCATCATAGTAACATATCTGCAATACTCCCCCATAGGAATATCATCAACATTCATGCTTGCAAAAATCTTGCAACAACTTGGATAAGTACCATGATGAAAACTTGGTAAATAGGTGTCATGCATAATTCTTCCATTATCCATCTATTCCCTCATCGTCTTTGATCTTGACAATGTTAATCTATCCTTTCTTATTGGTTATCTTATCCACAAGATTTTCTATTGTGTTTTCTAATTCATTCATAGCCTTCATATCCAACTTCATTCTTATTTCTCTATCTTATCTATTTGACCCCTTGGTCTTGATCACTATAAAGAAAAACATGGTTCTTAGGCCTCTTGACATGTTTGCTCTCTTGGATTACACACTTCCATGCTATCTCACTTATTATCTCCCACTACTTATCCTATATGTTATCTCTGTTATTGGCTTAGTGCTATCTCTTTTCATGGCTTTATTGGCCTATCCAAAACCTTCTTCACATAACTATTTTACACTTTCCCTAGCTTGGGTACTCTTGAGTAGTTAGTCCTTGAGGATCACTTTCACTTGCTTCATACTACTTTCTTATCCATCGCTGCTTATTCACCATCTTGCTACTCCATATTCTACACCTTGCTAGACATTGAGACAACTTATGTAATCTTACTTGAGAACTAGTAATCTCTACATCATTCTAAAAAAACCCAAAAAAAATTGATATATGATGCTAAAAAAATCCTTTAAAACATAAAATTTCCTAGAAAAATGATCATCTCAGTGAAAACCTAGCAATAGGTGATTTGATGTCTCACCAAATAATAATAAAATTGAAAAAAGTCCTCAAAAAATCTACCAAGTTGTAAAAACCTAGAAACAGATGCTACTTGAAACCCTTGCACCTATGTCTATCAGTCTCAATCATTCACTCAGAAATACATTTCCTAGCTTGGAATTGTCTCTTGTCCTCATCTCAAGGGCACAACTATTTAGTCTATTGAGGTCTCCTTGTGAATTAGGTTTTCTTTGATAACTCATACAAAATAGTGTTTCTCAACACTACTCCCCCTTGACATCAAGTGTTTCTCAACACTTTTTAAATCATCTACTTGCATTCTAGGGTGCTATGATATTTCTCACTATCAGAATCAAGTCTTGAGGAAATGGCCATGTGATATACACACACACTTAAACATTAAACTTGTTGAGCTATGCTAAACTTTATCTTTCTTTATGTGTTGTTCATGATGATTTCCTTGTTGATTGTTCCCTTCCTAATAGTCTTTCAAGGATGTCATGAACCAGAAGACTAGGGGCATGGGGAAATTTTACTTTCTTTCTTCTTGTGGGTATACTTTGTTAGTCTAAGGTGTTTAGAGCATTGATGCTTGTCCTACTTGACACTTTTACTTACAACATATCATCCTTGTCTATTTTCACAAGACAACACTAGGGGGTTATCCTGGTGCTTATACCTTGATATAGGTGTAATATTTCTATATTAAACTTAGGAAATGTAACTACATTATTCATCTTCACTTACATTTCTTTGATGCATAGTTTGGATTCACACATTTTTATCCAATATAGATCATATGCATATCCTCATAGTTTATGCTAGTGATGATTAATCGTATGATCTTCTAATGTCCCTAATAAGGGTCAATGACAAAAAAAACTAGGACCTACCTATGTAACCCATGCAATTGTGTCTTTTCATACTAGCTTACATTCTAGGGTTCGTTCTAGCTTAGCTTTACATTTTGCCTGTTGAGAGATCTCTCTTTTTTATCTTTCATGGACATGTCAACTAACTATGTTCATCCTTCTCTTGCCTCTTATTGATCTTATCTTATCTTTCCTCTCCTATTTCTTGCTTCTTTTCTATCTTACTATCTCATCTATGCTTTTTACCTATCTTTTCTAATCTCAACATCCTAGATCCATTTTTGAGACCAAAATCCAAATTTGGGTTCATCTTTCTAGTCAAAATGTCTTCCTTATTCTATGTAGTTGGCTGACCTATTGACACTTAATCTTTGAATCTTTTTGGGGAGATCATCATTTCTTCATCATGTATACTCTCTTCCACTCTTTTATTTCATTTCTATTTCATCTCATTTCATCTTTCTTCTTTCTTTGACCTAATTCTTATGCTTTATCTCTCTTGGTCAAGCTTAGTCAATTGGGGAATATCTTCATTACTTGGTGGTCACTCTTTGGTCTTAATCTCTTATCTAGCACCATGAACTTTTCTTTTTTTTGATTTGATCAAATCTAGCTTATTTCTACATCTCATCTATCTCATTTCAATTTTGATTCCGAGGGGGTAGTAATATTCTATCATTGTTGGGAATTACTTTTTGCCACAACTATCTATTTTCTCTTGATATATCTTCTTTCTTTTCTTAACATATCCGTGCTCATCTCGGGTATTGATATTGTCTTTTTTCTCACCAAATTTTTAGTATTATTGCTAATAGAATGTGGATTCAGGATCTTCTATCTCTCTATACTTTGTTCTTCAAGGTCAGATCTCTCTATCATCTTGGCTTCTTCATTCTTTAATGTAATATATTCCTTGAACAATCACACATTAGTCAAACAAAGGGAAATGTAATCTCCCAAAAATGGTCATCTAGACTATGAGCCCCTTTTCTAGAATTTTTTCATAATTTATCTAATGCTTATCCTTGATCAAATCTCCAAAATTTTGTTTATTGAATTTTATCCTTTTGTTTGACCAATTCATCCTAAGTTCATATTCAATTAAAAGAACATATCCTCCTTTTAATTAAATAAAATTCCCCACTCATCTCTTATCATAAATTTCACACACAAAATCATTTCCCTTATTTAAAAATAAAAGAAAAGACATCTCCTCTCTTGAAAAGTCAATCTTGGGGATCAAAACCAAGGTTCTAGGCGATCTTGCGACCTATTGGAATCTGCTCAATTAAAGATAAATGTGAATGTTCATGATGAGGCCTTTGCTAGTTCTGATAACTTTGGATAAGATGTAGAATCTATTTTCTACTTTAAAAGAGTAAACACACAAAAAGAAATGTATTTTTTGTATTTTTTTATTTTATGATGAATGCAATCTAACAATGCAACCATATGAATTCCTAATTTAACCAAGGGGTTAGTAAAGAAAATAACAAAGATAGGATAACAAGAAGTTTAAGCACATAACATGAAAGTAAAATCCTAATGGACATAAGCCATGGAAACAACATGTCTATGAGTTAAGCTTTCAAAAAAATCGATGGGTAACCAATAGAAATAGGAGTAGCACTTCCTTAATTCCATTGATGTAATCTTTGATGGGAATTCAGTAACTATAATATGTTTCACTTTTCATCAAATTGCGAGGCCACAAAAAGTGTGCTCATGCAAGACAAAAAGCTATGTAGGTACAAGATGATGATCTCTTCTTTAACTAAGTGCGTCAATGGAATTCATAAAATTGTAGCAAACACCACAACCAAAAATAATGCAATAAACTTTTGGATCAATTACATTCCATGAACATACATCCATTAAATATAACACACTTAGGTAGGAATCACTACACTCCAAATGCGAGCACCAAAAGCATAATATTATTGCAAAAAAATAGTGGCCCTGATTACATATTACAATCTAGAATTTATAAGAAATATTCTCCTCAATTTTTGTTGATACTGAGAGATATCTTTATGCAATCATATTCTTTTAAACTAATAAAACAAATCTATTTATGTACAAACTATCTATCTAACTAGTGCTAAGTAGGACTCCATCCATTTTATATCATTAATTAGATGCATGAGCCTTTACATTTCATAAAAAAAAGAAAATCATGAAAGAATAAGAGAGAGAAAGCCTCCAGTTGATGTAGGAGTGACTGGAAGTGGCAAAAATAGAAGCTTCATCTTTAATAAGCATCCACAGGAGTTAAATTGCCATCAAAATGCATTTTCAATGCATGGAAAGCTCTAATTTTAAAATTGGTAGTTAATTGTCGGGGAACCTCTAAGTTCTTCAAAATCTCCTAGATCACTACTTGAAAAAGTACACTAGCATACCTAGTGCAATAGTGCACCTTGGAAGCAAGCTCCAAAATTTGCAAAATTTCACTGTGTGTCAAAATTGAAATTTTGGCATCTGGGTTTTGTTCCCCTTTATACCAAAGCTATGTCTTGACATTTTCTCTATTTCTATATGGGTTTCTACAAAATCTCTGAGTTTTGTGTCAAGCTCTAATAAAGCTTCTTCCATTTTGAATGCTTGTTAGATATCCTCATCATTAGAAACTTCATCAAAAAATTTCCAAAATCTCTCAACTACTACCTCTATTGGTATTAGCTTTTCCCATGCATCATCCTCGAAAATGTCAAGACATGCATCACTATAATGTTTCTCAGCTTCCAAATTTTTCTCTTGGGCTTGGTCCTTGAGCTTGTGAATCTTTGCATGTAATGTTTTCATTACTTTATTACTATCTAAAATCTTCTCTATCTAATCATCTATCTCATCTAATTCCTTAGCTATATATACATCCATTAGCATCTGATACCTCTGGCCTTTTATTGCCTATAATGCCTACAATTCTTTTCCCTAGGTATGCACTTCATCCATTAAACCAAAATCTTGATTCAAAATTGCTACTAGCTTGTCTGCATTCTCCTCCATAACATGTAATAACTTAATATTTCCTTGAATAAATATTGCACCTTTCTCCTTAAAACTTTATTTCCATTGCTAACAAGCGCTCAAAAATTAATTTAATTGGGTTATACCCATGTCTCTTCTCTCATTTGTTGTGTTCAAAGTCTCCTTAGGATTTTTAGGGTCCAAGGGACCAACAACTTCACTTTAATATCCCTTTAGGATTTCATTTTGTCACCAAAGTGTTATCAATTCCACCGCCATCCTATTCTAGGCTCCTAAACACTTCCTTCATCCCTATTGTTACCATCAACTTTGCAGTTTCCAAGATTGGCTTCCTAAGCATAACTTCCTAGATCTAATAATCCCTTGGAATCAATTCTTCAACATTTTATTGTGCAGTAGGGATAGCTATGTGAGAAAAAAGGTCCTAATCATGATCACTCATAACAAAGGCTAGTGCTTGTGCATCCTTTGGAGGTGAATCAAGTTTCCTTAGAACTTCTATCAATTCCATTCTATCCTCCTCCTCAGTAGTGAATTGTTGTTTCTTGTTTCTTATTACTTATTTTCTAAGCCACCTTGGGATATATTGTACTATGGATTTAACTTTAGAGGATTAAGGAGTTTTCTTAGCTATACTCTTCCCCTTATCACTCTTTTTGGAGTCTTCTCCCTCTATGAGATATCAGCACCTAGAGTCTCTATATCTGTGGAGCCAACAGTTCTCACCTTGGTGTCTTTGGAAGTTTTCTATGGTTGTTCACTTACCTATCCTTCTTCTAAAACTTCATTAGTAGATACTTGTTGTAGCTCTTCTTCATGCTCTATTTGGACCTATTTGACTTATGTACCTAGATGAAGAGGGGTAGTTGATCTCGTGCCTACATAGAATGTGACTTGTACTTGGGATGCAAAAACTACCTCAGGTGCTTGTGATTCATGGGGCATCTAACTCCAATTCTCTTGTTGAGGTTGATTGGTTGGAGTCTCTCTTATCTTATCCCTAAAAAACTTAGTACCCATGGGCATAAAGTCAAAACCTGACATTTGAAAGACATCAGTGCCTGTCAAATCCTACTCATTTATCCATTGTTGCATCTCATCTTTTGATGTTGTAGTTTGAATGAGTTCATCAGAGATAGATGGTGATGTGATCATGGAACTTTTTCTTCTTTCCTCCTCTATGGATCTAGCAAGTTGAGTTCTCCTATTCAAAGGTAGATTTTTCTCTTCCTCCTCATCACCCTCTTCTTCTACTTCTTCTGGAATTGGTTTGGAAACTAAGGGGAAAGGAATCACTTTCTTGATCACCTTTTGCCTCCTCTTTACTAGAGTCTTAATCTTTCTTCTTTTAGGTGTGGAGGGGGACTCTTGCTCTATTTTTTGAGGTGGTAAAACCTCTTGTTCTTTAGTTTCTATTTCCCCTTGGCTTGATGTAGCTGGTGGTACTTGGGGATCCCCTGGCACTTGTGTAGCTTCTACACTTTCTAGCCCTTGTACATTTTCCTCTCCTTGTTGTGGAGGTGACTAAATCTCACCCTCTTCTAGTTTGGCTTGTTGAGGAGAATTCATTATCCTTTTGCCTTTACCTTTACCCTTTTGAGCCTGATAATAACCAACTGGCATATCACATTGGTGCACCATTTTTGGTCTCACTAGCAACTTGGCTATAAATGCAGGCACTGTGACCTTTGCTCCTTGACCTTTGGCCAAGCAAGATTGAGCATGAAAGACTACTTTTTGAGGAATTGGATTGAGTTTTAATGGTTTCTTGATCCAATCCTATGTCAATTTGATGATGTACCTCACTCTATGGTTGATGTTTGAGTTTTCATCTCTATCTATCTCAGCATTCATGATAGGCCTATCGCCAATCCTATTCCTATTAAACAATGGGTTGAGCAGCTCCTCTAAGTCTTGTTATGCAATCTTTAACAAGATCTTTATCTTTGAGGCCCTCTCTACTAAATACAAAGTCATCCAACAATAATCCCTTATGCAGACATCATAGTCATTTGTTGCATTCATCTAATGATCTTCAACTACATCCTCATGCTGGAATTTTTTACTAGCTAAGTATTGCACTCTCTCGATATTGTCAAAACAAGGCCATAGAGAATTGTATTCTTCCAAGGGATATTCATCCCATTCACATTCAAAAGATGGAATGTCTTGCCTCTGATCCACCTAAAAGTGTCCTATAGTCATAGGCCACATCCAACATGTTTTGTGTTGCTTTCTAACTCTTTCATATGTATACAAGAGTTGTCAAGAAATCTCTAGGAGTATAAGTCTATCACTAGGATACCTAGAGAGCTTCTTAAGGTTGATAGTTGTACCTACTACTCTCAAATATTTAAATGTTCAAAGCTAGATATAATAAGCTCTAACTAGGGATATTTGTGCAGTTGCCTCCTCTAATATTCTCTTCACATAATTTCCTTCTATGAACCAAATTATTACAAAGATGAAAGAATCATTTACAATTCTATATTCTTTTCTTTGCTTTGAAAGCCTCTTCTTCACCAAGGATATACAATATGCAGCCATGAATTGGCATCTTGCATACTACCCCTTTTATACAACCCTAGATAATCTATCACCCTCGTGGCTAATAAGTATACCAAGTATGATGTCATGTAAAATTTCCCATATTTCTTCACTACCACCAACTGCTCACCCAAATTCTAACTAAGATTAGAAGCCCAATCTAGTGGCATCTTTTCTTTCTTTATTATCTCAATAAAATGCACCGTAAAAATATTCAAGTGTCTAGCTGGAGGTAAACCCATAACTCTACTCAAGAATATGATTGAGTATCTAATATCTTCCTTCATGTATCCTCTTGTCATGTCTACTTTTTCTATTTTCTCTCCTAGAGGAGTCTTCTCTATAAGGTATGAAGATTGGATGATCTCAGTAGCCTCGTCAATATGTTCCAGATACCATCTCTTCACTTGCTCATAGTTTAGTGTAATGAGTTGATCAGCCCTTGGGAGATGGAACACTTTTTCAATGTTCTTAGGTTAGAGATTGAGAATGATCTCTCTTGTTATGCTCTTGACTACCCTCTATTTAGGAACAAAATGTTCTGTGAGTGTCATGATTAGTTTTGAGGATTGTACTAACACTAGGTGTGATGTTGCATTAACAAGCCCTGATTGAATCAATGTGAAGATCATTTGAGACCTCTTAGTTGGTTTGTTAATTAATTTTAAGAAAACTCCCAAATCTGTGTGACCTAAATTTGTATCTCAAATTTTTGGGTACTCATCCTAACACATTGATTTTATAGGAATGCCCTGGAACTTGAATACTACTAGATTTGGATTTGTTTTCTCAATGAGGGAGGATGAGGAAGACACCATTTTATCTACAAAAAGGTACATCCATTAGCCCAAAATTGAAGAAATCTTTATAAAATTAGATCCTAACAATAGTACGAACAAGACCCAAAACTCTAATTGTCTGAAAACATTAAAAAACCTTAGTTCTACCCTGAAAATTAAAAAAATTGCACAGAAGGTGCACCTAGGGCACATTTTCTTAACAAACATTACAAAATTAGGTGTCCATCAATGCACCTCGTGGGGTGTGCTAATGCACACCTTTTTTTTGGGTGTGATTTGTTTGTTTTTAAGGTGTGCAGCAGCACACCTCATGAGGTGCACTACTGCACACCTTAAAAAGGTTTTTGACTTAGCTTTTTAAAAGGTTTTAAGTGTTTTTGAAGTTTTTTCTTTGTGAATGTGCATACTAACACACCTAATTAGGTGCACTACTGTGCACCTTGGTTTTCTAACATTTGTTTGGTTGTCTTGTGCAAGTGGGAAGATGTGAGGAGGAGAGCACACCCATTCTGGTGCAGGGTTGCACAGTGAAATGCAAGAGTGAAAACAAGGTAATGGGAAATGAAGGGAGGGGAGTACACTAATTTAGGTGTAGAGATGCATGGTGAATGTGATGGCCAAGCTGAGAGAATAAAATAAAAACAAGTGTAGAAGTGAAGGGGGCAGGGGATTAAATAGGGCCATGCTCCTCTCACAATTGTGTAGGTGTGTAGGTGTGCATCATAAATGCCTTTCTCTTTTCTCTTAAGTAGTTTTGGTGCACTATTGCACCTGATGAGGTGCACTAATGTATCTTTCTTTTTGTGAAAAAGACCATCTCCATCAAAATCTTTGATTTGCAACCACTGGGTTTTCCAATCAAGACCCATACGTGAACTATGACACTAGATAAAACCTCAAAAGGAATCAGACCTTGGACTAGGGTTTCAAAAAATTGAAAAATAAATTAGGGGGTCCCTATTTCTAGTCAAAATGGGGTGTACATTGTGAAACCACAACAAATAGCCCTAACATAAGGAAGAAATGATGAAGGCATTTCTTCATCATCAAACATTTTCCTAATATGTGTCAAACACCAACTACATCCCAAATATTCCAAGTGTATTTCGGGTCACTTTGTATTCAAAACCTCAAAATCTCAAGCTCTAAGTTCAATGTGTGTTCTATGTATTCATTTCCTTTGACATCTTAGAATGCAGTCTATCAAAAAAAGTTGACAACTTGGAAACAATATTTCGCCCCATCTGGCTCATTTGTTAGGAATCTTTATGAACGTTCTTTATCAATCATTTGTCTAACTAGATGAGAGAATTAGTTCTTAAGGATCTTGGTGGGTTGTCATTTTTCATTTAAAGACTTAGACAATCTTTTGAATACTTGCTCCATGTATCTCATAATGTTGCCATTTGATTCTTTGATAAAGTAAAGTTTTGATAGTGTTAGCTTATTTAGAGTGCATATCCATACAATCAGATTATCTTTCTTAGACTTTGAAAAATCCTTCATTGTTAACACCATTCTTTTCTTTTTTTATTTTTCTTTCTATATCTTGATCATGCCTAGAATATGTGGCCAAGAAATTGGTGTCATTTCTTGGATTCGATCTTTCATGAACATCCCTTGCATTCCTCTTTTAAGAAACTTATAGAAACTCTCACATCAAATAAGGATCTTAGCAATTCCTTTGAGAAGACCCTTCTGTTTGAACTAGTGGAGTTTGGACTATCCCTCGTTGTCTTCAACCTTGGTTTGAAAACACCTTAGATAGTTGATCTTTTAAATTTGCAAAGTGTCAAAAACTTGTTGATCTGCAATTTTGAATTCAAGTCTAAAAGTCCCCTATTACTGGAAGTAACATCCATTCTTCAGTTGGTATAAGACACAAAATTATCAAAATATTTTGAGAAAGAAATACCTCTTCCTAAACATCAGAACTAAAATAATAGTTAGTAAGAAATGTCAAATAAAATCTTGAGTGTACCTACCCACTGGATTTTCACAACTTTGAAAACAAACACACAACTGAAAGTAAACATGCAACTTGAAAAGAAATGCCCCTGTATAAATAAACACACTTGTAGAAAATAAACACACTTGCAAAAAATGATATATATATTGGAGGGGGGGCGGGGGGGTCGGGGGGGGGTTGTCTTCTAGGCTTCAAAGTAATGTTTTAGAAATTGCCCATTGATTGGAAATGGAGCCAATTCCCCTTATAAAGAACTTAGCCTAAAAGTATTTTCTCTGAGAATTTCCACAATCTAATAAGGACCAATCCACAAGCATTGAAACTTTGTGTGGCTGCTTGACTTTCTTTTACCTTGTCCCAAAGTAGAACAAGGTTAGATATTCTAAAGCATTTTATCATGGCCCTCTTGTTGAACTACCTCTTGATGATAGCTTGATGTTTAACCATGTGCTCCAAAGAAACTGTATATTTTTCATCCATCTCTAAAAGATTCATCAATCTTATTTGTACTCTATCAGCATATTTAGCATACCCACTCATGAATTTCAAAATAGAAATTTTGAGATTAAGCAGGAATACTAGCTCTTTCCATAAACTAGCAAATATGGAGATGTCTCTAAAGCATTCTTGACCCTTACTTGGTTGATCCATAGTGTATATTTGAGTTTTGTATGCCAATCTCTAGGATTTTCTTTCAACAAACATCTTATTACTATGATCAAGTTCTTGTTCATAGATTCAACTATACCATTTCCTTGTGGATAATAAATTGAGGAGAACTTGATAATTACTTGATTTTTCAATGCCCATTGAGTTAAGAATACTAATGTGAAAGCTAATCCATTATTGCACACCAAGAAGAATGGCATCCTAAATATAGTAAAAATGTGTTCTTCCAAGAAGTCTATAACCACCTTGGCTATGCAGTTTCTAAATGTCTCTACTTCTATCCAACGTGTCTAATAATTAGTAGCTGTGAGAATAAAAGTGTGTCCTATTGATAATGGTGGATTCACTAGACCAATAAAATCTAGCCCCCACTTTGTGAAGGGGCATATCTCAAATACTAGTTGTAATGGCATTGTGGGATGTCTTTCTCTATTAGCGCTAGTCTAACAAATATGAAAAGTATGCACATGCTCAAAAGTATCATTGAATATCGTGGGCTAGAAATAACCTGATCTTAAAATCATATGAGCAGTTACTTTCGGTGAACCATACCCCATACCATACTTATCATGAATTTTTTATGGAACTTCCTTTACTTCCTCATGTCCCAAGAATTTCAAGTAAATCCCTTCATAGTTCCTTTTGTATAATTCTCTATTATGTAGCATGTAGGATTTGCACTTCATTTTAAGTCCCCTACATTGTGAACTATTCATCCAATTGGGGTACTAATTTTGTAAAAGATAGTAAAAAATATCTTGGTACTAGACATCTATTATTACACCCTAATCAATATCAACTTGAGATATTACAATCTTCTTCTGATCTTTTGCATCTGTTTCACTATCAAACCTAAATTTCTTTTCATCCTCGATCTGGTTATCAGCTATCACTTTTTATAATCCTTGACCTTTGACTCACCTCATGGGTTGAATTTCTAAGTCAAATTCTTGAAGGATCACCATCCATTTCCCTCATCTTTCACCTAGTTCATTTTGCATTAGCAATGTCTTAACTATTGGATCAGGCATAATTGCATATACCTTGCTTCTCAATACGTAATGGTAGAACTTCTTTATCACTTTGATTAAGGAAAAAGACTATTTTATCAAGGTTAGAATAGCTTAACTATAAAATTTTTAGAGGGAAACTCATGAAGGAAATGGGTCTTTCATCTTCCTTTTCTTTCTTCTACATAAGAATCCCAACACAAGAATGTTCTAAAGCAAAAGAGTATATTTTGAAAGGTAGTCCATAATCTAGATTTACCAGTACCGGGGCTATAGAAATGGCCACTTTGATATCCTCAAATGATTTCTTAATCTTTGGAACCCATTCTATTTAAGCTCCCTTTTTGAGAAAATCATTAAGGGGATGAACTATCTCTACAAATCTGCTTATGAATTTTTGCACAAATTTCATCTTCCCAAAGAAAGACTTAAGTTCTTTTTTATTTTGAGGAAATGATAACTTTAGAATAGCTTCAATTCTATCAAGATTGATTGAGATTCCTTCTTTAGAGATTATCTGACCTAGGAGCTTTCCTTTGGTAACCCCAACGAAGATTTCTAGGAATTGAGGGATATGTTGTATTTACGACATTTGTTGAATACCTTTCTTAAATCAATAATGTGAATATTTTGATCCTTTGAAAAGATAGTTAAGTCATCCATGTAAATGACTATACACTTGTTTATCAATCCCTTAAAATATTTTTCCATGGCTTGTTGAAATGTGGCCCCTACATTAATCAACCCAAAAGGCAGTCTTATGTAAGCAAAGGTTCCCCATTTAGTCGTGAAGGTCATCTTTAGCCTATCCTCTTCATCAACCATTACCTGATTATATCCTGAATACCCATCTAAGAATGACATCATCTATGAACCATTTACAATTTGCAAAACCCTATCTAGTGAAGGCAATGGATAGTTGTCTTTTTGAGATGCAAGGTTCAAATTATGAAAATATAGGCAAAGACAAATCTTTCCCATATTTTTCCATACATGAACTAAATTAGCCACTCACGTAGAATGGTAAATGGGGAAGATGATCTTGGCATCAAGTAACTTCTTAACATCATTCATTATTAGTGGTTCAATGATAGGATTAATAGAACTTTGTCTTTTTTGGAAAGGCTTTGCATTAGGTACTAATGGAGAGTCATGTGTAATAATCTTAGGATCATATGTCTTTAGTTCTTAGTAGCTCCAAGCAATAACATTCTTATACTCTATAAGTAATTTAAGCATGTCCTCCCTTTCTTGTGCATTGTATGCTTTCCCAATCCTTACCATTTGAGGATCATCATTTGTACCTAAATTGTACAAATCACATTCCTTGATTCCCTTCTCTTTGACCATTCTTATGTTAATTGTTAATTTTTCATGATCTAAGATGCACTCCAACTCTACCATTCCCTTAGGAATAGTGTTGGTTTTTAAGTTTAGGATCCCATCTTCATCTTCAAGTTCATCATCCTTAGATTTGTCATCTAAAGTGTCATCAATTTCTTGCCCTTTAAAGTGGCCATTACACATGATAAATTTGAGTATATGTTGATCATCCTGAAAGACTTGGAAGTTTGTGATATTGTCCAGAATAGATGGAGTAGCAACCAATTCAACTGAAAATCTTTTCAATTTGGTTGTTTCAACTAGTTGTAATGCACTAGCTAAAATAACAAGAGCATCTACTAACATGTTTTTCCTTCTTGGAATGGACTTTATGTTCAAAGCTTCAAAATCATCCATTAAATCCCATACTCTTTTCCTGTAAGCAAGAAACCTCTTGTTGTTTTAGAAGTATAATATTTCACTTGTATTATAACTAACTATGAATCTATTTATACTATGAGAGCTGTAATCCCTTTCTCCAATGTAAAAAGAATTCCTCGGATCAATGCTTCATATTATACAACATTATTAGTACATTTAAACTATAATTGATATGTTACATAGAAAGACTTACTTTTTGGGTTGATCTACTCAATACCTACGTCAGCTCCCAATTTTTATTTGGAATCATCAAAGAAAAGTGTCCAAATTGGATTTTCCTTGGGCTTTCTAACCTTATGCTTATTTTTCCTTAGCTTCTCTTTCACTTGGGCCTGAAAGGATTGTCTCTTAAGTACCCATTATAGTCTTTCATGGGGTGGACTTGGTGATTTTCCATTATTATTCCTTGATACTGAGAGTGTATTTTTTTCTTGTTCATCATGAATTTCCCCTATCAATTCCTTAATTTCATCCACTTTTGTTTTGGATGGATGACTATTGAATTCCATCCTTGACCTTTCACGTATCATCCTCTTCTTTGAACTTTGATCATTCCTTATGGAGTTGAAGACAAACCTCCACCATCTGAAGAGGTATCACTAAATGAAAAATTTAGATCTTCAATTGCCTCTTCAACCTTTCCCATAGATTCAGATATGTTTATGAGATTTTGATTCTCTACGAGTTCATCTTTTAGACCATTGCTATTATCTAGTCTCATCATTTGTGTTAATACTTTAGTGACTACTTCTTGGCAAGATGAACATTCAAACTCTGAATGACTAACTTTATGCAATCAAAAAAATCTTGGAAGAAGGAGGATTTTGGGGTCAAATTCTTCTCCTAAACATTACAAATTAGCCACCATGTCATCTATGAACTATGTTACAACATCTTGTTTTGGAAGGAAACATTGGATCTTTCATCTTGATCAATGCATATTTTGGTTGAAATCGTAACAAAATCCAGTACTTTGTAAGAGCCCAAATCTAATTGTATGAATGTAACCTCATTAGGTGCATTATATTTGGTAATCATTTTTTAAAACTTTATCTCTACATCTATTTTGATTTGATTTTTCAACCCTTTCCATAGCAACCACAATTGAGTAAAATCAATAGAAAACCATCTCCTTAGGCATTTCATCCATTCTCTGCTTAGTAGCAATCCATAGGTTTCGGGAATATCAACCACATGTATATCAATGCTATCTTGAATTCAAGGGTCAATATTTAACTATATCCAAATGTCTTTCAACACACCAATGACTTTCACCTCTATTTTATCCAACTATATCACTATCTAATTAGAAGGTTGAGGAATAACTCGAAACCATTGTGCTATTGATAGTGGATTAACATTACACAAGGCTCCTAAATCAATTAGGAAATTATGAATATTCTTCCCATATATCCTTATGCTAAGTAGAAATAGGGGCTACTCAACCTTATCTTTAAACATAGTTGGGATCGCCGTTGAAGCATTGACTTGTTGAGATCTGGTCTTTTGAGAAACAATATTTTCATTATGAGGTACCTTTGTATGGTCTAGAGTTTTCATCAGCACTTCTCATTGTTGATAATAGTTTTATAGCATGTCAAACATGGACATGTTGGCCTTTGTTCATTTCAAATCTTCCACCACACTATATTTCTCATTAGACCGAGATGGATTTTTCAAGATTGTTGGGACGGTTCCTTGATTCTAATTTGTTTGTCCTCCATACAAGGGCCTAATTGGCACTAGATTATTTCTTTCTCTCAGATCAAGAGGATTTTGTTGTAGTCCTAGAGGAATTCCATCTATCATAGGTTCTTTTTGACTTTATAGATTATATGTATTTTGATTATCATTGTGAAAGGCAAACATCTCTTTCGATTAAATGTCTAGTTCCTGACTGAATGGAAAAGAGAATTCTTCATTGGTTAGTTGCTCTACCTATGCCTTCTATGTTGAATCATAGGATTTCAATAGCATAGCATTAAATTGTATAGGAGGGACATTGTCATTTTCTTGTGAATTATAAGTCATGTCTTGATTCCCATTATAATATGAACTATCATAGTTAGATGTTTTTTAACCATCATCATACTGATTGATATTTGTATATTGAGCATTGTTGTTATTATTATCTATAGGAACTCTTTCATTATTTAGATGAGTGTTCCATTGTCTATTCTATCTGTAGAAGCCATTGTTATGATCAGGAGGATTATAATTGTTTCCTCCATTGTTTTTCCTAGCATTATTGTTTTCGGCAAAAATTTGTTGTTTATTGTGGAGCCTGATCAGTCCCCAAGTGGAAGATTGTTAGATTATGGTGACTAATCAAGAAATTACTATACATACTTCATAATTTTGGGTTGTGGCCAACATTGTAGCCAACATATTATGGTCGACATGTTGTAACCCTAAAATGGATAAAATACTTGTATAAAAGGGTTTAGGGTTAGGTATTTTCATTATGTTGTGATGTGAAATTGCTTCTTGCGGCGGTATTGAGCTATAAGGGATTATAGACTATAATCAGGTTGTAATCACTGGATTGTAATAAGATCAAACTTGTTGTTTGGTGGATGTAGCATAGGGATTGGGTGAACCACATTAAATCTTGGTGTCTTGTGTTCATTTCTGTGTGATCTATTATTTTCTATTATTGGTTATAATTGCATGTAGTTTTTATTTTTGTCCGTGGTTTATTCTAACAAGTGGTATTAGAGCCAAGTTGTTTTTCAGTTATTCTCTGCAGGAAAGTCTCACAGTTGAGTGGGAGCAATGGTAGATGAGGGTAAACTAAGGGTTGATAGGTTTAATAGGCAGAACTTCTAGTTATGGAAGATGCAAATGGAAGACTATATGTATCAGAAGGATTTATGGAAGTTGTTGGAAGGCAAAGCCAAGAATCAGGAAACTATGTTAGAGGCTAAATGGGATCGTTTGGACAAATAGGCACTCATAAGCATTCAGTTATGCGTGGCACCATTAGTAGCATTTAATATTACAAAAGCAAAGACGACAGAAGAGTTGATGAAAACCCTAGTGACACTGTATGAAAAGCCCTCCGCTTCAAACAAGGTATTTCTCAAAAAGCATTTATTTAATATGAAAATGGTAGAAGGTGGATCTATTGTAGATCATTTAAATGAGTTTAATACTATTACTAGTCAGTTATCTTCTGTGGGTATAAATTTTGATGAAGAAATTAGGGCTCTCTTGATTTTGTTTTCTTTTCCTGAAAGTTGGAATGGCTTGGTAATGGCGGTGAGTAATTCTGTTCTTGGATCTAGTACCCTAAAATATGATGATGTGATCGATGTTGTTTTGAGTGAGGAAACTCGTAGGAAATCCTTAGGTGGATCTACATTAGGAAGTGCTTTGAATGCACAAAGCAGGGGCATAACGACTGAGAGAGGAAGTAACTCTGGAAATCATGGGAAATCAAGAGGAAAGTCAAAGGGGAAGAGGTCTCAATTGAGAGGACCAAACAATTGTTGGTACTGTGGGAAACTAGGGCACAAAAAGAAAGATTGTTGGAATTGAAAGAAAAATGAAGGAGATAAATTAGATGGAGACAAGGAGGAAAATGTGGTAAGTAAAAAATCCAAAGAGGATGCTTTGCTTCTGTCTTTAGAAAGTGTTGATGATTCATGGGTTTTAGATTCTAGTGCTTCATTTCATGCTACACCTCATAGAGGTTATTTCATTGATTATGTCCAAGGGGATTTTGGGCTTGTTTATTTGGGGGATAATGAACCCTATCAGATTGTTGGAAAGGGAAAAATTAAGATTAAGTTGCAGAATGGGAATCATTGGCTACTACATGAGGTAAGACATGTTCCAAGGCTGAGTAGGAATTTAATTTCAACGAGACAACTTGGTGATGAGGGTTGTGTAGTTACTTTTAATGATAAAAATTGGAAGATTTCAAAAGGTTCCCTTGTAGTAGCAAAAGGTGTGAAACTAGGCACCTTATACCTTTGTACAAGTCATATTGTTCCTTCTACTTTGATTGTTTCAGAGAAAAAAGAATGTTCAGGAACAACTGTTGCAGTTGAGTAGAGAGAACAAATAGCTACTGTAGATTCTGATACAGCATTGTGGCACAATAGACTTGGGCACATGAGTGAGAAAGGTATGAAAGTACTTCATTCAAAGAAAGTTTTACCAAGTCTGAAATGTGTTAATATGGATTTCTGTGAAAGTTGTGTATGGAAAACATAAGAGAGTGGGTTTTGTAAAGACTGGGAAGGAAAAAAAAAAAGGAGAAATTAGAGCTTGTGCATATAGATGTATGGGGGACCAGCTCAAGTATCTTCCCTTGGTGGCTCTCATTATTATGTTACATTGATTGATGATGCAACTAGAAAAGTATGGGTTTATTTCCTTAGACAGAAATCTAATGTATTTCAAACTTTTAAGAAATGGAAATGCTTGGTTGAAAATGAGACTGGTATGAAATTAACATGTCTCAGATCTGATAATGGTGGTGATTATTGTAGTCATGAATTTGAAGATTATTTCTCCACTAATGGTATTCATAGACAAAAAATTGTTCCAAGGACTCCGCAGGAAAATGGAGTGGCTGAATGCATGAATAGGACTATAATGGAGTGTGCAAGGAGCATGAGGTTGCATGTTGGGTTGCCCTTACACATGTGAGTGGAGGCTACCATTACTGTAGTATATTTGATTAATAGAGGTCCCTCTACTCCTTTGTGTTGTGGTATTCTAGAGGAAGCATGGACTGGTAAGAAGGTGAGTTATTCTTTTCTCAAAACCTTCGGTTGAGAAGCTTTTGCTCATATAGACTCTAAAAATGGAAACAAGCTAGAAGCTAAATCAAAGAAATGTGTCTTTGTTGGATATGGCATTAATGAATTTGGTTATAGGCTTTTGGATTTTGAAAATCTTAAAATTATTAGAAGTCAGGATGTCATATTCAATGAGAAAGTGTTGTACAAAGATCTGTTGCAGCAACATGAGAAGAAAGAAGATGATCATGTAGTGCTGGATGATACTCTAAAAGTTGATGTTCTAGCCATTCGTCATGATGTGCAACAATGGCAACAACAAATACCACACACACCAGTGAATGTTAGATGGTCAACGAGGCAAATTAGACCTCCACAAATATTTTCTCCCTCTTTGTATTCTATTTTACTTACTGATGCTAGTGAACCTGAAAGTTATGATGAAGCTATGCAAGTGGATACTAAGATTCAATGGGAGTCTGCAATGAAAGATGAAATGGACTCTTTGCTGAAGAATACGACATGGAATCTATGCAAGTTGCCTGCAGGTAAAAAGGCTTTACAGAATAAGTGGATTTATAGGTTGAAAGAAGAGGAAGGAGGTAAGAAAAGATTTAAGGCCAGGTTAGTTGTAAAAGGATTTGCATAGCAAAAGGGAATTGATTTTGATGAGATATTTTCTCCTGTTGTTAAAATGACTTCTATTCATACTATTTTAAGTCTTGTTGCTACTAAATATTTTCATTTAGAGTAGTTGGATGTTAAAATAGCCTTTTCTTCATGGTGATTTGGATGAAGATATATATATGGCTCAGCCACAAGGTTTTGAGGTCAAAGGTAAGGAGAACTTAGTGTGCAAATTGAAGAAAAGTTTATATGGCTTGAAGTAAGCACCTCGGCAATGGTATCTGAAATTTGACAGTTTCATGCATGAGCATGGATATAATAGGTGTCATTCAGATTACTGTATTTATTTTAAGAGGTCAAATGATGATAGCTACATTATTCTATGTTTATATGTTGATGATATGCTTGTAGCTAGGTCTAACATGGATCATATTACGGGGCTAAAATGGTAATTAGCACATGCATTTTCTATGAAGGATTTGGGGGCAGCAAAACAAATCCTTGGTATGAAGATTTGTAGAGATAGGAAGAACAGAACATTGATGCTATCTTAGGCTGACTATGTTGAGAAGGTGTTGCAACATTTCTCTATGGAGAATACTAAAGCTGTCAGCACACCTTTACCTGGTCATTTGAAGTTGACTAAGGAGATTTGTCCTAAGACATAGGAAGAGGAGGATAATATGTCCAAGGTACCCTATGCTTCATCTGTAGGAAGATTAATGTATGCTATGGTATGTACTAGGCCAAATATTGCACATGCAGTGGGAGTCGTTAGCAGGTATCTGAGTCATCTAGGATTTGAGAATTGGAATGCTATCAAGTGGATTCTCAGATATTTGAGAGGAACATCCAATAATTTTTTATACTTTGGGGGCTGTACTACTGATTTATAGGGCTATGTTGACTTAGATTTGGTAGGGGATATTGATACCAGGTGAAGTACCATAGGTTATGTCTTTACTATTGGTGGGGTAGCTGTGAGCTGGGTTTCTAGGTTACAGAAGATTAATGCTCTATCTACTACAAAGGTAGAGTATGTTGCTGCTACAGAGGCAGCCAAGGAGATGATATGGCTTTAGTTCTTCTTAGAAGAATTGGGACATCCTTAGAAGGATAATTATTTGTTCACAGATAGTTAGAGTGCCATTCATCTTGCAAGGAATTCAGCTCAGCATTCTAAGACCAAACACATACAGTTGCGGTACCATTTCATTCAGTCAATTTTGGAGGATGGATAGTTAAAGCTAGAGAAGATCCATACAAATGACAATCCAGCAGATATGTTGACAAAGGTTGTAACAAGGGAGAAGCTAAACTCCTCTTCCACTTCAGTTGGTCTTCTAGACTGAACATGAATAAAAAAATAGTAGAGTCCAGGTTGGTTTGATCCAGTGGGAGCCCCATGTGGTAGTGGTATTGCTACAGGATCAGTCTCCAAGTGGGAAATTTTTGTTTAGTGTGGAGCCTAATCAGTTCCCAAGTGGGAGATTGTTAGATTATGGTGAGTGATTAGGAAAGTACTATATATACTTCATAATTAGTGGTCGTGACTGACATTATAGTTGACATATTATGGCTGACATGTTGTAACCCTAAAATGTATAAAATACTTTCATAAAAGGGTTTAGAGTTAGGTATTTTCATTATGTTGTGATGCAAAATTGCTTCTTGTGGCGGTATTGACCTATAAGGGATTACGAACTATAATCAGGTTGTAATCACTGGATTGTAATAAAATTGGACTTGTTGTTTGGTGGACGTAGCCCAGGGATTGGGTGAACCATGTTAAATCTTGGTGTCTTGTGTTTATTTTTGTGTGATCTATTATTTTTTGTTATTGGTTATATTTGCATGTAGTTTTTATTTTTGTCTGTGGTTTATCCTAACAAAATCCCTATTGTAATTCTGATTGTCAGTGTTGTTTTTGTAAGGACCGGTGTTGTTTCTTTGAAAGTTGTTATTCTATCATTGTGATAATCTTAAGGGGGTTAGATCATTATTTATTTATGACATGGTCTTCTTCATCTAACCAAACTTAGAGGCAAAATAGTTTTCTACCTCAATAAAAGTTGTTGCCTTTTGTTTGAAGAAAGCAGCTTTTGGAGGTTCATACCATAGATATGTTAATCTTTGGTTTTGTGGAGTGGGTACCTATTGTAATGGAATTGGATTCATTTGTATGAAATAGTTAGGCATTGTTGGTACTCTGATAGGATATGTTGGTATTGTAGTAATAGCTTGAGTTGGAAACATCAATCCTCTTCCATTAGGATTGCCTTGCATAGTGAAGGTAATTGCTTCTATGAAGACTTTGTCCATTGTGTTGATATCTATTGCCGAAAGTCTTCTTAGAAAAATAGCAGTAAGATGGTCCATAGCATTCAGAAAATTTTGAATAGCAGCTTCAACTGGTATAGTGTATGGCATTTCCAACTTGCAGTATGCCATGTGAAAGCGATGATTGAAGTGTGACACTGTCTTAGTTGGATCCTTTTATATATATATATATAAATTTTTGATGTATCATGGTTGGATTGATGAAAGTCTTTAATTATTCCAAGAAAAAAAATTTGATTGTAGCCCAATCTCTAATACATCCAGGTGAAATATTAATGTACCAATTAAAGGAAACTTCCCCAAAGAGTAGGGGAGTAAGCGAAGAACCACATTCTCATTAGCAAATTGCTTTCGGTTGCAAATTTCCTTGAACACCTTAATGTGATCTTCAATATTTTTTGTCTCTCTATAGATGAACCTTGCGCAAAACTTCTTAGGATTCTTAGGAAGATCATTGAGTACACCCATGAAGTTGATTGGTGATTTGGTGGACCTAGGGGTGGTTGTTGTGGAGGTGGAACTATTGGGATATTTGGTGGTCCACCAAGTGGTTTTTATGGAGGCAAAGCTGAAGAAGATGATGAAATGTTAAATGGAAGTGGTATAATTCATGGGATTCCTTTGTCACTGCGAGGTTTGCAAAAGTGGTTAAGCTTGTGGAACTCGTGTGCACTTGGTGAAGATTTTAAAGTTCACTAAAATGGGGATTCTAGATCAAGATCCTCTAGTTTGCATCAATAAAAAATGAACCTCTATAGAAGTACAATTTCTCACAAAATGAGGTGCACCTCAGAATACAGCACACCTATGCACTTAGCACACCTACATAGTGCACCTCAAAATCTCAAAAAATTAGAAATTTTTTTGAACTTGTAATAAAGTGTAGAATTTTGAAGTTTGCAAATTTTTTCTTCTATTTAGAAAGTTAAGAGGCCCTCCTTTTAGCACCACTTCTATTGAGCTGTCATTTTGCATGATGCTTAATGACAAGAATCCTTTCAAACTCGTATCTTGAAAAGTCAATCTTGGGGATCAACTCCAAGGTTTTGGGAAATCTTGTGACCTACTAGAATCCACTTAGTTGAAGACAAATGTGAATGTTCATGAGGATGCTTTTTCTGGTTTTGATAACTTTGGATAAGATGTAAAATCTATTTGATGCTTCAAAAGAGTAAATGCACAAAAAAAAACATATTTTTTGTATTTTTATGTTTTATGATGAATGCAATCTAAGAATGAAACTATATGAATTCCTAATTTAACCAAGGGGTTAGTAAAGAAAATAATGAAGATAGGGTAACAAGAATTTTAAGCACATAACATGAAAGTAAAAGCCTAACAGACATAAGCCACGAAAACAATGCATCTGTGAGTTAAGCTTTTGAAAAGATTGGTGTGCAACCAATGAAAATAGGAGTAGCACTTCCTTAATTCCATTGATATAATCATCAATGAGAATTTACTAACCATAAGATGTTTCACTTTTCATCAAATTGTAAGGCCATAGAAAGTGCATTCATGTGAGACAAAAAGCTATGCAGGTACAAGATGATGATCTCTTCTTGAACTAAGTACGTCAAAAAAATTTGTAAAACCATAGAACACACCAGAATTAAAAGATTGCATAACCAAAAACAACACAATAAACTTTTAGCTCAATTAAAATCCATGAACATACATCCATAAAATATAACACACCTAGGCAAGAATCACTACACTCCAAATGCAAGCACCAAAAGCATATTATTATTGCAAAATAACGACAGCCCTCATTACATATTACAATCCATAATTTATAAGAAATCTTCGCCTTATTTTTTTTTTGAGAGTGAGAGATATCTTTATGTAATCATATGCTTTTGAACTAATAAAACAAATCTATTTATCTACAAACTATCTATCTAACTGGTGCTAATTAGGACTCCATCCATTTTATATCATTATTTAGATGCATGCGCCTTTACATGTAATAAAACAAAGAAAGCATGAAAGAATAAGAAAGAGAAAGCCTTTAGTTGATCTAGGAGTAACTAGAAGTGGAAAAAATAGAAGCTCCATCTTCACTAGGCATTTGTAGGAGTTAAACTATCATTACAATGTGTTTTTGATGCATGTAAAGCTCCAATTTTAGAATTGGCAGTTAACTATCAGTGCACCTCTGAGTTCTTCAAAATCTCCAAGATAGGTACTTAAAAATGTGCACTAGTGCACCTAACACACCTAGCACACCTAACACAACTAGTGCACCTAACACAACTAGCACAACAGTGCACCTCGAAAGTAGGCTCCAAAATTTGCAAAATTTCACTAAGTGTCAAAATTGAAATTATGGCATATGGGTTTTGTTCCCCTTTAGACCAGAGCTATGTGTGGATATTTTCCCTTGAATTTATCTATTATCTCAGTGACCTAAGTTGCATAGGGAAAATTTAAGGTATTATATTTATCCTTTACTTTCTGCCTGTAGCTATCTACTTCTATATGGGTTTTTGCAAAATCTCTGAGTTTTGTGTCAAGCTCTAATAAAGCTTCTTCCATTCTGAATGCTTGTCAGATATCCTCATCATTAGAAACTTCATCAAAAAAATTATAAAATCTCTCAACTAATACCTCTACTGGTTTAGCTTTTCCCATGCATCATCCTCAAAAATATCCAGACATGCATCGCTATAATGTTTCTCAGCTTCCAAAATTTGCTCTTGGGCTTGGTCCTTGAGCCTATGAATCTCTGCATGTAATGTTTCCATTACTTTATTACTATCTACAATCTTCTCTATCCAATTATCTATCTTATCTAATTCCTTGGCTATATATACATTCATCAGCATCTGATACCTCTAGCCTATTATTGTTTGTAATGCCTGAAAGTCTTTTCCCCAAGTACACAATTCATCCATTAAACCAAAATCTTGATTCAAAATTGCTACTATCTTGTCCACATTCTCTTGCATAACATGTAATAACTAAATATTTCCTTGAATAATCAATATTCCTTTCTCTTCAAAACTTTCTAGCCATTGCTAACAAGCTCTCAAAAATGAATCCAGTTGGGATGTACCCCTATCTCTTCTCTCAATTGTTGCATTCAGAGTCTCCTTGAGATGTTTAGCATCCAAGGGACCAAAAAAATTTCTTAGATATCCCTTTAGGATTTCATTTTTTTTCCAAAGTTTTATCAATTCCACCCCATCCTATTCTAGGCTCCTAAACACTTCATCCCTATTGTTACCATCAGCTTCATAATTTCCAAGGTTGGCTTCCCAAGCATAACTTCTTGGATCTGATAATCCCTTGGAGTCAATTCTTCAACATTTGATGTGGTGGAGGGATAGCTACATGAGCAAAAAGTCCTAATTTTTATCACTCATAACAAAGGCTAGTGCTTGAGCATCCTTTGGAGGTGAATCAAGTGTCCTTGGAACTTTTATCAATTCCATTCTATCCTCCTCCTTAGTAGCAAAATTTTGTTTCTTGTTTCTTATTACTTCTTTTTTGAGCCACCTTGGGATATGTTGTACCACAGATCTACCTTTAGAGGATGAAGGATTTTTCTCAACTATATTATTCTTTTTATCACGTCTTTCTCAAGTCTTATGCCTTTGTGAGATATCAGCACCTAGAGTCTTTGTATCTATGGAGCCAATAGTTCTCACCTCAGTGTCTTGGGAAGTTTTTTGTGGTTTTTCATTACCTATCCTTCTTCTAACACTTCATTAGTGGATACTTGTTGTGGCTCTTCTCCATGCTTTGTTTGGATCTATTTAGCTTCTATACATAGAGGAAGAGAGGAAGCCAATCCCTTGCCTACATAGAATGTGACTTGTACTTGGGATGTTAGAACTACCTTAGGTCCTTTTAATTTGGGAGGCATCTGACTCCAATCCTCTTGTTGAGGTTTATTGGTTGGAGTTCCTCTTATCTTATCCTCAACCAACTTAGTACCCATGGGAATAAAGTCAAAAATTTACATTTGAAAGACATCAATGCCTATCACATCCTGCTCATCTATCCATTGTTGCATCTCATCTTCTGATGTTGTAGTTTGAATGGGTGCATCAAGGATAGATGGCGGTGTGATCATGGAACTTCTTCTCTAGTCCTTCTTTGTGGCTTTGGCAAGCTGAGTTCTCCTATCCAATTTAGATTTTCCTCTTCCTCCTCATCACCCTCTTCTTCTACTTCTTCTAGAATTGGTTTGAGAACTAAGGGGAAAGGAATCACTTTCTTTACCACCTTCTGCCTCCTCTTTACTAGAGTCTTAATCTTTCTTATTTTAGGTGTAGATGGGGAGGCTTGCTCTATTTTTCAAGGTGAGGAAACCTCTTGTTCTTCAATTTATGTTTCCCCTTGGCTTGGTCTAGCTAGTGGCCCTTGGGGATCCTTTGGGGGTTGTGTAGCTTCTACACTTTCTAACCCTTGTACTTTTTCCTCTCCTTGCTATGGAGGTGCATGAATCTCACTCTCTTCTACTTCAGCTTGTTAAGGAGAATTCCTTTTCCTTTTTCCTTTACCTTTACCCTTTTGTGCCTAATAATAACTAACTAGCCTATCAATTTGTTGCATCATTTCTTGTCTCACTGATGACTGGGATCTAAACATGGGCACTATGACCTTTGCTCCTTGACCTTTGGTCGGGCAGGCTTGAGCATTAAAGACTACTATTTGAGGAATTGGATCAAGTTTTAATGGTTTCTTGATCCAATCCTATGTCAATTTGATGGCATTCCTTACCCTATGGTTGATGTCTGAGTTTTCATCTCTGTCTATCTCAGCATCCATGATAGGCCTATCGCCAATCCTATTCCTATTAAACAATGGGTTGAGCAGCCCTTATGAGTCTTGTTGCACAATTTTTAATGGAATATTTATCTTTAAGGCCCTATCTACAAAATACAAAGTCATCCTACAATAATTCCTTATACGGACATCACAGTCATCTGTTGCATTCATCCAGTGATATTAAACTACATCCTCATGCTGGAATGTTTTACTTGCTAAGTATTGCACTCTCTCAATATTGTCAAAGTAAGGCCATAAAGGATTGTACTCTTCCAAGGGATATTGATCCCATTCACATTCAAAAGATGGAATGTCTTGTCTATGATCCACGTAAAAAGGTCCTATAGTCATAGGCCACATCCAACATGTTTTGTTTTACTTTCTAACTCTATCATATGTAGAAAAGAGTTTTTAGGAAATCTCTAGGAGGATAAGTCTATCACTGGGATACCTAGGGAGCTTCCTATGGTTAATAGTTATACCCACTAGCCTCAAATATGTAAATGTTTAGAACTAGATATAATAAGCTCTGACTAGGGATTTTGTGCAACTGTCTCCTCTGATATTCTCATCACATAATCCCCTTCTATGAACCAAATTATTACAAAGATGAAAGCATAACTTACATTTCTATATTGGTTTCTTTTCTCTAAAATTGTCTTCTTCTCCAACTGAAGATATACTATATATGGTCATGCATTGGCATCTTGCATACTGCCTCTTTTATACAACCCTAGAAAATTTGTTTTCCTCATGGCTAACAAATATACCAAGTATGATGTCATGTAAAATTTCCTATTGTTCTTCATCACTACCAATTTCTCACCTAAATTCTAACTAAGAGTAAAAGCCCAATCTATTGGCATCTCTGCTTTCTTTATTGTCTCAATAAAATGCACCATAAAAATATTTAGGTGTCCAAGTGCAGGTAAACCCACAACTCTACTCAAGAGTATGATTAAGTATCCAATATCTTCCTTCATGTATCCTCTTGGCATATCTACTTTGTCCATCTTCTCTCCTAAAGGAGTCTTCTCTATAAGGTATAAAGATTAGATGATCTCAGTAGCCTCATCAATATGTTCCCGATACCATCTCTCCACTTTCTCATAGGTTAGTCTAATGAATTGATCAGCCCTTGGGAGATGGAACACTTTTTCAATGTTCTTAGTTCAGAGATCTAGAATGATCTCTCTCATTATGCTCTTGAATACCCTCTCTTTAGGAACAAATCATTTTGCAAGTTTCATGATTAGTTTTGACTATACTAACACTAGGTGTGATGTTGCATTAACAAGCCCTAATCGATTCAATGCGAAGATCCTATGAGACCTCTCAGTTGGTTTGTTGCATAGTTTTAAGAACTCTCCCAAATCTATGTGACCTAAATCTATATGTTGAATTTCTAAGTACTCATCTTGAAACCATGATTTTGTAGGAATGCCCTAGAACTTGTATACTACTAGCTTTGGAGTTATTTTCTTTGTGAGGGAGGATGAGGAAGATGCCATTGTATCTATAAAAAAAAGTACATCCATTAGTCCAAAATTAAAGAAATATTGATAAAATTAGATCTTAATAATGGTACAAACAAGAACCAAAACCCTAATTGTCTGAAAACATTAAAAAACCTTATATCTACCCTAAAATTCAAAAAAAATTCATAGCAGGTGCACCTCATAGGTGTGCCTAATGCACATTTTCTTAATGAACATTGCAAAATATGGGTGCACATCAATGCACCTCATGGGGTGCACTAATGCACACCCTATTTTTTGTTTGGGCATGTTTTGTTTTTTTTTTAAGGTGTGTAGTAGTGCATCTCATGAGGTGTGCTATTGCACACCTTAAAAAGGTTTTTGACTTAGCTTTTTTAAAGGTTTTTAGTGTTTTTGAAGTTTTTCCTTTGTTAATGTGTGTAGTAGCACACCCAATCAAGTGCGCTACTATGCATCTTGGTTTTTTAACATTTGTTTGGTTGTCTTGTGCAAGTGGGAAGATGTAAGTAGGAGAGTGCACCCATTCTGGTGTGGAGCTGGACTGTAAAATGTAGGAGCGAAAACAAGGTAATGGGAAATGAAGGGAGGGGAGCACACTAGTTAAAGTGTAGAGATGAATGGTGAATGTGATGTCCAAGCTCAAGGAAGCAAATAAAAACAAGTGAAGTGAAGGGGGCAAGGGATTACATAGGGCCACACTCCTCTCATAGCTATGTAGGTATGTAGTTGCACAACAGCACTGTTGCACATTTACACATCACAAATGCCTTTCTCTTTTTTCTTAAGTATTTTTGGCATACTAGCACACCTGATGAGGTGTATTGGTGCACCTTTCTTTTTGAAAAAAAGACCTTCTCCATCAAAATCTTTGATTTGCAACCACTAGGTTTTCTAGTTGGGATCTGGATGTAAACTAAGACACTAGATAAATCCTCAAAAGGACCCAAACCCCGGACTAAGGTTCTAGAAAATTAAAAAATAATGTAGGGGGTCCCCATTTCTAGTCAAAATGGGTCATGCATTGTGAAACCATAACACCTTTTATAGGGGTAGCACCCCTAGTTTACCTCTTAGATACTCATGAGCATCCTTAGGTAATGCCTTTGTGAAGATATCAACAATTTGTTCTTTTGTGTTAACATATTCCATCTTTACCTCTTTATTTTGAACTAATTCTCTCAAGTAATGATACTTGATTGCAATATTCTTAGGCTTTGTGTCCATCACAGGTTTCTTTGATATATTAATAGCACTTGTGTTGTCACAACAAAGTATCATTGGTTCTGTGATCTCTTCCTTCATACCTTTGAGTAGCAATTTAATCCATACAATATTTGTACAATTTATAGTAGCAGCAACATATTCAACTTCAGTAGTAGATTGTGAGGTGTAGTTTTGTTTCTTGTTAGTCCATGTGACCAGCTTCTTGCCTAAGAAAAATGCTTCTCTACTAGTGTTCTTTATGTCATCAATGTTTCTAGCCCAATCAACATCTGTATAGACTCTTAATTAAAATTTCACATTTTTCTTATAGAATAGACCATACTCCTCTATTCCTTTTAAATATCTCATTATTCTTTTTGTAGCCATCAGATGATTCTCCCTAGGATTAAAAGAGAATCTTGCAACTATCCATATAGATAATGCAATGTCAGGTTTTCCATGTACTAGATATTGTAATTTACCAATTGTAGACCTGTATAATGTTTGATTCACCTTAGTTGAATCATCATTCTTTGAAAATTTGTGTCCTATCACCATAGGTGTACTTACTAGTTTGGAATCCTCCAATCCAAAAGTTTTAAGTATTTCCTTGGTATATTCTGACTAAGTGATGTATATACCATATTTCATCTTATATACTTGCAAACCCACAAATAAATTGATCTCTTCAAACATAGACATCTCAAATTCTTGTTTCATTTCATTTGCAAAAGCCTTACATAAAGCATCTTGACCTCCAGATATGATATCATCAACAAAAATTTTAGATAATAAAATGTGTTTGCATTTTTCTATCTTCATATACAAATTGATGTTATCATCAATCCTTTCAAATCCAATCTTCACAAGATAATTATGAAGTCTCTTATATCATGCTCCTGGTGCTTGTTTCAAACCATATAGAGATTTGTGCAATCTACATACCATGTTCTTATTGTTAACATCAACATATCCTTCTAGCTATTCTATGTAAACTTCTTCTTCTAATATGCCATTCAGAAATGCAAATTTAACATCCATTTGATAAACTTTGAAATCTTTTTATGTAGAATAAACAAGTAAAATTCTTACTCCTTTCAATCTAGCAATAAAAGAAAATGTCTCTCCATAGTCAATTCCTTATTCTTGTGCATATTCTTTGTAGACTAACCTTGCCTTGTTCCTTGTGACTTCACCATTTTCATCTAGCTTGTTTCTGAATACCCACTTGGTGCAAATCACATTTTTGTCTTCTAGTTTAGGAACTAGTGTCCATGTTTTATTTTTCTCAATTTGTTCAATCTCTTCTTCCATGGCTTTACTCCAATCCACATCTTCTAATGCATCTCTCACTGATTTAGGTTCTTTCATTCTTAGTAAACATGTATCATTTCTTAATTTTTTCCTTGTCATTGGTCTAGCATCTATATCTCTAATAATTTGTGCAACCGGATGATGTCTCTTGACATATTTGGACAATCTCAGTTCAGCTCTAGTTTCCTCATTTGGTCAATCAAATTTATACTCACTATGTACATCTCTATCATGTAGCTCAGCACCTCTACTAATATCAAAATTCGAATGTGCTTCAACATCATTTCGTAACTTGACATCTAAATGTAGCTTGATTCCTGAATGCAACTCGGCATTCATAGTATGTGACTCGGTAGTCACTAAAACTTGTTGTTAGTTTGTAGCTTGATTTGCAGCATTTTCTTCAGTAGGCATACCTTCATAAAAGTATAGAGGTGATTTGTATTCTTCTAGTTCTTTCATAGGTTTAACCTCATATACTTTGATATATTCATTAAAATTTACATTTGCACTTTCTGCAACTTTTTTAATGTTAGTATTTAAACATTTATAAGCTTTACTTCTTGTGGAATATCCAAGTAATATACCTTCTTCACTTTTTGGATCTATTTTACCATTCCTGAAGTCTTTGAGAATATAGCATTTTCATCCAAATACCTTAAAATATCTTACATTGGGTGAGTATCCATACCATATTTCAAAAGATGTTGAACAAGTACCTTTCTTGACTTATACATAGTTCAAGGTATAAATAGATGTACTTAAAGCTTCTTTCTAGTATTTCAAAGCAACATTTTTCTCCATCATGACTATTCTAGCACAGTGTATTATAGATCTATTTCTCCTTTCACCAATTCCATTTTGTGGAGGGATTCTAGGGGTAGATGTTTGTCTTCTGATTTCTCTGTCATTATACAACATCTTAAACTCATGTGATGTAAATTCTCCTCCTCTATTGGATCTCAAACATTTCAGACTTTTACCTATTTCCTTCTCAACTCTTGCTAAGTACCACTTAAACATTTGGAAATCATCATATTTTTGTTTCAAAAACATAACTATCATCATTCTAGAATAATCATCAACAAACAACATAATTTACTTATCTCCTTTGTAGCTTTGCACTTCAATTGGTCCACACAAGTTAGTATGAACAATCTATAGTATTTCTTTAGAGGTATGAGCTTTACTCTTAAAACTTGACTTTGTCATTTTGCCTAACTAACATTGTTTGCACATTATATTATTAGGTTTCTTCAACTTAGGCAAACCTCTAACTTTTCTCATGTTACTAATACTGACCAAGTTATTAAAATTAACATGGAAAAACCTTTTTTGCCATAGCGACATGTCATCAAATTTTACAACTAGACAAATAGCATCCTCTATGTCAAGGTATAATAGATTACTCCTAGTTTGATCACCCTTTCCAATCAGTTTTCCATTTTTGTCATATATTTTAGCAATCTTGTTTACAAACTTGAGCTTACATTGTGAATTATTTAGTTGTGACAAACTCAAGAGATTATAGTTAAGTCCTTCAACATAGTAAGCATTGTTGCACAAAATCTTATTTGTGAGTTTGGTAGAACCTTTTCCTTTTATCAAACACGGTGCATCATTACCAAATCTTACACTATTTCTATCATAAAAATTCATGGAAATGAACTTACTTTTGTCTCCAATAATGTGATGTGAGCACCCACTATCATTGATCCATCTATCATTTTTGTTCCCACAAGTCATTAAAACATACACCACTTCATCATCATGTTCATGAGATTCATCTTTTGTTTCCTCTTCAGTGAGGTAGCATAACTTTTTGCCTTTGTCTTTGTATTCCTTGTTGTCTTCATCTCTGCTACTTTTGTACTTGTCACCAACTTTTTAGTTCTTCTTCTCTATACATCTAGCAACAATATGACCAACCTCATTGTAATTGAAACAAATGATAGTTAATTTACCCTTGAACTTTCCTTTACCTCCATGGAATCTTCTTGCTAGTAGTGCTCCAAGTTTTTCTACATCTGCCTCATTTGTATCATTATTACTAGACACGTACTTTATCTTTTTCTTCTTATTCTTCTCATTAGATTCCTTCAATGACACCTTAGCTTTGAAAGCATATTCAATATTTTCAGGTTTGTAGTTATCAAAGTTAGATAGCTCAAAAGTAGTGAACCTATCTACTAGACCTTCAAGTGATAGATTATTCCCTAGTATACATCTCAGTTCTTGAATTGTAGAAACTCTAATAGCATATATAGGTAGTAGTATTCTTTAAAAAATTATTAGTATAGTATCATCATCTATTTTACTAGTAGCTCCTCTTACTACATTAACAAATTCTTTACCCTTGTGACATATTGAGCAATGTTTTCACCTTCTTCCATTCTCATATCATCAAACTTACCTCTAAGACTTTCAACTTTGGCTCTTACAACATTAGTGTCTCCCCCATAGTTGGTGGTTAAGGCATCCAACATTTTCTTTACATTGTCAAGACCTTTGATATCATCAAATTTAGCATAACTTAGGGTAGAGGAAATCTCTAACATTTCTTGATTATGTTCTTTCTTCTTTTTCATATCTTTGGTAGTTGGGGCTCTAGAAGGATAAACATGCTCATTAGTAATGGTAGATTGTACATGATCTCCAAGTCCTCCAAGGTGTAGCTTCATCAAACTTTTCCATTTAGGAAATTTATCTCTATTAACCTTGGGTACTTCTCTTTTTGACATCCTAATCTTTGTGCTTCTAGTATCTTCAAAGTAGTTATCTTAAGAAGATGGATTTGATACCAATTGTTGGAATACTTTTAGAATAACTAAGAGGGGGATGAATTAGTCATCCAAGGTCTGGATGTATGAATAAAAAATTTCACATCTTAGTAAACCGATAAAAAATTTATCATCATGCATGCATCCATAGGATTATGCAATCACCAAAACTTGTAGGTTGCTATCAAATCAATTTGTGGAAATGTAAAAATGAAACATAAAAAATTTACTAACACATTTGACACAATGATTCATGTGGAAACCCAATTTGGGAAAAACCACTAGTAACATGCTACTCTTTTTCACTCTTCTGAAGTGATGCCTTGTGAAAGACCAACCCTATTAAAGGTTACAATGCACACTGTTAAATGTGACCATGTTAAAGGTTTTCAATCACCCTATTAGGAGTGAGGCTTGTTATAGGACTTTAGACCATTCACTTGGAATGTCACCTAGTTAAAGGATTTACAAATGACTATTAGGTCAACCTTAATCCAAAGGATTTACCCTAGATTAATACAATTATTAGAGAGTAACAGTAAGGCTTGATCTAATAACAACTTACAACTCCATTTGTAGATTATAGATATCTATTTCAATCCTCCATTCTACTTAGTCTTCACACATTTTAACTCTAATAGCTTGTTCACCCTTCAAGAATTCATACCCTTAAGCCTTCTTGCTTAACATGCCAATGTAGACTCTTCTCTTAGGTCACATGATGAAGAAAAACCCTTGACTCCTTGTCTTCCTTAGGTTCTTGCACATGAAAACCCTTGTTTCTAACCAACCATCCCTATAAATAGGAAATTAAGATATTTTTTCATTCATTTTCCATCATTTAATTTAGGGTTAGGACAAATTAGGTAGGATACAATAAATCTACCCCTCATTTCATATCTCTTCTAGAAACTTCTCGTTCAATCCTCTTTGAATTCACCTCAAAATAGTTTACCTTGAATTCTGTGCCACTAGCTCATCAATCTTATCTTCCACTTGGTTCACACAATCTAGGAAAACAAACTTGTTAGCTTAGATTCATTGAGTTTACAATCTTTCAAATAATGTAGCCACTCGACATTAACTTACTTCTAATGCTTGGCACATATTGTATTGCTTGGCATCCTCTGTAAAATCAGTCGGCATGAACTAAATTTTATTGGTTCTTAGCATCAACTAAACTTTACTTGGCATCCATTATTTTGGTTGGCATACACTAGACTTTTACTCAACTTCAATTGATTTTCTACTCGACTTGCACTGACTTTTCTCAGCACCTACTATCTACTCAGTCAAGCTTGGCAGACAAACTCTATTTAACTTGTTCTTCTAAACCTTCTTAGTGTAACTAGCCTTTGTAACCTTAAGTATATTATCAATACATCATGTTATCACTATCTTAGCTTATTCCTGTACTTCTTTATATAATCATAACTCAACCTTTCCTCTAGGTGTTATTGTTACATCTTTTTGATCAAATCCTCTTCATCAATCAAATAAGTGATAATACTTGAATCATATAAGCAATTGTCTTAGAAGCAAATAGCAGGTTTGACATCAGTGACAAAACAATGATTGAACTATATTGATCATACTTGTATCAATCTATTCTCAATAGTCTCCTTCTTCAACAATCTTCCTCAATCTATTCTGAGTAGAACAAAACATGGACATTGGTGCCAAGACCTAAAGATAAAAAAGTGATTGATAATAAGTGGGTGTTCAGAAATAAGCTAAATGTGAAAGGTGAAGTCACAAGGAATAAAGAAATATTGGTTTTTAAGGGACATGCACAAGAGGAAGGGGTTGATTATGGTGACACTTTTTCCCCATTGCAAGGTTAGAAGGAATGGGGACTTTTCTTGCATATGCTTCTTACAAAGGATTAAAAGTGTACTAGATGAATGTAAAATCTACATTTTTTAATGGAATTATGGAGGAAGAATGCTACATTGAACAACTGAAAATTTTTGTTGATCCAAACAAAAGGAATATAGTATATAAATTATACAAATATTTATATGGTTTAAAGCAAGCCCCTAGAGCATGGTCTAAAAGGTTACACAATTACTTCGTAAAAATTGACTTTTCTAAGAACTAATGACAATAGTAATTTGTATCTGAAAAGTGAAGCTGAAAATAAGATATTTTTAGCTGAATTTTTTTTGATGACATCATATTTGGAGGAAATGATTCATTAAGAAAGTAATTTTCTAATCAAATGAAAATGGAGTTTGAAATGTCAACATTTAGAGAGATTAAATTCTTTATTGGTTCTAAGTTTTTTAGATGAAAAAAAAAATCATCATTCAATCAAAGTATATCAAACAAATTTTGAAGACCTTTGGTATGAAAGACTCAACACCATTTGGAACACCGATGATGACTGGACACAAATTGTTAAAGAATAATGATTCTACTAAGGTGAATCAAATATTGTATAGGTCTATGATTGGAAAACTATAATATGGTGTACGTAGAAGACCGAACTTTGCATTAGATGTTGAAATTATTTCTAGATTCCCAACTAATCCTAGAGAAAATCATATGATGGCAGTAAAAAGGATACTGGGATACTTGAAAGGAACATAAGACCATGGCCTATGGTACAAGAGGAGTAACCAATTTGAACTAAAAGTATACATAGATGTTGATTGGGAAGTAAATGTTAATGATAGAAAGAGAAAAATGTTAATGATAGAAAGAGAAAAAGTGGAGGAGATTTCTTCTTGGGTAGAAGATTTATTTCATGGACAAACAAGAGGCGAGACTGTATTTCACAATCTATAGAAAAGGTTGAATATGTTGTTCTAGTAGTGAATTTTTTCAATCATTGTATGGACCAAGAAATTGTTGAAAGGCATGAAGGAAGAGATCACTAAACCTGTTGTGATTTATTGTTATAACACAAGTTACATAAACATATCAAAGGACCCTATGATGCATATAAAGACTATTCATACTATGATCAAGTTTCATTACTTGAGAGCACTAGTACAAGAGAAAGAAGTGAGACTAGAATATGCAAACACAAAGGAGAACTTAGCTGACATGTTCACTAAAGCACTACCTAAGGTTGATTTTAAGTATCTAAGAGGAAAGTTAGGGGTGATCCCCCTACCTAAAGAAAAGTAAGAAGAGATGCTCCATTGCATCAATTGTTATGAGCATAATATCTTACATATTGATGTGAGAGGTCAAACTTTTGGAGCTGCCTCAAGATGTGAATTGGAAGACATCAAACTATGACTAAAAGAAGCTACAAGAAGTTTATAAAGAGATGATATTGTTGTATCAATCATATTAGTGACATGAAGATGATGTGGTATGGTATGTCTTTGGCATTATTTTCAAATAGGGAGAGAATGTATGAATTATTAGGTAAAGAGGAAGATTAGCACGATTAAGTTACCATAAAAATCTAGAAGAAAAGAGGGAGAAGTATACAAATGAGTTACCATACAAAATTGATAAGGTCAAAGAGGGAGAGTATTACTAAGAAGATATATCAGAGGAAGAGAATGATTGTTGTCAAGATGTTGGCATATGTTGAGATTGTTATAGAGAAGAGTCTATAATGAATTGATAGAGGGAGTATCCTAAGATTGATTGAATGAAAAGTAGAATGAAACTATGAAAGAGAGAAAGAAAATATAGAGAGAGCAAATAGTGTACAATGTTGAATCTTTTTGGATTGCATGGTAACTAGTACAGTAAGTGAAGTATGATTATTGTTACCATCAATGCTAAAGAAGGAGATTATTGGAAACTACAATTGGAGAAATTATTATTTTTTCATTGATATCAAATATATTGGTAAGATAGAGTGTTAAACCTACTAGAGATAAATTTACTAATAGTGTAGAGTGTGATATCATTTTATTGATGAAGAGGATTTGAAAAGAAGAGATCATGAGATGACCTAGTGAAAGGTTGAGTTGAGATGTGTTAAGTATCACGGAAATACAATGGGAACTTGATAAGTTTGTCTTTGACAAGCCAATGTATTTGTCAATCAATTCATGGAGTATAGAAGATAATTGGATGAAGCTAAGAGTTGAGACAAGTTAAAAAGATAAGCTTTATTGAGTATCAGCACTGCATGGTTAATGAAGGAGTTGAAGTAGAAGATTAACGAACTTAAGTAGAAGACAAGTGAAATAGTTCAACCCAAGTGTTAGTTATTATCGAGAAAATGTATGGAGAAGTGTAGTTGTGACCAAGTGTAGTATTGGTCGAGTGAGCATGTTGATGCCTAGTGAGAAAGTATAGTGATTGCTTAGTGAAAACAAAAGTTACACTTTCAGAAAGATTTGATCTTGAGGTTGATAGGGTTGGAATTTTGAATTATTCAAAGCATGTGGAAGGTAAGGATTAATGAGTTGGAATATTTAATACATGAGGAGATTTTTTTATGTGATCAAAGGAAAGGATTTGATCATAAGTTTCTAAAAGAAGAAGGAGAACAAAAAGATAGAAGGATTTGATGAATCTGGCCTAACCCTAAGATCAACGATGATATTTAAGTGACAAAAGATAAAAATTTCCTATTTAAGGAGGCATAAGGAATTAATTTCAAGGTTGGTTCATGGTCTATTAGTGATCATAAGGAGAACTTGAGAAGAGGAGAACAAAAAAGGTGAAGTGTGGAGATTTTGTGAAGTGTGATTGCTTGAGGAGGTGCCAAGAAGATTAGTAATCAAGATGTCAATGAAGGCTATTCAATCAACCTGTAGGTGTGCACATGGAGATTTGAATTTGAAAAGTGAGTTGTATTTTGTGTATCAAACCTATTGTTACATTCTAACCATTGTATCAGTCCAAAATCCTCTAATCAAGGTTGACCTAACAATAATTTTGCAAATCCTTTAATCAAGATAACATTCTAATGGAATGTTATAAAGTTCTCTAATAAGGACACTCCTAAAAAGGTGATTAAATCCTTTAACAAGGTCACTTTTAACACTATGTTGTATAATCCTTAATAGGGTTGCCTCTTAACTGTTCCCACTTCCAAAGAGTGAAAAATTGGTAGCATGTTACTTGGTGGTTTTTATAAATTAGGTTTCCACATTAAATTCTGGTGTCAAATGAGTTATTATCATGTGAAGATGTTATTTTTTGGCATGCTATATTTTATAGTAGTTTATTTACTAGCGGTCAACACTTATAGAGATAGGGAGTTATGATACTACATGAAATATTAAATTATTGATGATATGTTATAGGGACTAAGGGGGTATCTAAGTTTATTTAAGTTGTTTGAATTCTTCAAAAGTTGAATTGGTACATCTAGGCCTAAGGATAATTGATTCACCCCCCACCCCTATCTCTTAGTTATTCTAAATCATTATAATAGGCTATAATCCAAAATTAAGAAGAAGCATCTAAAATGGGATAACCATCTTCTTTCCTTGGAAGGAAGATTAAGAGTGGTTAAGAAATTTTTAGCTACACATAACATCTATTTCTCATTAACTTGGCTATTTTATAATTATCAATGTAATATTATTGAAAATATTATGAGATATTTTATCAATCATATGGTCTAGGGAATAAGAAATGGCACTATGTTAAATGGGATTGGTGTTGTCTTCCTAATAGTAGGGGTAGCTTGGAAATTAAGGATTTGAAAGTCTGTGGTATTGTGCTAGTACCAAAGTGGATTCTTCAATACATTTCAAGTGAGGAACCTTGGAAGGTATTATTTGGGATTCTTTTTTAAAGATCTATTATTAAAAAAGGAAAAAGGTTGGAAGGATGTTCCTCTCTATGATATAGTGTTTGGAAAATTTTAACCATCCATTTTTTACTCTCAAGTATTTCAATGTCTATGGAAGGATTGGTCATAGAATAGGAACTTTATTATATTTATAGAAGCTATTGGGGGGTATCCTACATATTAAATTCTTGATAGATCTATTGGGTGAGTGGGGATTAATGGGAAACCTCTTGCTTTGACTCAGAGATATTATGCTAAAAAATGGTATAAGTATGGTATTTCTTTAGTTAAATATATCTTGTTTTAAAATTGGTTGGGATCATGGGATGAGATCTCCACCATATATAAGATCCCTGATAATGAGAAGAAAAATTATTATTTGATTACTAAAGTTGTTGGTAGCTTCTTTCATGGAAATATTATAAATATTGATAATCTCTTGTAGAATGTTAAATGGAATGACAATACAAATGTTTTAAAGATTTCTAATAAGAAGATAGACTAAACTATCTCTAAGGGGTATTTTATCTTTGATTTTTTTGAAATACTTCATGTGAACCCAAAAAATATTGTTTTAGGTGCCTTCATCTATTGAGGAGATTAGTTGTTGGTAATATTCTTCCTTACGGTAGAGGTGATCCTATTATATGTAGTCTATGCTTTTTTGCTAAGACATTTGAAATCTTAGTTTTTGAATGTAGTTATTCTTTTAGTGTCTAGTCCATATTTTTTGGTCACCTCATTACTTTGAATAGTCTTCCTAGTCTTTCATGGAGTGAAATCCAACTCATAGAATCATTTTGTTTAAAATCCAATAATTTATACTTCATCTTAACATGTGAAATTTATGCCTCCTATAGAAAGATAGGAATGGTTATATTTTTGAATGGAGGAGTAATATTACTTAGTTTGGATTTAAACTCATTCAATTTCAAATTATGTCATAAATTATTGCTTCTCTTGAGCTCTCCAAGGATAAATTCATGATTCTTATGGGAGAGAAACAAATGTTAATGCACAAGAATGATGTTATTTAATTTCAAAAAAATGATGTGCATATGGATATGCTAAATCAAAGAGAGTTGGACTCAATTAATCAATTTATAAAGGATCTCAAGTCTAATGATGTACAAGTAGGCCTTATAGCTAGTAGACATGGTATTGATGGTATAATGCCTTGCCTGAAGATCCTTGGAACAAGGATAGATAAAAGCCAATATTTTTTTTTTTTAAACAAGCATGGAGTCAAACACATCAACATTCAATTGATCAAAAGATCACAATGGAAGACTTAACCAAGTAATCTAGGCATCCAATGAATCTCCAAGCATCACTACTTACCACCGCATCCAAAACCAACTTTGAAAGTTTTACACAAACTAGAAACCAATAATCTCTGACCTGTTGGGACCTAGGAAGGAGCACAACCCAAGAGGGTACCCAAAACACCCTTTGACTTTCAACCAATAAGTCCATAGATACCTGATGTTTTCCCAAGAAGGTTTTTGCAAAGGAATCAGGTGACACTATTCCAGTGTCATATGACACTATGCAATACCACCAGGTGATACTTTTCTAGTATAGCACGATACTTCTTATAACTACTAGGCAATACTTTCCATTATCACATGATATAACTTACTACTACCATGTGATACTTTACTAGTGCTGCACGATAAAAATTATTCGTGTCATGCGATACTTTCCAATATCTCATGATATTTCTCTATAAGGTGTGTGATACTTTTCTAGTATCACCCAATCTAAACGTTTGTCACCCAGGATTGCAAAGAAGCATCCTGACAAACAATTAGAAGGGAAAAAGAGTTAGAACCTCCACACTGGAGAGTATCAGATCCACAATAATCAATGAGTAAACACTTGAAAGCATAAGGAAGATCGCATAAGACTAACATCTCACCATAACATCTAATCCAAGCATCTAATGTAATCATGTGGAAAGCAACATCACAGTGAATATGCATGTGAATAAATCAACTATATCTATGAACTAAATTAACATAAATCACATGGAAATATTCTCTAGAAGAGATGGAGAACCATATAATCATCTAGTTCCTGAACTAAACATGGAGGTAGGCCAACTCTGTATGTCGATCCCCAGTAGTTGTAAAGGTAGCTACACCTCCCAACCACATGGAACTCATAGGCCCACTCCTGTCATGCTAATGGAGATAGTGATTTGACCTCAAACACACATAAAATAATCATCCATGGCTAACACCCATGCCAAATAGTATAAAGGACTAAAACCAAGATCATGAGATAATGCAATACAATAGGTCCTAGTCAGACACTCTATGGGTCTAATATGTAGGGACTCTGGTGGAGAGAAGATTTCTTGGGACTCTGAAGCTCAAAATTGTTATAGACCATTCCCCTTGGGACTCCCTTGGGAGGCCAACGTGCTGAGCTATGTGAACAATGTAGCTCTTAGATAAACTGACGAGCACATACTTTAAGAGGAGCCATATAGGTACATAGTATTTTCTTATCTTAGTTAATTACCCAAGAATTTATTTAATTATCACTTAATTAGAAACTTCTTCATGTATACCTTATTGGGAACAAAACCTAGGGTTATGAGAGAATCCCCTTCACACTAACCTACCCTACATACCCATGCTTATCATATGATGACTACCCCCAGGCAATGCAATTTCCCAACTCAACCCCAATAAACATAAATCAACTAACAAACAACCAAGAGCTTAGGTCTCACAAGAACTAACAAGTGCACACTCACATGCTCGTGTGTGGGCACACCAACTACACAATTATCATAGTAACAAGGGTTGGATGAGAAACATAAAAGTACAAGTAAAATAGATCACTCAACCAACCTATATGTGGGAGTACAGATTTAGCTTGAATCCCAATGCAATTAAATGAATACATCAAGGGTTAGAAAGATGTCCCTACATATAATCTAGATCCATGACCAACTATAGTGCACACAAATTGAGGCAAAAACTAGAAAATGACAAAAACCTTATTATTAAAACCCATTATGTCACTAGGTATAAAATCCACAAATATCAAATAAAATCTAGGTTCAAACTCTATAAGCAAAAATGGCTAGCATAACAATAAAAAAACCCCAAACCCTTGAGTCCAAAAAGGGATAAACACTTGTACCCGCCCAACTAGGTAGAGCTAGTATGTAGAAACTAAGGGGAACACTAGTTCTCATCCTCCAAACATTTTACTACATAAAGTAGGCCTCAAAATGGAGCAAAAAAAGTAAACAAGAGAGCCCTACCTCACAACCAAAAGGGCTAAAATAGGAACGCATGCAATTCATGGTCACCACCAAAAATATCGACAAATGATGGTCTCCTCGAGCTAGATCCAATGAGCTCAAGCTCATGATGATCCCACACCCGTAGCTCCTACAGCGAATATAACGGTAAATCCTTAAGAGAGGATTTTGGATTTTTCTCTCCAAATTCCAATTTTGCAAGTGAGAAGTGATGAAATAATTCCCTTTTGGGATATATATTCACTTTTAAAAGTGGAATATAATATTAGGGAAATTAACTGGCCCACTAAAACAACCCCTTTTCAACCCAAAAAAAAATCAGGCAATTCTAATTAAATGGAATTCAACTATGGCAAAGCTGCTAGGAATTAAAATAATTAAATCAATATAAAATTTCTGTAAACTAATAAATCATAATATTTCTTAATAACTTTCACAATAGTTGCAAACCTCTAAATGCATAGACAAGATCATGGGTCTAAACACATAATGCAAATGATTGTGGATTTATTAAATCACTAGAGGGTTTAATTAATCAATTAAATAGAGTACATTGACCAAACAAGGATGACATTGGCTAGGTAAGAATAGTCAAATCACTAACTCCATGTTCCACTATCGAGGATATAAATTCTACACACTAAAAATGGTGATTAAGTGCAATTGCATATAAATAATATAGTAGAAGTGATAAATGCATTAAATCACATTAATAACCATTTATTCAATCACATTAAAATAATCTATTTAAATCACTCACTATATCATAATACATCTCAAAGCAAGAATGAAGTCAATAGCCATGACATCAAATCAAAGTATCCATAATCTGATAAGTTCATCATATAATCATAAATAGAGTATATGTCTGAATACAAAATAACCATATATCATCATAAAGCATCATGTCACATCAATAAGCATCATCATCCAAATATGATCAAACTAAAGAGCATAGCATCTAACATCTATGATACTAGTAAATCAAAATAAAGCATCTGACTATCAAGTCATCTCAAATGTCCTCAAACATTAGTACTAAAGTATATCTCAAAACCAAAATATAACAAAGTATAGAATGCAAACATGGGAGGAACTACATCCTCCCCCACTAGGCGTAGGCTTACTCCTAGAAGCCTACAAAAGGATAAGGGTACAAATCTCTCAATCATGTGGCATCTTCCCAAGTAGTAGAAGTCTCATTGCTTGGGTTCCACTAGACCATTTCCTGCTTTATGTCCGAACCTCTGAGGGTTAGTCTCTGATGCTAAAGGATATAGATGGGATCCAAAGAAATTTGTTTTTCTTCCACCTACAAAGCATCCCAATCAAGTACATGGGTCACATCGAGAATATATTTCCTCAAAACATAAACATGGAAAACATCATGGATGTGTGATAGGCTAGGCGTTAATGCTAGTCAATAAGCAACAAGATTGATCCTCTCAAGGATCTCGAATAGTCCAACCAAATGTGGCACCAACTTTGGGCCTTTCCCATAATAGATGGAGCTCTTCCTCGAACACACTCTCAAAAATACCATGTCACCAATTGAAAAGTGACAATCCAACCTATGGGCTTCTGCATACTTCTTTTATTTGTCTTGATCAGTAACCAACTACTCTCTAATATGAACAACCTTCTACTCCATATCTTGAAGCATCTCTGGACCTAAAATCACTCTGTCCTCCAAATGATCCAAACTCAAAGGGGTATGGCATGGTCTTTCGTACAAGTCCTAAAAAGGTAACATGCTCAGAGAACTATAGTAGCCATTGTTATCAAAAAACTCAACAAAGTACAGATAGTCCTCTCACTTCACCTTTCTATCCATCACATACATGTGAAGCATATCTTCCAAAATCGGGTTTACTCTCTCTTTCTAACCATTGGTCTCTGGCTGGTAAGTTGAACTAAAATTGAGTTTTGATTCCAAAGCATGTTGGAGAGATGTCCATAGTGATGACATAAACACTAGATCTCTATCTAATATAATCTATCAAGGGATTCTATGCAACCAAACAATGTCTTCCAAGAAAACATGTGCTATAGAAGAATTTGTGTAGGATGCTCTCATGGGTGAAAAATGTGCTACCTTGGATAACTTATCAACTATCACCATGATACAATCATGTCATGGTGATGATATAGGTAACCCTATGATAAAATCAATAGATATAGTATCCCACTTCCACTTTAGAATGGTATGTGGCTACAAAAGACTTGTCAGATGCTGATGCTCTGCCTTCACTCTTTGGCACTCTAGATATCGAGAAACAAAATCAAAAACATCACGTCACATCCCTACCCAAAAGTAAAACTATCTAAGGTTGGCATGCATCTTCTTAATTCTAGGATGTGTGGAATATGGTGCACGATGTGCTCTTGACAAAATCAAGGTACGGAGATCACCAGACGCTAATAGATAAATGTGCCCCAAGTGTCACAGTAGTCCATTAAACTCTAGAAAATACCTTGTAAAACTTCCCTCAATGGTATGTCTAGACTCAACCTCTGCCCTCACCTCCTGATACCATGTGTCACTAGGAGAAGCCTCCAAGAAATAGCCTCGCAAATCCACTCCCATTTAAAAAATTGATATCCCATGTTGCCTCTTACTCAAGGCATCCGTAGTGACATTTTATTTCCCTTTGGTAGTGAACATCAAAATCATGTTCACATAGGAACTTCATCCAATAACATTGTTGTGCATTTAGGTTTGGCTGAGTAAAGATATACAACAAGCTATGATGATCACTATGTAGCTCAAACTTATGTCCCAAAAGAAAATGTCTCCAATGCACAAGCACATGCACAAATATCAAAAGTTCCAATTCTTCCCATTTGAGTAGTAGGGGCATATGTAATTTTGAAATCAATACCTTTGATCTATGATTGTAATCTTTTCAAGCTAATCTTTCCTCATTTCTTATTATCTTTCCAAATTTATCTAGTCTATTCTAGAATACGCACTTTTCCAATCACATTTTTTACTATCAGTTTGGGTACAAGTTCCTAAGTCTAATTTGTATGTATCTAGTCAAGCTCTTATTACATTTCCTTCACCTAATTTTAATAGCATGGTTCTTCTATAGTCTTTGGTTCAACTTTTGAGACTAAAAAAATAATAGTTGTTCTTGAAAAACTCTAAGATTTGGGACAAATCCTCTATTCTTATCTACAATGATCTATTTTTTTGAGTCTTTTCTCATTACATACCATGGGGTTATAGTTGTTTATACCAAGGCCTCCTTTATTTCTTCTTCTTTCTTATTTTTTTCCTTTTGCATCATAGTCATCTTATATCTAGTATGTCTATTGGGATTTCTTTGAATATTTTCATCAAGTTTCACATTCACACTTTCAACTACCTTATTCAATCTCTTTCTATAAGATTGGTACATTTTTCTTCCTATAGTGTCTCCAAAATCTATCTTCAGAAACTCTATCATCAAACTTTCCTAGAATGTCATCATCTCTCTAAATATAGTATTTATTTAGGGGAAGAAGGGAGACACTTTAATAAGATTGTAGATCTCCACTTTTCTGGGCCACTAAGCAATTCAAATATGTATGTGAGGGAAAGAGGGAAATATCCCAATATGGTTCCTCTTATAATCCAAATTATATTAGCTAGAACCCAAAGGAAAAAGGGCACCTGATGTAGGAGCATCTTAGGTGCAAGAGAAATTTGGCATCACCCAAAAATACTTATGTTTTGTCATTTTTAATAAGAGCTATTTTAGTATAGAGTTACTACTTGTAGAAACTTATTATTTTTAGTAAGTGGATCATACAATCTCAATATGTTATATTTTTATAGGTGGAGGTTTAGCTTAGTCATATCAGATTGCTAGTGGAGTTACATCATCATACCATCTATATTGTAGAAGTTATTGAGGTTTTTAGGTATAAAACCTTTGGTCTTATATTTAAACACCTTAGATGCTATATAATGAGATTGTGCCTAGGCTAACTAGCACTTAAGCATATCTAGCATAGTAGTTTAGGAGCTGGTGATTCCAAAAAGTACTTTTAGTTGAAAATCAAAGCTTGTATGCAAAAGTTATGGCCTCTAGAAGTTGGGGTACCTAATAACATAGTTAGGACCAACCTTGTGTAATAAATTAAGAAATAATTTCTAATTGGGTTTTTCTTGGCCTCAAGGGCTAGAATTAATCTCTAGAACCTTCCTGGGTGGTGATAAAATTACCTATAAAAGGAAGGCCCGTAGTGATGTCTTGGTAGCTCTAGGTGATAGTTTGCAGCTCTATCTTGTAGTAAGGAAGGCACCCTTATGGGTTTGTATATTGTATTTCAAAATTATTTAATTTTCCACTTCTGTTGATAATAAGAAGCCCACATTTTGTTCTTGTAAATTTTATGTTATTTCATTGTTTCTGTAATGTATTTATAGTATTAAGGGGAGAACCCTTCATCAAGTGGTATCAGAGCAGGAGTTTCTGAGTGTGTGGACAAATCATTGATTGTGAGTTAGTTTATACCAAAACCATGGTTTGGGTTGCATGTGTAAATAAATTTCCTATTGTGAGGTAGTTTATACTAGGGTTTCAACAAAAGCACAAAAATGTCTCCATGAAGAGAGCATGGTGGTAGAGTCATAGGTGTTACACCTAAGGGTTTTAGAGCCCTCTAAAGAAAAATGTAAGCATTGGAAGAAAAATGTGCGAAGGAATATATATTTTCATAAGAGATGAAAGAGGATGAAGGAAAAGAAGAAAATGTTAAAGAAAAGGTGGTTCTTAACCAAGAAGAAGAAAATATTTTTATGGCTATTTCCAAGATTGGGAAAAGCCCTAAATTTGAGGTTCCTATATTTTCTAGAAATCATAACCTAGAGCAAGTGATTGACTAGACCAATGAATTAAAAGAATATTGTAAGTATGAATATATTGGGTATCATAATGGGGTCAAATTTGTGAAGGCCAAACTGAAGGGTCGTGCAAAGATCTAGTGGTCATAGATTCAATTGGACCATAATAGAAGAGAAAAATATAAAATTACAAGATGAGAGAAGATTATAGCTAAATTGAAGTGACAGTTCATTTGTATGGATTATGAACTTTTCCAAAGAAAATGTAAGGGTTGAAGCAAGTAGAAAGATCTACTCAAGAGTGTATGGAAAATTTCTACCAAGTCCTCATAAGAACATGTCACTAAAAGATGACAAGGAAAAAGTTGTACATTTCTTAATGAGTTAAGGCCAAGAATGTTGATCTCTATGCCTATGTTTCCTATTAGTGTCCAAACACTTAGTCATTTAATAGGAAAGGATGAACCATCATCACTATGATCGAGTCATTTAGTAAAGACTAAGCATATAAGGACTTGTTTATTTTGTTATACATGCCAAGAAAGTTAGTACTTGCCAAGCACCCCATTTGAGGCCGAGTGCATATGTAAACTATGCTATTTTAGTATAGACTGAGTAAACTAAAAGACATTTTTTTCAAGAAAATAGAAACACGTATATAGAAGTCAAGTGCTAGTATGAATGTTATTTACGACAAAGCATCAGCACATTCATGCCGAACAGACCAATTTTTTCATATGAGTTTGTTATGGCACAAACAACTATGTAAACCATTTTTGGTTGACTTCTGTATCATATTTAAAGTTTGTAGACATAGTTAAGATAGAGATTATGGATCACTGTAGAAGGTAATGATCTTGAGGAAGGCAAATCAACCAATCATAAAATTAGAAAGAAATGGAAAAAGAAGATGAATTGTAAACTATTGATTGTGATCTAGAACTTTCAAAGAAAAATCATTTGAGGGTCCTAGCCCTAGAACTAAAGAGTGATGAGAGGATAACTATGCAAACAAAGAGAGATGGAATGCATGGATGAATGTAAGTGTTAATAGAATGGAGAAAGAAAGGCTAAGTTTGGAATCATATTAGATGAGGGAAATCCAAGCAGTGAAGGAGTGAAAGAAGATATTAGATTGAGAGATCAAATCAAGACATTGTATAGAGGAGATCCAAAATCAACTTATAGAGAAAACTAAGGATCAAGTACTGAATCAATTTTTAACCAAATTGAATCAGGGAAAATCTCTTAACTGAGTGATCCTAAAATATTTATGTAAATTTCCTAATAGGTTCCTTACTTAATTATAAGTCTAAAATCCTTTAACAATGTAGGACTTAACAGTCTTGAAGCTTTTAATAGGGTAGACCCCTCATAGGGTAGATTATATATTATGATCAAACATTATAAGCCTAATAGGTTAAATTTATTATTGCAATAGTAAAGATTTGTGGGTTTCATCCCCACCCCAATTTTACCTTCACATTGAAGTTTTTTTGGGTTACCAAATCATTTGTGTTATGTGTTAAATTTTTCATGGATGTTATGTTTTCAGCATTACAATTTAATGTTACATTTGAGATATGAGATGAATTAGGTGTGAAATCGGTAATTTGGCTTTGTAAGTAAAAACTTAAGATCCTAATTCACACCCCCCCCCCCCAACTCAATATCTTGTTTCCCATTAAATACTTCATACAATTGGTATCAGAGCCTAGTCCTTTTGGAATAATCTAAATAACTTGAGAGGATTAGATCTTGGAGATGGAGGAATACAAGATGGGAAAAATCATTGAGAACCAGATGATTTAAATCCAGATTATATTGAAACAACATGAAGGAGAAAGAGAAGAGTTAAGGAAATCACTAAGAAAAAGAAAGGAGATTGCAATTTAGCAAAATGACACACTATACAGGAATTAGACATAGATGAATTATTTGATAATGGAAAGATTGGTGATACCAATGAAGCTATAACAAAACTATTGGAAAAGAATAATATTCTAAGAAAATAGAAAAAAGAACTCAAGAAAGAATAGGAAACTCAATCAGTAAGACTATGTGAAGTAATATAGTAAAAGAAGAAAGTTGTGGAAGACAAAGACATGGCTGAAGAACATAAAAGACAAATGGAAATCAGACTTGAAGAGAGATCATTTGAGGTATAGAAGCTCACAAATATTCAATTAGCTATGATGAATGATCACAATCCTAAGGTCACAAAATGAGAAACTAAGAAATGAGATGAGGAATAAAAAGGAACTTCTGGAAAGAATGAACAAACCAAGTGAAGCTATCAAATACTTTGAAGAATTGATGAGATCACCTAGATCAACAAGAGATACTTCTAGTCTAGGATACAACAAGAACTTTTCATCTACTAAACAAGAGAAATCATAAAAGAATGGATAAAAAAGAAATGCAAAATCCAAAGGCATACCTACATGTCATCATTGTGGAAAACTTGCACAGACAACCAACATATGCAGAAGAAAGAATGGTATGCAAACCTCTAAAACTATGTCTACTAGTAATTATTTTAATTGAAAGAAGGTAGGACATCAAGCACATGAGTGTAGATCAAAGAAAAGTGATTCACTTGCTACATTTAAAGGATATTGATATTGTATATGCTACTTTAGTATGCTAGAAGCCACTCAAATGAGAATGTACGCCATTAAGGGGCTCTCAATGAGTTTGTTCTCTTGATTTAGGGATGAGTCTAATTTTCATATGGATGTAGGATGTGTGCTCAAGGTTCTCAAACTATGCTTCAATGGAGATGAAAAATGGCAAATTGGTAGCTTTGTGAGCTCTCAATTTGGCATTATAAGGGTATGGTTAAGGGCTTTGTTTCTCACACTAGCATTATATCTTTAGTTTAAAGGTTGTGATGAAATGGCTTGGGAGGGGATTCAATTTATAGGCTAAGGGCTTGAGGGTTTGAGGGCTAAGATGCAAGGATGGGGAAAAACTCATGGAGGGCTCAGATTGCATGAGAGGAGAGCAACATGGATTGTGCTTCTTTACAGCCAATCAGGGAGTGACACATGTCACAGGGTGAGTGGATGGAGGAAAGGGCAAGGATGAGTCAACAAAGGAAGCTCAAGGGATAATATCTTCATAAATACCCTTCATAATGGCTTGTAAGAGCAATGAATGGGCTTGTACGAGTCTTTATGGCCTTTGTAAGAGCATTCATGGTTGGGTGGTTGGGATATTTTGGAGGGAGTTGAGATTGTTGACTTTGTTTAGTTTAGGAAAGTCTTAATCTTGCTTAGGAAATGTGACAAGGTTATGGGGGGGATTAGAGGTTATTTATGATTAGACTAAGCTTGTTAGAGATATGCAAGTGGATGGCATTCAATGAGGGTAGGTGAGTTAGTAGCTAAGCTTAGTTAGTATGGGTGGATGGGGTGGAGTAGGCTAAAAAGGGGGTTTAGGGATAGGCTTAGGGTTAGGATAAATAAAATTTATTTATCTCATAGGTTTGGTTTGAGGAGATATTTATTAAAACATTTTTAATAAATATGAGAATTAATATTTAACCTTAGTTAAATATTTTGAGTTGGGATTAGGGGTAGAAAATGATGGGATTAGCCTTTAATTGAAATTAAAGAAGGATTAAAAGATTTTGGAAGAGGTTAGTGGTCTTAACGAAATTGGCCAAGTTTTGGGCAAAAAATAAATTAATTATTTTTTTTGGGATTTTTGGTCAATTTATTAATTAAATAATTAATAAATAAGGAAATAATGTTTAAATAAGATTTAAACATTTTTGGGAGGGATTTCTTAATTAAATATTTTTAATTAAGATAAAGGGATTTAATGACATAAAAATAAATTAATTAATTAATTAATTAATAAATGATGATGTCATTAGGAACTTTTTTAGAAAATAAAAATACTTTATTTTCTAAAGGATTTTAGGTGTCTACATTTTGCCCCTCTTTGATGTGATGCTGCAAGTGGCATGGCATCAAAGATAAGAAAATAAGATGCCCAAGGCTAGAGCAGAAGAGGAGAGAATGGACTGCGAGAAGGCAGTGGGAAGAAAAAGCGAGGCTCGATGACTTCTTGAAAAAATACAAGAATTCGGGATGAGCAAAGAGACTCAGATTGGCAAAGAGAAGGGGTTGAATTAGCTCAAACTCTCACTACAGGAGAATGAGAAAGGGAGAATCAGAGGCACAAGAGGAAGCAAGCTTAAGACTTTTAGGATTGGGGGATGAAGGAGCGGAGCACTATAAAATGAAATCCAGGATAAGGAGAAGGATTATGGGATTATAAAGCTAATGCAACAAGGTTTCAAAGAGTCAGATTGATGGAAGATGGGTTTCGAAGATCCCTAGGACTAGGATTGTGGATCTCAAAAGATGAGGCTTGGTGGATTGATTGGATTGGTGGATCCCTAAGACTAGGATTTTGGATCCCTAAAGCTAAAAGTGAAGATTGATTCAAAGAGATATTGATGCATAAGCTGGGATAGGAGAGACAAATTTTGGATATGGATGGGAGATAATGGAGATGAAGGGAATCCATTGAAGCTTTTTGAGTAGGGGGATACTTCAAAGAGAAGTACCACCATGTAGTTGAGCACTAGATTTGCTATAGGATTGTTGGTTAATTGCCAAGGTTACCAAGAGCATCAAGGTCATGTCACCAACCATCAATAGGATTGATGAACTGACTTGAAACAAACATGCAAGGATTGCCCCAACATCACACATGAATCTCTAAAGAATCAGAGTGGAACTGACACGGGGTAACCCACAAGTAGAAAAGAAAAACAAACAAAAGACCTGATCAAGACCTTATGCTCAGATTGCCCCATTCACAGTATACCATGATATGAAAGATCGTGGCAACGTTGAGGAGGGAACAAAAAGATTGCTTGGAAAAGATACTTCAAGACCCAAAAGGGAAGATTCCAAATCAAAAGAAAGCAAAAATCCAAAAGAGAACCATTTGCCAATGAGATGGGTGGGACAAGGTACTAACGGACCAAGATTAGACATGAGGAACGCTATATCCTACAAGGATCTATCGGAGAGAACCTAAGCTAATGGATTTGGATGAGTGATGTGTCTGGCAAGCGGAACTAAGAAGGATAACACTTTGTTGACAGGAGATCTAGCTAAAGGATGCATTGGAATACTAACCAAGGGTTGTGCAATGTGTGCAAGATGCTGATCAAGGAGGAACTGAAATGAAAGCTAGATAGATACAATGATACTAAGCTAAAGAGGATGTACAAGCTAACGAACCAAGATATGTTACAAATGTACAAGGTTGTTCATGTTTTGGTTTTGTGAGATGGAAATGTTTGTGAAGGGTGGGATTTCTACAATAGTTGATAGGCGGATAGGTAGATGGTTTGAGAAAAGCTTAAGTGAAAATGGGGCTCTTTGTGTGCATGTGATAGGATACAAACTAGGATACAAGCTTTGGTATATAATAGAAGCTAGAATATGGTACAAGCTTTGGACAAGATTTGGATATACAAGCTATGATACAAGGGATGATACAAGATTTACAAGCTAGGGTACAAGATTTACAAGCTGAGGTACAAGATTTACAAGCTATACAAGATTTACAAGCTGTACAAGAGCTCCAAATGATAAGATAGCGGGATGGCTCAAGTTGGTGCAAGATGCAGAAGCTAAGGATGAGGTGATAGTGGAAGATATGGATTTGGCAGGATGCATCCAATGATGATGATAGATATGCAACCAAGGATGGGGACACTACTAAGGTTGGTGGTAGCTGAGCTGATAGATGGTGCTAGAGTGAATGGCTAATGAGAGGATGACATTGGATTTGCATGATAGCCTAGAGCGAGATACCAATGACAAGGGAGGATGGACAAGACAAGATCTCCAAGGAATACAATGCCCTTAGTCAGAAGATGACATGCGGAAGGAGGTCTTTATGATGGATGTGATAGAATTGAAGCTAGGATGGAAAAGCTAAAGGTGTTAGGGAGATGGATGATAGCTGAGATGATGGGGTGAGGTTGCAAAAGATAAATGGATAGTGATAGATAAAAGCTAGAGGATGAAAGATAAGTGGATAAATTGGAAGATGGATTTGGATGGCAAGATGTGACCAAAAGCATGAGTATGATAGGCTAAGCTAGGGATGGTTAGATTACGCATTACATTTGTTTGCCAAGTTTTCATCATGGTACTTGTCTAAGGTGCTTGAATTGCCAAGTTTTCACCAGTGGACACTTTATTTTTCTTTATTTTATTTTTTTTGACTTTTTGACTTTGGACTTAGCTAGAATGATTTTGGCTTTCTTCAACTATTTTTGGCTTTTTTGGGATTTTTCACTGGCTGTTGGGATGTTCAATTTTGTTGCTAGTTGTTGGTAGATCGGATGTGTGATTTATGCAATAGATTGGATTAGATGGGATTGATGGTAGGAGATGGAGGGATGAAAAGACTAGAAAGGAGCATGAGATGGGGATGCTTGCAGGATCAACATTGGCACATGTTGGGATGGGTGTGAAAAGAGCATATGGGGGATAGATGGTAGATGCGGGCTTGATGGAGGATTTGTGGAAGCGCGCTTGGGGATATAGGCACCCAAGATGGAGTTAGGAGATGGGGGACATGAGTCACTAGATGGGGGCTTAGCAATGGTGGATGCCATTATGCATTGGGTTTCAACTTTTTCCTTTGGGATCCCCATGGTTTTGGATTTTCTTTTCATAGGCTTTTGCATTGTTTTGCATTCTTTGATTGAATTTTGCCTTTTTGGAGTATGTCTTTTAAAATAGACATATGATTGCCTAGGATGTGGATTTTTAGCTTTATGCATTTTGAAGTTGGCATTTACATTGTTGTGGTAAGCTTTGGGAAGATGGTTATGAGAAGCTTTGTGAGATGGAGAGGATATGGAAGAGCGTGTAGGGGGGTGATGTGCCCTGATATGTGCCTTTGTTGATCTTGCATAGGAATGGAGGGAATAGGATTTGAATGATGGCTGATAGGAGGATGGAGGATGGTAGATTTTGGGACATAGGGACCCAAAATGGATTTAGCAAATGAAGGGGGGATATGGTAGGTTGTTTTGGGTTGCAAAGATGGTGGAGGGGGGATGCCATAAGATTTTTTGAAGGAGTGATGGGAGGCTAGCATGGTGGGCCTAGAGATAGGCTTGGTTTGGGGATGGCGTGTACCAACAATTTTAGATGGTGAGCCTTTGGATACATATCCAAGACCATGAAATCCAGGATTCTTTTGTGCAATAATAGGCATTCTGATTCCTTACTCTTGTGGTCCTAAACCTTGACCTTGATAATTCCATTGATTGAGCATTTGAACGAGTTGAGGAAACTTTTTGCTTGTAGAAAATGTTAGAAGTACTTTATTAGATGTACTCCAACAAGGAGATACTATTCTTAATTCTTCTACTAAGAGGGGGCCACCATGGATGAATGTAAGTCAACCAAGAGGGTAGATTATAGATGGTGGAATAGCTTAGATAGGTGGTAAGATAGAAGCATGGAGCGGAGGAAATGGTAGGATAGGATCTTGATTTAGCTGATGGGATGAAAAGATATCCTGTAGTAGAGGAGGTATGACTTGAGGTTTTAGAGATGGAGGGGATGGTGACTGCACTATGGATGGAAGACATGGTACGATGATATCTTCATTTATGCTTTGGGGGATGTCAACATGCTTTTGGGAAGGATCTTGATAGGATTGGATTGGAGTGGATGGTGCGACAGGAGGTGAAGGGATGGATTCTTCAAAGGCAGCGGATGGATAGATGGGAGATTCAGTAGTGAAGATGGGTGAGTAGAAGATGGATGCATATGGGTCATTACGGGAGATTTGGGAAATGCTTGGAGGGGATGTGGATAGGATTTGGAGGGATTTGACAGGTGGTGGGATTTTGATGCTCGCGAGAAGTGGAAGGATTTTAAGCAATTTGATGGATGGTACGGGGATGATAGCTATGGGAGATGGAGGTGATATTATAGATGGGGAAGCTTCATCACTAACTACTTCACATGGTTATATTAGATGACATGGCTTATCGACTGTTGGAGGCGTCTTTTCTTGTATTTCCTCTAGGAGATTCCTGGGAGACTCATGTGTCAGAGGTGGAGGCGGTGGATTGACAGGAATAGCTGGTTTGATGGGGGTGAAAGATTGGAAGCTTGGTTGATTGGGTGATGGAGGAGAAGTTGGGATATGAGATGGCATGACTAGATAGTTTGGAGGAATGCATGGATTTTGTGGGATGGTTGGCAGAAGATGTCTAAGGCTCTCTATATACCTGTCATAGTCAACAAGATTTTCATCATCATTGGAATAGGATGTAGCGAGAGAAAGGACAATACGACTGAACACATCATGATAGGTTTGGGATTTCATGTTTTGATGATGGGTTGGATGGGGATGGGGTCTCACATATGGATGAACATGGAAGCTCATGGTTGGATTTGGATTAAGCGCAAATTTTGGATTGGCTGATGAAAGATTTCCTAGGGAGAGTCAAAGCAGCATGACAAACCTGAGGAGGATTGGCTGGAGATTTTTGGCTTTCCTATGGATGGAAGACTTCAAGGGAATGCTGTTAAAAAGTGAGAGTTTTGCTTTCCTATGTGCAGGATTGGTGGATATTGTGTCAACTTAAGGATAGACTAATGATCCTATGGGCATGACATGAGATTGACCACTTGTGGATCCCAACCTTTAGCTTAAGGTGATGAGGGATGACAAGTGACAAGGCGAGATTACCCTAGACAAAGCTCTATCAAAGGGATAACCTTGGGGAGATTGAGGGATTTGGATAGATTGATTGGATAGAAAACTTTGGTAGAGTAACAACATTCCTTAAAGGCTTGGGTGATTTTGGATTGGGTTGCTAGCTGGCTGGGGGGATGATTTGGATGGACTTTGGATTTTGGATTGTTCTAAAGCAAAGAACTAGATAGATTTAGTTGCGGCAGGGGAGCTTGGATGATTTTTTGATGAGACAGTGACTACGCTAAGTATGCCTTGAGCTAGGATTGACCAAGTTTGGCAAACATTCATTCAACAAGTAAAAAAAAATCAAGCAATAGATAGGAACAACCAGATAGAAGTTTTGATTCCCAGAACGTGATACTTGCGCCAAGGAGTGTGTATGTTCTAAAAATGTTTCGATCAGTCACTTCAAACACATTAACATCCTAGATGGTTGTCTACAAGGCTGGCAGTTGGTTTAGCTAGGGAGTCCTCGATATACACAAGGTATGTGAGGCCCAAATTCGTAAATGAAACCAAAAAAATGTCACACAACTGAGAGGAGCGGTAACCCACTTCTCCTCTTTCACTTCTCAAGGGTATAAAGTTCCTTGAGGCTTAGCCCGAGTGACAAAATTTTGATTCCAAGAGAGGTGTCTTTGGATTCACCTCTCGATTTTTATACTCTACCAGAACGCTAGAGTTGAGGTTGTCCAAAGGGTGATGAAACCCCCAAGCAGGCCTCCTAAAACTTAAACAATATTTTGGATCCTAATCTTATGCACCCAAGATGGCCTCGAAATACGATAAGGGGAGAGAAGACTTGGATGATCTTGGGCTAAAAAAACACGTTTATTCTTTTACCAATTGACTCTTATGTGTGCTGATCTAGACTTTGCAAGCACTCATGTTTAAGATGCAAATGTTCAATTCCAACTGTGAAATGCTCCAACAAAGCAAAATCAATCGAAGAATGCGAACAAGAAGAAGAGTTAGGGTCAACAAAAAAGTAAACCCATGCACTCAGAGGCCCTCCACGTCAAGTATCGATTAATTTCCTTTAAAGCATTGAAGAGTTGGTGTGATTTTGTTTTAAGCCCAAAAAAAAGATGTGTGAAAATCAATTCTCAAGTGCGTGCCTGGAGGCTCTCCACATCAAGAGTTGTTCAATTTTTATGCCCAAATGAAGTGTTAGCGAGACTAATGCACATTCAAAGAATTTTCTAACTTAGAAAAATTAATAAAAACCCAAGTGGAGTTTGATTTTTGTGGAGCACTTAACACCCTCTTAGGTCGACCCATCCCCATAGATGGCATTGAGATTGCAACCAATGGTTAAATTGATGGGTGATTAAAGAGGGTGAGTCTAACTACAAACCCACTCAAAGCATCTTTATTAGTTTTTATAACTTAGAAGATTACAAAAATGTGGAGTTAGGTTCTTTTTATGCCCAAAAATTGAAGTGTGAGATATTGCAATGGTGAATTGATCCTTTGCATTCAAGATTGAGTTTGTTTATTTTAGGCATGCATTCCAAGAAAAATTAATTTTAATCCATGACATTCAAGATTATGTTTGAGCAACATTCATTCAAAGGAAAAATGTTTAAACATTCAAGTTCATTTTTCAAGAGCATTAAACCATGTAAGGAGAACCTGCAAAAAATATGGTTAGTGGTTTTATAGATGCTCCAACCTACAAAGCTACAAAAGCCAATGTGATTAGTCACCCAAAAATCTCAAAATTTGAAGCTTAACTATGGGAAAAATAAAATCAACTTTTTTTGTTCTTTTTCCTAGGCGTAAAAATGCTTTAAAAAACCTTTACTCTATGGAACCACCAAAAATTAAAATTTGGTATATACTTTTTTTTTTAAAAAATTAAAAAGTGCAGGAACATAGATGCTAAAATAAAAATGCAACAATAACAGGTGGAGACGACAATTCATCAAGTGGAGGAGCTAAACTGCGGAGATACTGAACTGTAGAGATGCCAATCTACGGAGATGACAGAGAAAGAGGCAGAGATGACAGTTCAGTTTGGGGGCACAAAAAATAGGAAACTAGGCAAAGATGCTAAACTGCGGAGATGACAATTCAGTTTGGCGACAGTAGAGATGATAGTTTAGGTTGTTGAGACGACAGTTTGGTGGCGGCGCAGCCAATAGTAGACCAGAAAGAGATGCCAAACTTTAGAGACGACGGTTGAGGTTGCGTAGATGACAGTTTACCAGCGTGCAGACGACAGTTCACCAGGTGCAAACGCCAAACTTTAGAGATGACGGTTGAGGTTAAGGAGACGATAGTTTATCAGGTGCAGACGATAGTTCACTAGGAATAGATGCTAATCTGCAGAGATGCTGAACTGTGGAAATGACACTGCGCGAACAGAACTAAAATGCGCAATTTTTTCTTTAAAAAAATTGATTTTTTTAATTATTTTTGAATTTTAGAGAGTATTTCTTTCTCCTAAGTGCATCCTTTAACCTACAAAAATAAGCAAAACACCTTACAACCCACTCAAACAACAACAAACGTTAGATGGTTAGTTTATAAGAACAAAACATAGGGTGAAATGGATGAATGAATGACTCATAGTGGGGTCCCACCGGGCGTGCCAAAATGTATATGCTACTTTAGTATGCTAGAAACACTAATTTAATGAAAATAAAAGCATTAACATTAACTAAATCAACATAACATATAAGATAGACAAAGAGAAGCCACTCAAATGAGAATGTGAGCCATTAAGGGGCTCTCTCAATGAGTTTGTTCTCTTGATTTGGGGATGAGTCTAATTTGGATATGGATGTAGGATGTGTGCTCAAGGTTCTCAAACTATGTTTCAATGGAGATGGAAAATGGTAAATTGGTAGCTTTGTGAGCTCTCAATTTGGCATTATAAGGGTATGGTTAAGGGCTTTGTTTCTCACACTAGCATTATAACTTTAGCTTAAAGGTTGTGATGAAATGGCTTAGGAGGGGATTCAATTTATAGGCTAAGGGCTTGAGGGTTTGAGGGCTAAGATGCAAGGATGGGGAAAAGCTCATGGAGGGCTCAGATTGCATGAGAGGAGAGCACATGGATTGTGCTTCTTTACAGCCAATCAGGGAGTGACACATGTCACAGGGTGAGTGGATGGAGGAAAGGGCAACGATGAGTCAACAAAGGAGGCTCAAGGGATAATATCTTCATAAAGACCCTTTATAATGACTTGTAAGAGCAATGAATGGACCTGTAAGAGTCTTTATGGCCTTTGTAAGAGCATTCATGGTTGGGTGGTTGGGATATTTTGGAGGGAGTTGAGATTTTTTACTTTGTTGAGTTTAGGAAAGTCTTAAGCTTGCTTAGGGACTGTGACAAGGATGGGGGGGGGGGGGGCGGGGATTAGAGGTAATTTAGGATTAGACTAAGCTTGTTAGAGATATGCAAGTGGATGGCATTCAATGAGGGTGGGTGAGTTAGTAGCTAAGCTTGGTTAGTATGGGTGGATGGGGTGGATTAGGCTAAAAAGGGGGTTTAGGGATAGGCTTAGGGTTAGGATAAATAAAGTTTATTTATCTCATAGGTTTTTTTTGAGGATATATTTATTAAAATATTTTTAATAAATATGAGAATTAATATCTAACCTTAGTTAAATATTTTGAGTTGGGATTAGGGGTAGAAAATGATGGGATTAGCCTTTAATCAAAATTAAAGAAGGATTAAAAGATTTTGGAAGAGGTTAGTGGTCTTAAGGAAATTGGCCAAGTTTTGAGCAAAAAATAAATAAATTAATTATTTTAAGATTTTTGGTCAATTTATTAATTAAATAATTAATAAATAAGGAAATAATGTTTAAATAAGATTTAAACATTTTTGGGAGGGATTCCTTAATTAAATATTTTTAATTAAGATAAAGAGATTTAATGACATAAAAATAAATTAATTAATTAAATAATTAATTAATTAATTAATGATGATGTCATCAGGAACTTTTTCAGAAAATAAAAATACTTTATTTTCTAAAGGATTTTAGGTGTCTACAGATATAACTATCAAAAATATGGACATATAACTCATGAGTGCAAATTCAAGACAAAATTCCAACCGAACACCTAAGAAATAAGCACATACACATAGAAAAAGGCAATTCATATAATTGCAATTACAACACATGGTATACTTGTCACTATTGTGGAGAGTATGGACACATTCTAAAGAATTCCATCAAGACACATTTCAGAGGAAATTAAAAGATATGAGACCTCTGATAGAATTGGTAATCTTTCCTTGGTTGTATTTATTAAATGAGATAAACCAAGGTATCCCTTATGGTGTTTGTCCTCTAGTCCACATGTGCGGACAAGTCATTTTTGTAATTCCTTTATTAAGGAAAATAGTTTATTCCTCCTTAAGAGGATTATGACACTTGTTATGCACACACTTATGAATATGGCAATCATTCACATGGGTGTTACAAATAACTCCTCTTCTCATCTCTTTATAAGAGATGCTTCTTTCTCATTCTACAACACACAATCATGATGTAGTTCATGTAATGAGCCCTATGGATCCACATTATCTCCTTCTCTCTCTTTCTTCATTCTTAGGCATTTGCCTCATTCATACAATTCACAAGGGGTTTTCTTTGCTTTTCCCTTTCAAAATCCTTGTCTCGTCTTTTGTGTTGATCTTGGGAAGCTCTTATAAATGATGGTAATTATGTTCATCACAAACTCTCTTGGATTAATTTATAATTCTTTAATTTTAGTTCATTTCAATTTTATTATTTCTAACAGCCTCATCCTGGTCCATCATATCACATTTGATACTTTATATTTTTGACACATTATGAATCAGTGTGTTTGAGACACTATTTGATGGACTAGACATTATCTATGTTATTTATGTCATGATACTTTACTGTGAAATTCTTAATCATGTTATTTGATGTTTAATGTGTAGGCATGCATTATGATGATGTATATTAGTAAATGATTCAGAATTATGAATATGTTAATACTTTAATTATGCAATTAGTAATGGTTAAATATGCATGCAAAAATTAGAAAGGTTATTTAAATGGAAGTTTTAATGTTTTGATCAATGTGATTATGCAAATTTGGTTCAAATAAATGAATGTGATGTTATCAAGCTACTAATATTAAAATTGAGTGTCCATGATAATTAACCATAGAATTAAGCAGAGAATTGGTAATTGACCATATGTGCAAACTATAAGACTAAGGTTGAATCCAATAAAGTGATTTTAACCTCATTATCTAGTGTTTAATTTGTATCATAATCTGAATGTATGTGTATCATTCTATAATTTTCGACATGTTGAATGTGATGTAAAAGTGAATCTTTTGGTGTCACTTGACACTTAGTATATGCATGTGTGATGGCATGCCAATTTAGGGTTAACAGAGTAACTCGTTAATCTAAGAATGATTTAGTTGGTTTAATTAGGGTTTAGAGGAAAACATCCTTAGAATTTTTGGAAATCAAATATTTCAAGACACTTTTATATGTCCTAAATTGATCTTAGAGGCCAAATTTAATCTAATTCAAGTGCTCAAGTGGTATGTGCATGGGTTAGGAATCTTTTCCACCCTTCTAGAACTTCCTGACATTTATGACCCCTAAAATATCCCAATGTCCCTTTGTTGCAAAAAATGGATCATATCCTTAAGATTACCCAAGTTTTCACTCTTCAAAAGGTTGTCTTGCTGATAGGGGAAAGTGGGAAGACCATAGGAGGCTTGAAGTCAAGTTTGGAGTTATTGCTATTTTGGGATGATAATTTTAGAGGCTATTTGGGGTCCCTTTGAAGAGTTAAGGATTCATCACACATTCTCTACATTTAGAGAAATCAATTTTGGAGTTGCAAGAAGGAGAGGATTTAGCTCATCTCAAATTTCATTGCCATAACCTTTTTGAAGGTAGATTCTCCATTACCATGGTTATGTTCTTGTTCATTGCTTGTATGTGTCAAATTATTGCATATTGTACCATGTATGTGTTTGTATCATGTGAGGGATGAGTATTGTGGTTTTTATTTTCTTCTTTTCATATTTCTTTTCCTTGTTTTTTTGGGGAAACTATGAAGGGAGTATTGGCATTACTCACCCTTGGATAGGGTAGAAGTGGTCATGTATGGGGGAAGGGCTTAGTCAGATTCTAGGTCATTGTAGAGTCTCTTCTCATGTTGAGGAGAAGTAGAAAGCAAGGTGTTATGGGCTCTTTCTTGTCAATGTAAAACTAAGTTTATTTTGAGGAAATAAGAACAGAAATAAATGGAAGTTTATGTGATTTGGTAGCCTTGGAAGAAGCATATGATTTGTGTTCTTGATTGACATCTCCTACCTGGAAAAATCCACCTTCTCCCTAGTCATAGGTTCATTATGAAACCTCTTTTGCATACCTTGGATGGGAATTATATGTTGAGTTATGTCATTGTGATTGGTTTCTAAATTTCACCTAGTTGGTTACTAGTTGTCCTAGCTTAGTGGGTGGCCTTTTGGGGCCTAGGATGGGAGGTGAGCTATCCATGGTTGTTCTTTGTGTTTTGCATAGTTTTTGGATATCTTCTCATGATGGATCAATCCAAGTTTCTTGGTGCACTAATGGTATTCTTATTGTCATGTTATTGGAGGTTTCTCCATTATAAGACCACCTATTGTATTGTATCTCCATGTTGAGAATGATCATGAAAGAAATGGATTTAATGTTCTAATTTCAATATTGATAAATCAAACATTTAGTTTCCAATAGTGGCATGTTGTGATGGTTAAGTTGTTGAGTTGTTATCCTTGCCATCAAGGTTCAAATCTAATGGGGATGAGGTCTCCTATTTGTGGCCTCACTAGTTAATAGCTCTAGTTCAAAGCGTTTACCCCTCTTTCAAAAAAAATTAAAAATTAAAAAAAAATCAAACATTTAGTTATTGTATGAAATAAGAAATTTATGTGATCAAGTGTTATTATATTTAAAATCATACCTTACTTTCAATTTTATTGCTTTGAAAAAAGTTTGAGTTGTAAACTATCTACTTTTCTCCATGAAATATTCATTTTAATTCATTGTATTCAAAAGTTCTTATTATGGAATATGGATATATGATTTATTTAATTAATAGATGCAATAATTCATCCTTAAAATCATGTGATAAAATTAATGTTCAATTTAGATATGATCATCTTAATTGCATCTTAAAACCTTAGCTTCTATAAATTTTATTAAAATAATGAATTTTACCTTATGTTGCATAATGTGTAAACAACCTTAAATTACTCTTGATTTGAACACAAAATTAAACCTCAATATTATATCCACAATTCGCTCAATAAAATGAAGAAAATATTAATGCACTATGTCACTATAAAATTTCTAAAGAGGAGCCTAGTACTTTGAAGGAATGAGGAAAAACTTAAAATTTCCATCTATTGGGAGAGCCAAAATGCTCTCTAGAAAATGTATGGAAAGATTTTAATTCTCATTTGTAATAGAGAATATTCTTTAGAATCTATTTTTTTCCTAATAAAATTTACTCAAAAGTTCCCCACCTAATAATCTTTATGGTATAACTCTCCTACTTACCTCCTTCTAAAGGTTAACCATATATATATATATATACACTTGATGTAAGGGATGATGTGACACCCATGTAGGACCCAACTCCACCTCACACTTCCTCCTCATGTAAGTCGGATGCAAACCTACCTTTAAATGCAAACAAAGAAAGTTAATTTAATAACTTACGTCTCACTTCCCTTATCTCCCTCACCACACTTCACCTCTATCATGTGTGGACCTTAGGGCCTCCATAGGACTAAGTTGATGTACTAACACATCCCCCATGTCAGTCCTGACATATCAAGTGGGGTGGGGATTTTTCTATGTGGAATGGATATTTTTCTTAAGTCAAAAAAGGTTGAAACATAAACCATCATTTCCTCCCTCCTTTATTTTTAGCATGACCAACCAACTTCTAAAAGATGTCTTCATTGGTTCATGCAGGTAGCCCTAGGGTAGCATGAACAACTTGGGGTGTTGGGGTGACCTCCTTGGGGAGAACCTACTTTCATGGGAAAAAGGAGCAGCTTGGGGTAGGTTACTTAGGATATTAAGCTAGTAGGTTAGTTAGTTAGTGTTAGTTTGTTGTATTTATTTTATAAGTTTTGTAAAAAGTATTTAAGTGTTAGTAATAAGATTTTCATAAACATGGTTGTTTTCCTTTTTAAGTACCAATTGTATTAGAATGGAAGTGTTACGTTTTAATAAGTTAGTTAGGGATTGTTAAGTAGGTTTAGTTAGTAGTTAATAAAGTTGGTAAGTGATTAGTGTTTAAAGGGGTAGGTTCGTATTATATTGTCAATTTTTTTTAAAGATTGAAGTAATTTGTTGAGTGATGAATATTAGAAATTTATTACTCAAGAAAACGTTAATATATTTACTAAATCAAATAAATTAATTAATTAAAAACTGCTATTATCAACCTAAATGAAACTATTAAAGAGAAAATAAGGTGACTTATGTCCCCTACGTATAACTTTGTGTGTGTGTGTGTGTGCGCGCGCGCGTATTAGAAAGTTATTTTAGATATTATAATATTCAAATTAAAGGTTTAATTAATTATAATTTTAATGTCCATTTTTTTTTTTGTTCTAAGGTGACATCGGGTTAGTAAGTGTTCCAAAGTGATGTGAGTCAAGTTGACTAAATAACATAACTTATATTACTAATCAAATTGTCTCCAACTATTATGCCACACTTCATCAAACATGAAACTATAGTAAATCAACTAATTCATTCAACCCGACCTAGGTGTTCCTATAGCACTAGAACCTAAGGTTATTTGATGGTGCAGTAGGGTTGAGATGTAGACTCTACATCATTATGAAATACAACTGAAAGCTCATTTCAATCCCATTTAAACTTTCCATAATATATTCAAATAAGTATGTGTTAAACATGGTGTTATTTAACTTTATAAAAAATGTTTGTGTATTTTTTCCCTAATATTTTGGGCATGACACAAGAAGTGGTTGAATGGAGAACTAGTATGTTTTAGTTTTCTTAAAGTTGGACATATCAGTAAGAATTGCAAAAACCAAAGAACCAACACCAAACAACGGAAATGATAAAGGCAAAGATGAAGTTGAGACAAAGAAAAAATGAATAGAGATAGTAAGATCTGGGAGCAGTGGAGCAAGTAAAGCAAAGATCACCCAATCAAATGGATTGGGTGATCACGCCACAACTAACTAAATAAAGGAGGTATGTAGGAACTGCATATTAAATGATATCTTTTACATCAACTCCTAACATAGATGTGCTAAAAATTCATATTTGCATAAATAAAGATGCATCAATAATAGTTATCTAGAGAGGAAACTAAAAGAGAATCATTTGCAACACAAAGTACTGAGCATCAATGGTATAGTCTATATTAACTAAGCTTGGTAGTATAGATCAAGTTATCAACTGAGATGATGTGTTCACTGAATGAATTGGTATTGACCAAGTAATGTAACTTGGACTGAGTATTTGTGAAGACTGATCCAATTTTCATACACCTATTATGTAGGAGAACATTTATTACAGACCTAAAATGGAAATTTGAAGGTATTTATCAAATTTGAGCATACATTTCTTATTCAAAAATAAATTTTAGAGCTCACAAGTGATTTAAAGGTGACTAAGGAAATTTGAGCAATAAAGAAAGAAAATCATAGTGGAGCATTGGAAAACTTGATAACATATGTAAGTGTTACTTTTGGTGCTAAGTAAATTGTTCTCTGAAGATGCCATAGAAGAATTTTTTTTTCAAAACCCTAGATTAAAATGGAATCAACAAGAGAAATTTTGAAAGATAGAAATGCTCAAAATGTGAGGAAGGACCAATGTCCTCCACCAAATTTTAGGAACGGTGTAAATGTTGAGAAGACTAAAGATGATATTGGCACCCTATTATCAATTCCACCCAGAGTTTTAACTATTCAGGATGTAAGATCCTGCTATCTGTGCAAAGTAGGAGAGATTGGAGATTTTGAGATAAGTTTAGCTTGTGAGAAGCTATGCAACAATGGAGTATTGAAAGAAGAAAACAAAATCATTATTGAGAAAGGGCTTACCTGTGCCCTAAGTTTTCCAAAAGTTTTAAAAGTTGAATGGATAAAATTTGTGCTCATTCATATCCATGACATGAATATATGGTAGAGGGAGGACCAATCAAAATCAACAAGGAATAATACACACTATGCTATTGGGTATCCCACCTTGGATTGACCAAAAAGCATAAGGAGTGCAATAAGGAATGAAATTGAAAAATTAGCCAAAGCAAAGTGGAATTGTAGAGGGATGCCAATTGATGGGATTGAAGATCATGTAACTGAATTCATAGTTCGTGTGATAGGATGCAAGTTCTACCAACTAGTAGATTATATAGTGTGTCACATGTTGCAATAGATTTGGGAAACAAAATTTTCAAGAAGGATCATACATATGACCTTGTCGAGTTGAAACTACAACAATTGTCTGAGAACTTAGAAGCAATCAAAAAAATAATTAATACATCATATAAGTTCTGATCTTTGCTAGTATGTATATTTTTCTATGTACAAAATTCATTCCTTATAATTGGGATAGTAGCATGGGATAGGAGCTAACCTTCTATGGAGCAGTTAAACAACTTAATTAATAGGTTGGGAGAAAATTTTAAAGATATAATGGATAATTATTTTGAAGAATTCAAAATTAAAATGAGAAATCAAATGAGTGTCCCTAAGTTGCTCATAGATAGATATTATGATGAGATATGTTTTATAGTAGATATAGATTTTTTACATGATTAAGTAGTATTACCAATAATTTCATGGTTAAGGCCTATGCCTTATGAAGTCATTGTTGACGAGGTCACAACAACAATGACTACACTTTTGATTGGAGATGTTGATGCAAATGTCAAGCAATTCAACACATATGACACAATAATGGTAGAACTAATTGTAGAATCTAGCGTGCCTAAGATAGAAAAGAAAAAAAAGGAAAAGCCTTGAGAGAAAAGATGGAAAAGAAGGAGAAGGGTTAGAAAAACCTACAAAATTAGATGAAGGAAAAGGAAAAGAATTGTTTGTTGCCAAGCCTAAGGCAACCAAGCACAAAAATATAATAATTATTGAGCAAAAGGTGAAATTTAATCTTAGTAGAGATGTGCACAAGGTTATTACACCTCAAAATCCAAAAGGAAAAATCATAACAAGATCTAAGACAATCCACCCCCAGTTATGAAATCAAAAGGAAGTCCATCAAAGAAGAACCAACGAGCTCACCAAAGCAGAAAATTCAAGAGAAGAAGAGAAGAAAACTAGTCATAGAACAAGAGGATGAAGAAGATGATAAAGTAACCAATTCTAATGAACTAAGAAAACTACAAATCATGAAAAGACTCCCTCTAATGATTGTTGATCAGGTATGTGAAACTATTAGAGAATCAGAAAATTCTGTAGGATTCAAGGATATTACTTATGATTCTTTGAAAAATGATGATCAAGTTAAGCTTGAAGAAGCTATGATTGATATGATGATCAAATTTAGATGAAAACCCTTGGAATTGGGAGATTAATTCCCAGAAAGTTTGTATAAATGGATAGATGCTAAATGGAAGTTGGCACTATCCACAAAAAAGAAAATAAGAGAAACTACATTGGCACAAGCTATGCCAAATTTAGGGAAGACACACATATCTATAGCCCTAAAATACTATGTAAAGAAATTGATGCCAAGGGATAGAGCATAAAAAAATTGAATAATAAAGCTCATGAAGTTGAGAAAGATAGTACTTGAATTTGGAAAGAAGTATTTGGACTAGTTACTCTAAAAGAAGAAAATAGAGATGATAAAGATGCAATAGAATTTGAAGATTCCCATAAGGAAGAAGATGCTAAGCTAATAGAAGAAATTAGACAACTAGTAGGTCAATGAAAACAAAAAGAGGTTGTTACCATCAAATATGCATCTAACACACCTCCATAGAACCAAAATGTACTAACTCAAGAAGATATGCAAAATCTAATGTCAGACACAACTCTACCTTGTACAAATCTAGTTTTGTTACAAATTGTATATTATCCAAAGATTGAGAATATAAATATTGATAATGTTGAGTTTACATCAATTATAGAGCATACAAGTGCCAAGAAATAGGGCAAGGCTACAATTGTATTTTCAAAATTAATATGTATGCCTATTCTTTAGCTAGAGGTGAAGAAAGAAGAGGTCAAGTGCATTGAGTCAAAAGGAGAAGTGTTGACACCAAAAGACCAAGAAGTTTTGCAAGATCTTATATAGTTTTCAAGTGTAAAGGCTATAGAACCATTGATTGAGATACATGTACAACATGTGGCACCTACTCTAGAGAAGAAGTAGAAGGTATTAAGATCAAGTGAGAAAGGAAAACAATAGAAAATGTCACTACCTAGTTATACACCCTCACGATCTCAAATTTTGGCTCAAGTAGAAGAAGAGGAAGATGAGTCAATAAATCTAGATGAGGTAATTACTTTACCCATGTATGACTTGAATAATTTGACACTTGAGAAAATGCAAGAATTGAAAAAAAAAAATTATTTGTAAGGCACAACAAGAATAACTAAGAGAGCACAAAAGGAAATAGGTATTACATAATTTTAGAGATATTTTTTGTGGATGCATTTGGGATAACTAGTTTAGATAATCATAATCAAATTTTGGATAGTTAGTGTACATAGTTAACAAATTTCAATCAAAAGATATAGAGACCAATGATAAATTGGTGCAATGGTCTAAGAGAATATTTGAGCACTAAAGTGTTGGAGAAAGTCTCTCATGAACTTGTAAATAGACAAACAAAGTTTTCCAACCTAGTCACACAATTAGAAACAATTTTAAAGACTATTCATTCATTATACATTAAGTTGTGTTATGTTGAGGATTTTACATTGGAAAATCAACATTCTATTGATTTATTACATGCTAATATGATGGAAAGTATTAGTTCATTGGGAAAGAATGCAAATTCAAGCTCACTCTCATACAATAAGTTGACATCTAGTCAGTAGAAGTTAGCCAAGCTCATGACTAGAGATAGTGAAATAATAAATAATTTGATATTAATTCAATTCCAATTGTTACCCCATTTGAAAAAAATTTAGCAAGAAGTATTTATAGCTCAGAACATTTTGAAAAAAGACACATTTTTCACATATTGAAGGTCTAATTGATCTAGATGTCGAGCTAGAAATCCAATTTCAAGTTTTGGAGAAAAAAAGGACCAATGGGATTGATGGCGTGAATTTTCACCTAGCCAAAAAAAATTGCAATACCTTGTGAAAATTAGGAAGAAACTATGTTTCAATTGCTTAGGGTTTCTAAACATGTTGTAATCCTCATGAAAAATCCCTAGAAAATAGGCGACTTATATTTTTGGTGAATTTATCATCAATTAATATCAAGTATCAAATAGGGATACATGAAAAACCTTGGTTATATGTTGATTTTTTATATCCCTAAGTCCATGGATCTTTTTCATATGTTATAAGTCATTCCCCTAAGTATTTTAAGTTGTGATGTCACAAAATCCTTTCAATCACTTCATCACTATAGTTTGCTTCCTAACTACTTTGGTGACCACGGAGTTGCAAAATAGTCATCAACAAGGTTATCACAATGTCGTAGGTGTTAGTGTTGACTTTCAAGTTTGAGTTGTGAAGAAGAGATTCATTGAAAATTGGAAGGTCGCAACTTGTTTTTAACTTAAGACATTTTAAGTCATGATGATGTGAAGGGTAACCACAATAGTCAAAGTCTAAGCCATCGTAGCATCATATGCAATTAAGGTTAACCTAGGATTACAATTGCAAAATAAAGATAGCTTATTATCATAGCTTTGCAGGATTAAGAGATGAGTTAAAGTTTACAATTGTGAAGCTAGGAACAAGGTAACAGTTAATTCCAAAAGGGTCAACAAAACATTGTGGGTTAAAAAGAGGATAAGCTAGTTTAATTTGTGAAGGAGCAAAAAGTAACTAGGATAGTTAAAGTTCAAAGGCTATCGCTTCATTGCATGTGATTAAACTTGACTCGAGGTTAAGGTAGAGAAGTAGAAAAAGCTCATCATTGCACCATCATATAATTTAGCTATGAGTTAGAGTTTATAGTTGTGAAGTCATGAAAAAAATCTAATAGTAATGAAATAGCTATTGCACTATTGCAAGGTTTGAGTTGTAGCTAAATTTTTTGGTCGCAAAGCTGCAAAACAAAGTAGTAGTCAATTAGGATAGTCATCGCAACATCACACAATTCAAAATTATTATGTGTTTGGAAGTCATAAAGTGGTGATGAGGTTATATATTATGGTTTTCATAGTAGTGCAAGTGATAGAAAGTTTAAGTCATAAATCACGGAGAAGTTATGAGATGGCCAGCTCAAAGGTTTTGTTACTTCGTGGGTTAAAGTGATAATGAAGAATGTAAGCAGCGATGTTGCGATGAGTGGTTTTGCACTTTCACAAGTGTTAAGATGCAATCAATTTCTAAGGCAATGGTGTTTTGATGAGTTTTCATGTAGCCATTTCATTGGATCGTTGTAATTAATGAAGTAAATAGTTAATGAGTTGTGAAGCTGCAAGATGGTCAAGTTTTAGTTTCTCTACTTTGCAAGGTGCTCACTCACAATTTGTTTTAATGTTGAGAAGATGCGAACATGGTTAATGGTCCAATCATTTCTACTTCATTGTAGTTAGTAAAATGTAAAAGAAAATAGTTGTGATGAGGTGATTAAGGCTTGAATGAAGAGTTTGTTGCTTTACAGGCCCACATGATGAATGAAAAAATAGAGTTTTGAAGTGGAGAATAGATTGAAGTGTAGCATCGCAAGGTTAACATGATAGTTGAAATTTTAGGTCAAGAAGTTACAAAGAAATAAGGATAATCATTTTCACATTGTCACAACTAGAATTTAAAGGAAAGTAAGAAACTGTGGAGAAGCAGAGATAAAAGAATAAAATAGATTTAAAACAACCAGGTCTGAGCTAGAAAAAGAAATGTGAACTGCAAGTATGAATAGTAAAAAAGTGAAGACATCATCATATTTTCAAGGACTGAAAGGATTTTAAGCATGTCAGTTTTAATGACATTAATCCCATGCTCCCATTTACATAAATCAATAAATTCTAAGAACAAGAAGCATTTTAATTACCAGTTGCATAGAGTTTGAAGTGCTTGAGTGATTTTAGAGTTGCAAACCAAATTTTTGGCATACAGAGTTTAGAATTATTGAGATACTTTGAAAGCTATGGCATAGAAGGAAGGAGAATTAATCACACAAGCACAAATTGAAGAATCTACTTTGAAGGGAAAAAGCTTTAGCCCTTTCATAGATGGATGGTTGTATATTTTACTAGGGTCTTCTAATCTCCAATCTACTAATGATCATGCATTCAGAGACCCCTAGAGTTTTTGCAAAGATGCAGAGGTTCCTGATAGGAATGGGAGTGAATTATTTTGGTTTTTCTAGAAAAGAATAACAAAGAAGGTCCCAATATCAAACCCTTGGACCAGGAATTTGGGAAATTTAATCATGCTTGACAATTTTTTGGATGTTGACCTAGTCAAGGCACTAATAAAATCATACAATCTAGTCAACAGTGCCTTCCACAAAAAAGATAGTAGCATATTCTTGGAACTGAACAAAGAAACATTTATTCAAGCCTTTGACTTGGGAGGTCCAATGTCATTGCCAATTGACATGGGAAAATTGAATGAAATTTTTAAAAATTAGAAGAGCTTCTACATGGGTAGAGCTATGACCAGACATATCCTAATGTTGAGGAAAGAGAAAGGAGAAATACTAAAGAAGAATGAAGTGGGAGACTTCATGCCCCTTGAATTCTTTCAAAGATATATGTAGAACACTATCTTTGGTTTGAACAAAGTCCTAGGTTCAAATGGAACCATGAATGCTATAGGTGTACACTACATCATGGCATTGAATATTCAAGACTCACACACAAATGTTGGGTATGATTTTGTTACATACATAATCACTAGGATCCATGATGAGATTTTTGTAGCACATGAGGAAAGGCTAGAGAAGTATAAGCTCCATCATTATTCCTTGATCATGCATATGATCCTATATAGAAATGTACAATTCTTAGACCAGAGTTTCTTTGAGAGTATAGAGGAATGGGGAGAGAGACTACATATATAATGATGGAAAAGGGTATGGAAAATATTCTACCCATATTCAAATGTTATTTATTTTTACAATAATTTTGTACACCTTGTTTTGAATATGATAGGAGTTGTAATTTAAAGGATACCTGGAAATGTTAGAAAGGTAGTTAAGCCCAACTTGTCTACGATGAGGGAAAATAGATAGGGCATGCCTAGGGAAGTGTTTTTCTTTTTGAGGATTATAAATTCATTAGGGTTTATGGATGCCCTCAGCCACCCCCACTTCTTCCAAAATATGTTCTAGAGAGACTAGGATTTTTAGAGGCCTTTTGGCAATTAATTTCATTGAGTAGAGAATGCTTAGGCCAAACTAGCAAGAAGGGCACATTTTTATGTAGATGTACCAAAGTTAGGGATTTTGAGATAGGAAAGAATGCAATTGAGGAGACTAATGCTTTTCTAAGGAATTACAAATTGCCAATTGCTCCTACTAGGACCTATGACCCCTACAATGTAGTTAGAAATGCTTTGAAGCATATGAGGGGATATAATTTTCCTCCAACAAAGGGTTTATGGAGGTGGATGCAATTGTAGATTTTTTGGATAAGAATATCTGCAGGGAAAGAATGATAAAATTTAGGGGTGTATTAAATTTTGAACAAGAGATGAAAAAGGTTGATCCAATCCATCTTTTAAAGGATTTTATCATGAAGTAGATTACTGGTCTAGATTTGATAAGTGCATTGAGAATTTTGATAAGACTTCATCTCAAGTGCCTAAAGAAATCAGAAAGAGAGTAGATCTTGAGTCTTTTGATCAGGACATAACTGTGGAAGTTAGTGATGATGAGGACCATGTAGAAAGATCAAAGTGGGCTCATCAAAAAAGAAAGAAGCAAAAGATGTTTGAAATTCCACAAAAGGTTAAAGAAAAGGCCTTGCAGATTATACCAAGAAATAGTCAATATTTTGACAATGCAAGGAGAAGTTATTTGATGGCTCAAGCCATTGAAGATGAGTAGAGAGCCAAAAACTTGTAGTTGCAAGCATATATGCTTGATGAAAGAATCATTGAGGCCAATGAATTCATGAATGATGAGAATTTCATTAAACAGAAGAGTTTAATTTTTTTTGTTTAAGTTGAAGCAGAATGAACTATCATTGTAGATAAAGCTAATGACTCTAATGAGGTATTAGCTAAAATGGTACAAAAACTACAAGAGTATGACCTTGCTAGTGAAACCCTCATTGTAGAAGAGGCCAAAGAGTTGATACAGAGGAGTGCTATGATTGTATTCCTAGGATGGGATATCAGTTCCTCATTCTTGCTAGATCAAATGAGGAGGTAGGAAAAAAATATCTCATTTGAAGATGAGAATTAGTTGGGGTAGTTGAGAGGGTCTGGGTACAACATTGATGCCCAAACTATGGCAATATGGAGTTTATCTCCAAAAATCCAGAAGCCAACCTTCATGGAGATCAAGGAATCCCCTAGGGGAAGTGTGATATCCAAACCACCTACAAGAGTAAACACAATAGAAAACAACACAATAACGGCGAACATGGGAGATAGAGGAGAAAATGCTTTTATAGATTCTTCAAATCATCAAATATATTCCTAGTTTTAAGGCCTTCTTGGTTACGGCCAACATTACAATTCAACTTTGAACCACAATGATAAACTCTACATCCCCTTGCTTCTAGTCTTCCTCCTATGCTGCTTGTCTTCTCTTCACCAGTAATATCCCTTAAATCTAATATCCCTTTAGAGTGTATTCTAGTAACAATCACAAAAGGTGTTTTCTATGTACTCCTATTCACAAAAAAATTTATTGCAAACTCAACTTGTTCTAATACCATCTCCCAATTATGTGGTTTTTCTCCAACTAAACATCTTAACAAATTACCCAAGCTTCTATTAACAACCTCTGTCTATCCATCTATCTATGGATGGAATGTAGAACTAAAGTTCAACTCAATACCCATCTTTTTCCACAAAGTCTTCCAAAAGTAACCAACAAACTTACTATCTCTATCAAAAACAATACTTCTTGCTAATCCATGCAGTCTAACAATCTCTTTGAAGAAAATATCAGCAACATGCTTGACATCTGATGTCTTCCTACAAGGTATGAAATGAGCCATCCAACAAATATAGAATCGTACCCCTTCACTATATTAGGCAATCCATATTGATGTCACTCCAAGGTTTCTCGAGAGTAGAAATAGTTGCATACAATCCACATGAAAGAAAACCAAAGCTCACAAGAAAAAGATATCATCCAAAAATTCTAATAAAATGTATAAAATATTTTGGCTCTCAAAGTCATGAGGAAAGGGAAGGAGATAATCAATGATCTCATAATTCACATAGAACAACAAGGAAGATGAAAACCATTTGAGAAATGGAATTGAAGTTTAGATACAAATCAAGATAATTCCTTGAGGGATGGAAACATGAATCAATCCTCCCTCATGCTCAAATTCCATCCCATGAAGAAGAGGACCAAGGGAGAAAAGGGAAATTCTTTGAGAGATCAAAACATAAAAGCAAGCCTTTAGTTCACTGTAAAAACAAGTCAATGTTGATGTAGGAGGAATAAAATGTTTTTACTAGCTTAAATAGGTCAAGATGGCCTTCAAGGGACACACATCATCAAGGTATTCATTTCCTATATTAAGGACACATAAATTCATTTTAACATTAAAAAAAAGGTGTTTTAACTTTGTTAATTAGCAATGACTTCTCTTGTTAGTAGCAATTTCTCTTCATCTAAGGCGACATTGTCCTTCAAAAATTGTAGTGAACTCATCCTAAAAGAGAAATAATCTATCATAAGGTGAAGTGTAATATCTAAAGGGTGGGGGGGAGGGGGATTTTTTAGGAAGGGCCAATTTAGACAACAAGAAGCAGATCTCTTCAAAATTCAAAGATAAAGAGGGCAAGAAAATGAAAATATGGGTATGTTATATTGTAGAATTCATTGGTTTTCTAGATTTAGAAAATTTCCATTTCAAAATTTTCAAGGGGTAAATATGGGATCACTAGAATAGGTTTCATTTTGAGTTCTAGTTTTCTTTTGGAAACTGCTTAGACTATCTCAAAGAAGGAAAGCTAGGAAGTTATAGATAAAATTCTAATCCACTTAAGCATTTGGAAAGAGAGTAGTAGAACTATACTCAAGGAAAATTTTTGGATGCTTCGGATATAAATTTAAATGTGGAGTTTGAGAAGGCTGAAATGGAACAATTAGTAGGGATAGGGTTGTGGTGCTCCCATCTAGATCCAACTGCAAGACCCAAAATGAGGCAAGTGGTAAAGTTGTTGAAGTTGGAAGATCGAGTATCTAATCTTCCTCTAGAGATTCATACATACACCATAGAGTATCATCCTATCATTCTAGACATACAATGAATGATATTGATTAATTAGTGAAGGTATGTTAGTTTGAGCTTCAATTGGTTTCAAGAATACTCTAATATTCTCTACTTAACAAGGCCAATCATGTAAAGGTGGAAGCTCATCTAGCCTAACCCCCTCTCCCCCTAATATCAATATAAATTCCCCATTAACATTTAATTACATACTTCACTCATTCATTCATCCATTTATGAACTATAAATTCAATCGATACAATCACATAACATTCATTACTATGATATAAAATTCATTAATACACAATACTAATCAAGACTTCATTAACACAAAATAATATTCATTAAAATGAGATAAAAATCAATATTAATATAAAAAATTCATAGATAATTACTTAAAACAACATTCTTTCATTATCCAACAAAGTTTATCAAACAAGGTTTATTAAAGAGCATTTTTTTTAAATCATTTCTTCTTTTTGCCTTTCTTAGCTTTCTTAAGGTAAAGGCTGATAGGAAAATCAATATCTTCCTCATTCTCTTCCTCTTGTGGCACATGTAATGTCAAATTATGATGCCTCATCCTACTTTGAGGAGCACAAGGTTGTTGCACTAAAGGGGGCTATGTTGCAATAACAAGTAAATGGGTTAAATTGGCATACTTTTTCTTTTTTTTACTGTTACAAGTATTTCATTAAGTAGTAGAACATTTCATGCATTTTTCTTTCCTAACAATGCCACATCATGTACAATAACTTCTTGATCGTCTACCACTGCAACATGTTGAACACTTTGATCATGCTCCACTCATTCACCATGATGTTCAACATGCTCTAAAATATTCAAAAAAAGGTTACACATCAAATTGTAATTGAAGATGTTAAATTATATTCATAATTGTGCAATTAATTTCCAATAGAAAATTAATACCTCCACCACTATGATGCACATCATGGCCTTCATCGTGTGCATGTTCCATGATAGGATTTGAAGGCTACGGTGAAATATTATGCACATTGTTATGCAGTTAGTTTACGTCAGAAACTAACACAAAAAAAGAAGTTTCTCAACTATTCAATTTGATTTACTTTTCATTTGACCAACTTACCTATTTCTAATTTGGTGCACCAGATTCTTGGGTATGGCTTTAAGATTCTTGGCGTAGGCATGCAGCTACGACTTTATAGCCTTCCTTCAAGGAAAATATTTTATTTTCATCTGCGGCCTCTACATTGAATTCTATACCCTGTATTTTTTTTTAATATCATCAGTCTTGCATTTATGATTTCATTATAAAAAAAAAATTGCAACATTATATTAAAAAAAAATTATATGAACTTCCATTGTTGCTACATACAAGTTGAGAGTGAAGATTCATATAGCCACCAAAGCCAAGTTTGTGTTGGCAAACCTTTTGTACTCTCGCTTCTTTAGCTTTTGATGTGTCATGTAGTCTATGAAAAGTTTGAAACATGTTAGATTATATATTTACCAAGATTACTAATTAGTTCGTGATTACATTCTATTTAATACTATCATGGCATACCTTCTTTTTCCCTTTTCTAGTTCAATTCCTTTACCATGTAGCCTTTTTCTCTTTTGCATCTTCTATTATTTCATTCCACTCAATCAGTGCAATCATAGGAGGATGCTTTTACTTTGAGTTATCCTTTAGAACCCTTCTATATTGGTCCCTCATAATCTTTATATGTTTGGATGCTCTTTTGAGAAGTAGGGCACTGTGAAAAAAAGGTTTTTCCAAAGAGGTCCTCAAAAGATGTAATGAGTTGATTATTGAATTCTGGACCTTGCTCATTCCACCTTTTTTTGAAAAAAAATTGTTAGATCAATAACTTTAATATAGTATAATAAATAGAAGAAAAGAAAAATATTGTAGCAATGAGATGAAACTACGTACCTTTTATGTATGGTGGGTCCAAATAGCTTCAATGTCATTTCAAAAAGATGATCATAGAAAACATCATTTCCTACAAAAACATCATGGGATTATCAATCTAAAACAAGTTATGTATAAGTAAACTATAATTAGACTATAAATAATAACGATTTTAAAGCACTTAGAAGCTTTGGTGATTTTAACTGAAACATAGTTTTCTTGTTCAACAATAATATCCCCACAAATGAACCAATACTAGTCACATGGGTTACTCTAGGAAATTGGTGAGCTTCACTAGTAGTGATCTATGTTGTTCTATCAATTGTAGGTGTATCTATTAGTGCACAAAATAGGTCCATGAGTATAAAATCCACCCAACAGAAGAAAAAAAATGCATGATTAGCACATAACAAAATATAGCAAAACAAGGTTTTACCAGTTGTACTTGGTATAGTCAAAGGTGTATGCAAGCTCCTTGTTGTTGACAATGCAGTTAGAAATATCAGAGCGATGACCAAAGGAGGTGTCTACACTTCATCATGAGCTGAAAAATACATTGTTAGAAAACACATTTGCAATGGATAAAGATCAAATGGGATACTAGCTAGAAGCATTTGAAAGGTTAAATGAATGGTTAGAGGTTTAAGGATTATTTACATGAAGGTTGTGTGCTACAACCCTCACCATATTGACCATGTGGTCTCACAGATATCACAAAATCCTGTAAGAGGAACACATAATATTTAAGATCATCATCTGTGAGATACTATAAAATATAAACATCTAAAATTGAACCTTTTTTTATTGCTTAAGATTAATTATTGCTTACCTTCAAAGAATTGACTTTAAGTATCAACTCTTCTTTTAGTGCCTTTGTCTCCTCGGTTATGTTTTGGTTGAGGACAAGGTTAATAATTTCATCACTGTATTTTTTTATAAGTTTATGGGCCATGAAGATGGGGTCAGTGCTACATGCAATGTCATCTACAAATAACACCTGAGTTTTAGATCATATTTGATCTGTTGTTGTTTTCACTTTTCTCTATCAATAAGTATCAAGTTGTGACATCAATATCAGTAAAATTCTATCAAAACAACTCCAAAGCCATAAAGAAAAGAACATAATGATATGACATTTGTTTCTATATAATTTTTAGAATTATACTAATTAAAGTTTACCTTCACTAAAGAAGGCGTGTGAGGTACATCCTCACCTATGTCTTGTGGTGTATCCATGTCACAATATGAAAAAGATTAGTAATTCTTAGCAATCAGCAACAAAATGAAAGTAATAGACTTACCAAAAAAAATTATTAAGAAAACAATAGATTGTATATTGGAGTCAATATTGATTGGAGGCAATTGGTTTAAATGTTATACTTACTAGTCCCATGATAGGGAATTGTTTTGTATCTACACGATTCAAATTGTAATCTATCAAAAGCTCTTCCCCTGCACTTATTGATTTTATTGTACATACAAAAACATGATTTCCCTCATGTGCCTCGAATATACAAATTGACCACTTATTAGTTGACATAGGTCAAGAACTATTTATAAATCCTACAATATTCCATGTTGCTTTTGGCCTTACATCAATATACAGAGTGAGCCTTTTACTTTGATAATTTTCTTTGCATTGTATATAATTTGGTGACAATGCATACCTATGCATTTTATTTTTTTATTGTACAATCCGCATCCAATTATTGTAATTGTAACAAGGTCCTACATACTCCATCAATTCAACAACTTTATTGTAACTAACCTTTATGTCATCCATGGAAAATAGGCCCAAACCATGTAATGGAGATGGAGCTATGCAATATATCCTTTTGTTAATAGAAAAATCAGTGTTAACTGGAGGTAGCTCCTTGGGTACCCATTCTTTCTGAATATGTGTGTGCCTTAAGGGAACCTTCCTATCATCTTCACTCTCATTATCAAAAGAACATGACCCTCCCTAGTAATTGAATGAATAGAAACATTACATAATTATTATGACCATTTTGATGCACTATTTATAAATTAATTTAGATAACTATTAAATGAAAAAATACCTGGTACAATCTTTGACAACAGTATGTGCTCCCTCTTTATGGACATCCAAGGAGGAATGTTATTGTTAATAACAAAAATAGGCCACATTCAGCAAACAGATCTCATATCTCCAAATGAATTGACACAGTTCATTGCTAATGAAAGCTTGAGATTACAAGGTTCTTCTTTAAAGTGTGGCCACTTTTTTTCTATGTCTTTAAATGCAGAACCATCCATGGGCATTTGGATAATGTTGTCTTGAATTCTATTAGATGCATGATAATCCATAAATTGTGCCAAGCTAGTGCACCTGAATAATCATTCAAGACCTGAAATAATGGGAATGTACAGAAGAATCTTGTGAGGCACCTTTTTTATTATTTGATCTAACTGATATCTACTAATATGACAATCAAGGCATTATATTGCAAATTGATGTTGTTTATGATATAGAATATGATCATTGGGACATGCATGTATTTTATAATACTTCATTCCAATTTTATTTATAATGGTAGATAACTCTTAGTACAAACGAGGTAGAATATTTGATGGTGGTAACAAAAACTGACCTATCAACCTACAATAACAAATATGAATTGTTAATATAATGAATAGTAATGGTATCATACCATTAAAGATTACAAAAATGGCATACCTTAGCATACTTGACATTGCTACATTGGATAAACCATTCATAACCTTCAAGTTCACCAACAACTCTATAGCAGAGATAAGAGTTGTTTAGGAGCCTTGGTATAGGAGCTCATATGCATGCTCAAGTATAGGTATATCAAGACCATCTTCATCATCATTATCAAATTTACTAGTACATCATCGTGATCATCTTCATTGACTATGAAAATATCATCTTCTTCAATCATGTCCTCTAGCACATTATCATCTTCTTCCATTGGAGTGTTATACTCAGCTTGGATATTCACACCTCCATGTTCCTCCAGTTGGAAATCCAAATTCACCAATCGATGAAAATCATGGCCCCCTTCAACATGACCATGCTACCTACAATGACCCTAGGCTATTGTGATTAGAATTATTTTATTCTTTTAGCCCTTACACTTTTTGCAAGGACAATTACATTTATCAACTTTTCTTCATCTCATTATTTTGTTATGGGTTCATATAGTTAGGTGTGTTCTTTCTTCATATGAAAATATATCTGCAAAATTATTGGACATGGTTTACCTAAAGTTTATATATGCACATATGATTTTTAAAGAAAAATTTGGTGTAATTAATGTGTATATCTACAAAAATATTGGACATGTATTTAATGTTTATATGTACACATGGTTTTGAAAGAAAAATGTTTATATCTAGATTTTATGAGAAAGTTAGCTCTGTAGTATTTTTTAGTTATATTTACTTTTAGGATGACATGGTGATGAAAGCTAACCAATTATTGGTAAGTTTAAAACCTAAAATTTCATTATTTTTGGTTAAAGATTTGTTGTTAAGGAAATTGGCAAGGAAGCAAGGACAAAAGTACACTTCTAGTTTTGAATTTCCATTGTGAGTTGTTGAACTAAATAAGTACCAAAAGAAAGAGAATGACAATATTCAAAAATTAGAAGGTCCCAAGTCCAAATTCTAGAAGAAGCCAAAGATTTCATTACAAGTATCACCTCCCAAAATCCAATCACAAAAACAAAAAGAAAGAATTTGTAGAAATGCAAGATGTGGAAGCAGAAGAGTTGGACAAGGTTCCAATAAACTCAAAATTGTTAAATCTTCCAAAAAATTGGAATTCTTATATGTTGGATGTACAAAAAGCCAAAGTGAGGCAGCATATACTTGTAGAAATGAGAGGTGTGGACCCAAATGAAGAAGGGAAAAATTGCAATATGTTGAAGGCAATATGCAAGGGGACAAAAGAAAACGTGGCAAGAATATTTGTGATGTGAAACAACATAATAGATGCTATAGTTAGAAAAGTAGCAAGGATAAAATGTGGCACAAACCATATCTAAGACACATGCAGGAACCAAATTGGTGTATCAACATTTCTTGTAAACCTAGATGAAGAACAATAGAATCCCTTGATAATTTTGGGTAAAAGATGCATAGAGAATAAATGCAATTTAAGAAGAAATATCATGAGAGATTTTAATGACCCTCATTGGTTTGATGCTAGGATGATTATTATGAGGGTGAACATAAATAATCTTAAGAGGCCAAATTGAAGAAATTCTATGACCTTGAATTTTATTGTGTGCTAAGTGAAAGTAGTGGGTGTGCCTAACTACAGGACAACTGTTGGAAAATGTGACCAATTTTAAAAGTGGATAAGGGGGAAGAAAAAATGACTAGATGGGAATAAAACTCCAATGGGAGCATCTTAAGAGAAAAATGATGACATCGATAAAATCAATTCTTAAGAAGTATTGAGCTTCACCTACTTTCTTACAAAGAGCGAGCAGATCATTTAATTGGGCAATCAAATTATAGAGTTAATAATTTGGCATGTACTTTTAAAGAAACATAAAATTTATAGAAAATCATTAAATAAAATGAATTTTAATTGGTAGAGAAGAGCTCATTTAATATCAAGTTAATACAAATAATCTAAAAAATGTCACAATAATACTTAGCCTACCAAATGAATGTCTTCCATTAAAAAATGGACTTGTTGACTTAACTTTACATAGTTTTACTATGGCTAAAAGTCATCTATCTCCTTTTCAATCCAATTACATCTCAAAATCTTTTTAACTCATCAATTTTCAAACTCTTTAGCATTGGATCGCATGATCTGCCCACTTTTGCAAAGATGTTCGAAAGAAGAAGATTTGTCACATAATTCTTAAGATCCAAATTTAAAAATAATGTTTATGAAACACCCGTGAGACTATTTTCATATGTAATTTATAGGTGACAAGAAAGAAAATGCACAAACCCACCCCAGGTTTTAACTCACGTCTTGGTATTAAAAATTTATGGATGTCCTCAAGATAGCTAGCATGAGCAATGAGTTTAAGCCCACAAATAAAGATCAATTGTAGAGGGAATGCAATGATCAATATATAAAAGTCTGATTTTACAACATAATCTTGTCTATTTACTATCATCAATATCATATCTTCTGCCAGCAATTGGCTAAGCTTGCTTGATTTGTTTGTATGATGTAATATCATCATAATGATAGCTTGTGTTTCTAGTTTATATTCCATCTGCACATTTTTTTCTTTTTCAATCATGCATATTTAGCAATCTCTTTAGAATTGGGAATAGGGGATAGACAAATTAAATTGAGGTAAAAAATGAACTTAAAGTGTTGAGTTTTATTAAGAGGAATATTCTCGGTTATGATCATGGAATGGGTTTTTTGGATTGTAGCTCTAGATTCAGCTAGCTTAGGATTACTTCTCTTAAAGGTTACAAAAGATATATGGTGGACGCCACTACAATTAAAAAGTAATTTGAAGCCCAAGGGATTGGAGATCCTTCCTATAAGCTACTCTATGGAAATGCCCTTAAATTAGAATGGTTGTAGAGTAGAGTTCTAAGCCATCACTGTTAGGACATAATATAACTCTTGAGTTATTCCCACATATCATCAATGTGGGAAAATTCACAGTTGATATATTATATACTTAAATTTAATTTTTTTGGAATCAGTTATGCATGTTTTATTGATGTTTAGATCACACTCAGTGATCCATATTGAACATGATATTAGCATATGTTTAATGAGGGACAAGTTATATTAGAAAATAGGGCAAGTCTTTTACGTCCTTTATTGTTGCATTTGCCAATTTGCACATCTTTTTAGATGAGTGGATTTGAATTTAGTCCTCAATAAAGAACTCTTCAAAAAATGAGGAATTTAGACTTTTCTACCTAGGCTATCATTTTCTAGAAAGATAGGATTCCTTAAAAAATATAGTTGTTCCAACGACATTCAATACTATCAAAATAGTTGAGAAGCTAGAGATTATGATGCTAATGCTAAAAATCATCTACCTATCACTTGCAAGCCACTATTGATGTTCCAAATATAAATGGTCACAAAGCCATTATTAAGGTTCATGCAAGCAAAAAGAAGCTGGGAAAAGATGTCTTACTTGATGTTGTTGCCATGAGAACACTCAGCTTTAGTGGTGTTGATCTTGCAAACCTCTTGAATAAAGAAACAATTTTTGCTAGAAGATGAGACAAACAATACATATCAAGTAAGGAAATAGATGATGTAATGGACATGATTGTGGTTGGTATGGAGGGTACAATAATGACTGATGGAAAGAGTAAGAGTTTGGTGGCTTACCATGAAGTTGGACATGCAATTTGTGTGTAAGTACACAAAACTAAGCATCTATTGGTACTTTATTGTATTATTTTATGTAGACTCTTCACATATGTATGTGATGCAAGGAGGGATGAGATAACTAGGGCCAAAGGCACACCCAACTATCCAAACTACTTGCAAGAGTAAACACAATGGAAAACAAACACCAATTAATAGAAACTTGGGAGATAGAGGAACAAAATACATTCATGTATTCATCAAAGAACCAAATACATGCCCAATTATAAGGCCTTCTAGGTTGCGGCCAACATGTATTAATCTTCAATGATAAAACTTTGCATTTCAACACTACTTCAACCTCCTTGATCTATCTTCTAGCTCTTTCAATCTATCCTAAGACTCTACCAAAGACCTCTTTAAATACATGCACAGCCACAAATCGTCTTGTTGTAATTATAACAAAATAAACTCTCATATTAAATGATAGAATAAGCCACATGTTGGATCTTAGAAAATACGTATCACTAAATTAAATGTAAAGGTTGACTTCAATAGGAAGCCACACCCAAACAACTCAACAATCAAAGAATCCAACAAAGTAACTTGAAAACACTCAGAAACCAAAGGAACTCGAAAACACTCAGCAACCAACGAAACTAAAAAATGCTCAGCAACCAAAGGAACTTGGTAACAATTGGTAACCAAAGGAACTCGACAACCATAGGACAACTCAGTAGAAATTGTGAACTTAATAAACATAGAAAACATGGCAATGCAAGACATTGCAACTCAGAAGAACTAAGAAATTTGGTAAACATGTAGGATAGCCATGTAACCCAGGATACTCCAACATCAATATGGACCACAAGTTGGAAGTTTGATTTGCAATAATATATGATATCAATGTGTGTTTCAAAGGCAACTAAATCTTGTTTTGGTAACTATTACAAGGTCAGCACGATGACCCCTGGACATGATCCTATTCAAAAAGTTACTCTTGTACCTCGAGGACAACCATGTGGTCTTGCATGGTTTTTTTCCTCGAGAGACCCAAATTTTATTACTAAGTAGCAAGTCTTTGCTCAGAGTATGGGGGCTTTTGGTGGTAGAGATGCAAAAGAAGTCATATTTGGTGAACCTAAGGTCACATCAATTGCAGCCAATGACTTGTAGCAAGAAACACAAATGGAAAATAAGTATTTTTCTCTAAGTAGAGATTGTAAAGCATTCCCAAATGCACATAAAATCTGGAGCTAAAATTTGTTAATCATTAATTCTGGAACTAATTTTTTTTAAATATGAAATTATATCTATTTATCTATCTATCTATCTATGTATTGTGAAATTATATCTATATATCTATATCTATGTACATATATACACAACTTCTGAATATTTCATTTCTCATTGTGTTGTCATTAGGATTTTGTTTCTCATTTCTCATTTCTAGTAACATTGGTCAACTCTAATTTTAGCCTTGTTATTTGAAATTTCTATAAGTGAGGTGTGAAATGGGAAACTTAGTATTTGTTTTGTAACTTGCAGATGGTTACGAGGTTTGGAATGCATGAAATTGGTCCATGGGCTCTATTGGACCCTATAGCTCAAAGTGGTGATATTGTTTTATTCATGATGGAAAGGAATTCCATGTCAGAGAAGCTAGTAGAAGAGATTTGTAGAGCAGTAAGAGAAATTTCAGATAATGCATATGAGGTGGCTAAGAGTCACATCAGGAGTAACTAGGTAGTAATCGATAAGATTGTGGAGATATTATTAGAAAAAGAGACACTTTTAGGGGATGAGTTTAGGGCCATCCTATTTGAGTTTACAAATATCCCAGTTAGCAGCAAGGATGTACAGGTTGCTCCTCAACTAGCATTAGCTTGATAGATATGGCTAAGAAGATTCTAAGAATATAGTGTAAAGTTATACAACAAAATGGGATGCAAGAGCCCTTGCATTTTTTGGATATATAGAGAGATTTTGTGTCTCTTGTTAGACACATGTGCCATTATGTTCAATATGTATAGAGTTTTTTATAATAAAAACATAAATGTTATAATATATGATTTGCAGAGAGTTGTGGCTCTATAATATGTAATGAAGTACACATATAATCCATGAAACATGCTAGCATTCCATGTAGCTTATTTTGGTTAGCTAATTTTCTTCCCAAATTTGGGGCCTTTCCTAGCTCACAACACAACTTAGATTTCTTATAGTCACAAGACTAGGAAAACTTAGGATTAAAGTTGTATTTCCTTGAGTACTATGTGGTCATTTCATTGAATCTTTAGATCATTTGTTATCTATTATCCCATTTGTTGTTGGTTATAGCTATTGATTATATAGAATGATGGGCTGATCATCTTCCTTCTTTTCTTCTCTATGGGTCATTGCATGTTCACTTTTTGTTTTTTGTTTGAAAAAATCAGTTGGAAATAAATAATTGATTCTTTCCCCTCTTCTTTATCTAAGAGCTCCCTTCATAATAATAAAATCTCATCTCAGATCTGACTCTCATATAAATATATGAGAATGTGGATCATTTAAATAACATTTCTTCATAGGATAATGAGAACAATAAAAATTAAAATCACTTTCTATTCTTTCAATTTTGAGTTGCATACCTCTTATAGAGTTTTTCTTCTTCTAAACAACTCTTTTGTTGCAAAATCAACCAAATTCTTTGGGAGTAATGAATGCCAACTAGAAGAACTCCCTAGTTAGGCCTATCATTAAGTAGGAGATCTCTTCTTGTGGCTTGCCATAGGGGGATTACCTATTGCTAATTGGGAGAGATATTTGCTTCATTAGGGTGGTGCAGGAGCACCTTCAATTCCATCCATTGCAAGCACATTAGGAGGATCAAAAGAAAAGGGTTAGGGTAGAATCCAATGCTATAAATAATGTCCAATTTGTAAGGTAAGGAGGCATTAGGTGTGTTATAAACCTAATTGTCTACCTTAGTCATTTTATGGGCAATTTCTAAGTAGAAATAGGAAAAAGTATAGAAGGTTAAATTATGGTTATTTTATGATCAAAACCTTCATAAGTTCCTAGGTATAGTCTAGGATTTAATTTTGATAGAGTTTAGAGACATTTGACAACTTTTGCAAAAAGTTGTCAAATTTGTCAATGTAGCATAATGCAACTTTTGTGCAAAAATATAACTTTTGAATCCCAATGTTCATGACCACCTCTATCAGTTGGAACTATTTGGGAATGGTATAAATAAGGTTGAGAAATCTTTCTCAATAGGGAAGAGACATGTCTAATATAATCATTACTTTCAAATCAATAAAATCTATTGTTTTCCTATCAAGTTTGTCTAAGAAATTGTTTGTATAGAATTGTACAGATTCACATGACTCAGTGCAAGGCTAAAGAATCCTCAAAGGAGATGTCCTGGCCCCCAGAAAATAACTACATAGCAGAAAAAAAATAACAATGCAAAACAAATGCAAGATCTTATACCAAATCAAAACTCTTTATTTATAAAATAATTGTTTACATGCAATATACCCAACTGTAAGGTCATCTGGGTTAGGGCCAAATACAACAACAATTAGAAAAATAGTTCTACAAGATCCCTTAAGATCCAACTTAGTCCTAGCTAGCCTAGATATGTAACATAACAAAAATCTGATAGAAACCTCCAAGATCTCAACTTGTGCTCACAAGCCACCAATCAAGCTCCTTGTTTCTAAACCGTGGCCACTAGCTCTTCTCACAAATGTGCAACTCCACCACAATCCTGTTGTAAACTACCTCACATTTTGCGCTCGATCCATAGACCTAGGAAAACTCTTCCTTTAGCTACTCCATGTTGAACTCAAGAGCCACTCCCTTTGAATGAATCAATCACTCCATGAATGGATGACCTAAGACTCCACAAGACCCCCAACTTATACCCAATTAAGCCACAAGTCAGTCTAGATATTACAAAATTAAATAAATCCTATGCATTAAATGCATATTTAAGCCACAAGCTAGCTCACAAAAAACATTAAATACAAAATGTTAACCCACAATTAACATGTGATAACTAGACAAAATACTTAGGACAAGCCCCAATTTACAACCAAGATTAAATGCACATAGGAGAGATAACCAAGACCACAAATAGGTCCACACAAACTCCCAAATCAATCCACATCATGACCACATGCTACATGCATTAAATACACCAAGAACTCCAATCGGCACGAACACACTACCGAGTGTCAGCAAACTCCCAAGTATCACCAAGCTCCCACAAGCATTCTAAGCTCCTAGACCATGCCAAGCAACCAATACATATCAAGAACAATAGTATCTGTTTAGATCCTTCATTGACCAAGTACTAGTCCAAGAACCCTCTAAAGAAAATATGGAGCCTCCTCTCAAGAACTCCAAAGTATCCACTGAGAAAACCCAAAATGCTCTTGCATCAGACTCCCCAAGTAAATAGAAAAGTGTGTCCCATACTTTGATGCCCAAAGGAAGATCAACAACCATCTTCATCTTCACTAAATGCTTCCACTCCAATAGGGACAAGAAAACCAACATGCAAATCATCCACATATGCATCATTCTATTAAACACTAGAATCTCAACCGCCCAATCAACATGCTCATTCTTGGGAACAAACTGAACATAATCCTTCATAAGAAAATCCACATCCACATTAGCAACTAGTGAATCTGCACTAGTAGCAACAAACTCCACATCAGCAGAAATATGTAGATCTCCATCAACACATGCCAAACTCTCAATACCAACAATCATATTGCTCATAACAAGATGCTCTAGAATATACAACTCATCACCAACAACAACTGGATCATCCACAACCAAGTGCTCTACAATCTCCATGTCAAACCCAACCGACTGGTCATGAAAACCAATCTCCATCCCAACATCAACAAGATTAGGAATATCCTTAGTAATAGCCTCAAGTTTCTATGCAAGTTCTATATTAGACTCCACAAATAGATCAACAAAACCAACCTCTTCCACCTCGACCTTTCCATGCCATCTTCTCTCTCAAACAAGTCTCTTAACTGGCTAGACAACTCTCTTCTAGATCAGTAGACTCCAACTCCACAAACATCTATAGAATTCCTTCTTTATCCCATCCTTAATTCAATCAACCAAACTAGCTTCAAAATGAGCAGACACCTCCTTAGCTCAATCAGCCAAACTAGTTTCAAACTAAGAAGACATCTTTGAAAACCTCCTTTCCACCACATCATGGATATTTGCAATCATCCTAGGGTCTAATCCTCTCAAAGCCATCTTCCAAGATCTTCGCAAACTCTCTGCAACAAATCCTTTTCATGCTTCTTATGATAAACCCAAATTGTTTGCAAGTTAGATCACAACCTACCACCTTGCATGAACAATTAGGAACCACATTACAAGTTCAAGACCACAAACTCTCTATGATCATGCCTAAATAAGATCAACCTTCCATCTTTGCATCCATTGATCCATCTACAAGACCTCTACAATTACAAGTCAAAACCATGATCTGCTACCTTAAAACCAAGAGTTCTAGGACTCTAGAAAGAAGAATCCACCACTAGATCAAGATCTTCTCAGATCAACTTCTCGCAACCCAAGTCCTAGTGCAAACTACCTCAACTTTGGTGATCTGTCTATACACTCAGGAATAACCTTCAGTCTAATACCACCTAACATAGTGCAAGGCCAGATATTCCCCAAAGGAGATGTTCTAGCCCCCAACAAATAACCACACAGCAAAAACACAATAACAATGCAAAACAAATGCAAGATCTTATACCAAATCACAACTCTTTAATTATAAAATAACGATTTACATGCAATATGCTCGACTGCAAGGCCTTTTGGTTTAGGGTCAAATACAACAACCATTACAAAAATAGTTTTGCAAGATCCCTTAAGATATAACTCAATCCTAGCTAGCCCAGATATGTAACATAATAAAAATCTGGTAGAAACCTCCAAGATCTCAACTTGTGCTTGCAAGCCACCAAGAAACCTCCTTGTTTATAAACTACAACCACTATCTCTTCTCACAAATGCACAACTCCACCACAATCTTGTTTTAAATTGCCTCACATTTTGTGCTCTATCGACAAACTCATTAAAACTCACCCTTCAGCTACTCCACGCTAAACTCAGGATCCACTCCCTTTGAATGAATTAATCACTCCATGAATGGATGACCTAAGACTCCATAAGACCCCCAACTTATACCCAACTAAGCCACAAGTCAGCCTAGCAATTAAAAAATTAAATAAACTCCATGCATGAAATGCATATTTAAGCCACAAGTTGGCTCACAAAAAACATTAAATACAAAATGTTAACCCTCACACTAACCTATAGTTAACACGCAATAACTACACAAAATACTTAAGACAAGCCCCAAGTTTGCAACCAAGATGAAATGCACATAAGAGAGATAAATGAGACCAAAAATAGGTCCACACAAACTCTCAGATCAATCCACATCACAACCACATGCTACATGCATTAAATACACCAAGAACTCTAATTGGCACCAACACACTATCAAGTGTCAGCAAACTCCCAAGCATCACCAAGCTCCCAAGGGCATGTCGAGCTCCTAGACCATGCCAAGTTCCAAGACCATGTCAAACAACTAATGCATGTCAAGCACAATAGTATCTGCCAAGCTCCTTCAACAAATGAGTACCAATCCAAGTACGCTCCAAAGAAACTACCAAGCATCCTCCCAAGAACTCCAAAGTAGCCATCGAGAAAACCCAAAATGTTCCTACATCATCACATGAGACTTTAGAGGATTGGAAAAGTTGAATAATTTTCTTATGAATGTTTTTGAATTGGTTTGAGGTCTTCAAGCCAATCTAGTTAAGAGAAAATGAATTTTAACTACTTATTGGTCACAAGAAGGCCCTATCTAGGGTTTGAGAGAAAGATTCTCTTTCCCAGAGATTCCACCATGGGAAAAAGATAAGCCTTAGTGGAAAGAAAGGGGGGAGGATTTATTTTAAGGATATTTGGGTCTCAAATTAGGAGGCAGGAGATGTTGGGAAAAATCATTAAACCCTTTGGACATGCATCTAAATGTGACTATATAGTTTTGGGTTCTTGAAGCACAACTTGGTCCAGGGGTGGAATAGAAACATAGGAACTTGGACTTAGAAGTTTTGGCATGTCCTTGAAGTATTCCAATAGGTTTTATTGGAATATATGTTGAATTTATTATACTTTCTTTGGGAAAAAAAACCTAATTATCCCTATTAGGCCTAGGAAAGTTTTTCAAACAACTTGAGTTGGGAGATTGATCAAGGGTCCTAACTTAGTAGTGGTTGTTGATTAGGGGATTGGAGTATTTGAAGGTGTTTAAGACTTTCTATGGTGGAGTTCCAAGAAGGTTTCCTTCTCAGTTCCTAATTTTCTCCTTGTAGCCCTATTTGGAGTTTGGGTGTGTGGTTTGATTTCCTAAGCAAAGTATTGTGGAATTTGTTTTCAAAAATATTTGGAAAACTATATCTAAGTTGGAAGGAAGTCATATTTTATCCTTGAAACCTTTGGTTCAAGTTTGTGTCTTTTTATGCCTCAAGGAGGTGTTCTAGACTTTGAAATTGATCTAGTCTAGATAGTGTGGGTATTGGGAATCACATTGTGGAGTCCAAGGTTGTATTGTTGGAGAGAGGTTTGTGTACACCTAAGTAACATACTTTGATAAAATCAAGGGTCTTTGCTCCAAGTGGTATTAGAGAAACTTAGTAGATCTTTGGAGAAAGACAAGTTGCAACCATGTAAGATGGTGGAGAAGAAAATAAAAATGAACTTCCTAAAAGAATGACAAATGCTAAACTACTAAGGGTGGTGAAAGAGCATGATGCTGAGAGGAAGAAAATGAAAAGAGAAATGGAAAAACTAAAATAACAAGTTAGGAAAGGATTTAGTGGTAACTCTAAGAATGAAAAGGAGGGGAGAATGAGGAAATCCCTTGGCAAGAGGAAGAAGAAGAGATCCCTATAGAACAAAGGTTGTTCCTAGAGACTTTTAAATCCATAGAGAGAAGGACCATGAACACTAAACTTGTTCTTCATGTCTATAGTGGGAATATGGATCCAGAAGAAGTGATGGATTAGATTGATGCACTCACTAGTTTCTTTGACTATGAGGAGATACCAAAGCATCAGAAGGTGAAAATAGAAAAATCCAAGTTGAAGGGATCAACCTTAACTTAGTGGAATTTCACTCAAGTAGAGAGGGTGAATATGGAAAAAAAATAGATAAGTACATGGAAGAAGATGGTGACCATGATAAAGGAAGCCTATGTACCTAAGGACTTTGAGATTCTACTTCATAAAAAGAGGCAAAGTTTGAGACAAAAGGAGATGGATGTCTCTAGTTACACTAAGGAGTTCCACAAGCTCACTATGAAATCCAAATTGGTGGAACCAAAATGTGTCAAACTCACTAGATATATACAATGGTTGAGGATGAATATCCAGGATGAACTAAGTATGTGTTCTCCTAACATAGTCCAGAAATGCTTTCAATTTGCATTGAAAGTGGAGGAAAAGCTTAAGAGGAAGACTCCTAGAGACTATGGGTAGACTAGTTAGGACAATTCCTTTAGTGAAAACAAATTTTGATTGCTTGTTGGTGGCAGGAAGGCCCTATCTAGGGTTTGAGAGAAAAATTATCCCCAGAGATTCCACCATGGGAAAAAGATAAGCATCAGTGGAAATAAATGGGGGAGGATTTATTTTAAGAATATTTGGGTCTTAGATTAGAAAGCAAGAGATGTCAGAAGAAATCATTAAACCCTCTGGACAGGCATCTAAATGTGATTGTCCAGTTTTGGGTTTTTGAAGCACAACTTGGCCCAAGGGAGGAAAGGGAGGAATAGAAGAAAAAATTGGCCCAAGGGAGGAATAGAAACATAGGAACTTAGACTTAGATGTTTTGGCATGTCCCTAAAGTATTCCAATAGTTTTTATTGGAAGATGTGTTGATTTTCTCATACTTGCTTTGGAAAAAAGACCTAATTAGCCCTTTTAGGCCTAGGAGAGTTTTGCAAACAACTTGAATTGGGAGATTGGTATAGGTTCCTAACTTGGTAGGGATTGTTGATTATGGGATTGGAATAATTGAAGGTATTTAAGACTTTCTATGGTGGAGTTCCAAGAAGGTTCCCTTCTGAATTCTCGATTTTCTAATGTAGCCCTATTTTGAATTGGGGTGTATAGTCTGATTTCCTAAACAAAGTATTGTGGAATTTGTGTTAAAAATAATTTGGGAACTATATCTAAGTTGGAAGGAAGCCATATTTCATTCCTAAAAACTTTGGCTCAAGTTTGTGTCTTGTTATGTCTCAAGGATGTGTTCTAGACTTTGAAATTGATCTAGTCTGGATAGTGTGGGTATTAGGAATAACAATGTGGAGTCTTAGGTTGTATTATTGGAGAGCAGTTTGTGTAGAACTAAGTAACATACTTTGATAAATCAAGGATCTCTACTCCATAGTGGTGTATGCTCCTTAATGGAGATGCCAATAAGAATAGCTTGCTTATGGAACCCTTTGTTTGGTATTATTGGTGTAAATAACTATTCACTATTTACACTTACTTAAGTTTACTTAGGTCAATGCATTATTTTATTATTTCTTAGGTGAGACACTTAGGAGTTTTCATACTCTTATGAGTTATCATGTTGACAACACTGGAGTAAGCAACTCTAATTCATCACATGGTGTCTACAACACTAGTGTTTGCATAATTAATTAAGTTGTCATGCTGACAACATAATTATTCGCACTCCTATTTTAGCACATGGTGTCTACAACATAATTTTGCATGCTACACCTTTGAAGGCTTATCCTCTCATCATCGTACTTACTCCTGTGCTTAATGTAGGATAACCTACACCTAGTGGACATGTGCTTGGTTGTAAGACTTATCCTGTTGCTAACTCCTATGCATTCTAGATGCATCTTAAAGGCCTTTATATACAAGAACCTCTAGTGTACTTATCAATTCAATCATATCAAATAAATTGAATTGAATTGAATATCCTTATTTTGATCATACTCTTTTGGTCTACTGTTGTGCTTGTGCTTGAGTTCCTTGGTCTTGGGTGAATTTTTCCCTAAGGCACATTCTTGCATGGTATCAAAGCTATACCAAATTCTTACAGGTATCTGTTGGAAGCATGAATGCTATCCAATTGACCACATACCTCCCAGGAGAAATGCCCAAAATCCTCAGCTCCAATAGCTCCCGCAATCCCGAGCTCCAATAGCTCCAATAGCACCACAAAGATGAAATAACAAAAAAAAAAAACTTTTCTCTATTTTCTTATTTGAACCTAAGTTGGTCAAAATTTTAACCAAATTGGGAAACCTTAAGTTCATCGATGACCAACTCAGGCATGAAAAAAAAAAGTATTGAACAAGTCTCTTCATATGTTGGTCAAAAATTTAGGTCAAAATTTGACCAATAATGTACTAGTGATGGGTATGCCTACATAACAAGTTATGAAACTACTTTCAAATCATATAGAATATGTGACATGTACTTAGGATCAATTATCCCATGAGTTTACTGATAATGAATTTTTGTCTCGAGTGTAAGTATGTTTTGTTAAAGGACATATGTCATGTTTTCTCTCCAAGCCAAAAGGCAACTCACCCTATATAGGTGAGTTCCCAAGGCTAGAGAATGGTCTAAATTTTCATTTTAAATGAATGTATATTCTGATGTTTTGAGTTGATCCATTATGATATAGTCATGTTGTTTCATAAATGTCATTAGTGGAAATATAAAGCCATCTTACTGAGTCTATCTAGGTTTTTCTCATAGAAACTGATACTGAATTATATATTTTCAAAGAAGATAATACAATGTGATTACATGTCAGTTATACAGTTTGAATTTGGTCTCTTCTTCTGTTTCTTTTAATTTTCTGGAATATGGTGACAAAGTCTATTAAATCCCAGTTATAAGTCATTCTGAGTTATATCTTAATTCAAGCTTTGTTGATAATCTAATGGATTATGTAAAGGCTTGATATGAGTTAGGAGAATTGAGAGCTACCTTAAGAAGATTATGATAAGAATGAGATTTTGATTGAGTGTTGATTTTATTTTCATAAAGTGATAGGATAGATCAAATGTCATATATTAGGTTTTGTGATTTTTCACCCAATGGATAAAGAATTGATCATGTTTTAAAATTGATGAATTTTGGAGGCATTATATGGTGCAAAATTAATCAATCAAATGTTTAAAAAAAAATTGTTATAGATCTGAAAAAGTAAGCCTATGCTTGACTTAAGGGTTATTAGTGTATAAAGAATTAGTCATTTTCTATTCCTTTTCTCACCTCATGAATTAGAATAATTAGAGGCATTTATATGCTAAATTGGAATTGATACTGTGAATTGCTAGTAGGAAGAGATATTATAAATTCTAGGGTACACCTACCTAAATCTTATAGAGTTCAAAGGGAAGAAGACATAAATAGTCTTAATAGTTGGCCCTATTGATTTGCTTTTGGAATACCCGTTATGGTTTTTAGCTAACTCCTAGGTGTTTGTTGCATTTTGAAAAGGTAGTTAAAATCTTGTCAAATCAGGAGCCAATGTAGTGATCAAAGCATGCTCAATCAAGAAGCATACAATGCATGCAACTATATACTGGACTCCATACTTCTCTATCATCTCATCCCAGACAATGTATCTCTCAAGGATGGTGTCATCTCTAAACACCTCTCATACAGACAATGTATCTCTCAAGGATGGTGTCATCTCTAAACACCTCTCATATTGTCCACTGGGGACTAATCAAAGTATAACTGTGACATTCAAGATTTCACATTAGCATTGATATCAATGAGGTTAAGTAAACATAAAAATTGAAAATACTCAATAAACTCAAAGGATCTCTGTGGCATGAAACTTGAAGTATGAGGAACACATCCTTAAGTATGATGGTGGCCTCTCTGGTAGGAAGGTGAAAGGTGTTATGCTTGTTGTGCCACCTCTTTTCCAACACTATCAATAGGCCATGGTTTTCCTAGATATGGGGTAGCCACAATAACCTCCAAATCCCATGGTCTCAAGTATGGCTCTCTCTTCAACATCTAGCTGAGGCACAAATCTTATCCCCACAACCTCAGGTTCTCTAATGGAAAGAGCTGGGAACACCTCCTGCATAGCCAAAACACACCAACATGTTAGTACTTGTCATGTGAGAATTAGAATGAAACTAAAAAACATCACAACTCAGCTACACAAGAAATCAACCAAATCCTCAAAGTAAAAAAAAATGACAATTCTAAATAAACTTCAACATGTTGTTGAACAAGTTTCATACCATACTTTCTTCAATAGTAGTACAATACTTTGCGTTGGTATGATACTTTGTCTAGTATTGTACAACTATTGGGTGGGTCTAATATGATAATGCTCATAACTGTGATATGATACAATTTTGATACTAGATATATCGTATGATAGTTTTCATAACTATGATACGATACTTTATAAAGTATCATACTATAGTTTTTGCAAACCTACTTGAAACCTAAGAAAAATATGTTAAAATGCTCAAAAAACTCAAAAATAGCTCAAATGTTAGTTACTTACGGTAGACTATACGATGGAGGTTGGTTCTACAGCTAGATGAGCTCAAATTGGTGCCTCTCAACTTGAACTCTCCTTTGGGCCATTGCTCTCTCTCTCTCTCTCTCTCTCTCTCTCTCTCTCTCTCTCTCTCTCTCTCTCTCTCTCTCTCTCTCTCTCTCTCTCTCTCTCTCTCTCTCTCTCTCTCTCTCTCTCTCTCTCTCTCTCTCTCTCTCTCTCTCTCTCTGCTTTGAGCTCTATCATCCATTTATCTTTTAATACTGCATATCGTGTCATTCTCTCAAGCTTACACTCTCATGTTAATGTTATGTTGCAGGTTTTCTTGGTGACTTTGGAGCTTTGAAGAGCTTGGAACATTCTTGCATTTGCATTCTCATTCCTACATCATGGCTTTCTTGCATGTACCTTAACTTTCTCTATGCTCTAGTTTAGATCACATAGCTTAAGTAGGAGGCTTTGTAACTCTCTTTGTTAGCTTGTATTTCATTTAGTTTAGTTTGCATTTGCATTGCATTGCATATTGATTCTTGGATACTAGCATACTTTCTCTTGTCTTTGAATCTCTTGTTCTATGGTGCACCTTGTAAGGGTTTCTTAATCTATGTTCATTTGAGAGCCACTCTCATAGCTCTTGTATGTCATAGATAGAGAGCTTTAAGTCACCATAAAAGGTTCCTAATCCATTGGATCCCTTGGATAGAATGTCTTAGAGAAGTGTACTAATTTTTAGTATGCACTAAGGAGGGTTAAAAGGTCTCAAAATGAAGTATGTCCATTTTAAGATAGTACATGAGGATTGTTATAATTGACTTCAACTAGACCAAACATTGTGTATGTAGTTTGTTTAGCAAGTAGATTTTAGCAAGCACTGAAAAAATCACATGCTATTATTGTAAAATGGGTATTTATATATTTGAAGGGTACAAATGTTTTGGACTATGGTATCCTAAGGATTTAGATTTCATTTTAACAACATATACTAATGTTGATTGGGTTGAATGTTTTGATAATAGGTGAAGTTTATGTAGGAGCATATTGGGTTCTTGGCAGTCTTGCTTCAACCAAAAATATTTCATTTCATGTTTCCTTGGATTTCTTTCAATGTTCCTTCAATTTTGTGTATTTGTTGTCGCACACCCTTATGGACTATTCATAGAATTATGTTTTACCTTCACTTAGGTTAACGCCTTGTTTGGTTACTTTACATTTGAGATGTCTTGGATTAATGGCAAGACATCATTGTTCCTCATGTTTCACTATCAGTTTGTGTTTTCTAATTTCATGAAGGACTTTTCCTATTAGTGAAGCTTCATAGCTTATATATTGATGATTCATAGCCAACCTACTTGTGGGTAGCTCAATGTTTTTATGCCTATTTGTGTGGGATTATTATGATTTAGGTCACGCCCAATATTGTAATATGTTATCCTATTCTTGGGAAATGTATTCATTTCTTAGGATGATTATACTTGCAAAGGTTTTTTAAGTTATTATTGTAGACACCCAAAATTTGGAAAAGACTTAAATCATGCAATCCCGATCAATCAAGACCATATTAAAGAGAAAATTAGAAGAAACACAATGGACTTTCAAAATCAAAAATCACATCAAGTTATTAATCACCTTTTAAATTGACAACACCTAAATAAACTTTAAAAGAGGAAGAAAACAATTCAAATTCACAGAATAAAATTCAAAAAGGGAGGAAAGAAAAAGACAAAGTGTTGAAAATAAATCATTTAGTAAATCAATAAAATCACTTTATCCTCACAAGATGGAAATCTCCCTTTTACCATTTCAAAGAATTTGAAAAATCCTCATATTATCCCCAAAACCAAGTCTATTGGACTCTTCCTCCTGGCCTTTTATGAGATATTTTGAGTTTTACTTTCACCCCCAGTCAAAAGTGAAAATCCTGGTTCTTACCCCAACCCCTTCTGAAATCCTATAAATAGGAGGGAAATCTAAGAAACAAGGGACCCAAGTTTTTATGAATCTACACTATAGGCATATTTAGACTCATTGTTTTAGCATTGTTATTATAGTGATTTCATAGCATTGTTAGTATCATTTTATATCATTTAGCATCATTTTGGTATCATTTAGCTTCATTTATTACATATTTAGCTCATGGCATGATCATTTCAAGAGCATTTCTAAGAGTTGCATTTCACATATAATCTGCATTATAGTCATAGATCTTGCATTTTTCATCATAGATCTGCATTTTTAGCAATATCCATTCTAGAACTATCACTAAAAGGCTAGTCTAAGAGCTATTTTAGTAGTTGTAGTTAGGGAGACATGAGACGTTTGTAGAGGTTACTTGTTGCTGATGATGTCTCGGGTCTAGCATAATTTGTCATCAGTCCATTTTCTTTCTACGTTAAAGTTTCATGAATATGCGTTCTTTTACCGTGTACAAAATGGCACCCACCATGGGGCTGAACTAAAAGCCTCTCTACTTTCAAGTTTTTCAATGTAATCCTTCTTTTTTTTAGTATAGATCTGTATTTTTCTTGTTGTCTTTTGTGTAGATCTGATCAAATACAGGTTCTACAGCATCCGAGAGGCCTCATATTAGCAAGAACAACATTCCAAATTCTTTCCCAAACATAGGAGAGCTAGATCTGGGTATTCTGACGCTTCTGTGCTTCGTTTCAACTCTTCCAAGCAATATTCTAACACTTATGAACTCTGTTTCTGCACATTTAATCTTATTGTAGCGCTTATAAATCATTTTGTAATGCATTTGCTTTGTTCTATAATGCATCTGCATATTATTATAGCACTCATAAGAGTATTGTGATGCATTTAACCATTTCTACAAAGCATCTTAAGCATCTCCTAGTGCATTTAGCTTTCTTATAACGCATCTACATAATAGAATAGTGCATTTGAAAGTTAATGGGATGCATTGAACCATTTCTATAGAGCATCTCAAGTATCCCATAGCGCTTTTGACTTTCTTATAGCGTGTGTGCATGATAGAATAGCGCATTTGAGGTTTTTTGTAATGCATATGGGTATTTTTGTAGTGCATTTGATGAAAGTTGCAGTTTCCTGAGTCTAACTCCTAGATCTGAACATTTTTTTGCTTATAGGTCCCTTTTGCATCATCAAACAAGCATTCAAACTGCAGACAACATGCAACAAGAATGAAGACCCTCATAAATGTGCCTAGCCCTTGCTAGCTTCGAATCAGGTAGGTGGACCACTACTCTTGTCAATTAGAACTGTGGCATTTCCAAGTTTTCAAACATAGTTTAATTAGATTGTTCAAGCTTGTTGATTTGATAAAGAAGTAGGCCTATGCTCTCAACTCTTTTGAGTTGATTAGAACACTCGACCTTCTGTAAAGATTGATTACAATTGAGTGAGGCAAAGAACCCAAACATAGTCTACTTAGGAGCCCCCCTATTTTTCGTATTATAAGGGTTGGAAATAAATCCTTTGTGTTTGATGTGTTTGGGGAGCCAAAGCAGCAGGGATATCCTCTCACTCTCTCGAGTGATCAGATTCCCAAACCTATCTATTGACTTCCATTTCTTGCTTTTCACTAGGTTGAATAATCTTGCCATAGAAGGGCTACCTCTCGAGTTTCCTTAGTAGGTCTAGTGAGAGGGATTGCCACCAATCTTGCATTCTTAATCAAATGCAAGCCACCCATGTTCAGCACATAGCCTTCCTCTAGTAGTCCTGCAAGGGATTGTGCCAAACCTCCCTAGTGTTGGTGGGAAGCTCACTATTATAGGAGAGGTAAATCCAAACACAGTTGTAACACTAAGACCTACTAGTCACCAACCTTAGATAACCCTGCTAGGAAGCCTTTTTTTTGTTTTCTAGGTGCGTGTGATTTTTCATTTTGTTTTGATCTCACTACTGTTGTGCTTGAGTGCTTTCAAACTTAATAATGAACACCAATGCAGATCACAAACTTTCCAGAAAGACAAACCTCAAACTGGTATTGAGAAACCAAGTGTAAAACAAAGACATCATTGAACAATCCTTGAAATTGTGCACACACTGCATAAAACAGTGCTTCTAAACATTCCTATAATGCTTCTAACTATTGTTATGATGTGTATACCTATGAAACAACACATCTGAGACTTAAAACAATGCATCTGATTCAAAAAATAGCACATATAAGAATTAAACTAGTGCATCTGAGCATTGAAATAGTGCATATGAGCAACAAAATAGTGCATTTGATTACTAGAACAGTGCATCTGAACATTCCTATGATGCATCTGAGTAAAAACACGAAATAGAGGCTATCTGCAAACATGATACTTGCAAACAAATTGTAAATTTGGATACCCTTTTCCAAGCTGGTATTTTACAAAGTTTTAAATTTTCCATATCTAATCAAAGACATCTTTTAAAAATGAGCAAAGCTACATCATCATCAACTCAATAGTTACCATTACCTCACTTTGTACATCAAGCCGAAAACATTTAGAAACACACATATGTACCTGACTTCACAAAAGTGGACCTCATCCTATCAACATTGGCAAACACCTTATTCAAATTAGCTTGTTGCTACGAACAAGTCACGGTCAACAAAAACTTTCACTTCTTGAAAAATGCTTAAACACTAAAAGGATCCAACTCACTTTTCATGTCACTGCATAAAACAAGTGTACCAACAAAACTGAAATGGTCGCCCATATGAGTAAGTGCCAGAATAGCAAGTAGAACTGTCAAACACATAGAACTTCTGAACCTCCCAAAATATAATACAACGGATTGCATGCAAAATGAAGTTACTCCCGAGTCACCCTTATTTGATCAAAATTAAAAATCCTTAGCCATGATGGACTCATTTCACACATGGGATGATAGAAGCATTGAATCTAAGATCGAAGACTTTCAACAAAATCTTGAATTTGTCGACATCATGGACAAGATTTTGGAAAAAACACAAAGAATGATACATACTTGCATTAGCACAGCAAGGTGCAAAATTGCCATTCAATTTTGATGTGACCAATTTGAAATGAGATCAAGAAGAATCACTCTTAGATGTAGCCACACAAAACTTGCAAGACCTACAATTAGAAATGGAAAAAATTAAAAGAGGAAAAACACAACCCGTGGAGTTTATCCTTGAAAAAGTGTGTCCCCTACCATTTGACAAAAACATTACCTTCACACCTTTTCCTCCAAATGTGCAAATACCAAAGTATGACAAATATTTTGGCATGTTGGATCCACAAGATCACTTGAGGCAATTCTACATGCTGAGCATGGAGTTTTTCCATGACACGACGTACTTGATGCATCTATTTCATAGGAGCCTTGGAGGGCAAGCCATGGAGTGGTTTTCCAAATTACCCTCCAATATTAAAAATTTTGACCAATTGGCCTCCATTTTCATCACCCAATATTCTTACAACATTGAAAGAGAGGTTACGATGATCGATCTATGTAACATGACAAACTCCCGGGTGAGTCCTTCAAAACCTTCCTACAATGGTGGAGGCACATGTTTGCTAAATACCATAGAGATGTACTAAATAAGGAGAAGATGGATATCTTCATCAATAGTCTCTTCAAACCGATGAATTATTGGCTCCAACTCCAAGGGCCTAAAGATTCCAAAACCACTTTAGAAAACAGCTAAGGTGGAAGAAACCTTGGTAAACAATGACATAATCAAATTGTCTAAAGATGGTAAAGGCTTTTCCAACAACTCCACACAAACACACAATCCCTCTGATCGGTCCACAAACAAATAGAAATCATGGTGGAGAAACAATAATAAAAACTTCACGAATGAGGGGGTAGTTGAAGCTAATCATGTTAAAACCCACACGCAACCCCCTTTAAATCAACCGGGCCCCAGTGTCACACCTCAACAAAACAATACGAGCCCATTTTATTGACATAACACAAAGACTCCCTCTACATCCAACTAGCAAGTTGCTTACCATCAAGCTTCTCCACCATGAAGATATTAGTCTTCTTATATACCTAAGAAGTACACACCCATAGGGGTGTCCTATGAGAGTGCTTTACAAATACTATTGGTTGATGACCTCATCATATTACTTGAGGCTAAACCATATGAACCCCAAGTCAAGCCGAAATGGTGGAATGAGAAACACACTTGTGCCTATCATCGCAAGCGAGGGCACCTAATGAACAATTGCCTCGCCCTTAAGGGAATCATCCAAAAATTAATAAATGATGGAGCCATTGAATTAAATAATCTCAATAATAATGAATATCATATAGCCTTTAAGAACCCCTTCATGAGTCATGAAAAGGGGGAGTCCTCCAAGGCTAATCAAAATGTGCCTATGCAAACCAAAGTTAATTATGTGCACCACTAAAATCATACCATCAACATGATTTTTGGATTTGATGACACCGTAAATGTCATCATAATCAAAGATAAAAAATAAAAAATAGTCCTCAAATTCCATCACCCGAGGTCAAGCCTCCAAAATTATCCTACCAAGACCAGTGACAAATCTTGACCGAGCAGCTCCAAGTTCCTCCATGCCCAAATATAACTTGGTTAACCAATTGCTTAAGAATCTAGCTCACATATCCATCTTTAAACTACTACAAATCTCCCCAGAGCATAAAGAGATACTCACTTAAGCCTTAGTGCCAAATGACCTAGACGTGAATAGATTCTAAAACATAGTCAATAATCTAATCGCTCCTCACTACATGTCTTTCTCAGCTCAAGATGACATGTCTATCATACAGCCACAAAACTCTCTTTTGCACATAGAAGTATCCATCCATAGAAATCAAGTTAAAAGGGCATTGGTCAATGGTGGGACTAGTTTGAATGTTTGCACACTCAGTTTAGTGAAAGCCCTCGGGTATGCAGAAGATGTTGTTGACCCAAGAAAAAAGATTACCATTAAGGCCTATGATGATGAAGAAAGGTCCTCCAAAGGCATGTTCATATTACCAATCAGAGTAGGGCCAGTCATGAAAGAAACTGTCTGTCAGGTCTTAGATCTACAATTAACTTACAACATTCTACTGGGAAGACCATGGATCCATGACATGCAAGCCATTCCCTTCACCTACCACTAGTGCCTCAAATTTCCATACATGGGTCAAGAGATAACCATACCCGGAGATCAACACTTTGCACAATATTGTAACTCACTTGTCCCTCATAACAGAGAAGAAGCTAATACACTAGCAGATGCCAGCTGTCAACCCATAGTTATAGGTACTTCACACTCAACTAACCAAATGAGCAACCACTTATCAACATCAACTAAGGGTAAAGAGAAAGTGGCTTGTTCGGGTCCTTTTGCTCCTTCACTGCCATCATCATCAAAAGATCCCAAACAACTACACTATGAAGAAATGGATAAATTGGTGAAGGAATTTGATAGAAAATGTAAGTTGCACTATAAAGGGGTAGGTGAGTACTCAGTCTCCCTATTTGATCCCCCACTTTCTCTAAGGTCTCATGGAAAACTGACTTCCACCAAACCATATCATGCACATTTTGTCAAAGCAAGTGGCACACCTCCAAACTTAGTGGAAGACATCAGTCAACAAAACATTGACATCTCCTCCCATCTACATGGGAAAGGCTTTGATCTAATGAAAAAGATGGGATATACGAGAGATGGTCCCTTAGGGAAAGGGAAAGGAATCATAGAACCTTTGATGGCATAGTTCAGGTCAAATAAATCTAAAAAAAGGGTAGGGTATGATGGACAAGACAAGGTACAAACTTCTTCTACCTTGGTGTTGTATATGAGAAATAAGCATGCAAGAAATACTAAATTAAGGAATCAAAAGCATTTACAAACTTAAAAAGCATAACATATATGCTAGACAAAGACAAACCCTCAATTAAGAATATGAACCATTAAGAGGTTCTCTCAATGAGGCCTTTCTTGTTTTAGGGATGAGTCTATTTGATAGATTTAGGATGTATGCTCACTTGCTTGCTCAATTGCTTCAATGGAGATGGATAATAGCAAATTGGTAGCCTTGTGAGCTCTCAATTTGGCATTATGAAGGTATGGTTGATGGCTTTGTTTCTCAAACTAGCATGATAACTTTACTAAATGGATTGTGTTGAAATGGCTTGGGAGGGGATTCAATTTATAGGCTAAGGGCTTGAGGATTTGAGGGCTAAGATGCAAGGATGGGGAAAAGCTCATGGAGGGCTTAGATTGCATGAGAGGAGAGCACATGGATTGTGCTTCCTTATAGCCAATCAGGGAGTGACACATGTCACAGGGTGAGTGGGTGGAGGAAAGAGCAAGGATGAGTCAACAAAGGAGGCTCAAGGCATTAAAGACCCTCATAATGGCTTGTAAGAGCAATGAATGGGTTTTTAAGAGTCTTTTATGGCTTTGTAAGAGTATTCATGGTTTGGTGGTTGGGATATTTCGAGGGAAGACTTTGGCTTGGCTTAGGAAAGTCTTAAGCTTGTTTAGGATTGTGCAAATGATTAAGGGTAGGATTAGGGTTGGGTTTAGGATTAGATTAGGGATGTTAGAGATGGGCAAGTGGATGGCATTTATGAGGGTGGGTGAGTTAGTAGCTAAGCTTGGTTAGTATGGGTGGATGGGGTGGATTAGGCTAAATGGAGGATTAGGGATAGGCTTAGGATGAGGATGAAGACTTTCTAGAAGAGTCTAAAACTTCCTAGGATGAGGATAAATAAAGTTTATTTATCTCAAAGGTTTGGGTTGAGGAGATATTTATTAAAACATTTTTAATAAATATGAGGATTAATATTTAATCTTAAATAAATATTTTGAGTTGGGATTAGGGGTAGGAAATGATGGGATTAGCCTTTAATCGAAATTAAAGAAGGATTAGAAGATTTTGGAAGAGGTTAGTGGTCTTAAGGAAATTGGCCAAGTTTTGGGCAAAAAATAAATAAATAATTTATTTTGGGATTTTTCATCAATTTATTAATTAAATAATTAATAAATAAGGAAATAATGTTTAAATAAGATTTAAACATTTTTGGGAGGGATTCCTTAATTAAATATTTTTAATTAAGATAAAGGGATTTAATGGCATAAAAATAAATTAATTAATTAGATAATTAATTAATTAATAAATGATGATGTCATCAGGAACTTTTTTAGAAAATAAAAATACTTTATTTTCTAAAGGATTTTTAGGTGTCTACAGGTGTGGGTACCCAAACCAAAGGACAATTACACCTTGGTAACAATTGATGACATAAACAAGAATTTGGTCCTCTCCAGTTCACATTCTACAGAAGAACCACCCATAAATACCTCCAATAACGAAGATGATGACGATTCCACTAAGTGGGAATTTGAGTCACTATTTGAGGAATCTCTCCATGACAAAGAATGTGATGTTTTCCACATACCCACACCTAACAGTTTGGCTACACAAAGAAAAATTCAAAGTCCAAGAACCACTTCCCCAAGAAACAGAACATATCAGGGTGGCTTAGAACATGACGAACACATTGAAGGGTTTCACTTTCAAACTTTATTCCCTGACTTCTTTCTAGTAGAAGTCGAAGATGATTACTACGAGCATCTTGCAAGCTCTACTTTCCCCGACACTCTAGAAGAAGCCCATGTCATAGATCTTATGGATATAGTGTATGAGCCATCTAATGAAGTTATGTCTTTAAACCCCATCGAACCCTTCCCATACTACGAATCACTTTCCCTAGTCCATCCCGAGCTCAATAACTAGGATACAACCAAACCCTATCACCTCCCTTTTTGAATTTTATTTTGTGAATTTGAATTGTTTTCTTCCTCTTTTAAAGTTGATTTAGGTCTTGTCAATTTAAAAGGTGATTAATGACCCAATGTAATTTTTTATTTTGAAAGTCCATTGTGTTTCTTTTGATTTTCTCTTTAATTCGATCCTGATTGATCAGGATTGCATGATTTAAGTATTTGCCAAATTTTGGGTGTCTACAAATTCCCCTCTTTGAAAATACCAAAAAAAATCAAAAATGTCAAAAAATCCAAAAATAGCTTTAAAATACCACAAAAAAAAAATCCAAAAATTGTCCAAAAATGTCAAAAAAATTCAAATATCATCCAAAAATGTCAAAAAAAAATTAAAATTTCCCAAAAATGTCAAAAAATTTGAGGAATATATCAAAAATGTCCAAAAAAACTCAAAAATCATCTAAAAATTCACAACTAGCCGAAAGCATTCAAAATGGGGGCAATTCCTATCAACAACACCCCAAAATTCCTCTCAATTTCTCAATTTGGCTATACAACAAGACACCAGCTCCCACTATGCCCCATTAATATTAAGAAGCAGCATTGTAATGTCCTGAAACATTTTGTTGGACTTTGGAAAATTTGGCACAACGCGGATAGCGCAAGAGGCGCCCTTGCTTCCCTCCTCTTGTCAAGAGCAACAATTCTCCACAAATTATTAGTCTTATTTAAGTTGCAATGGTCACAATTAGTCTAGCCTTCTTCAACAAATATGTCAATGCTACCTTGAAAGCCCAAATATCTATTGGACTCTTTTATCCTCACTCAACTAGAGGTACAGAATAAGTAGGTGTAAGCATGTGAGATCAGCCTTCCCCTCTAGTGCCTTTTTCAAGGCCCAAGTGTCCTTTTGGACCCCTCCAATGCCTTTTTAGGCCCCTCTAGTGCCTTTTTCAAGGCCCATGCATCCTTTTTGGACCCCTCCAGCACCTTTCAAGGCCCAAGCGTCCTTTTTGGACCCCTCTAGCACCTTTTTTAGGCCCCTCTAACACATTTTTCAAGGCCCAAGCGTCCTTTTGGACCCCTCTAGTGCCTTTTTTAGGCCCCTCAAATGCCTTTTTCCACACAAACGCCTTTTTATAGGCCCTGTTTCATCATTTTTCAAGACCCTCAATGTCTTTTGGGCTCCCAACATGCCTTTCTCAGGTTAAAAATGTCTTTTCAAGGCCCTATTTTGCATACTTGAGACCCACGTGTCCACTTTTGGGCCCCATATGCCTTTTCATAGGCCTCAAGAATGCCCGTCTCATCACACCCCTAGAGAAATGTCTTGTTGGCATTATTATTGTCTATACTAGTTCTTCTTATGCACACAAACATTCTTGCTAGCCCATCACGGTTATCCTCACTCTATGGATGGTATTGTTCCTTTTTTTTTTTACAAGAGTTAAATCGTTCCAACATTTATCCAAAAAACACAAAAACATCAAAATATTTGTCAAAAAAATCCCAAAAACATTTAAATATTTACAAAAATCATAAAAACATCTAAATATATATTATGAAAATACCAAAAATACACATGCCAATGCATTACAATCAACATCAATTGTCGCAACAGCAAACATCAACTTTTTATTCCCCTATGACAGCATTAACTACGTTACATCTCAACAATGTCTAGTAGATTATTTATTCTAGCCTCCCAAGGGAGGTGGCATAATAGAGTATCTGATCAATGGTGTCTCTTCTAGCCTAGCTCCAGACGAAGAGGCTCCTGGTGTCAACCCCCGACATGTCCATACTACTTCCATAGGAATTGGAAACCTTCCACCACATAATTGCATGTTTAACAAAGCTATAAATTCTTTATCTATAAATTGCATCTCTCATTAGTCCTCATGTGGGAATGCCTAATAGTAACATCCCATCCAATAAGCAACTTCTGGGTGTACCTTGGCCATCTGGTGCATTTCCACGAACACATTCTCCACCAACTTGCTTACCCCCTGTGCAGTGATCACTCATTGGGCTACATCTTGCTCCTATTGCATTTGATAAGTCATCATTTGCCAACACTCCACATCCACTTTCACCTCACCCAAATGTTCTTTCAATTGCCTCACCTTCCCCTTATTTAGTGCTAACTACTCCTGCAACTTCAACGCCAAGGTGTTTGCCTTCGCAATTGCTTCCCTAAATGACTCAGACTGTGACTGCAATAACACTAGCTCATTCTGCATGCTTTCCAAACCCACTTGTGCCATCTTCATTGATTCTTGCAATTGCTCTGACTTTGATCGTTCGGCCTGCATTCCTGCATCATTTCCTTTTGCTTGTGCATGTTCTACATGCAACTCCATCTCTAGTGATTGCACCTGTGCCCACTCTACATCTATCATTGCCTGCAAATGCTTTGACTCCATTTGCACTCCATCCTCCCGAGCCTTCTCCATAAATCCTAGCAAAAATGTGACCTCCTGTTCTACGTTCTTCACTCACACTCTCTCTATCACCAATCCTTTTCATAATCCTTCCATGTCCCGTGATGCTTGATCACTATCCCCCACCTCTAGTTGCAGCTCGCCCACATTTACAATGCTCACTCCCCCTTCTATTGAACCTCATCCCAGTGTCCCAAGACTAATCCACTGTTGCATTCCACTTAGTAAATCACAGCTGACACATCCCATGCCTTCTCATCCACCTGATACAACAAATTACTCCCTGACAAACCTAAACAAAATGAAAAAAACAACATGATACTATTACAAACAACTGGAAGCATGCCTAGTTCACACATAATGGTTTTCCATGCTATCATGCACTTTTAGTATCTCAATGATGTGTTTGATTAGAGGTACCGGGACAAGGTCATGATATTTTGTTGGTTTTTCACTACTTAATTCCTATGATCCTTTGGTTTTGCACATTACTGGTGTTCACTTATAAGAACCTCCTCTCGGATGGAATGCCATGTGTACCTTGACCAATTTGTGCGTTACCTTAGGTGAGGTCTTTTATCTGACATGTGACTGGTTGGTGTGCCTATTTTTATTATTCTGTGCCTATAGCTTTTGTTTCTTGATGATTGTCATGTTTTCTTGTACATTGTTCCTCTTTGTTGGTACTTCTCAGCATGACAAAGTATTCATATCACTATAGCTAAGCTAGTGGTGGGTGTACTCAGTCACTTTTATCACATGCTCTATGATGACAATTAGTTTTCCTTTCTTTAAAAAAGTGACAGTTAGTTGCATTCATCTAGTTTGCATTTTTCATCTTGGGTCCCTTGTGAAACAAATGGTTGGTACACAATTAGGTTACAATTCACCGATATTACTCAGCAATTTCACAACTGGTTATAAACAACATGTGCAACACCATCAACAAGCTTATGAGCATTCATGGACTTTGTTTCTTCACCTCATCTATGCTAGCGTTACATGTCATGAATTCACCATTAGATTGCACCACCTCATTAGCTGCCTTGCGTGGCTTTTGAATCTCAAACAATCTCATTTAACCACCTTCCATTTTCATCTGATTCATTGCATCACCTTTTCTCATTTCACCATTTCATCCACTCATTTAGTGGCTTTTGAATTGCAAATATTGACATACCAACTCAGAGCCTTTGAATCTCAAACAATTTCATTTTAGATTCCATTTCATTTTCATGACTCCTCTTATTGCATTTCATACCATATTTCTCGACATTTCATTTCATGCCATTTCTTCTCCTCCACTCGCCCATATCATTTCATGTCTATCATCAACATCCTTTCATTTTCATTTCATATTTCATATCATTTCATTTCATATTTCATTACTCATTGCATTTCATTATATGTGCCATTGCATTTTCATTTTTATTATCCTTTTCATTTCATTTCATTACATGATCCATTTCATTTTTATTGTATTTTCATTTCATTTCATTTCCTATTACATCCCATTTCATTACCCCTCTTATTTTAGTTTGTACTCATCTCATTTCATTACGTTGTTCATTCCATTTTCATCTCTTGTTGCATCTCACTTCATTTCATGACATCGTACATTTCACCTCACTTCATTACTCATTTTAGTTCATTTCGTTACATATGACATTTCAATTCACCTCATTTCATTTTATCTTGTTGTCTATTCCATGCCATTTCATTATTTGTTTCATTGCATTTTCATTACCCATTTTGTTGCACATTTTAGTTCATTACTCATTTCATCGCATTATCATTATTCCTTTCATTGCATTATATTGCATTGCCAATCATTTTCATTACCTTGCATTACATTTCATTATATCACATTCTATTTAATTTCATTACATCTTATGTCACTATTCAATTCATTGCATTACATTACATGTCATGTTGTCCAATCTCATTTCATTTCAGGACATTTCATATCATATTTCATTGCATGTTATTACATTCATATTACCGCATCACATTTTCACTACATCATCAATAACCTACCATCTACTCCAAATCATGATTCATCTATTTAATATACACATCCACACCCACTGTCAACATAATCATCACATCAAACAATCACATGACAACATAAGTCCATGACATCATAAGTGCACATATCTAAAACATCAATGAAGCTCGGATATCTCATAAAACCACATGACAATCAGAGGTCCTGCAAAAAGATACCATCACATGAACAACATATAACATACATCAACATGAAAATCACATGATCATATAACATGCAAGTACATCAATCGAGGATCAAATAAGTACATCAGCATAAATGTCCAGTAAACATCATGAGAATAATCATACACAATGAAAAATGAGGCCATAGTATAATAATATAAACTCATCCCTAGGAGGGTGCCTAATTTGGCAGTCCCTACTTAATAGGGGCACCTGTATCCTCTTTCCATGACTGCTCTATCACATCTATCGATGGTGCAACAGGTGCAACCATAGCTATCTAACTCGACGATGCCCCATCTGTCCTCGATGGCAGTCCTGGTGCAATCGCTGCTATGAGTGTTTGCAAGGTATTCAATACCTCACCCATCCGAGCCTCTATGGTGCTCACCCAAGTCTCTAAATCAGTCAATCCCCCAGATCTCTCTAGTGGTTGTGCCTCTAGTAGTACCTACTGCTGCACTTGCGGCTGCGCACCTAGTAGATCTCTTATAGGCCCTTGCACTCATGGTCTCTATCGGTAGACAAACTGAACATCCTCTAGAAATCTCACCCTCATCCACTCTGCTCCATTAGGCCAACCAATCATCCCTCCTCTCACTTGTGCACCACCTCGACCGTGGACATCCCTGGCTCTCCCTACACCCATAGGTCCCTGCACTGGGCCTTGTGCCACTCCCCTATGTGGTAACACCACTGCTACCTGGCCTCATCTACCGCATACTCTACCCACTCTGACCTTGGCTTGTCACCTCCCTCAGCCTCTCCCTAGACCACCCTCATCATCATCATCCTCTCCCCTACTCGATGGCTCATCAATACCAGGCATCGGCTCAGCTGGATCTATGTATCTCGCGAAGGGATGATCTTGAAACCACCGTGCATAATCCCCCTCCATCCCGACATCTACTACTCCATCTCATAAAACACAAGGTTGTGGTGTGTCTATCATCTATAAAAAGGCCTCCAGACAAGCCTCATACTCCAGCATCAGCCCCCACACTAGTCTCTTTGACTAAACCCGTGCATAATGTGCAATCCCTTGTGGCATGCCCTATCATCGACCAAACTGCCTCACCACCAACCTAAAGAAAAATTGCTCTAGTACTAAAGGAATTTGACCAAGAAAAAACCTTGGGCTAAAGAAATACACCATCTCATCATCATCCTCTACCCATGGCTCTGTAAACCTATAAGGTCTCCATACGACCTCATCAATATAATCCAGTATCTGGTGCTAGTGCTCTGTCTTGCCCAAATGGGGCTGCATGATAGGACCCCAATAAGTATACATACATGGCATGCCTTGTGGCCACTATCATACACACACTGGATGTGTAATGGGTAGATGCTCCCATGTATGTAGCAAAATAACCCCTGCTGATAATGACAAGGGCCCCAAATATACAACCTAGTGTAAGTCATGATACAAATGAGCCAAAATACAACTACCCCATGCAAATCTCCATGGCTCATCAATCATCTCCTAAATCAATCGACCCCATCCAACTAGACACCCTCGCCCTCAATGATCTAGCAACAAAAATCCACCTATCAGTCCTGCCAATACTACTGGTAACGCATCATACTGCAACATTTGAAACCAGGACATGTTATCATCACCAATATTGTCATCTCCAAACAAGTCTTGGAATGCATCCCCACCAATAGTCTAATCATAATACACCAAATCCCCTACAGTCAGGATCCAAAGAATCCTGTAGACATCCTCAGGAGTCACTATCATCTCCCCCATCAGCAAATGGAATGTGTTGTGGTTCGAGTGCCACCGCTCAGCCACAACTGTCAATAATCCCTTGTTCACTCAGAACAGGGGCATCTACAATAAATACATGAAGCCACACCGGTCTATCACCTGCTTATCTACATCAGATGATTGGCCCATTGACTCTAAGGGCCACAAATAGAGCCCTTGCACCATGAGCTTATGCCCACATGCCTATTATTCATCAAACAAACACAACACACTAGTCTTCATCACAAAGTGACCATCAAAAATCAATCTCTTAATTACATCTAGCCATCTATCTACGCTTTCTATCTTGGACCTATTGCTCATCTTTGTCTATCTTGAGTTGGATTGGCTTAGCTTCCCTACTCTGTATCCTAAGTCAGCGCATTACCTATCTATCATTAGATCGATCCTATGCACATCACTACATGACTACCTGATTTCTAAAGTTTGCTTGTTATGCCCATCACCAGTTGACCAACCAAGAATCTAATCTTTGGGGTTATCTTGCGCTCAACAAACAATCTACACCTAGTCAAATATGTCACAACATTCAACTGCCCTAATCCACCATGCAAAAGTGCCCTTATATAGATTATATGTGCTATCCCATCTCACATGCACTATTACATCATGTGGATGCTCTATTTTATATGAATGCACTACAAGATACTTCAAATGTGCTGAAACACTTCTTGAATGCACTATTTCTTTGAATGTGCTATAACAATGCTCAAATGTGTTGTTTCTGTTAGAGTAAAGTGTTGATTTAATTTCATTTATTAAATTTGCTTTACTTCCTTCTTAATATTTTACTTTATGCACCTTTTTCATATTAATTAGTAATTATTAAATAGCTTTTCCTTTTTAGGTTACCCTTTTTCAGCGATTGATCTCCTTTGTATTTGGTTATCTTTTCCATTTCTGAAAATACATAAGCATATTTTTCAGAGCAAAACCCTTTGCCTCCTCTTGTCTTTTTCTTCTGTGACAGGTTTTTGCATGCAAGTATTTGAAGGCTTTGTGGATTTGTGTTGATCAAATCCTTCATGGTATCAGAGCCAACTCTGCTGTAGCTTGTTCATTATTTGGAGAAAAGGAGAACAAGGGTTTGTCAGAACAGATCTAGAATTTTTAGGGTTTTTTTTGAGAAAATAGGGGGGTCGCTAATTTTGGAGCAAGTTGAGGCCAAACGAACATCACGGATGGATCGAGAAGGTGTCAAAACCCTCGTTTCCATATAAAATTTGTCTGATTGGGACAAAGTTGATCCGGGAGGCAAATTTTTTTGCCCAACAGGGCCATACGGCCTCTGCACGCATTATGAGGCAATTTTTTTATATCAAAAATCAAAAATTAAAAATTAAAAAATGCACAAAAATTGTTTTCCAGCCCGCAGACCCTTTTTCGAGATTGCAGACTAGTTTCCTGGCTGAGACATGGTGGCAGCAAGCTTCGGCGGTGCTTTTTTATATTTTTGGTGACAGCGCTAAAAACCACCATCGATCACCGCCTCCGCTCTGCTCCGAGCTGCCACTCCTCTACCAAAGTGTTGCACCGGCCTCGCTCTGCCTTAGGGCCACTGCTGCTCCTCTCCGCCGACGCCTGTGGTGGCATTTTTTTTTAAAATTATTTTTTTTAATAAAAATAAATAAATATAATTTTTATTGCCAATGTGGGGCCCTATCTTTTTTTGCAATAACTCTCGCATACAGGGGTCTTTTTCAATTCCAAAAAAAGTGTCGAAAAGCTGATTCCGAGACGGAGATGATGGAGAAGGAATTTTTGGATTTTTTTTCCAGATTGATACCTATTTTGGCATTTGAAGTCTGTTGATGACTTCTATCTTCCGAGGGGCATAACTTCTTAGTTATAGCTCCATTTTTCGATCTGAAAAAAGTGCCAGAAAGCTCTTTTCGAGCACTTTCCAAATTCTTAGTCTTTTCACCAATATTTGGTACTAGGTATTTTTTATTCATATCTGAAGCTTGTTTGCTCTTATTTCATTTACACAATCTATTTGTAAGTTGGGGTTCAGTTTATTGCATTGTGGGGGGCATTTTTATATTATTTTTTGTTATTATATCAGTATATTAGAAAACAAAAAAAAACCTTTCTAAAACAATGGTCGAGACCACTTCTTCTCTAGAATTTCTGATCCCTCATAATTATCACACCTGGAAGACCTCAATGACTCGGCTTCTGACCACTTCTTCTCTAGAACTTCTGACTTGGCTTCTCCGGTCAAAAGGGTTGTGGTCATGTTTAGATGCAGTTCAACCTATCTTTTATTGGCCTTTTGAGATTATGCAACATCAAAACAAAATGGATGAGGCAATTAGATTGATTGCATTACAGGTATCAGATAGTTTACAGTTTCATCTAGAAGGTTGTAATACTCCTCTGGCTATGTGGACCAAGCTTCAGGGCTTGTTTGGTACTGTAAATGAGTTCAGGGCACTTCAGATAGAGACAAAACTTACATCACTTGCACCGAATTCCTTTTCGACTATTGATGACTTCTTGATGAAGTTTACTCAACAGAGGTCCTTGTTGCAGAGTTGTGGAAAGACGAAGACTGATACTGAGTGCATCTATTTAATTCTCTCAAAGCTTCGAGGGAATTTTTAGATATTTGCTTCCACATTCTATTCCACCAAAGATGCTTTGGGTAATCGATTTTTTATGCCTTCTTTTGAGGTCTTTTGTGATCGCTTGACTAGAGAGTAGTCAAAACTCACATAGTTGGATACTATGACTAGTTCTAAGACAAAGGCATTGGTAGCTCAGACATCTACAGGAAAGCCGAAGTCAAAATCGAAGCATAAGACAGATTCAACAGGTACTGAGAGTTCCTCCAAGCCTCCTCCCAAATTAGATGCTCAGAAACCCTCTCAGAAGGGTAATACTTCTAAGTCTGGTGAGTCTTCCTCCAAGACTAAGAAGTATACAAGTGAACCTTGCAATTTTTGTGGCAAGGAAGGACATCTAGTTTCCAGGTGTTGGAAACATCTTGAGGCATTAGAGGAGGCTATGCAACAGTCTAGTATTGCTTCTCCGAAGCCTCCACCTCCACCTACAGGGAAAGGACATGCTCTTTCTGCATGTGCATTGTCTTCTCCAGCTTCTTGGATTCTTGATTTTGGAGCTTCCCATCATATGACACACTCACTTGATTTGGTTACCTTGCTTGCTTAAAGTGTTACTACATAGATTGCAGTTGGTGACTCTTCTCAGCTTTCAGTCACAAGTTCATGAACTATCTCTTTAGAGGGTGGTTCACTATAGGATGTTCTCTTGGTTCCAGCCATTTCTACAAACCTCTTGTCTATCTTTTAGATTTGTCATTCAGGCTCTAGAAAGATAGTTGAGTTCTCACCACATGATGTGGTTATTTGAGACCTCCATGATCCTAATTTGGTTATTGCTATAGGGAGTGTTGATCTTCAGTCTCACTTATATCAGTTCGATGCCTTTGAGAGCTCCGATTCTACAAGTGTTTCTCTCATTGCTCATGCAGACACAGTGAGTAAACTTTGGCATGAGCATTTTGGCCATGTCAACTACAGATACTTATAGCACATGAGTACACAGGAGCTAGTGATTGGATTACCTTAGATCTCTTGTACTGACAGTGTGTGTCACGGTTGTGCACTTGGCAAACATCACAGAGATCCTTTTCTAGCAGGTCGATCCACACGTGCTAAGGCACCATTGGAGTTGATACATAGTGATCTTATCTCATTTCCCACTCCATCTTTTTCAGGTGCTCGATATTTGCTCACCTTCATTGATGACTTCTCTAGACGCACATGGGTGTACTTTTTGAAGTACAAGTCTGATGTCTTTGATTCATTTTGAATCTTTAAGACCTTTGTGGAGAAGCAGTCTGGTCTTTCAGTCAGGCGTATCCGCACTGACAATGGGGGAGAATATGTGAATCAGTCTTTCAGAGATTTTTGCACTGAGCATGGTTTACAACATCATTTCTCTATTCCCTATACACCTCAACAAAATGGGGTTGCTAAGAGAAAGAACGGGATATTACAGGAGATGGCCAATTGTATGATACAGTCTTGTGCTATGAGTTCTTCATTTTGGGCTGAGGCTATCAATTGTTCCAACTATATTTAGAATTGGATGCCTCATAAGGCATTGCAACACATGACTCCTGAGGAGGAGCTTGGACTCATGTCAAGCCTGATGTTTCTACTTTTCGCATTTTTGGTAGTGAGGCTTGGGCATTTATTCTAGATGCTCAGCAGAAAGCCATGGAGAAGAAGAGCCAACCACTCATTTTTGTTGGCTACTGTGAGGATGTGAAAGCGTACAGGTTGTTTGATCCTAATTCCAGAGATGTCTTGTTTTGATGAGATGTTTAGTTTGATGAGCGTTATCCTTCTATGGATCCTCCATCTTTTGCTTCTTCTTCACTACCTAGTTTTTCATCTACTTCTCTATAGGATTATGCCTCCTCTAAGGAAGATCTTGAGATTGATCCCCCTTTGCCTCCTCCACCAAATGTTTTGTGAGTGCCCAAGTGGGCTCGTGTTACTGTTGATGCAGCTGGACCTTTGGCACATGATCCTACAGATGTTCATCATACTCGTTCTCAGACTGCAGGTAGTGGCCTTTTGAGTCATGCCATTTTTGATGATCCTCAAAAAATTTCACAGGTGACAGGACACTCAAAGTGGGATAGGGCTATGGATGAGGAGTACTTTTATTTGATGAAGAACCGCACATGGGATCTGTGTCCTCTTTCGAAAGGAAGAAAGTTGGTTCGGTGTCGTTGGGTGTACCATACCAAGTATGTTGCAGATGGTTCTATTGATAGGTACAAGGCACGTCTTGTTGCAAAGGGTTTCACATAGGTTGAGGGTATTGATTACTCTAAAACCTTTGCCCTTGTTGCCAAGATGAACTCTATTCGCCTTGTACTCTCTCTAACAGCTTCACAGGGATGGATAGTTTTTCAAATGGATGTGAAGAGTGCCTTTTTGCATGGAGACCTACATGAGGAGATCTATATGGAGTAGCCTCATGGTTTTGTGTAGGACTCTTCATTGGTATGTTGGCTTCGGAGGTCTTTATATGGTCTCAAACAGGCCCCTAGGACTTGGTATGAGAAGATGGATTCCTTCTTGCTTGCTTCCCACTTCACACGGTGTCATTCTGATCCTACAGTTTACATTCAACGTCATGGGGTTGACTTATTGATACTTGTACTTTATGTTGATGACCTCATCATCACAGGAAGCTCAGTCTCCATGATACAAGGTGTTCAACAAGCATTGAGAGAGCAGTTTGAGATGATAGATCTTGGCCTTCTGCACTATTTTTTGGGCCTACAGGTTGTTCAGTCTTCAGACGGGATAGCCATACTCCAGCAGAAGTATGCTCATGATATGCTTTAGAGATTCGGCATGCTTGATTGCAAGCTTTCCCCTACACCTTTTCAGTCAAGTGTTGTTTTATCTACCACTTGCTCTACTCCTACAGTGGATTCCACTCTATATAGATAGCTTGTGAGTAGTTTGTTGTACCTGACACACACACGTCCTAATATATCCTTTGCAGTTGGACTTGTCTCTCAATTCTCCCATGATCCTCATGATGGTCATTGGCAAGCATCCAAATGTATCTTAAGGCATATTAGAGGTACAACATGTTATGGCATTCACTACACATCAAGGGATCCTCACATTGTTGGTTTCACAGATTCATACTGGGCTGGTGACATTGATGATCGCAAGTCTACTTCTAGTTTTGTATTTTGTCTTGGTTCTAGTCATATCACATGGTCTTGCAAAAAGCAGCATGCTCACGCATTATCATCCACAGAGGTAGAATACAGGGCAACTGTATTGGCTAGTTAGGAGGTTTTGTGGCTTCAATAGTTGATGACAGAGTTTGGATCTCCTCTTGATAGTCCCACCTTTCTATGGTGTGACAGTCAGAGTGCTATACACATTTCACGCAACCCTGTTGAGCATCAACGGACCAAGCACATTGAGCTTCACATGCACTTTATTAGGCATCTCATTCAGGATGGTGCTTTGAGCTTGGAGTACATTCCTACTACTGAGTAGGTTGCAGACATCTTCACTAAACCTTTTGCATCCCCGCAGTATCTTTAGCTGCGTTCTATGCTTGGGGTGAAGAAAGTTGTCCTTGGGGGGTCTCAATGATGAGTCCTTCCTTCCTTCTTTTTACTGCTATCTCTTTTTGGAGTAGAGTTTTTCCCATTGGGTTTTCTCTATTTCTCCATTTCATAGAGATTTAGTTGTTATTGGGTACCTCATCAGGCCTTGTTGCCCGGACCCAAGTTTTCTTTAAGCTTTGCGTTGTAGTTTCCTTGCTCTTTTTGCATTGTTTGTAGCTGCATTATTGCTTATCTTAAGGGGGGATGTTAGAGTACAATGTTGATTTAATTTTATTTATTAAATTAACTTTACTCCCTTCTTAAGATTTTACTTTATGCACCTTTTGCATCTCTATTTAATAATTAATTAGTAAATATTAAATAGCTTTTCCTTTTTAGGTTACCCTTTTTCGGGTTTTGATCTCCTTTTATAAGGATTGATTTCCTTTGTATTTGGTTATCTTTTCCATTTTTGAAAATACATAAGCATATTTTTCAGAGCAAAACCCTTTGCCTCCTCTTCTCTTTTTCTTTTGTGATAGGTTTTTGCATGCAGGTATTCGAAGGCTTTATGGATTTGTGTTGATCAAATCCTTTAGTTTCATTATGGAGATGCGCTTGAACATTTTTTATTTGCGCTATTACATTATTCGAATGCGTTGTTTTGTTCAAATGCGCTATTAAATTTTTCATATGCGCTGTTATCTACCAAATGCGCTAATCCATTACAAACCTAGGGTTTCCAAATGCACTAAAACACTAGACATATGCCCTACAACAATTCAAATGTACTACAAGATTCTTCAAATGTGCTAAATCTTTGAAATTAACAAATCTACCCTACAAATCCACGCAAAACTCATAAAACACAGGTAAAAAAAAGCTAAATCTCAAACAAAGAGGATCTTGACTACATACCAGGGCACCATAGTCTACTGGATGCTCATACTGACAACCCTTCTTGAATCTATGCTCACGTAATGGCACCACCATCTTTGCTAGATCAGAGCTCCAAATCACCAAATGCAAAAGCCAAAAGTGAAAATGACAAGGGTAAAAGGTCTTTTGACCTATTTAACCCCCCAAGTGGCATTTATGTCAACTTTTCAAATTATTTACCCCCTTTTTGGCACCTTTTTGATCACCAAAGATGACTTGGGTATTGTATCAAACCTTCTCACCAATCTCCCACCAAGTCAGAAATAAAATTGGAACATACTCCACTTTTGCATTTTCTTACTTTTGTCCAATTTTATTTTTGAGGGGGCAATATATCAAATCGGGACATCCAAGCTGGGGCATTAAAATTTTTTGAAACATCAAAATGATCTACCCCAACCAAAAATTTGCAAACATCAAAACCAAGGAATCCAAACAAAACCATTGCAATCAAATCATCGAATCAACATTGCAATCCAACCATCAAATCAACGTTAATCAAAACATCATCAATGATCAAACATCAAATCATCGATGATCAGACATCAAGCCATCAACAGATAGAGACCACGACAACGACAAAATGATAGAATATCATCGAACAAGCATCCAGTCATCAGAATTTGACCTAAAATCAAAAATTCAAGATAGTCTTTGAACTAATATTCTTCGCATATTAGCTCAAAGAGGGGCATTTGTAGACACCCAAAATTTGGCAAAGACTTAAATCATGCAATCCCAATCAATTAGGACTGAATTAAAGAGAAAATTAGAAGAAACACAATGGAATTTCAAAATCAAAAATCGCATCAGGTCATTAATCACCTTTTAAATCGACAAGACCTAAATCAACTTTAAAAGAGGAAGAAAACAATTCAAATTCATAGAATAAAATTCAAAAAGGGAGGAAAGAAAAAGACAAAGTGTTGAAAATAAATCATTTAGTAAATCAATAAAATCACTTTATCCTCATAAGATGGAAACCTCCCTTTTACCATTTCAAAGAATTTGAAAAATCCTCATATTATCCCCAAAACCAAGTCTGTTGGACTCTTCCTCCTAGCCTTTTATGAGATATTTTGAGTTTCACTTTCACCCCCAATCAAAAGTGAAAATCCTGGTTCTTACCCCAACCCCTTTTGAAATCCTATAAATAGGAGGGAAATCTAAGAAACAAGGGACCCAAGTTTTTATGCATCTACACTATAGGCATATTTAGACTCATTGTTTTAACATTGTTATTATAGTGATTTCATAGCATTGTTAGTATCATTTTATATCATTTAGCATCATTTTGGTATCATTTAGCTTCATTTATTGCATATTTAGCTCATGGCATGATCATTTGAAGAGCGTTTCTAGGAGTTGCATTTCACATATAATCTACATTATAGTCATAGATCTTGCATTTTTCATCATATATCTGCATTTTTAGCAATATCCAATTCTAAAATTGTCACTAAAAGGCTGGTCTAAGAGCTATTTTAGCGGTTGTAGTAAGGGAGACATGAGATGTTTGTAGAGGTTACTTGCTGCTAATGATGTCTTGAGTCTAGCATAGTTTGTCATTAGTCCATTTTCTTTCTACATTAAAGTTTCATGAATACACATTCTTTTACCATGTACAATTATAATTAATCCTTAGAGGGAAGTTGGGTTTTAGTAGTTATGGATAATAAGATAACCTCTTGAAGGTTAGCATATATGATTTTTATCTATAATCAACCCAATATGCCTAAAATGTAAGACTACATGTTGCTGATTTATTATACTTGATTTTTTAATAATTGGATGGTCAATCTTGTGTATCTCTCAATTACTTGGGTTTAGGATTTAGGGTTTATGGAGAGGAAAGATGAGGAGGGGGAGGCTCATCTTTATGATTGTGCTTATCTCTTGGAGGACATTTCCTTTCTCTTTAATCTAAATTTGTACCTAGATGTTATTAGGAGTGGGAAGAAGAAGGTGATGATGATGATGACGATGGTGATAACGATGATGAAAAAGAAGAAGAGGAGGAGGAGCCTCGTCTTGATGAATTTCCTTATCTGTTGGACAACATTATCTTTCTATTTAATGTGAATTTGCACCTAGATGTGGAGGAGGGGGAGGAGGAGGCTTGGCTTGATGACTATCCTCATCTCTTAAGAAGAAGGAGGAGGAGAAGAAGAAGGAGAAGAAGTAGGAGAAGGAGAAAGAGAAGAAGGAGGAGGAGGAGGAGGAGAAGGAGAAGGAGAAGGAGAAGGAGCAGAAGAAGGAGAAGGAGGAGGAGGAGGAGAAGGAGAAGGAGAAGAAGGAGAAGAAGAAGAAGGAAAAGGAGGAGCATGAGCAGGAGAAGAAGCAAAAGGAGGAGGAGGAGGAGGAGGAGAAGGAGAAGAAGGAGAAGAAGGAGGAGGAGAAGAAGGAGCAAGAGAAGGAGAAGAAGCGGAAGGAGGAGAAGGAGAAGGAATAGAAGAAGGAGCAAGAGAAGGAGAAGAAGTGGAAGGAGGAGGAGGAGGAGAAGGAGGAGGATGATGATGAGAAGGAGAAGAAGAATAAGAGGAAGACGAAGAAGAGGAAGACAACGAGGAAGAAGATGAAGAGGAAGGAGAGGAAGAGGAAGAGGAAGAGGAAGAAGAAGAATGTCTTGATGACTATCCTTATCTCTTGGAAGACATTGCCTTTTTGTTTAATGTGAATTTGCACCTAAATGTGGAGGGGGGGAGGGGAGCAAGAGGCTTGTCTTGATGTCTATCCTTATCTCTTGGAGGACATTGTCTTTTTGTTCAATGTGAATTTGCACCTAGATGTTATTGGGAGTGAGACTTTTTCATTGCCTCTTTGGGGTTCATACCCAATACATAACATTTAAGACATCTCACTCCCTTTATTCCTTCCCTTTTAACCAATTCATCTATCTCTTCCATTGGTCATTAAGTTGTTGTCTTTCCAATAATACACACAACCATGCGTACATCTTTTCTATTGGCCAACACCAGTACAATTATATTTCACACAAAAGGATGATAATTGGGCATGCATTATCCGGATGATTTGAAATCAAACATAAATAGAGGTGAAAATTTGTAAGACACTAAGGAAGACTAATTTAGGAGCAGGATGAGAAGAAGTAAACAAATAAAAGGAGAAGGAGAAGAGAATAAAGAAGAGGGAAATGAGGAGAAGGAAAAGGAGAAGGTGAAGAAAAGAACAAGTAAGATAAGGAGACTACATTTGATTTCCCACCTTCCCCCTTTAGCACTCTAGTATATTAAACTAGACAAATCGTCTTATTGACGTAACCATTGCACCTTTATTAGGTGTAAGTGCTAGCTTAGAGTGAGGGTAGAAATTAAATGGAAGTCCACAATAAAAAAATTTATTAAAAAAATTATAGTGAAATTCACAACCAGAAGTTTTTCCATTTTAAACTATAAAAATCTAATTTTTAACATACTAAATTTACTTAAATATAAAACATATACAAATTAAAAACTAATACAAACTTGAAGTAAATGCCATATTTCAAAAAAGATACCAAAAACACACAACATTTTTTTCCTTTTAAAGACCTCGCTCTTTAAAAGTAGTATGTGAAGCTCTTCTCATGAAACCCAGGTCTCAAGTGTGGCTTGAGGAGCCAAGTAGCACTCCTTTTGAAAAACACAATGGCATGGTCGAGACTCTTCCGACAAACATCATCCTCTGCTTCCTCTCCAAAGTTGAAGCCAGAGCTTGTTGAAAATCCTTTTAGAGATGATTTCCAAGATATATTTTAGTGGCTAATATTCGCAAATTGGCTAATTTTAGAAATTTTGCGCTAGTAATTTGGCTAATAATTTAAGATTTGAAACCTAAGCCGCCATAGTTTTACAAAATTTAGTTGTAGAATATTTAAAATCGCTCAATAATTTATTTTATTGAAAAAATTAAAATCAAATATTCACCACAATATTTGTTACATGATTAAATTTGAGTCCCCTAAATATAATATATTATTAGAAAAATTAAATTGAATTGACCAATAATTATCATAATTATTAGTTAATTTAGGCATAGATCACCAATGTTTAGTTTTCGTTATTGATTTAAAGTATATGTAATGATCCTCATAATCACGCGAGGTAAAAAAATGTTGAATTTTAATTTGTAATATTCCATAGTGATTAATGAACTTCCTATTATTATTGAAATTTATCAATATTTTATATTTTTTTTGGAGGCAGTTTTCTTAAAGTTTACCCTAATGATTTCTATCAACCTTCTGTCCTTCTCTGTTTCTTCCGTTTCTATCCCTGTATCCAAAAGAACACCGAGAGAGAAACAATGTACAGTTACCTCTGTAACAGTGATCGACGCAAATTTAATATAAAGAATTATCTTATTACTAAACCCTATTTTATATCTGATTTTTTATTAATAATATATATACGGCATAATGGGCATAATGGGCTCAATTGTCCTCTAGTAAACCATTTTCAAATTCTAATTATATTCACATTGTTATCCGTTAAACTCGAGCAAAACAATGTGCATATTCTAATCCAAACAAGCAGAGAAACCATAAAAAAGGTCAACCTTTAACCATTGCCTGTTTAATTTGCAGAATGACTTTTTATTTGTTATCTTACAGTCTGATTAGACGCATTAATGGCCATTGAAAAGGCCTGACCTTACCCTAAAAGCATTTGGAATATTGAGAGAATCAAAATTTCCTTCAAATTATCAATGGCAACTTTCTTTAAACTTGCAGAATCGACATCCTCAAGTTATTCACGTCGACCTCAGTTAAATTTCTCTACATATTCACTACAACATTCTCGGCCTCAAACTTCCAAGGTTTTCAGAATTTACAGGCAGACCGATGAATGGATGCTAAGGTTGCGATCAGCAACAACCAATTTCAAGGTACCCATTTTATTTTTTAAATAATGATTTTCCTTGTTTTGTCCTTTAGGTTAAGTATTGAAAAATGCTGATATGGTATTTAACATTCTTTAGGTCAAGTGTCCTGTAAAACCTATCAAAATATGTTTACATGTTCAGAAATGTGTACAAAAACTGTTTACATTTTACTAGATTGCTTATATGGGTTTTCAGTATGTGAAGAATGTTTACTTGTTTAGATGATATTTTACTTGGCTGCACAGTCTTTAATGGATTTCTGGTTTTCAAAGACATAAAATTTATAGAGTTCGGGACAATAGTTTGGAAGTTTATGGATTAGATTATGTTTAACTATTTTTAATTATATTTCAGAACGCATTCCTTCGTCCATCATAGAAATGAGATAGAATAAAAAATAATAGATGTGAAATGTGATCCAAAAGGTTGAAGAAATAAACATATTACAATCTAATTTCCTATTTTTGTTTGACCTTGTTCAATAATTTTATGCATGATGTTACCATTGTAAATATCTTAAAGCTGTGCCCACCATTTATAGGTGTTACTGTGGCCAATATCGTTATTGTTCAAGGGTTTCTTTACAGGCATTGTGATTTAAATATCTTCCATTTCCTCAAGGGGGGTTTGTTTGGGTTAGTTTCAAAATTCGAATTAACGAGGATAGAAAATTCTTTGTAGCTCAGGTTGGGATCTCAACTCCACCTCGGGTAATCTTTGGAGGGTCTCAAGCCCTGACCCAGCCCATGAATAATGTAGACTACGAGAGCCAGCTTTCCTCTGGCTCCTCTAATCAGGATTTAAAGAGATTCATCCAAGGGCTTTTTCAATGGAGAAACATGAGGATTCCTACACTGGTTTTCCTCTCTGTGGTGGCTTCAGTGTCTGTTTTGTGTAGCAGTGCATTTGCCAGTACAGATTCGTCCATCAAGGCTTCGGGAATAGGGTTGCAAATTGCAGAGTTTATGAGGAAATCTGGATGGCCTGATGAGGTTATAGTATTTATATTAGCTAGTCTTCCTGTACTGGAGCTGAGAGGGGCTATTCCTGTGGGGTATTGGATGCAGTTGCAGCCCTTTAAAATCTCCATATTGGCTGTCTTGGGGTAAGCATGTTATTCTCATTTTTTAAGTTATGGTTTAAATATTCCTAATGCTATTTAGCATGTTCATTGTTAATCTAAGCTGTTGTGTATTGTATATATTTTTGTTAATACCGAGTTCCACACCACTTTCTATCATCTGGATTCCATGCCTCTTGACAATAGCAGAACAAAACATTACTTTGTGCCTCTATAAAATGAAGCAATGCATAATATAGCCACACAAATTAGGAGGCTTTAATATTTGCAAGGCTGGGTGATTCGTCTTGCAATTCCCTGAAATCACGAGGCCACCTGATTGCAAATGTGTCTCTCCTGACAGAATTTGTTTTCAGCTGAGGTTTGAATTCTCATATCTTACAAAACTGTGATAGCATTTTAGCGTTGAGCGAGGATCTGCTCAATAAGATTTTGCTGAGCAAACTTACTTAAAGACTTAATCAACCATAGAAGTCTTGGCAAGTTTTTTAAATTGAAAATTCAATTTTCAGTTCCACTTAATGTCTAAGTATAATTTAAATCGTATCAAGATTTTGCATGTTTTATAAAAAAATCTGATGTACTGCCAAAGGGAAAACTATTGCTATATCAAGTGCGAGGAAATTTTTATTTCCAATTGACAATCTCTTTTGGAAAATATTAAGAGATATCAATTCTTGAATATTAGGTCTTCATTTTACCTTGTTTCTTTTGTATTCTTTAAAAAACTCAAATGAGTGAAGACACACAGCTATCAGGGTGCAGAACTGCATAAGTGCAATGGTGCATATCCTTTTGCAGATATTTTGAGTAAATCTGTGCTGTATTATAAGTTACATTTGTGTACCCACCCAGAAGATCATTACAAATAACCCCACAGACTGGCAAGACACAAAAATGTCTACATTAAATGGAGCATAGCAATTCTCACATCCATAGACTAGTGAGGTACAAAACTGTACAGTATGAGATGGTGAAATTTATTCTCCATTTAAAGTAAATGGGTGCTGTTTTGTATAATGCAAGTTTCTTCTCCATCTAGACTAGTGGATGCTGTTTCCTATGATGCATATGATGAATTTTTGTGCCGTACTAGCTTGCACCTGGAAAATTTGGATAAATTGATTTTGATTTTGAGCTCTTGCACCCTGCTAAATAATGGAAACATAAATTTTTGTAAACCCTCAGTATTGAAATGGTTAGCAGATGTCTTTACAAAATAATCAGCAAAAATTAATTTTCAGATGTCATGCATAAATATTGAGAAGATCTAAAAATTCTGCAAATGGTGGAAAGAACCCCGCAAATATTTCCAGGTTATTCCATCTCCATTGCTGTTTCAGAAATAGCAAAACAATGACACGGGAATTCGTATGTTGTTCCTACAGCTTAATATTTAATTATTAATGCAATTGGAGATCACATTGGAGAAACAATGCCTAGCTGATTCTGATATTCCTTGTTCTCTGATGCCAGTATTATCTGTGCAAAAAAATTCACCTGTTGGGCTTCAATTCCTCTTGCTAGTTCAATGATTCGTACATTCAATATTTATCTAGAATTTTTCCAGTTTTGTTGGGAAATAGATGCCTCAAAAGTCAGATGCATAACGAATGAAGGGCCTCTTAAGGCATCTAAATCTCTGATATCTTCCTAGTTCTCAATATCTACCACATCTGATAATTTTCTTCTTTGATTATCTATATTTATCATATTCTTGTCTCCTCCTTTTCTCTTGGAGCCCGAGCTAATCTGGATGCACCTCTGATATCTGTGAGATTTCAGCCGACACATCTATGCTTCACCATTCCATTTTCGCTTCTGGCATATCTTAGCTCTGTGATGTGATAAAAACTGAATGATATTGCTGCTGTGTGTTTTGCCCATCATTTCGTTTGCTTCTTAGTCATTCTGTTTGCTTTAATGAATTTGAGTTTCATAATATTTATTCATATTAATTTTTTATCTTGTGTCTTTTTGCTCACTCACTGTATTGAAAACCAAATTTAATTGCTATGGATGGAAACAACAGAAAACATTTCAGACCACAAAAGGCAAGACCAAATTTGAACCATTCCCCGTTTCTCTGTACAACAGAAACAATTCAGACCATAAAAGGCAAATCCATATTGGCAGAACCAATATCCTCTCATTTAACTCTCTATTTAATTATGTTTCAAGTATCAGTTAATTGTAACATTGATCGATTAAATTGTCTTTGCAGAAACATGGTGCCTATTCCTTTCATTTTACTCTATTTGAAACGGATCACGGATTTTGTGGGAAAGAGGAGTTCTGTTGCTTCAAGCTTTCTTCAAAAACTAGTTGAAAGAACAAGGAAAAAAGCTGGGCCTATAGAGGAGTTCCAATGGCTTGGCCTGACGTTGTTTGTGGCTGTTCCTTTCCCCGGAACTGGGGCATGGTCTGGAGCCATTGCAGCCACAGTATTAGATATGCCTTTCTGGGAAGCTCTTTCTGCCAATTTCTTTGGGGTTGTCTTTGCAGGATTGCTAGTTAATTTATTGGTGAATCTTGGCATCAAATATGCTATTGCTGTTGGATTCATTTTATTTTTTGTATCAACTATTATGTGGAGCTTCCTCAGGTATATTAGGAAACCATCAAACAACACCAACTAATTGTAACCGGCTGAATTATATAAACTTTGAGCTTTTATTGACTTGTGTAATACTGCTGAAAAGGGAAGACTCTCCACGGCATTTTTCACGAAATAGACTTCCAAATAAAAAAGATTAGCTGTGGTGATAATGCAATCCAAAGGAAATTTGCAGAACCCTTTGTTTTCACCCCTACTACTTTTTGGCCAGATGATAACTGAAAGTTTCAGATGGGATTCCTATGGAAAAGGCAAGGATTTGATTACATTTCTTGAAAGGAACGATCAAGTTCTATTGTTTTCTGCTTTTACTGGATTTGTTATGAATGTTCTAGAAATGTAACACTGTGGTGGTCTGGGAGGTTAACAATATCTTGAATCTTAGGAAATCTGCCTTTTGATGCTTGTAAAGCCCGAAAGTTTCAGCAAGATATAGCCCAGTCATGGCCAGAATCATGGCACTGTTGAACTTAAGATGTAATCATTCTGAAGCCAACCAGTTGGTCAATCCTATTTTTCAGATGTATAGACTATTTCATGATCTTGAGGACATAGCTTATGAAAAAGGTTTATCTAGTAGTTGCATATGCATTTGCAGTGCCAGTGATTATAGGTGCTTGTATAATAAAATTTCTTATGTACCTTTGTTTTCATAGTTGCAAGAATTTTCTATGTTAGTCAATGCGGTCGTGATATGCGGCTTCAAAAGTCTACAAGATCAGACACAGTGGAAGTAATGTTTTGTATGTTATTTCAGAAGTGGTGAATCAACTTGAATGTTCTCTCTTATGTGAAATCTGTCTAACTTGTTGGTCTCACAATGTTTGGATGGGCTGAGTAACACTAGTATCAGGGTGATTGTAGTTGAGTGCTACAATATGCATGAATCCATTTTGTTGAATTTTTTTATTTCAAAATCTGTTGAAACATTGAGCCAGAATGTAACTTTTTAAACCTATAATTTGAACATCTTTTTCTACTTTGTATAATTATATTAGGAATGCAGAGTAATAATTGAAATATGAATTTGCCATTGGGAATATGTCATTCTTATCCTCAACTCCTATTGTTCTTCCTGAACTACCTTATTTCATGTTTGTTTAAAGCTCTCAATAATTATTCTGAGCTGTTTTGAAAACGCATTGGCATTCAATTTGCACGGCCTTGACACAGTATAGCGGTCGTGTATGCGGCTTCAAAAGTCTACAAGATCAGACACAGTGGAAGTAATGTTTCGTATGTTATTTCAGAAGTGGTGAATCAACTTGAATGTTCTCTCTTATGTGAAATCTGTCTAACTTGTTGGTCTCACAATGTTTGGATGGGCTGAGTAACACTAGTATCAGGGTGATTGTAGTTGAGTGCTACAATATGCATGAATCCATTTTGTTGAATTTTTTTATTTCAAAATCTGTTGAAACATTGAGCCACAGTGTAACTTTTTAAACCTATAATTTGAACATCTTTTTCTACTTTGTATAATTATATTAGGAATGCAGAGTAATAATTGAAATATGAATTTGCCATTGGGAATATCTCATTCTTATCCTCAACTCCTATTGTTCTTCCTGAACTACCTTATTTCATGTTTGTTTAAAGCTCTCAATAATTATTCTGAGCTGTTTTGAAAACGCATTGGCATTCAATTTGCACGGCCTTGACACAGTATAGCGGTCGTGTATGCGGCTTCAAAAGTCTACAAGATCAGACACAGTGGAAGTAATGTTTCGTATGTTATTTCAGAAGTGGTGAATCAACTTGAATGTTCTCTCTTATGTGAAATCTGTCTAACTTGTTGGTCTCACAATGTTTGGATGGGCTGAGTAACACTAGTATCAGGGTGATTGTAGTTGAGTGCTACAATATGCATGAATCCATTTTGTTGAATTTTTTTATTTCAAAATCTGTTGAAACATTGAGCCACAGTGTAACTTTTTAAACCTATAATTTGAACATCTTTTTCTACTTTGTATAATTATATTAGGAATGCAGAGTAATAATTGAAATATGAATTTGCCATTGGGAATATCTCATTCTTATCCTCAACTCCTATTGTTCTTCCTGAACTACCTTATTTCATGTTTGTTTAAAGCTCTCAATAATTATTCTGAGCTGTTTTGAAAACGCATTGGCATTCAATTTGCACGGCCTTGACACAGTATAGCGGTCGTGTATGCGGCTTCAAAAGTCTACAAGATCAGACACAGTGGAAGTAATGTTTCGTATGTTATTTCAGAAGTGGTGAATCAACTTGAATGTTCTCTCTTATGTGAAATCTGTCTAACTTGTTGGTCTCACAATGTTTGGATGGGCTGAGTAACACTAGTATCAGGGTGATTGTAGTTGAGTGCTACAATATGCATGAATCCATTTTGTTGAATTTTTTTATTTCAAAATCTGTTGAAACATTGAGCCACAGTGTAACTTTTTAAACCTATAATTTGAACATCTTTTTCTACTTTGTATAATTATATTAGGAATGCAGAGTAATAATTGAAATATGAATTTGCCATTGGGAATATCTCATTCTTATCCTCAACTCCTATTGTTCTTCCTGAACTACCTTATTTCATGTTTGTTTAAAGCTCTCAATAATTATTCTGAGCTGTTTTGAAAACGCATTGGCATTCAATTTGCACGGCCTTGACACAGTATAGCGGTCGTGTATGCGGCTTCAAAAGTCTACAAGATCAGACACAGTGGAAGTAATGTTTCGTATGTTATTTCAGAAGTGGTGAATCAACTTGAATGTTCTCTCTTATGTGAAATCTGTCTAACTTGTTGGTCTCACAATGTTTGGATGGGCTGAGTAACACTAGTATCAGGGTGATTGTAGTTGAGTGCTACAATATGCATGAATCCATTTTGTTGAATTTTTTTATTTCAAAATCTGTTGAAACATTGAGCCACAGTGTAACTTTTTAAACCTATAATTTGAACATCTTTTTCTACTTTGTATAATTATATTAGGAATGCAGAGTAATAATTGAAATATGAATTTGCCATTGGGAATATCTCATTCTTATCCTCAACTCCTATTGTTCTTCCTGAACTACCTTATTTCATGTTTGTTTAAAGCTCTCAATAATTATTCTGAGCTGTTTTGAAAACGCATTAGCATTCAATTTGCACGGCCTTGACACAGTATAGCAAACCAGTAAAGAGAATTTAATAGTAAAAAAAATTCGGTTATTGTGAATCGAAAACCTTTAGAGCCTTTTGGTGCTTCTAGAGGCCTCTGCCAAGGGGATCCTCTTTCCCCTTACCTATTTATTATTTTGGCTAAAGGTTTGGGCCATCTTCTAAAATTCTGTGTTGCTCAGGCCTTGATCAATGGGTGGCTAAGGGGTAATGGACTGTCTCAACTCTCACATCTCCAGTTTGTCAATGACACGTCTCTTATAGGATTGGCACATCTTCAGGAAGCTGAATCTTTTAGGCAAGCCTTGGATGTTTATCTTGCAGCCTCGGGTTAGAAAATAAATGAGCATACATCCTTCATTTTCTTCTTCAATACCCCTCAGGCCATTCAGAGGCGTATTCCTGACATTATGCAGTTCCAGATTGGGTCTCTTCCCTTTGTTTATTTGGGCATTCCTCTTACTGTTGGTAGACATCCTAGGTTCTCTTGGCAGATTTTGCTTGACAAGCTACGTCAGAAGGTTAATCATTGGACTTAGCATTAGTTATCTACTGTTGGTTTCTTGGCTCTAATAAAGTCGGTTATTCAAGCTCTTCCTATATACAAATGTTTTTGTTCAGGCTTCTCCCATGTATTTTCTTTGGGAATTTGATGTCGTCTCTTGTCAATTTCTTTGAAGTGGAAACTTATTGACTTCAAAAATGATCCTTGTTAAGTGGGATATTGTGTGCATACCTAAGAATGAGGGTGGCCTTACGCTGTGCTATTTTGAATGGACAAGTTCTTGCTGCTGAGTTGTATTGGCATTGGTGCGCTGACATCAACTTTGGGCTCATGTTCTGACCTCTAGGTATCTTCCCAATGCGTGTTCGATGTCCCCTACTCTCCTTTGATGGGTAGAGGTGCTATGATCTAGAACACTTTGAGCTTGGGGCTCAATTGGTTCAGAATCGCTGACATCAACTTTGGGCTCATGTTCTGACCTCTAGGTATCTTCCCAATGCGTGTTCGATGTCCCCTACTCTCCTTTGATGGGTAGAGGTGCTATGATCTAGAACACTTTGAGCTTGGGGCTCAATTGGTTCAGAATGGGCTCTTTTGGATTCGTCCTATAGGATCACAAGCTCTTTTTTTGGATGGATTCTTGGGATGGTCAGTCTTCTATCTTTTCTACTCATCCTCACCTTCAGGCTCTTTGGGATACCTTTACTGTTGTTAGCTGTGATAATGTCGACCATTATAAGATTTCCTATAATTGTGGGTTCACAGTTTGATTTCTCTGGAAACATTCTTCTGAATGGCCTCCGGGAGGATCTTAAGATGATGGGCAGGAGATGGCTCAGATTCTGGAATCTAAGGAGCACACTACCTTGGTTAGGAATGATGTTTTGGCTTGGGCCAGCAATGATTTGTCTGGAAAGTTTTTTGTTTCTGTAGGTTCTGTTGAGATAGTGTGGAATTTTTTTTGAGGATATTCAAGTTATTTGGTAGAAACATGATTGTTATAAGTACACATGTCCCAAATGCAATTTTTCATGTGGTTGGTAGTCCACAATCGTTATCTTACTTGGGATAATCTATGTAATTGTGGCTTTTTTAGGGCCCCTCGATGTGTGTGTTCTGTCATAACAATGAATAAACCATCTCTCCTCTCTTTTTCCAGTGCTCCTTCACTAGACATATTTGATACTTTTGGTGGGAGGCTTGAAATCAATACTGTTAGCATGTCTCTTCTTTAGCTCAGTTTGTTCAATAGGGTAAGGCTTCTACCAGGACTTCTTGTCTTTATGTTGCCTGGACTTTTTCCCCTTCTTTTATTATCTAGCATATCTAGTTGGAGAGGAATCATCAGATCTTTCAAGATGTGTTGTTGGAGGCTCATTGGTTCGCTACCTATGGTGGAAAATTCTCCATTCTTTGAGAAACTATTTCAGCTAAATGTGATTTGTCAGTCTCAGAGATTGTGGATTTTGGTGATTTTATTTTCTATAATCGTCTCCATATTCCTGCTCCACAAGGCCACTCATGAGGAATAGATGCAAACACCCTCTTTGAAAAATCAATAAGGTGGGGAGATGGAGTTCGCTTCCACAGGGCATTTTGAAGATCAATACGTATGTGTCTTCTCAGGGAAACCCAGATCTTGCATGCATTGATGGAGTTGGTGGAGATAGCTTGGGGGTTTTTCAATTTCTGTTTTCTGTTTATAACAGTCATTATACAGACAATTTGATGAAGGCTATTGTTATTTTGTATAATGCAGAGCGCGCTTATGCTCTAGGATGGAGTAGGCTCAATTGTGAATTAGATTTGCAAGTGATGGTGCATTTGTTGAGTCGATACCATTTTGAGGATGTTGGTTGTTAGCTATGGTTGTTCATCAGATTCTTAATTTGTGCACTTCTTTGAATTCTTTTACTTTCACTCATATCCCTAGGGAGTGGAATGGTGCAGTGGATTGTCTGGACAAATGACCTACTCATCACATTCAAAATTGGAATATTGTGGATAAGAGTCAATTACCTATGGGTTTGTCCCAACAATTTGACCACGTAGTGGGTCTTGATAGGGTTATTTTATGCCCCTACTCTATATTTCTTCTTGTTTGAATTAATTTTAACCCCTCTTTTATTCAAAAGCAAAAAAAACAAAAAGAAAATTTTTGACATGGAAAAATTGTAAAAAATTGGATAATCCTTAAAAAAAATGTCTTGCTGTTTGATGTCAAATATAGTGAAGTAATAATTTTTGTTTTATTTTTTAATCAGTAAAAGGTGGTAGGGTCACTTAATATTAATATAGGGAAATTAGTATTACACAAGGACCATAAGATGCCATAGCAACTACGAGAAGAAATGTTTTGCGTGAGGACTCAAATGTTTATATTTTGGTAGTTGTGTGAGAAATCATTCCTACTTGTGGGATCAGCTAAGTTTTTCTCATTATATACTTGCTATGTTGGACTGTTACTATCTTTCTCTAGTTTAAGCACTTTTTATAATGTTTATCTTCATTCCTTGGTTCTTAATTCTTGAATTCTGCTAAGACTCTTAAGGAGACTATGTTTATTGTTCTTTGTTCACACTTTTGAGGCTTGTACTCAATGGAAGGTGAAGCAACGTCCTAATTAACAGTCACTGCCCAGTTGTTTCTAACAGTTGGTACATGTTACCTATCTGGATTCTTTTACTGCAATCACCATTTATTACGGATTCATCTTTCAAGTTAGGAAGGTGATAACAGGGTACCATGTTCTCTTCATGTTTGAGGTGGTTCACATGACTATATCTGGCATGGTAATTATTGTTAGTGAATGATTGTAAACAACCAAGATTTCATTGAGCCTAATAGCAAAGAATGTAGTGTGCGAGTACATATTCCGTGGGAGAAGATTATTTGTGTCCCTTGGAGTTACGATTGCAAGAATGATAAAAGACTATGACTTGGGTTGATTGATTTTCAGGGAATGGTCAATGTTCTCTTCGGTTCTTTGTGTATGAAATTCTTTTATACTATGATTGGCGTATAAGTTTTATCCACCGTAATAAGCGTAGGGCGTATTTTGGTATTATTTCTATTTATCTTCGATGAACAATAGTCTTATTGAATAAGTCCTTCCCATTGAAGTTAGTATATGTGAGATACTTGGAAAATTTCTTATATTATGTATTTGCACAACCAATGTAATCGAACTTTTTTTTTATATTAGAAATAAGGAGATCAAAAATACAAGAGATCGCAGAATAACAGAGTTCAGAGGCCAAGCCTCACACCTTCAAAAATGAAGTTTATACAACGAAACAACAAAACAAAAACATAGACCATGACACCAAGAAAAGCACAACAACCTAGGTGTCCACCCAAGCCATCCAGCCCAAGGGGCCATCCATCCAAACCACACTATTCGGATCTTGAATTTGATTCCGCATGTAAATCATCTCACTAGAAACATTGTGAGGTCTTCTTTTAATCTCTTTGCTAAACCTACTGAAGGTTTGAATGAAAGCATGTATATTATCCAGGTGCAGCCTCCAAAAAAATCCATTATTAACCTCATTAGCAAAAAAGGTAGTATAATCGTCCTTGAGCAATCTTTTGAATTTAGCCTTGTTGATTTTCATGGTCATCTGAATCTGCGAAATTTTTTTAAAATGTGTGAGACTTCGAAAAACCTCAGTAAGCATTCTAGGGATATTTTGAAACCTTTCTTCATTTCTGCACTTCCAAATTTGCCATAAAATGTTAGATGAGGTAATATCCCAAAACATATTAACATCTTTTCTAGCATTAGAAATAAAGCCGGTAATAACTTCAAAAATACTGAAATTAGAAGGGATAGAAATACCAAACATTAACCAAACCTCTTTGGCAAAAGAGCACTCAAAGAAAATATGCTTTCCCGTTTTTGGGGTTCTGCAAATGCTGCAATAGTTAATATCAGAGAAAGAGTTCCTAATAGGCAGTTTATTGAGAATAAGTAACCATTTAAAACATTTAATTTTAGGATCAATAGAACTATTCCAAAGATAATCAAAAACCTTCATCCAAGAAGAAATATCCAAATTGGTATACCAAATATTGTTAATATGATTGATGATATCAACATTATAATTTAAAATAGAATAAATATTCTTTGCTTTAAGTTTGGAGATGATGATACCATCAGGCCATTTTATCTTCAAATAACTATTAGAGTCCACATGACACAGGGTAGGGATATCTTTACTAGCTTTAACAATCATTCTATAAGTCTTTTTATGAGAGTCGGGAAGTTTAAATTTATTCTTTAAAACATCCCAAGGGATAAGTCTGTCCATTTCAAAGATATCAATGAATTGCTTAATTCCAAGGTTAGTCCAATACTTAGCCGAGCACCCTTGGGTAAGAGCAAGGGGTTTATTACCAAGCTTAAGGTTCCACCAAATGGATCTTTCACCATGGAGGGTTTTATTATCATAGAAGTATTTGTTAGTGATGAATTGCCTAACATGGTTCCAGGCTTTCCAGATGGATTTAAAAACTGCCGAGCCTTGAACAATAATAGGAAATTCACCACAAATGAGATCAGTGAAAGGAAGATTTTTCCAGAATTTAGCATTTTTAGGATATCCCTTCTCAATATTATTACGAATCAAAACTTTCCAAGGAGCATCTCCCTCTAAGGCATGAAAGATCCATTTGGAGGCTAAAGCAAGACCATGAAGACGAAGATCATTCAACCCTAGGCCCCCAAGGAGCTTATCAACATGACACCAATTCCAATTGACAGAATGCAATTTTTTCTTGCCCTTCCCATCAGACCAGAGATAATTTCTAATAGCTTTCTGGATTTCCAAAACTTGGTAGTCATTAAACATCCAAGCGGAGGCATAATATATATTGTAAGAAGACAAAATCTTTTGGCAAACTTGGATTCTTCCAGCAAGAGATAGAGACCTATTGTGCCACTTGTTCAGCTTAGTATGGATCTTATCCTTGACCCGACCCCACATATCTTTTAAAGAGGGATCAACAGAGAAGGGGATACCCAAATATCTGACAATTTTTGAGGGACCACCCCATTGGAAATCAAATTTACTAAACCAATTAGGAGGTTGATCATCCCAACCAAGACAAATAGATTTGGCATGAGATAATCTAGCTCCAGAAATTTTACAGAAGAAGTTAAGTTTATTAATCATGGCAACAAAATTCTCTTCAGAGGCTTCATGAAACAAAGAAGTATCATCGGCAAACTGACAGTTTATAATCTCCTTATTATTAGGAAGGATAATTCCTTTAACAGCGGGGGATAAAGTGTTGTCCCTAAGAATATAAAAAAGAGCTTCAGAGGCAATAACAAAAAGAGCGGGAGCAAGAGGGCATCCTTGTCTAATTGATCTTCCCAAAGGGAAAGGGGTAGACAGCGATCCATTAACATCAACTTGAGCATAAGCATCCTTGAGAAGGGTTTTGACAATACCACAAAAGAAAGATGGGAAACCAAAAGCCTCAAGCATCATGATAATAAAATTCCACTCAATTCTGTCATAAGCCTTTTCAAAATCCAACAAAAACATAGAAACATTTTGCTTAGTATGTTTGGCCCAATTAAGAGCTTCCCAGCTAGTAATGAGGTTCTCTAATATATATCTACCCTTCACAAAACCAGTTTGTGTGGGGCAAATAAATTTGGGGAGAATGGCTTCAAGCCTAGTTGACATACACTTAGCCAAAATTTTATAAGAAACATTTAACAGAGTTATGGGCCTCCAATTCTTAATAAGGAATTTATCACCCTCCTTAGGGATGAGTTTAATAATTCCAGAATTAATATCCCTACCCAGGGTTCCAGTATCGATGGCTTCATTATAAATATTAAATAAGACTTTGCTAATCCAATTATTGTTAGCCTTGTAGAATTCCACAGGCAGCCCGTCAGGCCCAGGAGCTCTATCATTACTAAGGGAATTGATGGAATTCTTGATTTCCTCAAGAGACAAGGGCTGCTCAAGAATAGAAGCATCCTCAGTCGAGATTCTTTTAGGAATAAGATTCTTACAGTGATCTCTAAGGGCCCTAGCCTCCTCAGTATCCTCCGAAGTAAAAATATTTTTATAAAAACCAACAAATTCATTCTTGATAATATCAATATTAGTAGTTAGATGATTGTTAATAAGAAGTTTATCAATAGACTCCTTAACTTGCTTTTGTTTAATAAGATTAAAGAAAAATTTACTACCTCTATCCCCATAATGTAACCAATGGGCTCTTGAACGAATTCTCGCCCCCAGAGCTTTTTGATGTTGATGTTTTCTGAGAGCATTCTTAGCATGGGCAAGCTTGTGACAAAGATAAGGATCATTCGGGCTATTTTGGATATCCATTTCAGCGTTATAAAGATTATTATTAAGCCAGGATTCCTTAAATCTATAATCTTTGGCCTTCTTTTGACCAATAGTTCTTAAAAAATTCTGCCAGGCAGAGACATCAAGACTCCACCTACGACAATAGGATAAAGAGGGAAAATGAGACTCATTGATGAGTCTTATAATAGAGATTGCAGCAAGAATGTCATTATCCTCCAGAAGGCTAGTATTGAGAATGAATTTACGGTTAGAGTGATTTCTATAGCTAGGTGAGCAACCGAGATTAACAGATATAGAAATAGGATGGTGATCTGAAAGAGTGGTAGGGGAGACAAGCACCAAGTTATTATTCTTATCCGGAATCACAGAAAAGAAATTGCTATTAAGATAGAATCTATCAAGTCTAGAGTAGATTCTATATTGACCCTTCTGAAAATTACACCAAGTAAACCATAGGCCAGGGTAATTATTCTTGCTTCCCCTTAAAGGATCAAAAAGGGATTTAGTCCTTTTAAAGTTGTTCCAAGTTAGTCTTTCCTGCTCTTTCCAAGAGAAAGGGAGACCTCCCATTTTATCTTCTTGATTTTCTATCATATTGAAATCACCTCCAAACATCCAGGGAATGTCAGCAAGTGAGCTGAGCCAAGACCAAAACATACTCCTTTCCATATAATCATTGGCAACATAAATAGAACATATACCAAAATCTATATCATTATGATTAAAGATCAACCAAATAGCTCTATTACAAGGTGAAAAACCAAAACTTTTAATTTTAGGTCCCCATTTGGGGTTGAGCAAAATCGCCACTCCTCCTCTACCCTGAGGGTGATTAGTGGAGAATTTGATAGCATCTCTCCAGATAAAATTAAGATTGGATTCAAGATTGAATCCAGTAGACTTAATTTCTTGAAGCATAATCATATCAATATTGTTTCGAGAACTGATAAAGTTCTTAATAACAAACTTTCTATCAGGACATTCCAGTCCTCTAATATTCCAAGAAATGCAATTCATTGAGACAGAGTTAGAGAATTAGACGCCTCAACACCCACAATGTCCTCCATAGGAGAAGCATCCTCAAAGTCAATTTGATTTTGCTTCTTATTGTTCTTGTTTTTGTTCTTGGATCCTGGAGGTCTTCCTTTCCTTCTAGCAGTGGGGATATCCTCATTATCAGACATAGAAGGGGAAGGAGCCTCCAACTCCGGAGACTGATTATTAACAACAACAGGGGCCGCCGGAATGACTTCAACTATGAAATCATCTGAGATCTCTTGAAACACTTTCACAGGGGGGTTCTGTTCTGAGGAAATGTGATTGGTGGTAGCCTTAGGAGCAGATGGAGGGGAGACAAAGGGATTAGCCTTATCTTTAGAAGTCAAATTAGCCACTAAAGGAGGGGATACAAAAGGTATATTTGGGGGCGAGTCTTTTTTACTCGATCGATTCTTCCTTTTTTTTTGTAACAGGTTGAAAACCATCTGAATCCACTATGCTGGTAAATGATGCATTTTGAGCGAGTGGTGTTTGAGAGGGATAGGGGAAAGATTGTGAGGGGGCAATTGGGGAAGGCATAGGATTAATTTTAGCAGAGGAAGGGGGAATTGGCTGGGTAGAATTGGGGAGGTTAACAGGATTAGTATTCTTTTGGGTTTTATTTCTAATAATTGAGCAATCTTTCCTAAGATGCCCCTCTTTTCTACACAAAAAACACGCGTTCAAACCTCCTAGGGTTTCCACAGGGCAAGAAACTTTCTCATTAACTATAGAGATGTTAATTTCTTTGGGTAAATCCTGACCAGGCTTCAAAGCAATAAGGACTCTAGCATCTAAATGAGGGACTAAACGAGCAGAGTCATCCATTCGTAAGAATTTTCCTAGGGGTTCAACCAACTAAGGAATAAAACGCCACAAAAAAGGGGGAATTTGTTTAATGAGAATCCATCTTGGAGCCGAAAGAGCAACCACCTCATCAAGGTTAGCCTCCGCATTCCAAGCTAGAGCCCTGAATGTGGTGTTGCCGACTGTCCAATACTCTTTTCTTAGCACAGCCTGTTGAGATTCATTATTGATAAAAAATACAACAAACAATCCTTTCTGAATCTGCCTACAAAAAGACATTTGATAGCCAAGCTTTAAGTTCCAATAATTATGAAACCAGTCGTCTAAGAATTTCCTGGCAGGCACTTTATCAATTTCAACCGCAGAGAAGAAGATGGCAGTATTTCTTAATCTATCTTTTTCCTTAATAATCTCATTTAACATTTCAGGGTTAGGGGTAACATGAAATGTAGAATGATCCCCAAAATGTTTACCGATTGTTGAGATTTCATCTTGTGCAGGTATGGCGAAGCGAGCACTAGAGGCAATTGCAGGAGAGGAATTAGCAACTGCTTCCAAAAAAGATCTCGGTTTATTCCCAGGGTTTGAACTAGGTTTAGGCATATTGTTAGTAGAGTTATCAATTGATTTTGAAGAAGACACATTAATGCTACTGGGTTTTGAAGCAGCCGAAAAATAAAAAGGCGTATTAGATTTAGGGTTAGAGGTTAAGGGCGGATCACACCTGATTTCTTGTCCGTTCGCCGCATCAACACATTTACCAGCTGCTACCTCACCAACAGCGAAATCGTTCTGAATTTTGGCCTCAGACTCTATTGCCTGAGCAACATTTTTCAGCCCTAAAACCTTGTGATGAAGATCAGAAATCGTGTCATCGACGTCTCTGTGAATTGGATCAACCCTCAATTGAAGCTCCTCGCTCAGGGCGTTATTCGATCTGCTACTTAGCCCCTGTCTTGAAAGAAAGGGCCCTGTACCAAAGGATGCCATCGTTTCTTCGAGGTTTTTCTCAGAACTCCATTCTGTCGGAGGCTTCTTTTTATTATTCGTCTGCATCTTTTCTGGTCTTTTCGCATTTTGCATTTTCATTTCGCATTCCAAACTTTCGACTTTTTCTGTATCCTCGCATTCCAAACTTTCGACTTTTTTTGTATTTCGCATTCCAAACTTCCCCTGTAATCGAACTTTGTGTAAAGCTAATCGATTAATTGTTAACAATCATAAGCTTGAGATCCTTGCATTTTCTTTAGCATAAAATAAACGATCTATATTTTTGGGGATTGGTTTTTTTTTCATTTCAAGTGGAGGGGTTTCCTAGCATAATTTTTGTGTCCTCTGTTATCGTGTTATATCGCATTGTAGCATTTTGGTTTGAAAATTTAACATGGTATCAAATTGGGTCTAAGGAGGCTATCCAAAACTAGAATTTTAAAGCTTCAAATTATTCTTGGCTCTAGTTTTAGTGTGCTTGTTTCAACTTCCTACAATGGTGAATGAACTTAAAGTCAAAGACAGGCTAGATGGAGCATCCAATTTCACTTGATGGAAATTTAGGGTTGTAATTGCGCTTGAAAAGAATGATCTTCTCAACTACATGAAGTCTTATGTAGATTAACTTACCAATGATACTGAGAAATCTCAATGGAGAAAGAACATTATCATGGCAAGGAAGATTCTAATTAATTATGTTCAGGATCATTTGGTTTCGGTTATATTCACGTTGAATAACACTAAGGAGACATTTGAGTACCTTCAACGTTTGTATGAATTCAAAAAATCAAGTAGAGCTCTAGCCTTGAGATGGCAATTGCTTCATATTAAAATGGCTAGGGGGGAATTAGTTGTTTCTTTTTTTATGAAGATTTCAAAGTTGAAGGATTATCTTAATGCTATTTGAGATTCTAATGAGGACAAAGACCTAGTTATGTTGGCCATGAATGACCTTCCTCACTCTTCAGAATCATCCATTCAAGGATTTAGTGGTAGAGTCAAATTACCCAAGTTTGATCGGTTGACAGTTGATTGCGTGTTAGAGGAATGCAAATTGGAGGCCAAAGGAAATAACCTTAAATCTCACCATGAAGAAGATTGCGTCCTTGTTGCCAATACTTCTAAAGGGATAGGAAAGAAAGTTGATTTCAATAGGTATAGAGATAGGAATTTTGATTCCACCCCTAAACTTAAGAAGAAGGATCTCTCTAGGATTCAATGTTTCATGTGTGACTAGTTTGGTCACTTTTCTATATATTGTATAACAAGACCCAAGCATCAAGTTGTTGCTACAAATTTTGAAAATACTTCTCCATGTAGAGAGTCAAGCGAAACTTTAGAGAAATTCTTGTTTACTTTTTCTCTTTCAAGTAATGTTCCTACTAATAGTGATATTTGGCTAATTGATAGTGGAGCTTCTTCCCACATTATAGGCTATCGTGAGCATCTTTCTAATCTAAAAGAAAAAGATTCTCATTTATAAATTATTATTGATGATGATGTTTGTTATTCTATGAAAGGTGTTGGCTCTACTACTTTTCATTATATTTGGGAAATTCCACTTCATCTAAGTGGTGTTCTTCGCTCCTGGTGTCAAGAGGAATCTGATTTCTATTTCAGTATAGGGAGATAAAGAATATCATGTAGCATTTTTTGAGGGAAAAATTCATGCATGGAAGAACTCTAACATTAAGATAACTCGTGAGGTTGGTGTTTGTCATGAGAGCCTATGCATACTTTAATCTCATCCTATTCAATCCTTAACACATGATTCAATGAGTTCTAGTGTGTTGTGACATAAAAGATTTGCTCATCTAAATTTGAGAACATTGTCGTCCATGGAGAAGATGGTAGTTGGACTCTCAAAGCTAAATCAAGATCATAAGGGTGTTTGCAAAGGGTGAGCTCTAGGTAAGAACATTAAAAGCCATTTTTATAGTAATGAGAGCATAGCAAAGGAAATCCTAGAGTTGATTCATTCATACTTGTGTAGTAAAATGTAAGTTGCTTCATTTAGTAGTTTTTGTTATTATTTTACTTTTATTTATGACCTCTCGTAAGTCATGGATTTATTTCGAAAGTCTAAATAATTTTGATAAATTGTTGTCTAGATTTAAAGAACTCAAAGCTCTTGTATAGAACTTGTTTGATAAGAGAGCCAGGGTTTCAAGGTCTTATAATGGGGGTGAATATACTTCTGATATATTTCAAAAAAATATGTATTGAAGTTGGGATCAAGAGGGAGTTTTGTGTCCCTTATAATCCACAACAAAAAAGTTTTGCAAAAAGAAAGAACAAGTCTATTGTTGAGGCAGCAAAAGCCATGATCCATGGCCAAGGCCTTAAAAGATTTTTATGGGAAAAATCTTGTAGGACAACAACTTATATTCAGAATCATAGACCACATTGAATTCTAGACAATATGATTCTTGAAGAAGTTGGTTCTATACCAAATATTTGTCATCTCATGACTTTTGGGTGTATGGTTTACATACATATTCCAAAAGACAAAAGGACTAAGAACCTTTAGGAAATAAAGTTAGTTTTGTTGGTTGTAGTGAATCATCAAAGGTTTATATGATTTTCATCCTAGATCAAAAGTATATTGAAATCAACAAAGATGTTTATTTTGAAGAATATTTAGCTTGAAAAAGATCTAAAGAGACTGATAGAGAAGATTGTGTGTCTTCTCAAGATATTGATATTGTTGTCCTTCATTCCTCTCATAAATGCAAAGAGAGACCACTAAATTAAAGATCATATTGATCCTATAGATTCTAATGCTAGTCCAAGTAATGTTTGATTTGATAAGAAGTGACCTTTATGGGTCAGGCATACAATGCAAGAGGCTATAAAATATGCAGCCCCACGTGGCATTTTCATAGAAAGTAAGACACCTCATAAATTTTCAGGATATGTTGCTTTGATGAGTCGTATTATTGCATTTGAACCTTTAAGATTTGAGGAGGTTTCGAAACAAGAAGTTTGGAAGGATGTCATTGTTAAGATTATAGCTATAGTTAAATTGATTTAATCATAAGGTATAATGTTGATATATATATATTGTGATTTATATTATTAGTATATATTAACTAATAATGATTAATCATAGAGACATGTCTCCTACTCTTATAAGAGATTGGGATCTGCATTTGGAACATGCCTATAACAATGGCAATGTAATAACATTTGCAGAAACCAATCCATGTTACTCAACATGGTATTAGAGCCAACTACAAATGTAACAAAGAAGAGTATAGAGGATTATTGGAGGAAGAACAATAATAGATTACAAACAAATCTATTTTTGATAGGTAATGTTGAAGGTGAATTAAAAATATGGAGAGAAATGGGAAAGGAGATCGCAGTTATATAGAAGATATATCATATTAAGAAACCACAATATGTATTTAAAAAGGTCACAACTCATATAACATGGATAATGGTTTAACATGACGACTACAACTCAGATGATTAGAAAATTGGCAAGTGGGGGAAGGCCATAAGTGTAGGAGTTGATGAAATCCAACTACGCAGTCGCCAAGATCACCTACATGCAAATAGCTTGCTGAAGAGAAACCGAAAGAGCAAGAGCAAATATTTCACAATAGGAAAATGAGATTGCTATGTGAATGGAATAATTTACAATGAGAGAGAGACCGTTTAAAAGGCCTCATGGAAGCTTGTAGAACAAGCTGGAAGGAGGTAGTGGACAAAAATGACAACTCAGCACATATCCTCAAAAAGTGGAATATGCTAAAAAAGGAGAAAACTCCCGAGTTGTCAACAACAACCACTACATGCATTAAATACTAAATATGCATTAACCTAAGTAAGCTTAAGTAATAGAATAAATAATAAATAATTAATTATTTACTCTAACACCCCCCCTTAAGTGCAACTTAGGGAAATGCCTTAAGCTCACAAAACTAAGATGAAATGCAAAATGGGTCCCGGCAATGAGGCCATGTTAGGTACCCATGTACAATGCAAGAAGAATGCAACCTCTGTAAGCGAGGAAAGAGAGAAAACCACATGGGAAAAACCCTCCCCCAAAAAAGAGGTAAAAACAACATGCTAAAAAAAACATGAAGTGAAGGAAGGAAGGCCTCAACCAATCCCCCCAAGGACAACTTCCGTAACCCCAAGCATTGACCGTAGCTGAAGAAAGCGGGGCGATGCAAAAGGCTTAGTGAAGAGGTCTGCAACCTGACCGGTAGTAGGAATGTACTCCAATGCAATAACACCATTCTGAATTAACTGACGGATGAAATGCATATGCAACTCAATGTGCTTGGTGCGCTGATGTTCCACCGGGTTGCGAGAAATGTGAATGGCACTCTGATTATCGCACCACAAAATAGTAGGGCGATCAGGAGGGAATCCAAATTCAGTCATCAACTGACGAAGCCATAAAGCCTCCTGACTAGCAAGAACTGCGGCCCTGTACTCAGCCTCTGTAGATGAAAGTGCATGAGCATGTTGCTTCTTGCACGACCATGTGATGGGACTGGTGCCAAGAGAAAACACAAAACCAGAAGTGGACTTTCGATCATCAACATCACCGGCCCAATCTGAGTCAGTGTAGCCAACAATGTGTGGTGTCCCCGTACTATAGTGAATGCCATACATAAGGGTGCCCTGAATGTAGTGTAGAATACGCTTGGCAGCTTGCCAATGACTCTCATGAGGGTCCTGAGAAAACCGAGAGACTAGGCCAACCGCAAAAGATAGATCAGGGCGGGTGTGTGTCAGGTACAAAAGGCTGCCAACCAACTGCCGATACAAAGTAGCATCCACTGTAGGTGAAGAGCAGGAGGTAGACAAAGTGACACCCGACTGAAATGGTGTAGGAGCAGCCTTACAATCTAGCATGTGAAAGCGACGAAGTATGTCAAAAGCATACTTCTGCTGATACACAAAAATGCCAGTAGGAGACTGATGAATCTGAAGACCAAGAAAATAGTGCAGTAAACCAAGATCAGTCATCTCAAACTGGTCCATTAGTGCACACTTAACATTCTGGAGCATGGATGACGAACTACCTGTAAGGATAAGATCATCAACATACAAAACAAGAATTAGTATCTTATCACCAAGACGCTGAATGTACACCGTGGGATCGGAATGGCAACGGGTGAAGCCTGTAGATAGTAAATATGAGTCTATCTTCTCATACCAAGCCCTAGGGGCTTGTTTGAGACCATACAAAGACCGTCGAAGCCTGCAAACCAAGGTGGAATCCTGCACAAAACCTGGAGGTTGCTCCATGTAAATCTCCTCTGTGATATCACCGTGCAGGAAGGCACTCTTCACATCCATCTGATAAAGTGACCATCCCTATGAAGCTGCGAGGGATAAGACAAGGCGAATAGAATTCATCTTGGCGACAGGAGCAAATGTCTCAGAATAATCAACACCCTCGACTTGCGAAAAACCCTTCGCAACAAGACGAGCCTTATGCTTATCAATGGAACCATCAGCAGCGTACTTAGTGCGATAAATCCACTTACAACGCACTAGCTTTCTCCCCTTGGGAAGAGAACAAAGATCCCATGTGTGGTTCTTCATTAAAGAAGAATATTCCTCCTCCATTGCACTGTCCCATTCTGAATGTCCTGTTGCTTCCGCAAAAGTCTGAGGATCAGTACTAACAGCATGACTCAGAAGACTAGAGCCTGCAGTGTGAGAACGAGTGCGACGGGATGTGGATGGGTCACCAGCTAGAGATCCTGCAGCATCAACAGTAGCTCGAGCCCATTTAGGCATCTGGGAAGGATCCTGTGGTGGAGGGATATCAGGATCACCATGATCATCATCCTCATCATCTGTGAAACAAGGTGGAGATGAAGGGGGAGTAGTGGGAGCTGGAGGAGGCGCTGGAAGTGAGGGATGAACTGCAGGTGGGCTCTCATCAAACTGGACATCCCGGCGAAAAAGGACCTCTCTGGAATCAGGATCAAATAACCTGTAAGCCTTAACATCCTCACAGTAGCCAACAAAAATCAATGGTCGACTTTTTGGTTCCATTGCTTTCCTCTGAGTAGCAGGTACAAAGGCATATGCTGTACTCCCAAAAACTCTGAATGATGACACATCAGGCTTGACACGGGACCAGGCCTCCTCAGGAGTCATATGGCGAAGTGCCTTGTGAGGCATCCGATTTTGAATGTAGTTGGCACAATTGATTGCCTCTGCCCAAAAACATGAATCCATGGACCTAGACTGGATCATACAATTGGCCATCTCCCGAAGGGTTCGGTTCTTTCTCTCGGCCACACCATTCTGCTGAGGAGTGTAGGGTACTGAAAGCTGATGCTGAAGACCATGCTCAGAGCATAAATCTCTAAAAGCCTGGTTCACATACTCCCCCCCATTATCTGTGCGTATGCGCCGAATAGAAAGCCCAGACTGCTTCTCTACAAATGCCTTGAACACACGAAATGAATCAAAGGCATCAGACTTGTACTTGAGAAAGTACACCCATGTGCGTCTGGAGAAGTCATCAATGAATGTAAGCACGTATCTAGCACCTGAAAAAGAAGGAGTAGGAAATGACATGAGATCACTATGAATCAGCTCCAAAGGTGCTAAAGCACGAGTGGCTCGTCCATGTGGAAAATAATCCCTATGTTGCTTGCCAAGTGCACATCCCTGACAAACACCATCTGGACAGGAGATCTGGGGAAGCCCAAGAACAAGTGCCTGTGTGCTCAACTGTTTTAGATATCTGTAATTGACATGCCCAAAACGTTCATGCCAAAGTCTGCTTACTGAATCTGCATGTGTAATGAAACATGAACCTGTGTCATCAGAAGACTCAAATCCATCAAATCTGTAGAGACGTGATGCAGAGTCAACACTCCCAGTGGCCACAATCATCTCTGGATCATGCAGGTCCCGAATAACCACATCATGTGGTGAGAAATCGACTGTCTTCCCAGAGCCAGAGTGGCAAATCTGATAGACAGACAGAAGGTTCATCGAAATATCAGGGACACAAAGTACATCCTGTAGAGAACCTCCGGCCAGAGCAATAGTGCCAGAACCCAAAACTGAAAGTTGTGAAGAGTTCCCAACTGCAATATGTGTGGTGGCCGAAGGAGCTAGTGAAGTAAGCAACTTAGGAGTGTTTGTTAAGTGGTGAGAAGCCCCGGAATCAAGAATCCATAAAGGCACTGAAGGCTTAGCTCGTGCAGTAAGAGCATGACCTTTCCCTGCAGATGGAGATGAAGAGTGAGGAGCTGAAATGTTATGCTCCTTCATGGCTGCCTCTAAAGCCTCTAATCGTTTCCAACATCGAGAAATCGAATGTCCATCTTTGCCACAAAAGCTGCAGTTCTCACTAGATTTCTTCTTGATCTTGGAGGTAGACTCACCCGATTTTGAAGAATCTTTACCCTTGGGAGGGTTTGCTGGAGGATTAGCTGGAGGATCAGATGTGCCTTTCTTCGATTTGCCTTTCTTCTTTGATTTTCCCTTAGAATTTTGAGCAACCAATGCTTGGCTGGAAGAGCCAGAGCCATCCACCTGCTGGATCTTTGCTTGTTCCCTAGTCAACCTGTCACAAAATGTCTCAAATGAAGGCATCCGATGACGATCTCCAAGGGCATCCATGGTGGAGTAGAAAGTAGAAGAAAAGACCTGATACTGGCCCTTCAGCTTTGAGAGTATCAAAAATATGCACTCATTATCTGTTTTGTTCTTCCCACATCCTTGTAAAACTGCACGCAGGGATTTGAACTTTACTAGAAAGTCCTCAATGGTGGGAAAGTTACTAGGTGACAAAGAAGTTAATTCTGCATCCAACTGAAGTGCTCGGAACTCATTCACTTGTCCAAACAAAGCCTGAAATCTCAGCCAATAAGCCCGTGGAGTAGTCAAACCATCCAGGTGAAACAACAAGCTGTCTGAAATGTTGAGTGCAATAAGCCCCATGGCTTCATCCATCTTGTTCCTGTGCTATAGAATCTCATAAGGTCGTTGGAGATTAGGCTGATGCTCATCCAGACAAGACCATAGACCTCTTGACATTAGAAGTCTAGTCATTTGTGCCTTCCATGTGTGGTAGTTGTGTGGTGTGAGACGGGATATAGATGGATCCGCCATTGAGAGAAAGAAGAAGATGGAAGTAGAAGGGTCTTAACTGAAGTAAATTACAGAAAAGAAAGACACCCCCCCACAAACGTACAAAAATATCTCCCAAATACCACAAAAAAACAACTAAGGAGAGCAAAAAAAATGGAAAGGAACCTGGATTTGTTGTGCAGAAAAATCCTCTACTTTGACACCAAGAATGAAAGCTCAAACGAACTCAAAATCGTGTGAAACTAGCACCAATGCGTCCGTCTCTGAGTCAGCTTTCCGACGCTTCTTTCGGATCAGAAAAAGACCTCTGTATGCTCAAGTTATAGCCAAAAAACCGACTGCTGCTCAAAAAAATACACTTGCTGGAAAATTACAGACACTAGCATAAATTTGACGGCCGTATGCCCGTCACAAACCTGTCGCCGGAAAAAAAACGTCACGGGAAGGTGATGTCACTTGCCGGTAAAGTGACGTCAGCGCACCGGAATATGACGTCAGCAGAAGCCACGTGGCGGTCGGTGGTTGGAGAGGCCGCAGGGCGGCGGAGCAGTGGAAACCGCCGGTGGCGGTGGCGCCCGGGAGGAAAACCCGGCGGCGCCGCTGTCTACGGTGGCGGAGGTTGCTGCGCCCGGGCGGCGGACAGGAGGAGGCCGGGCAGCGGCGGAGCCGGGAGGAGCCGCGGCAGAGCGCGGGCGGCGCTGCCTGCTGCGGCCGCTGCGGGCGGCGCGCGGGTGGCGCGGCGGCGGCGCCCGAAATAAAATATTTTTAAAAAAAAATTCGTGCTGCATCCGTACGATCCGTACGGCAGCGAACCCGGGATCCTCAAAAAATTGCCAAAATTGCCCTGTCTCCAAAAACGAAAAGCTTTATATGAATCCTGACTGCAAACGGCCTTCCGGATCCAATGGTGATGCCCGTTTGGGCTGAAAGTGCTCCAAAAATTCACTCTAGCCCTGATTTGAAGAAAAAATGCACAAACAAACTGGGGTTTGTGACTTCGAATCACGGCTTCACAAATCCTTCAAACAAGAAGCAGCAGGGAGGCTCTGATACCATGTAGGAGTTGATGAAATCCAACTACGCAGTCGCCAAGATCACCTACATGCAAATAGCTTGCTGAAGAGAAACCGAAAGAGCAAGAGCAAATATTTCACAATAGGAAAATGAGATTGCTATGTGAATGAAATAATTTACAATGAGAGAGAGACCGTTTAAAAGGCCTCATGGAAGCTTGTAGAACAAGCTGGAAGGAGGTAGTGGACAAAAATGACAACTCAGCACATATCCTCAAAAAGTGGAATATGCTAAAAAAGGAGAAAACTCCCGAGTTGTCAACAACAACCACTACATGCATTAAATACTAAATATGCATTAACCTAAGTAAGCTTAAGTAATAGAATAAATAATTAATAATTAATTATTTACTCTAACAATAAGTTTGATGAAGAGGATTTTGTGTATATGCCTCTCAAAAGGTGATTTGATGTAGAGGATTTGTGTATATGCAACTAAGATTGTCAATTCAAGCCAAATTGGCTATCATACTATGACTTGCCTAAAATATTTGAAGGAAAAGAAACTGATAAAGACAATTTTTGTGTATGCATTTAAAAATATAAAATTGTGTACACGCAAACGGAATTTTGAATACATGCAAACCAAAATTAATGAAGATAAGAATATAAAATGAGCAACTAATTTGGTGATTAGAATGAATCTATGTGGTTGCATGGCAAGGATACAATAGAGTATTCAATACTCCTAGGTCACTTGAGAGCATTAATATTTGTCCATGAAATACAATAATAATCAAAGAACATAGCAATTGCAGACCAATTGGAAGAACTTGTGGACCACACACTGTTTACATGAAATCTACACAACATTGCATACTAGGACAAAGGAACATGGAGCCGAAAGAGAGAATATAGCCACACACCAGTCAGTATTGAGATCATCGACGTAGCAAGGTCATCAGACCCCATGGCATGGTAAGCATAGGTTCAAGTCAATATAACCACGCTCAAAGGAAAAAGGAAAGGAAATTCACTTAAGTCTCAAATCTAGTCCATAGACTACTTATGAAGTATAATGTAATGTATAAACTATTATATGTAATTTTAATTACAACCATCAAGAAGAGACTCATAGATAATGATCAACAAGTCAAACTAGTATCTTCCATTTGCCAAACTGAAAGAACAGGGAAGTTAACTATCAATGTCAACCGATAAGGAGGAAACATTATAACCTCGATCAAATCAATTATTCATGAAGAAGGGGATATATTATCAGATATGATCTATGAGTAACAATGCTGATTGATTAGCTGACAAGGCATATGCAATGAAAGAAATGAAACAATATTGAGGCCTTTTGATAAGTATATGTTTGGAGATACAAAATAGCAATATGAATTATGTTAACTAACTATGTGCATAACCTGACATATAATCAATACACCATAATGACCGTGGATAGAATATTGATCACTTAGTAAGCACTGACCATCAACTATTAAGAGTATCATTACTTAGCATCAATTATTAATTATTAGGAAATGTAGTGTCAATTAAACATATGCAAGATGGTGATTACACTTTGTATCTAATATGCCCACAAGTAATCAATGTTATCCATTCAACAATATTAAATATTATCATGGTGAAGAGATACAATATCAATCAATGGCCAATGATTGCAAATGAAGAGGCATGTTTAAAGCAACAACCTACAAAGAGACTAAATTGATTATACATCATAGGATTATGCAAACTAATTTGGATTATAATATTAGTTATTGAAGGGAGGCGATGACATGAGGTATGTCGTTTACTACATGTCTTATCACTCCAAAGCACATGATAGATATAAGAAGATAGTCTTCGATCACTCAGGGGTTGTTGAATGAGGAATTACAAATGATATGTAGTAGATCAACAAGTCCATAATTAATCAGCTGACAAGGTGAAACAAAAAATTAGTAAGCTAGAATACATCTATGTATAAATATTATTGATAGAATATTACATCTAGATGCCTATTTGTATGTGTTTTATCCATTAATTTGTTAGTTGATTTGATATGATTACTTATTTAGCCTTATAGTCTCTGTGTTGTATTTCTATGTACTATAAGAAATATGTTCCTTGATCTTTTCCTTTCAAGAATGTTATTACAGGAAGGAGATTGAAATTCGAAGGGAGGCTGATATTATATTTGAGGCAACCTTAAAAGAGAGGGAGCATATAGATGGTATAATTCAGTCAACCTTTGGTGATCTTGATCATATTAATTCACAAGGAGTAAAGAACATTGTGATACATTCACTAATGATGTAAATTTGGTATACATAGATTGCAAGATGTGCGTAATAAAGTTTTAATCAAAAGATCATACAAATACCTTTGCATGAATAAAAGAAATTTGAATTGTTGTGAGTTGTTAATGAAGCTTTTAAGAATTCATTTAAACCATCTACAAGTCTCTCCTTGATGAAGGAAACTCGACATATGAGTTGTAGATTCATACATGTGGCACAATCATACTCAATCAAGATATTAGCGTATTGTGGACAAGTTTGAGAAAATGGAAGGACATGTTCGCTTCTAATGTTAAGCTAAATGAATGTTTGGACCTTCAATGGATGAAAAGAGCAAGTTGGAACTTAGAAAGGAGTTGTCATATTTGATACAAATATGTTCAACAATATAAGAATGAGTGGAAATTTTACATTGTGAGGGGAATAATAGTCAATGTTAAATTTTCACTTGAACCTTATTTAGAGGAGAGATGTCCCATTCTCAAATAATCTAAAAAAACAATTTATGAATCTTCTTGTGTAGATAAGTATTCTTATCTTTTACATTTATTTACTTTTTGTAGTCTCTCTCTTATTTGTAATTCTATATATACTATAAGGGTTATTTGCCTTGATCTTTTCCATTCTTATAAGAAAAGAATGTTGGTACTTTACATATGCTACCTAATATTGTGCATACTCAATCTAATGATAGTAGCTCCAAAGACCTTGATGATTAAGATGGATAAAATGGGGCTTTTAAGCAAACATCTTTAATAATTGAGATTATGAGATTCTTCTACATCAAGAGGGAGTATGACACTTCTTCTAAAGCAACATAGGAGCTTAGAAGATTGATACTCAAAGGGAGTCTAGATATAAATCTGCATGATTTTGATTAGCCTACTCCTATGTATATCATGAGAAAGTGATGACTTATCACCAGATAATTAGATATCAGATTTAGAGTGAGTCTGACAAGAATCCTTGGGCAAGAGAGCCTCTAAGGGAGTAACTGTTAGACCTAACTTCCAAAGATCATTGTTTTGAGGGAGAATTTTTGAGGTGCAATCCTTTGTGAATGGTATCTTTTCTATGAGAAGAAGTTCTAAGTGAAACTCCTTGTAATACATTATTCTCTATGAGAAAAAATTAAGGTGAAAGCCTTTGTACTACCCTCTGTGTCATGTCCCCTCTCTCTCTCTCTCTATATATATATATATATAGTAAAATAATAAATAAATAAATAATATGATTTAATATAATATTATAACACTATGATATTATATAATCATTGACAAAAAAATATTATTATCATAATGATAATAATAATAATAAGATTAAATAAAATAATATAATTTATAAGTAGGAGATAATTTCCACAGCAAGTCAAATTATGATATTGCAATCAGATTTTAACTATGTGATTGTGATTTTGGGTCAATGAGTTTGTCTCAAAAACACATAGTTTAAACCTGATAGCAATATCATAATATAATTTAAATATAAAATATTAAAATAGAAATTTTCCTACCAAAAGGGACGATGGTTGAAGACAAAAATATAAAATAGGGAAGGATAAGAACTCAGAGGGAACAGGGGGAAGGAAGGGAAAGAAAGCCACAATCCAAGTATCAAAGGAAAGGAATAAGTTTATACACCACAGTAATATAGGAAGAAGAGACAGTTGAGATTACTACCGACAAGACGAGCATTGCGAGAAGATTCATACTGTTGAAATATCGATCAAGGCCCTAACTCAAGCATAACGACGAACACGACAAGGAAGAGATACTTGGAAATCATATCCAGAAGAGCCTACAGGCATTGTGATCATCATCAGACAAGAGCCAGCTTTCGAGTTTGAGGCAAGACGCCATTACCACCAAGCACTAATAGAAGGGAATCAATAGTATTATTCAGTGCTCAGAAAAGGAATAACAATCAATCAGCAACCAAGTCAAATGATGGGGAATTGATGAGAAAGATCATAATAAGAGTATGTAGTTATAGACATCAACTCAGGAGGAAGAGGAAAATCGATAGAGTGGAAACAATATGAATATTATCAAGATATTATACACAAAAGAAGACTTAGGAAGCATGATATATTATCCAACACAAAGGTATTGGGAAGACACATCAAAATATCTACGATCTTGTTTGAACATCCAACATGGAGATATCGAGGAAACAAGCAGACAACAAAGATAACCAAAATGAATTGGAGGTTATAGAAAATACAGATACTGAAGAGAGTGTGGAACACATCAGCAATATAAGCCATGGGTAAAGAGTATCGAGTGCAATTGGTAAGGAGACAAACATAGGGATCAGCTTTGAAGGTTGATCAAATAATTCTATTGCATATCTCTTGGGTAGAAATCCTCAGCAATATCAGACATACAAGAGGAATATTAAAGCATACAATATAGTCTAATGTTTGCCACAAATCATGTGAGATAGATATTTATTAAAATAGGGGTGTGGAAATACTCCTTTACAATGCTATTGAAGGTGTTGCAAAGATTCTGTCATATTCCAACAAATTGGCAAGTTGGACATGATGCAGTTGATATATATAAGATTCGTGGTTTCCAGATTTGGCTTGGAGGAAGTGGGGGTTAGTAATCTATTACTATAGCTAAAGCAATTTAGGATACACCAAGTCAGGGATAATAAAGGCTGAAGTATTATCTTAAGCTACTCAACACTAACACTAAAAATACTACAGTGCTAGCAATGATTGCTAATTGGGAGCAGACAAGGAAGGTAACCTGCATACAAAAAGAAACAAACAACATGGACTGTAAGAAGATAAGAGTGATCTATAACATATAAGGGATAGATAATATGTAGATGTTAAGTAGCTAGTTTAAAGAGGACAATAACAAAGTTATATAGTAATCAAAATACACACCAACAGTATAAAAGACTGAGGAATCACAAAAAAAGATGAGGTTGCAATCATTATATCGATAACAAACAATACTAGATCTGATTCAAGGGACTATTAATGCAAAACTAATAAGAGATAACTCAGAGGTTATAAGCTCATTATCCAATTCACAAAGTGGGAACATTACAAAACTAGTAAGATTATTATTTATTAACAGGGGAATTTATAATAACATATAAATGTTTTGGTTCATAGAGAGAAAGACATTTGAGTCTAAAGAATTAAGTGCCAACTATCTAAGGATCAGATAGGAGATATTACACTCTGACTGGATTCATGGTGGTTACTATTTCAAATATGATATGTAATGAAAGGTGAAGATCTTTCATTGACATATATAAATAAAAGGTAACTATTGTAAGGTGACGATCTTATAAATAGTAGACCTGTTATCATGATAGACTTCATTAAGTTGTTGTCCTAGAGTGTTGGAAGTTATGATAAAAAATGTATCAACTAGAAGGTCACTATTGTAAGGTGATGACTTTATCAATACTTGATCCATCTCCTAACACCAAAATGTGTTGGAGCAAGTGTTATCATGATTCTTCGGGCCGGATTTTGCTAGACACCTTGATAACCAACTTATCATGGTTCTTTGGGCTAGATTTTGCTAGACACCATGAAAATCAATTGTTATGGTTCTTCGGGCTAGATTTTGCAGGACACCATAACTTAAATCTATCATAGACCACACTTAAGGTGGTGTTTAAATCTTGTATTATAATTGCTTCATTTCTCTTTTGCTAAAGAGGGGGTGTTGAGAAATTTATCCTTATAGTGAATTGAGTATAATACTGAAATGATATCTCTTCATATACTTGAGAACATAATGTGTTCTACAAATCCTCCCTAACTAAGAGGAAGTGTTAAGATTATAGCTACAATTGATTTATAATCATAAGGTACAATGTTTATATATATATATACATATAATATTGTGGTTTATATTATTAATATATATTAATTAATAATGATTAATCATAGAGACATGTCTCCTACTCTTATATTTATAAGAGATTGGGATTTGCATTTGGAACATACCTATAACAATGACAGTGTAATTACATTTGCAAAAATTGATCCATGTTACTCAACAATCATGATGGAGGGGTATCAATCCATTAATAAGAATGATGTTTAGGACATTGTTCCTAGGCCCAAAAGGAAATTTGTCATTTCTTCTCTATGGTTGTTCAAAATCAAACATGTAGGTGATGGGAGTGTTGAAAAATATAAAGCAAGATTTGTAACTAGAGGGTTTTCTCAATTAGAAAGTACATATTAGGAGGAGACTTTTTCTCTTAAAGCATGATACACTTCTATTAGATCTATCATTGTTGTTACTACTGTTAAAGGATGGAAACTTCATCGAATGGATGTGAAGACAATATTCTTGAATTGTGTAATTGAAGAATAAGTTTCTATTGAGAAGTGAAGGGGTTTTGTGATTCGTGAGAGGGAATCACATGTTATAGATTAAAAAGGCTTTGCATGTCCTTAAGCTTTTTAGTTAATCTTGTTTTTCATGATAGAACCAAGAATGTGAAAATAAAATATCATTGTTTAAGAGATATAGTTCAAAGGAAAGCAATTGAGGTCATGTACATCTTTACAAAAGAGAAGACAATGGACATTCTCACCAAGCTACTTCCTAAAATCAAGTTTTCTTATTTTTGAGATAAGCTTGGTATTGTTGATAATTATGCTCTTTTTGAGAGAGAATCTCAGCTTCAATGATAATTATTCATGTTGTTAATGCATTCTCCTCTATGAGGAAGTTTGTGGTGCAAGCCCTTGTTAATGCATTCTCCTCTGTGAGGAAGTTTGAGGTGCAAGTCTTTGTTAATGCATTCTTCTCAGCGAGAGAAGTTTGAGGCACAAGCAATTGTTAATGTATCATTTTCTATAAGAGAATTTTGAGGTGCAAGCTCTTGTTAATGCATTCTTCTCTATAAAAAGATTTTGAGGTGAAATCTTTTGTTCCACCCTCTAGAAGTAGCTATGGTCAATGTCATGTGAGAGACTCCATGACTTAGCAATTGTGTTGTGATGTTGAGTGACCATGACATATAATTGATCTCTCTGTTGCTAAGAGTAAGACTTGATATTTTGGTAGTTTCACGAGAAATCATTCACACTTGTGTGATCAACTATGTTTTTCTTAGTATATACTTGCTATGTTGGACCGTTACCATCTTCCTCTGGTTTGAGACTTTGTGATAATGTTTATCTTCATTCATTGGTTCCTAATTTTGGTACTCTATTAAGACTGTATCATAACAATATTTATTCTTATTTGTTCATACTTTTTAGGTTTGTATTTAATGGAAGGTGAAGCAGCATCCTAATTAATTGTCACCGCTCAGTTGTGTAACGACTGGTAAATGTTATCAAGCTAGATTATTTTACTGCAATCACCATTTATTTCCTTATTACGAATTCCTCTTTCACGTTAGGAATATGATGACATGGCATCATGTTCTTTCCATGTCTAAGGTGGCTTGCGTGAATATTTCCAGCATATGAATTATCATCAGTGAACGATTATGAACCTCCAAAGAATGCAATGAGTGTTCCCTTTGTATCCCATGGGAGGAGACTATTCATCTCTCATGGATTTTCAATTGCAAGAATGGTGAAAGACTATGATTGTGGGTTGACTGACTTTCAGAGAATGATCAATGTTCTCTTCAGTTCTGTGTATGAACTGTTTTAATACGCTTGTGACTAGAACATAAGTTATATATACTGTAATAAGTGTAGGGCATGTTTTAGTATATCTTTTATGAACAATAGCTTATGTGAATAATTCATTCTCATTGAAGTTAGTATATATGAGATAATTGAAAAATTTCCTGTATTTTGTATTTGCATAGCTAATGTAATCAAACTTTGTACAAGGCTAATGGGTTGATTGTTAACAATTAGAAGCTTGAGATCTCTATATTTGTTTTAGCATAAAGTAAAAAATCTATATTTTTGTTGATTGGTTTTATCACCCTCAAATGGAGGGTTTTCCTAGGATAATTTGTTTTGTCCTTTGTTATTGTGTTTTCTTGTATATTGCATTAAAGCATTCTGGTTTGAAAATTTAACATAGAGAAGGCCACAAATTATGAATCAACAAGAGCGATGGGAGAATGCCACCAACAAGAGCCCTACCAGTGTTCAAATCATTAGAGGATATTTTCACCAACAAGACCCAAAGATGACAGAGATAGAACAAAAGGATGATTTTACGCTTCCACAAGAGCAGAAATCATCTCCATATCCAGAAAAACATCCAGGGATAAGAAAATGGAAGTAACTTCAGAAAGAGGACAATTTTTGTTATTCCTCAATCAATACTGACTAATAACGGTGTGATTTTCCACCTCCACATCAAAGAAGGGAATAACAGTGCACAATTTTTGTGCTTCTGTTATCGACAAGAAAAGCTCTGGCACTCCCAAAATCAAGTTGGGAGCAGAGTGCTTCACAACCACGCCATAAACATAAGTGAAAGGAATGAGTCACCAACAGGAGTTAAACAATGGACAATGGGAAGAAACATAGATGAGAGACTCAAAGCAATTAATGTCATAATCCTGCAACAAAGAAATTCTAAGAACATGCTCAAAAAATTTAGACGAAACAATCCAAATTGACTTACATCTCCAAGGAATGCAACATTATGAAGGACAGCCATCAACACCCAAACATATATGAGAACATTGATCAAAGGGAACACCAGAGAGAGGAAATATAGATTAATAACTTCACACACACGAGACCTTGGACTTGAAAAGAGGAATCTGCAACTATGCAACAAAAATTATTAGTGAAAAACCAAAGTCTTAATGCCAATGAAGAGTGCTTGATACTAATGCTACCATGGAAAGGATGGGATTTTTCTAGAGATACAAATATGAGATTTCCAAATATAAATAGTATCATTTTCAATTGCCAAATTAGAGAGCATGGCAGCTACTTTACTTGCCTCTTGGTAACAATATTTAAATTCAATAGATTCAAACTTGGAAAACAAACACTAAACCATTTTCATCATATTCTTAAGTTTTGAGAAGTCTTTTCCATTTCCTTCATGTCATTGATTACAAACATAGAGATAAAGAAGTACAATTTAAAAAAAAAAAAAAGGTTAAAAGAACTATTTATTTTTATTTATGTAAAAAACAAGAAAAGAAATCAATGTTCACATTTATCGGCAAGGAACAAAATAGAAGATACAATTCTATAATAAAGAATACAATTGTAAAAATAAAATTGTCATTGTTAAGTATTTAAGATAATTCTAAATTAACAATTGTTGATAATGTATCCCCACTATCTATAGACACTCAAATTTGGACATGTTTGTGAGCTCGTATTAAATGTTTAATTATTCTTTTATTAATTGATCATCTTTATTTTTTAAATTCAACCTCTTTAATCACTTAGTCATTTCTCAAAAATTAAAAAAATAATTAATATTGTTTAATTAACTAATCTTAATAAATTAATTGTTATTGACTAGTTAAGTTCAATTTATTAAATCTTATAGTTTGAAATTGATAATTCAAATTATCTAATTATACCACCAAATTAAATCAATTTTCCAAATCAATTTCATTTCATTTCATGTTAGTTTCAACTAATTCCATATTAATTTCATCATTCTTGGAAGTTGAATTTTTAATGACTAAATCATTTCCCTCTTTAATCACTTAATCATTTCTCAAAAATTAATAAAATAATTAATGTTATTTAATTAATTAACCTTAATTAAATGATATTTATTGATTAAATAAGTTTATTTTTAAAAATTCCTATAGTTTGAGTTTAATAATTCATATTATTTAGGGGATCACCTTGTGGTGTAGTAGTAGCTTGGTTGTACTGGCAAAAACAAAGGTTCAAATCCCCACGTGGCTAGATAATGAACCCTACCAGATTGTTGGAAAGGGAAAAATTAAAATTAAGTTGTAGAATGAGAATCATTGACTACTGCAAGAGTTAATACATGTTCCAAGGCTGAGTAGGAATTTAATTTCTATAGGGCAAATGGGTGATGAGGGTTGCATCGTTACTTTTAATAATATAAATTGAAAAGTTTCAAAAGGTTCCATGTAGTAGCAAAAGGTGTGAAAGTAGGCACCTTATATCTTTATACAGGTCATACTATTCCTTCTACTTTAATTGTTTCATAGAAAAATAAATATTCTAGAACACTTGTTGCAGTTGAGCAGCGAGAACAAACAAATGTTGTAGATTCCAATACAACACTATGGTATAATAGAGTTGGGCACATGGGTGAGAAAGGTATGAAATTACTTCATTCAAAGAAAGTTTTACCAATTCCAAAATGTGTCAATATGAATTTTTGTGAAAGTTGTGTTTATGGAAAACAAAAAAGAGTTAGTTTCGTGAAGAGTGGGAAGGAAAAGAAAGATGAGAAATTAGAGCTTGTGTATATAGATGTATGAGGACTAGCTTAGGTATCTTCCATTTGTGGCTCTCATTATTATGTTACATTTATTGATGATGCAACAAGAAAAGTATGGGTTTATTTCCTTAGACAAAAATTTGATGTATTTGAAACTTTTAAGAAATGGAAATTCTTGGTTGAGAATGAGATTGGTAAAAAAACTAAAATGTTTCAGATCTAATAATGGTGGTGAGTATTGTAGCAAAGAATGATTAGTTCCTTTAATGGTATTCATGGACAAAACTGTTCCAAGGACTCCACAAGAAAATGGAGTGCCTGAATGCATGAAGAGGAAAATAATTGAGGGTGCAAGGAGCATGAGATTGCATGGAGGGATGCCCTTAAAGATGTGGGCTGAGGTTGTCAGTACTATTGTATATTTGATCAATAGAGGTCCCTCTACTCCTTTGGGCTACGATATTCCAGAGGAAGCATGGACTGGTAAGAAGGCAAGTTATTATTTTTTTAGAACCTTTGGTTGTGAAGTATTTACACGTAGAGATTCTGAAAATAGAACTAAGCTAGAAGCCAAGTCAAAGAAATGTGTATTTATTGGATGTGGAATTGATGAATTTGGTTATAGGATTTGGAATTTTGAAAAGCTTAAAATTATAAGAACTAGGGATGTCATATTAAATGAGAATGTGTTGTACAAAGATATGTTGCAGCAACATGAGAAGAAAGAAAATGACTATGTAGTGTTGGATGATATTCAAAAGAATGATGCTCTAGCAGTCCCTCATATTCTGCAACAACTGCAACAAAAAATACCACACACCTTTTGAATGTTAGACAGTCAACAAGGCTAAATAGACCTCCAAAAATATTTTCTCCCTCTTTGTATTCTATTTTATTAATAGATGTTGGTGAACTTGAATGCTATAATGAAGCTATGTAGATGGATACAAAGATTAAGTGGAAGTTCGCAATGATAGAAGAAATGGACTCCAAGATTTATACAAGTTGCCTGCAGGTAAAAGGGTTTTATAGAATAAACAGGTTTACAGGTTCAAAGAACAAGATGGAGGTAAGAGAATATTTAAAGTCAAGTTAGTTGTAAAAGGATTTGCACAAAAAAAGGCATTGATTTTGATGATATATTTTCTCCTGTTGTTAAAATGGTTTCTATTCTTACTGTTTTAAGTATTGTGTTTACTAAAGATTTGCATTTGGATCATCTTGATGTTAAAACAACCATTCTTCATGGTGATTTAGATGAAGAGATATATATGGTACAACCATAGGGATTTGAGGTCAAAGGTAAGGAGAACTTAGTGTGCAGAATGAGGAAAAGTTTATATGACTTAAAGTAAACACCTCAGCAATAGTATATTAAATTTGACATTTTTATGCATGAGCATGGTTATAATAGGTGTCATTCAGATCATTGTGTTTATTTTAAGAGGTTGAATAATGCTAGCTACATTATTTTATGTTTATATGTTGATGATATGCTTATAGTTAGGTCTAACATGGATCACATTAAGGGGTTAAACGAATAGTTAATGCATTCATTTTCTATGAAGGATTTGGGGGCAACAAAATAAATCTTTGCTATGAAAATTTGCAGAGATAGGAAGAATAGAAAATTGATATTATCTTAGGCTGATTATACTAAGAAGGTGTTGCGATATTTCTCTATGGAGAATGCTAAAGCTATCAGCACACCTTTACGTAGTCATTTAAAATTGACTAAGGAGATGTGTCCAAAGACACTAGAAGAGGAGGCTAAGATGTACAAGGTACCTTATGCTTCAATTGTAGGGAGTTTAATGTATGCCATGGTATGTACTAGGCTAGATATTGCACATGCAATGGGAGTTGTTAGGAGGTACATGAGTCATCCTAGAATTGAGCATTGGAATGCAAATAAATGAATTCTTAGATATGTGAGAGGAACATTCGGTAAGTGTTTACATTTTGGGGGCTCTACTACTAATTTATAGGGCTATGTTGACTTAGATTTGGCAGGGATATTGATACTAGGTGGAGTACCATAGGTTATGTATTTATTGTTGGTGGGACACCACTAAGTTGAATTTCTTGGTTGCAGAAACTAAATACTTTATCCACTATAGAGGTAGAGTATGTTACTGCTACAGAGATAGTCAAGGAGATGATATGGCTTCAGTTCCTCATAGAAGAATTGGGGTAATTATTTATTTGTAGAAGCCAAAGTGACATTCATCTTGCAAAGAATTCTACTCTACATTCAAAGAAAAAAAATATAAAGTTGTGGTACCATTTCATTCAGTCAGTTTTGGATGATGGATAGTTAAAGCTGAAGAAGATACATATAGATGATAATCTAGCATATATGTTTACCAAGATAGTGACAAGGGAGAAGTCAAACTCCTCTTTTTCTTTAGTTCCATTCTTCTAGACTGAACAAAATAAAAGAACAACATAGTCTGGGGTGGTTTTACATTCTAGTGGGAGGTAGAATTTAGCGGTGCTATGATCATTCTCTAGGTGAGAGGTTATTGGTGTGGAGTCTGATCAGTCTCCAAGTGGGAAATTATTGTGATGTGGAGCCTAATCAAACTTGAAGGTTAATTTCTCTCACTTTATTCGGTGCAGTTTCCCCCAAAATGATTACTACAAGGGTTTGGGGGTAGTGCCCCTAAGATAGGGTCAAGGGGATATGCCGCTTGCAAGGTTGTGGGGTGGAGCTCCAGGTGCGCTCCCCGTTGTAGTACAAGATGAGGTTGGGGGGCCATACCCTGTGGGCGTTTTTAGGGGCAGTGCACTAAAGAAAAAAATGAATTTACTATTGTAAAAGTTGTCGTCTATTATTATTCTATTAGATGACTTATTCTAGCCCTAATTTTGTAAGTGACAAAAATCTTGTAAAAAATGGCTTAGGGTCAAGGATTTCACAATGTATGATGAGATTGTAGCTTCTTATATTGGTATTGAGTTGTAAGGGATTATGAATTGTAATTAGGTTGTAATTATTGGATAATAAGAATATTGGACTCATTGTTGGTGAATGTAACCCAAGAATTGGGTGAACCACGTTAAATCTTTATGTCTTGTGTTCTCTTCTGTGTGATGTATTATTTTATGATATTGGTTATATTTCTAAGTAATTTGTTATTTTTGTCAGTGGTTAATCCTAATAGGACCAACACTCGACTAATTTAAATGACTATTGCAAGATTACATGATGAGGTATAATTTTTCAGTTAACTAGGTTGGTATTTGGATGTCTAGTTTTGATTATTGATTTTCTTCCTTTCTAACATTAACGAGTGCCTTGGATGTAGGTGACTTCACAGGGAATAAGGAAGGAAACAAACATAGTCTAATAACACATGTCAAATATCGTAGATCAACATTTTACATGCAAGTTGGGGAGGGTAGTAAAACCAAATACAACAATGTGCTTTCTTTATATTTTCTTTTTGTCTACTTTTTGTTTTCTTTTGGCTTTTATTTTGTACACTTTTTGTTCTATTGAGTGATCCCATTGTTAACATATGCTATCCTTTTCCACTAGATCTTGTGGTCATTTGTGTCTGAGAAAATGTTAATGATGCTCATTTTTATTTTTCAAAAAGGCTCCCTACTGAGTGTTTTAGAATGACCTTTGAGAGTGGATTCCCAAGAAGTAGCAAGTAGACCCAAGAACTTCTAAATGGCCATATAAACGATGTGGTTGTGACTAGTCTCACAATCAATGAGTGCGATTAGTTATGTCAACAAAACTTAATGGTATGCTAAAATATCTTGCTACAAGACATAAAACATCTTTCTTTGAATGAACTTGGAGATCCCCATTAATTGGCAATATCATAGGAGCATATTCACCCAAATAGGACACCTACTACAAACCATTATTTTTAGTTGTCAAAAGCCCCTCTATTTACTTATGTAAGGAGAACCCTAAGAACATCACACTTTTGCAACTCATGTAGAGATAACCCCACCTTGAGAAGTCATTACCCTTGGTTCCTGATATGTCTAAGAAGAGAGTGCATTATAAGGGGGAGCATGTGTCTCCAGAATTATAAGTTATCCACTATGAACAAGTGAAATTGGATTTATTTGGAAGTGAGAATTTAGTGAATATTGTTGTAGGTTACGATAGGCTTGTTATTCTATTTGGTTACTTGTAGATTACATAACACTTTTTTTTTTGTCGAGTGTTATATTTTAAACACAACACCAAAAACCTTACAATTAAAAATGTGTCAAACATGTTGAAGTTTTAGGGAATCAATGACTCAATATTTTGAAAGCAATGATTCAACTAAACAAATATATTGTGCAAACTGATTTCTCCTTTTTAAATACTAAAATCTATATATTTGACCAAGTTCTAATTTTTTTCCAACCTAAAAAGTGAAAATTAAAACTCTCTATGTTTTACCGTAACTATCACATCCATTTGTGCTTTGCCACAATTGGCACTACATCCTACTAAAGTTGACTATTATACTACAAAAACTATTTGTACTTTCTTGAATTAAACACTACATATTACCACAATCATTTTTTATACATCTATAAATTCTAGATTCTACTACAATTGTGTATGCATTTCTTTATTTACATTAGGGTATCAAGATTGAGATTGCATCTTCATATACTTACTTGGGGGTTAAGTTTTCTAGAGCTCGATTTAGCTTGAGACCAGCCATGTAGCCCAAAGTCAACAAGGGGCTCGACTCCCTTGCTATTATTGAGTGATAGTGCTTCTGACACCACTTCTAGGACACCACGACTAAGATGTCTCTTCTTGACTCCTTGGTCAAGCTGACTATCCTCTATGGCTCTACTATTTGGGCCCCCTCCCTCTTGGAGTCTAATTGGGCCTCTGTTGAGAGAGTCCAAACTTTTTTCCTTTGGTGCATTATCAAATTTCACTAATTCACACAATATAACATCATTCTGGCTAAGTTTGATACTTATCCTTTCAGATTGTGGACCATCTTTGATTTAGTTTGGCTTCTTCACTGGCTTTGGAGCTTCACTGATTCCTTTGATGATCATCACAAATATTCATACTTGGCTTATTTTTCTTCTATGGAGGTTACAAGTTCAAACTCTGGTCACAGGTCTCATTGTTGGTACACCCAGGTCTCTACTCTCTTGGGCTCGATTGGTGTTAGTTTGGATCATCTTCCGGCCTTCTAGTTTTCTCTAGATGCTCCTGCCCATCTTCTTCCACCTCAACATGAGTTGAATAAGCATGTTAGACTTGACATCTACAAACAATATGTTATCATGACCTGGAGGAATCCCTCAGGTGGGCTCCATTTGTGCACGGCTTTCTATGCTGAGCACTTTCTTGAGATCCAGGACAGGATCATCTTACACCCCTAGTACCTCACTCGTCATTGGACTCACACTCTTCACATCTCCTTGGGATATTTTAGGGTGGGTTCTCACTGCTACGTATTTAGATTGATTACTAGATTGGTAGGGAGGACAGGATTTTTTGGCTTTTTCACCTGAGGGAGGTCGAGACTGAGTCTCACTTTATTTTTTGTTGTCCCATTTACTATGAGGTCTAAGGGAGATTCTATTGTTTGTTTAGAGAGTGTCAGTCTCTTCCCTCATTCTTCAGACATATTGACCAGCACTATCTTGCACTCTATCTTCAGGAGACCATGCAACTTTGTGAACACACTATACAGCTCCAGCTTTGCTCAACATTGACCCCTATGTAGCTCATTACCTCTTTCTTCAGTCCTATAGTTCCTACCTAAGGATTGAAGTAGCCTCTCCGCACTATCTCGGTTCACACCAGATCTATGAGACCCCACAAAGATTACACTCAGAAATGTCCCTCTAGTAGACCTCAAAGGTGACCTTCTAGTGCACCTCATTTCCCTAATGTCCACCTTTCCATTCTAGACTACTTCTCGCCTGTGAGGAATTCTTAGCTGTTGTTATTCCCCATTTCTTGGTTATTTTGTTGTTTTACTTTCATGTTCTTTCTATAGACACCGTTTGGTGCTCTTTCTACTGGAATTTTCCCTTTGTACTATTTCTAGTCCCTTAGACCCTTGTTGGTCTCTTGTTGGACATTAATAAATTTATCTTATCTATAACTGTTACTTATATTGTTGCATTTACTTGACAAATTTTTTTTTTCGAGTGCTCTATTTTTCTAATATCTTTTCAATGAATCTTCTAATTCAATCTATGATGTCATAATCCCTCTATTTATAAAATCTATTATTTTCCAACCTCAAATTGATAGCAATTTTATAGTGAAATAATAAACACATAGGAAACCTTTTCTTTCCAGTTTAAGTTTCTTTCACTCTAGATAGTTTGAAAGAATGGATTAGAGTATCTTGATATCTACATCATATTTTTCATCAAGCAATATATAAAAAATCAACATCTCATCTAAGGAAAGAGTCAAATCATACCCCATCATCATCATTTTGGGATCAAGAGAAAAGGTGAGTAACATCCTTACAACTAGAACTTGTTAGAAAAGGATTATCCCTTATGTTTATCTTAGATCACTTATCTTTATCATTTAATCAATAGAAATATGGAACTACCATCACATACCCTTGGTTGTAGGTCAGTTACAAGATCACAAATATGAAACCAAGTAGAAGATCCTTTTGTCAACTCATTCCCTCAATGGGAAGAAGAACCACAATAAACTCTTATGAACACATAGATCCATTTTTTAATCATAAAAATTGCTAAGACATCACAACTTCCTAGATCAACAATGTTTCAAGGAATAACTGAGAGAGAATTAGAAGACATAGAAGAATTATATGGTTATTCTTCCCTATTTTTAGATAATGTGGTTGAACGAAACCCCTCAAAAGTGTTTAGTGATTCTTTTGAGAAAAAGAGTTAAACATCCTATAGGTTTTTTTGTTTCTACAATATAGCCTAAAATCCATTAGTTTGACATGACACCACTTCACAAACCCAAATACATATTGTAGTGTCTCAAATAATGTCTATATCAGAGTCCTCTTAGACTATGTCATCTCAAACGTCTACACAAGATGGTTATTCTACACGAGGAATAAACCAAAACCAGTTGATGTCTTAGGGAATCCTAATGAGACAAAACATAACTAGTTATCAAACTAGCACATCAACTATTGCTAGTTCATCCCAAATAGTGCCTTTAGTCACTTCAATTGTTGTTACTTTGAGTGCCTCAATCACTTCATCTGTACCTCAAAATTACAACAACCCATTTTACAACATTTCAACAACATCATTCTCTAGCACTAATACTAGCACTAATAACTCCCGACAATCCAATTTTATTATATATTTAAGAAATTAATTTAATACCAGAATCTCTCTCTACCTAATACGATGATCAAGTGTTAGGATTAACCTCAGACATAAATAATAGTTACATGCAAATATAACCAATACCAAAAAATAGTAGATCACATAAAAGAGAACATAAGACACCAAGATTTAAGATGGTTCACCCAATCCCTAGGCTAGGTCCACCAACAATGAGTCCAATATTATTATTATCTAGTGATTACAACCTAATTACAATCTGTAATCCCTTACAACTCAATACTTCCACAAGAAGCTACAATATCACCATTACATTATGAAATCCCTAACCCTAAGCCTTTTTATACAAGCTTTTTCCACTTACAAAATTAGGGCTGGAATAATAGAAAAATAGTAGCTGACACTTTTTACAATATAAGGGCATTTTTGGCTTTAGGGGCGCTACCCCCCAAAACCCTATACTATGATAGGGAGTGCACTTGGGGTAGGACCCCATAGGGGCGCTGCCCCTTGACCCTGTCTTAGAGGTGTTGCCCCCAAACCCCTGTAGGAATAATATGGGGAGAAAACTATGCTGTATAAACCTCCAAGTTTGATTAGGCTCCACATCACAAAAATATCCCACTTGGAGACTGATCAAACTCCACAACAATTACCTCTCACTTGGAAACTAATCATAGTACTGCTAAACTTGTAGCTCCCACAGGAATATCAAACCACTCTGGACTCTGTTGTTCTTTTATTCTATTTAATTGAGAAGACCAACCAAAGCTAAAGAGGAATTCAGCTTCTCCCTTGTCACTACCTTTGTAAACATATCTGCTAGATTGTCATCTATATGTATCTTGGCCAACTTTAACTGTCCATCATCTAAAACTGACCAAATGAAATGGTACCGTAACTATATGTGTTTTTTCTTTGAATGCAAAGCTAAATCCTTTGCAAGATGAATGACACTCTAACTATCTATAAACAAATAATTATCCTTCTGAGGGTGTCCCAATTCTTCCAAGAAGAACTAAAGCCATATCATCTCCTTAGCGACCTTTTTAGCAGCAACATACTCTGCCTCTGTAGTGGATAAAGCATTAACCTTCTATAATCTAGAAACCTAGCTCATGGCTGCTCCACCAACACTGAATACATAACCTGTAGTACTCCACCTAGTATCAATATCCCTTGCCAAATCTGAGTCAACATAGCCCTGTAAATTAGTAGTAGAGCCCCCAAAGCGTAAAAACTTACTAGATGTTCCTCCCAAATATCTGAGAATCCATTTAACTGCATTCTAATGCTCATTTCCTAGATGACTCATATACCTACTAACAACTCCCACTGCATGTGCAATATCTGGCCTAGTACATACGATAACATACATCAAGCTTCCTACAGCTAACACATAAGGTACCTTGGAAATCTTGTCCTCCTCTTCTTGTGTCTTTGGACACATCTCCTTAGTCAACTTCAAATGACCAGATAAAAGTGTGCTGACAGCTTTAGCATTCTCCATAGAGAAACATTGCAACAACTTCTCAATATAATTAGCCTAAGATAATGTCAATTTCCTGTTCTTCCTATCTTTGCAAATCTTCATACCAAGGATTTGTTTTGCTACCCCCAAATCCTTCATAGCAAGTGAATGTGCTAACTATTCCTTTAGCCCCTTAATGTGATCCATGTTAGACTCATCTACAAGCATATCATCAACATATAAACATAAAATAATGTAGTTGTCATTGTCCAACCTCTTAAAATAAACACAATGATCTGAATGACACCTACTATATCCATGATCATGCATAATCCTATCAAATTTTAGATACCATTGCTGAGGTGCTTGCTTCAAGCTATACTTTTCTGCAATGTGCATGCTAAGTTCTCCTTACCTTTGACCTTAAATCCCTATGGTTGTGCCATATATATCTCTTCATCCAAATCACCATGAAGGAAGGCTGTTTTAACATCAAGATACTCAAAATGAAAATCTTCAGTAGCCACAATACTTAAAATAGTGTGAATAAAAGTCATTTTAACAAAAAAAGAAAATATGTCATCAAAATCAATGCCTTTTTTTTGTGCAAATCCTTTTACAACTAAATTGGCTTTAAATCTTTTCTTATCTCTATCCTCTTCTTTCAACCTGTAAACCCACTTATTCTGTAAAGACTTTTTACATGCAGGCAACTTGCATAAATCCCATGTCTTATTTTTCAACAAACAATCCATTTCTTCTTTCACTATAGTCTCCCACTGAATCTTTGTATCCACCTGCACAACTTCATCATAACATTCAAGCTCACCAACATCAATAAGTAAAATAGAATACAAGGAAGGAACAAATCTTTTTGGAGATCTACTCATCCTTGTTGACCATCTAACATTCATTGGGGTGTGTGGTATTTGTTGTTACAGTTGTTGCACATCATGAGGAATTACTAGAACATCAAATTTTGGAGTATCATTCAACACTACATAATCATTTTCTTTCTTGTCATGTTACTGCAACAAATCTTTGTACAACACTTTCTCATTGAATATGACATTCCCGCTTCTTACAATTTTACAATTTTCAAAATTCCAAATCTTATAACCAAATTCATTAATTTCATATCCAAAAAATACATATTTCTTTGACTTAGCTTCTAGCTTGGTTCTATTTTTGAAATCTATATGAGAAAATGCTTCACAACCAAAGGTTATGAGAAAAGAATAACTCACCTTCTTACCAATCCATGCTTCCTCTAGAATACCACAACCTACAGGAATAGAGGGACCTCTATTAATAAATTATATAGTAGTATTGATAGCCTCCACCCACATATGTAAGGGCAACCCAACATGCAACCTCATGCTCCTTGCACACTCCATTATAATCCTATTCATGCATTCAGCCACTCCATTTTCTTGTGGAGTCCTTGGAACAGTTTTCTATCTATGAATGCCATTAGTAGAGAAATAATCTTCAAATTCATGACTATAATACTCACCACCATTATCAAATCTGAGACATTTTAATTTCGTTCCAGTCTCATTTTCAACCAAGCATTTCCATTTCTTAAAAGTTTGAAATACGTCAAATTTCTATCTAAGGAAATAAACTCATACTTCTCTAGTTGCATCATCAATAAGGGTAACATAATAATGTGAGCCACCAAGGGAAGTTACTTGAGTCGGTCCCCATACATCTGTATGCACAAGCTCTAATTTTTCACTTTTATTTTCCTTCCCAGTCTTCACAAAACTCACTCTCTTTTGTTTTCCATACACAAATTTCATAGAAATCCATATTAACACATTTTAGACCTAGTAAAACTTTCTTTGAATGAAGTATTTTCATACCTTTCTCACTCATGTGTCCAAGTCTGTTGTGCGAAAGTGCTATATCAAAATCTACAATAGCTATTTGTTCTCCCTGCTCAACTGCACCAACTGTTCTAGAACATTCATTTTTCTCTAAAACAATCAAAGTAGAAGGAACAATATAACCTATACAAAGATATAAGGTTCCTACTTTCACACCTTATGCTACTACAAGGGAACCTTTTGAAACCTTCCAATTTTTATCATTAAAAGTAACGACACAACCCTCATTTCTGAGTTTTCCTACTGAAATTAAATTCCTACTCAGCCTTGGAACATGTCTTACCTCATGTAGTAGCAAATTATTCCCATTCTGCAACTTAATCTTAACTTTTCCCTTTCCAACAATCTGACAGGGTTCATTATCCCCCAAATAAACAAGCCCAAAATCCCCTTGGACATAATCAATGAAATAACCTCTATGAGGTGTAGCATGAAATGAAGTACCAGAATCTAAAACCCATGAATCATCAACACTTTCTATAGACAAAAGCAAAGCATCCTCTTTGGATTTGTTACTTACCATATTTGACTCTTTGTCTCCATTTGGTTTATCTACTTCATTTTTCTCTTAGGTCCAAAAATCTTTCTTCTTATGCTCTGGTTTCCCATAGTACCAGTAGTTATTTTGTCCTCTTGATTGAGACCTCCTCTCTTTTGACTTTCCTCTTGATTTCCCATGATTTTTGAAATTATTTCCTCTTTTAGTCATTCTACCTTTACTTTGTGCATTAAAAGCACTTCCTGATGTAGATCCACTTGAGGATTTCCTACAAGTTTCCTCACTCAAAATAACACCAATCACATCATCATATTTTAGGGTACTAGATCCAAAAACAAAATTACTCATAGCCATTACCAAACCATTCCAACTTTTAGGCAAAGAACACAAAATCAAGAGACCCCTAATTTCTTCATCAAAATTGATACCCATAGAAGATAGCTGACTAGTAATAGTATTAAACTCATTTAAATGATCCACAATAGATCCACCTTCTATCATTTTCATATTAAATAAATACTTCATGAGAAATACCTTATTTGAAGCAGAGGGCTTTTCATATAGTTTCACTAGGGTTAGCATCAACTCTTCTATTGTCTTCACTTTTGTAATATTAAATACCACCGATGGTGCCAAGCATAATCAAATGCTTCCAAGTTCCTTTCTATCTAAAAGATCCTAGTCATCATTTGTTATAGATCCCTGATTCTTGGTTTTTTCTTCCAACGACTTCCATAAATCCTTCTGATAAAGATAGTCTTCTATTTGTATCTTCCATAACTAAAAGTTATGCCCATGAAACTTTTCAACCATGAGACCTTTCTATAGAGGATTGCTAAAAAAAAATGATGATAGTTTGGCTAAAAAAAAAAATGACCGTTTGGCTTTGATACCACTTGTTAGGGTTAACCTCAGACAAAAATAACAGTTACATGCAAATGTAACCAATACTAGAAAATAGTAGATCACATAAAAGATAACACAAGAAACCAAGATTTAATGTGGTTCACCCAATCCCTGGGCTACGTCCACCAATAGCAAGTCCAATATTATTATTATCCAGTGATTACAACCTAATTACAATTCTTAATCCCTTCCAGCTCAATACTACCGCAAGAAGCTATAATATCACCATTACATTATGAAATCCCTAACCCTAAGCCTTTTTATACAAGCTTTTTTCGCTTATAAATTAGGGCTAGAAGAATAGAAAAATAGTGCCTGATGCCTTTTACAATATAAGGGCATTTTTGGTTTCGGGGGAGCTACCCCTGAAAACCCCTATGGGATTGTTGCCCCTTGACCCCACCTTGTACTATGATAGGGAGCGCACTTGGGGCACTACCCCTTGACCCCATCTTGGGGCAGCCCCATAGAAATAGTGTGGGGAGAAAATTGCATCATATAAACCTCCAAGTCTGATTAGGCTCCACATCACAACAATTAATTTCAGCAATTACTTTAACACTAGGATCTCTCTCTAGCTAACATGATGATGAAGGAAAAGAGAGATCTACTTACAATATCAATAGGACCATATTTGGATATTAACTTAATTAGTCCCCAATACATAAATTATACCTTACAATTATTTTTGCTTCCCAAAAGTTCAAACATTGCATGGTAAGTCATCAAACCAAGTTCATTCCTCACATAGATTCATATGAAATATCTATTAAGAAGATTCGTACCAACTAGAAGACTCGCTAAAGTGGTCATGATTGTAAGTGAATTTGACATAGAATAAATTGATTGGAAAGTCGAAAAAGAGAAATTTCTTGATAAAATGGTAGAGCTACCCTCCATATCACAAATCTAATGTATCAAAATTCTTTAATGATTTAATTCTCACTATAAAGGAATTAGTAGAATTTTAACAATTATTTATCAATGGGTTATATACTAATCATGATATGAGAGCAAGGATTGTTTGCATCACCCCTTAAGGTGATCTGATTCCCATGGTTTATCAACCCATATTTCTTTGTACCAAAAACATAATAGAATATGAAGACTTGGTGTCATGATTGAAAATAGCAATATAATGGAGAATTTAAAACATAAGATTCTATAGTGATTTAATCTAGTCATTAGTCAAGTCAACAATGACTACATGACTAAAGATGATAAATTGATGTGCACATATAATTAATTGATCAATTGTGCACTTCTTTCTAGTATATTATTTTTGAACAAATTCCAAGGGTTCTAAACAAAGTTGTGGATGTTTGGCTGCCATGGCATTGCTTATAGACATATGGGGACATGAAACAAAATTTTAATTCTTGGTTGAGCAATTAATACTACCAACTTATGAGGTTCCTATGTTAGAGTAAGTTAATGTCCTTGTTGGTCCCAAGTCACTCTCATACAAGACTACGTATGCCTATCTCATAGACAATCAACTTTCACCTAACATATCCCAAAACTAGATGAAGCCCCTCATTCAAAAAGCTTCTAGATATAGCCATATCATTGATACTCTATATAGGAAAGGTCAAAATGGTATTAAGTGTCTCACTTCCACCAAATCCTAGATAACCTTGAATAAGATTTATGAAGGTGTTTGTAGTGCCCATTTGGGTGGTAACAATATAGAAAAGAAATTTTTGAGACCATAGTAATTTTGGCTAATCATAAAGGTAGATGCCCATAAATATATGTTGAGATGGAGAAATGTTAGATTCATAGAGATCTAGTCCAAGAACCAACACAAGATTTGAAATCCCTTACTTCACCATGACCCTTTTCAAGGTGGAGATTTGACCTATTGGGTAAAATTACACCCATGTCTTCTAATGGTCATAAATACATAATCATAGAAATTATGTACTTTATTGGGTGTGTGGAAGCTATCCCTATGCCATATGAAACTAGCAAGTAGATCTCCATGTTCATCTTTAAATACATCATATGTCAGTATAAAATCCCTGAGACCATGCTTACTAACCATGGAACACCCTTCAAGTTTAAAGATGTTGAATATCTTTGTGACAAGTTTTAGATCAAACAAAACTTATTTTCCTTTTACTCTCCCCAAGAAAATGGCCATGCTGAGGAAAAAAAATATTATGAAAATTATCAAGAAGGTTTCCATTAATGAAACTGGTCAGTACTAACATCTGCATCTTGGTCATACCTTGTGGTTGTATAGATCTAGTGTCTAATTTCCAATAAGGGAAAATCTCTTTTCCCTAGTCTATGATTCAAAAGTAATTCTACCTATCAGAGTTGAACTTCTATCTCTTATAGTATCAATCAAATTTGTCAAAGATTAAGTTTACAATGTTTCTATATTAAGTGACATGGAGCTACTGGATGAGAGGCTTCAAAATGTCACAAATCACTTACAAGGTTATTAGAATTGTGATCATAAAAGTTATAACAAATGATTTTGGTCCTCATGGAAAATCAAGAGGGAGATCATCTTGTTGGCTACATAAATAGAATGCACCTCAAATGGTTCTACATATGGTATCTGAAGGTCAAGCATACATATTTAAAATATTTTCAAAAAAGATTTATAAAAAAAAAAAAGTTACCTTGGTGAAAACCTAGCAAATTGGCACCTTGAAAACAACAAAAAAGTGAAAATAGAAAAGATTTTTAAAAAAGAATTTCCCTTTGGTGAAAACCTAAAAAAAATGATCTATGAGGTAGGTAGCTTTGTGAAAACCTAGAAAAGAGAGTACCAAGTTGTGAAATCTTCTTTATTGTCAATGAAATTCAATGATTAGTTTGTATGTACTAATTTACATATATCATTGAGCACACACAAAAAAATACAAGAAGTGGAAAACCTCCTTAGGAATTCAAACCTATATGTGACTTGTAATGGCTCTCTATAATTGGGACAGTCTCACAAAATGACTTGAAAAAATTCCAAAAATATTTTAAAATAACCTAAAATCATAAAATAATTCAAAAAATCAACTGAAAAAATCCCATAAACATCCATATAAAATCCTAAGACAAAAACAATAAAAAACATTAGATATGATCTTGAAATAATCTAAAATATTGATAAATTAAAAAAACACTCATCAAGGGAAACAATGTTAAGTGTGTATGTGATATGTTTTCTTCATTTATGTGATACATTACTTGACCTCAAATATATCAGTTCTAAGATGAATCAACCAAAAAATTATAACATGTCAAAATCCTTGCAATTAAATTCATCTATGTCACAAAAGTAGAAAGTAATGATCATACAACCATTCATATGAAAACAATTAGTTTCATAAATTGGCAATGGACTCATAAGTCTCATATTTATCAATAATCAAATATGTTATCAGTTAATCAATCAATTAAATCAAATCATTTAATCTTTTGGCTTATACAGTGAAAAATGCACATGAAATCATATAGTTTTCTCTGACATGGGTAGTCTATTCTTGAAACCAAACACATCTACATTGAATCAAATAGAAAATTAAATCAATCAGTGATTAGTAAGGTTGTTGAAAATTCATTCAAGTCAATCTATTATCAATTTATCTATTGTGATTATATTCCTATGCTCGTCAAGGATACCACTGATTGGTGAGAGTGGATATGACATATCATGATATTGTCTTCATTTTTTATGGAGTTTTTTCAATAAAGTTATGGGGAAAGTAGGCTTTAGGGTGAATGCGATAAGTTTTATCATGCATATGGCAGCCACATACATCCAAATATGCGAAAAGTCAATAAAAATGTCAAGCATTACCTATTTGTTTTCTACTCTTTTAAATAGATGAATGTAGTGGTATCCAGATGGTCACTATCTAGGTGCATTCATATCTCTTTCTTTTCAAACAAAGCATGATGAAATTGATGAAAATGTTTGGTAGTAACTTGGCACATCATCCAAGTTGATAGTATAAATTCATCTATCCTAAACTAATAATTTCTCTTAATTCATTCTTCATAAGTTTCTTTTAACTAATTAAGTCAGTCCTAACAAGTGCTCAAACTTATCATATAGGTCTTGCATGCTTAATACATTTATGTGAATAGGAAAATACAAAAACATAGGAATATGTCATCACGACATATAGAAATCATCTCATCAACTCCATATAAGACATCACCATGAAGTAAAAACATGCACGTGTCCTAAATGATACATAAAAAAAATACATAAGTCATAATAGTAATCACATAAAAGTACATATCATAAATTAAACACATCTCATAAATACTAGCACACATGAGTAAAATCATATAAACATTGTTGAAAAGATGTATCTCATATATATCTCAAAAAATTAATATATCTGACTACAAAAAGGGAGATTATAAGATTTTTAAAACTACATAAGTTTCCATAAAAATATAATATATAATAATGGGACAAGTGTTGCATGTAGTTACCTTCACACTCTAAGCTAGTTTGTCTTAAACATGCAATTGATGACCATGTTCTGATCCATGTGGTAGGTGCATCTACCTATTTTATTATGACTTCTTGTACCATTTCTCCACTACCTTATACCCCTAGGATAATCTAATCCTTTGAGAGACATTATATCTCATCAGCCTTTTCTTTGATGGTATGACACACTTGTATTGTCATTACTAATACTCGATCTCTCTCTAAACCTCTCACGTAGATCTCAAAATACTATTCAAAGCCTCTCAAACTGATAAATCTTGGACATTTTCTAGATATTATCTAACCTTTTCTCGAACTTATGTCTCTCTCTCTCTCTCTCTCATGTTGTCACAATCCTCTGCACTAGGTTTATTACCTTAATCTCTACAGAATCTAACCTAGTAGTTAGGTTTCCTATCTAAGATCTTAGTTTATGAACTATCTCTCTCTCACCATCATCCCTACTACTTTAAGATCCTTCTAGTAGTTCTATAGAAATTGTTGCATCTCTACCCTTTTTGTAATCATCATCAATTCTCTCACTAATGTAGCTATTTGATTCTAATCCATTAGAGTATCCATTATTTCTACTCTCTCCCTCCTTAGCCTCCCCTATTATAGCCTATACTAGGGCATCATCAACTAAGTTTGATCCTCCTCTTCTGTCACCTATTGTCCCCACCTTCTCTCTCTCATCCAAATCATCATGTGATGAGGTTAATGCTCATCTTTCTTGTCTCTCCTCCTTATACTCTCTATCATCCAAGTCATACTCTATCATCTCCACTATCTCCCCCCATCCTCCCCTCCTACCTTGATCTCCTCATCCTCTTGAATGGCTTAAAAATCACACACTAATGCTTCATTCCTAGACTAAAAGTGCTAAATATGGCATATGGCAACCACACACACCCAAATCTATGAAAACTCAATAACAATGTCAAGCATTACCTATTTTTTTCTACTCTTTTAAATAGAAGATTGTAGTGGTATCTAGATGGTCATTATCTAGGTGCATTCATATCTATTTCTTTTCAAATAAGGCATGATGATGAAATTGATGAAAATGTTTGGTAGTGACTCGACACATCATCCAAGTTGATAGTATAAATTCATCTATCCTAAACTAATAATTTCTCTTCATTCATTCTTTATAATTTTCTTTTAGCTAATTAAGTCAACCTTGACAAGTGCTCAAACTTATCATATATAGGTCTTGCATGCATAGTACATTTATGTGAACAGGAAAATACAAAAAAATAGGAATATGTCATCACCATATATAGGAATAAGCTCATCAACTCCATATAAGACATCATCATGAAGTAAAAACATGCATGTGTCATAAATCATACATATAAAAAATGCATAAGTGATATTAATCACATAAAAGTACATATCATAAATTAAATGCATCTCATAAATACTAGCACACACATAAGTAAAATCATATAAACATTGCCAAAAAGATGTATCTCATATATATCTCAAAAAATTAAAATGTCATACTACAAAATGGGAGATCATAAGATTTTTAAAACTACATAAGTTTCCATAAAAACATAATATATAATGATGGGACAAGTGTTACATGCAATTACCTTTACACTCTAAGCTAGTTTATCTTAAACATGTAATCAATGATCATGTCCTGATCCATGTGTTAGGTGCATCCACCTATGTTATTGTGGCTTCTTGTACCACTATTCCACTACCTTATACCTCTAGGATATTCTCATCCTTTGAGATGCATTATAGCTCATCATCCTTTTCTTTGATGGTACAATATGCTTTTATCTTCATCACTAATACTCGATCTCTCTCTAAGCCTCTCATTTAGATCTCCAAATATCATTTAAAGCCTCTCAATTTGATAAATCTTGGACATTTTCTAGATATTATCTAACCTTTTCTCGAGCTTATGTATCTCTCTCTCTCTCTCTCTCTCTCTCACACACACACACACACACACACACACACACACACATGTTGTCACAACCCTTTGCTCTACATTTATTACCCTAATCTCTATAGAATCTAACCTAATAGTCAGATCTCTCATTTGAGCTCTTAGTTTTTGAATTATCTCTCTCACCATCATCTCTACTACTTTAAGATCCCTCTAGAAGCTCTATAGAAATTGTTGCATCTCTACCCTTTTCACAATCATCATCACTTCTATCACTAATGTAGCTATTTGATTCTAATCCATTAGAGTATTAATTATTTCTACTCTCTCCCTCCTTAATCTCCCCTATTGTAGCCTATATCAGGGAATCATCTCTTCATTCCTGCACTATCCTGATCAACCGAGTTTGATCCTCCCCCTCTTCTCTCAGCTATTGTCCCCATCATCTCTCTCATCCAAATCATCATGTGATGACATTAATCCTCCTCTTTTTTGTCTCTCCTCCTTATACTCTCTATCATCCAAGTCATCCTCTATCATCTCCACTATCTCCTACATCCTCCTCTCCTACCTTGATCTCCTCATCCTCTCGGATGGCTTAAAAATCATCCACTAAGGTTTCATTCCTAGAATAAAAGTGCTAAATAGTCAAAATTGACTCTTTTTTTTTTCAAACTTAATTTATTTTTTAATGTGGGATGTTTAAGGGTGGTCTCATCCTCTCCCTCTCCCCCCTAGACTTCTTTGCATGATCATTCATGTCATTGGATATATAATATCAATTAATTAAACTAGCCTATGAGCAGGCCACACTGCATCAAATTGATGAGTATTTTTTACATTATTAGATTTAACATCCAAGACCATTAGGGTGACCTCAATCCTTGAAAACCTATGTTTGTTGCATTAGTGAGAACTAAAAGATCCTATGTATCCACATCTCAAGGTATCTTGGAAAATATGGAATATGATTCTCTCACATACTACGACTCTCCAAACTATAGAAGAACACACTCAGGGTTATGCAGATCTATCATATGTGTATGCTTGATAATAGTACCATCTCTGATAACATAATGATAGACATACCTCCTAACCTACCCAAACTAAACAAGCTCTATAAGGTTTCTAGTTAAAAAAGGTAGCATATATAATTATTTTCTCTAGTACATGTATGACCCATGTGACTAAGTACCATTTATCCCATGTATAAGTAAACATAACATTGACCCATAAGAAAATCTATCTATACAATAGGATACTATATGATCCCATGCCTAGATATGAAATAATGCAATTCTGTAGCCAACCAACTTACCTTCTTGGTAAGCCATGTAATACATATGATAGTATCAATGTACTAGCATGTAGGGGCTCTAGGTGTAGATGGTCTTGTCTCTAACCATACCTCTGAGAATTGATTCACATCCCACTAAGAATCTATTTTACAACTTGTCTATGCACAATATCCAGCATATCAATCTTCCCAATAGTTCCCCCACTCTATCTGAGAGGCCTCAAAATATAAACTAAGGAATTTCATAAGGATTCACCAATCCTAATGGATCCTAAAGAACACTAACAAATTTTGCCAAAGTTTTCACCCCTAGTTGTCCTAAAGATTCAACCAATGCATCATGTATAAGGATATTTTAGGATGTGATATACATCCTCCAAATTCACTATATCCTTGCCGGTGGGTAAGGGAAATATGCATGTGTCTAAATGTCACCCCCCAAGAAACATAGAGATTAGACCCTTGTTACTTGTGATCTATGGAATTTAGGTAACCAAATATATATTAGCCCCAATTGATAATGTTGTTAATGTATGTGAAAGAGTCATATCAGTTATTATGTTTCCATTATGTCAAGGCTTAGTTGTTTAAACATTATGATAATTCAGTAAAGTGCCATATAATTTGATTGATAAAGAGGATTTGAAGAAAGTGTGGTGATGTAAGTGTTGATAAGTGTATGGTATTAAATGGGCACTTGAATGAGTTAGACTCTAATAGTATAATGTTGGTTTGATTATTTTACATGATTTGATTAATTGTTGGAATTGTGTATAAGATAAGAAATTTGGTTAGTGAATGAAGGAACACAATATTAACTGAACCATAGTAGTTGTCACCAAGCACCTAAAGAAGAAATGAAGAAAGCGTAGTACCAACCAAGCAATTTCAGTGTTAACCAAGTCTAGTATTGGCTAAGTGAGATGTAATGTTAACTAAACATGAAAAGGAATAACAATTTAAGAAAATATTTAATTTGAGGCTAACAATTGATGAAAATAAAGATTTTTTGAGAAGTTTTGGAGATAAGGATGAAGTTTTTTACAAGATCAATGATTGGAGAAATTCAAAGAATATCTAATGAAGGAGATTAGACAATTGGAAATGGAGCACAAAGTACAAGGTGGAAGTATATTTCCTAAGCATCAAGATTCAATGAACATGAACCTGATGAAGCTCTAATGATTTTGATTAAGTAGAAAAATCTAGAAGATTCTAGAGGAACAAAAAAAATATTTAAAGGATGAACACAATGTTTATTGCTTTTGTTAGAATAAAGGATTAATTTAATTTAATTTATTAAATTACCTTTACTCTCTTCTTAAGATTTCACACTATCATGTATTTCTATTTAATGATTAAATATTAACTATTAAATGTCATTTACCTCTTAGGGTTTCAATATTATGGTTTTTCAATCTCCTTTATTATTATTGATCCATTGTATTTAATTCATTCTTTTAGTATGATAATATATTCTTCCATGTTTTCAGAGTCAAACCTTTGCCTTCTCTTGTCTTTTTCTTCTCTGTGATAGGTTCTTGCATGCAAGTGTTCTATTGGATCTATGGATTTATTCTCATCAAATCCTTCATGGTATCATAGTTGGATCTATTGTAGCTTGTTCTTAGTTGGAGACAAAGAGCAATGAGGGTTTGAGATAATAGAACTAGTTGTTTTTAGGTATTTTTTGTGAAAATAGGGAGTCTCTAAAATTTATAGTACTTTGAGGTCAAAAAAACTTGATGGTTGGATTCAAAGGACATCAATACCCTTATTTCCACATAAAGCATTCCTATTTTGGTCAACTTTGCATTTTGAGGAAAACTTTTTTTGCCTACTAGGGCCGTATGACCCTTGGCATGCAAATTGAGACAAAACTTTGCAAAAATAGTAAAAAGAAATTAAAAAAAAAAAATTCTTTAAAAAGCATGGCCTGGCTTACTTTTACCACTACAAATTTTTCAAATTGTCGGTAGTTACTCCACATTTCTTGTAGTTAAACACAACACTAGCCTCTACCCATGCTCTGTTGCCAAACCACCTCCACCGCTAGGCCACCTCCACCATCGGGCCACCACCACCCAACACAACCCACCTAACCAAGGGGCTCAAACTTAAGGTCAAATTTGTTTTTTTTTGTAATTTTTTTTGCAAATTCAATGTACTAGAACTATTCAAAAAAATCAAACACCTAAAATAATGATTGAGACCTCTTCTTGTCTATTTCCTCTAAACCCACATAACTATCATGCATGGACATCTTCCATGAAACAACTTCATCATTCAAAGGGTTTGTGGTCTTGTTTAGATGAAATACAACTAGTTTTATAGAGACCTTTTGAGTTAATGCAACATAGGAATAAGATGGATGAGGGTATGGGTTTGATTTCTTTGAATGTTTCAGAAAAATTACATTTTCATCTTGATGGCTTGAATTCCCCTTGAGAAATTTGGGCCAAGTTCAAGGACTTGTTTAGTACCATTAATCAGTTTAGGGCACTTCAGATTGAGGTAGAGCTTTCATCACTTGTACCAGATGCTTTTACCTCTATTGAGCACTTTTTGATTAGGTTTAAAAAAAAAATATCTTTATTATAGGATTGTGGGAAAGTAAAGTTTGATAAGGAGTGTATTTATCTAATACTGCCAAAGCTTCAAGGAAAATTTCAAGTTTTCTCTTCTACCTTCCATTCCACTATGAATTCTTTGGGTCCTAGATTTACCATGCCCACTTTTGAGGTATTTTGTGATCGGTTGACTAGAAAGAAAGCCAAGATTTCATAGTTGGACTCTATCATAGGACCAAAGAAATAAACATTGGTTGCTCATACATCTATAGGGAAGATGAAATAGAAACAAAAGCCCAAATTAGATACATCAGGTGGTGAGAGTTCCTCCAAGCCTTCTCCTAGATAAAATGCTCAAAAATCCACTCAGAAGGGTAAACATTCTAAGTCTAGTGAGTCTTCCTCCAAGACTAAGAAGTTTACATGTGATCCTTGCAATTTTTGTGGCAAGGAAGGACATCCAGATTCCAAGTGTTGGAAATGTCTTAAGGCTTTAGAGGAGGCCATGTAGCAACATACTATTGCTTCTTCGAAGCCACCACCACCTCCTTTAGGGAAAGGATGTACTCTTTATGCATGAGCATTGTCTTCATCAACTACTTGGATTCTTGATTTAGGTGCTTCCCACCATATGAAATACTCACCTAATTTGGTCACCTCACTTGCTCAGAGTGTCACTACACAAATTATAGTTGGTGACTCTACACAACTTTTAGTTTCAAGTTTAGGAACTATCTCTATAGAGGTTGGTTCATTATAGGATGTTCTCTTGGTTTCATCCATTTCTATGAACCTCCTGCATGTCTTTTAGATTTGTCATTCTAGCTTTGGTAAGACAGTTGAGTTATCACCACATGATATAGTTATTTGAGATCTCCATTATCCTGACTTGGTTGTTGCTACTGGGAGTGTTGATATTCAATCTCACTTATATCATTTTCATGGATTTAAGGGCTCCAATTCTACAAGTATTTCTATTATTGATCATGCATAAAAAGTTAGAAATCTTTGACATGAGAATTTTGGCCATGTCAACTACAATATCTACATCAAATGAGTATAGAGGAGCTAGTGATTGGGCTAACTCAGATCTCTTGTACTGACAGTGTTTGTCAAGGTTGTGCACTTGAAAAACATCACAGTATCCATTTCCTACATGTAGATCCACACATGCTAAGACACCATTGGATTTGATACATGACGATCGTATGTCATTCCCCACTCCATCCTTTTTAGGTGCTTGATATGTACTTACCTTTATAGATGACTTCTCTAGACACACATGGGTGTACTTTTTGAAGTACAAGTTTGATGTATTTAATTCAATTCAAATATTTAAGACAATTGTGGAGAAGAAATCTAGTCTTTTTGTCAGGTGTATATGCACTAATAATGACAAAAAATATGCGAATCAGTCTTTCATAGATTTTTGCACTAAGCATGGTTTACATCATCAATTCATACTTCCCCATACCCCTCAACAGAATGGGGTTGAAAAGAGAAAGAATAGGACATTATAAGAGATGAGCAATTGTATAATATAGTTTCAAGCTATGAGTTCTTCATTTTGGGTTGAACCTATCAATTATACCAACTTTATTTAGAATCAGATGCCTCACAAGGCATTGCAAAAATTTACTCTTGAGGAGGCTTGGACTCATGTCAAGCTCAATGTTTCTACATTCCACATTTTTGGTAGTGAGGCTTGGGAATTTATTCTAGATGCTCAGAGGAAATCCATGGAGAGGAAGAGATGACCACTCATCTTTGTTGGCTTATGTGAGGATGTGAAGGCATGCAGGTTGTTTGATCTTGATTCCAAAGAGTTCTTGTTTTGACAAAATGTCTAGTTTGATGAGCATTATCCTCAAATGGAGCCTCCATCACTAGCTTCTCCCTCACTACCTACTACTTCCTCTTCTCCTCTATAAGATTATGTATCCTCTAAGGAAGATCTTGATGTTAATCCCCCTTCACCACCTCCACCAGATGTTCAATTAGTGCCCAAGTGGGCTCATGATATTGTTGATGCAAAAAAACCTATGGCAAGAGATCCTTTAGATTCTCATCACACTTGTGCTCAAACATCTAGTACTAGACTATTGATTCATGCCATTTTAGATGATCCATAGAGTTTTTCATAGGCAATAGGAAACTTAGAGTGAGATAGGGCTATGGATAAGGAGTACTATTCTTTGATGAAGAACCACACATGGGATTTTTGTCCCCTTCCCAAAGGAAGAAAGTTGGTTTGATGTCAGTGGATGTACCATACCAAGTATGCTTCAGATGGTTCTATTGATAGGTACAAGGCACATCTTTTTGCAAAGGGATTTTCATAGGTTAAGGGTATTGATTACTCTGAGACCTTTTCTCCTATTTCCAAGATGAATTCTATTCACTTTGTACTTTTTCTTGTAGCTTGTTAGAGATATGGACATTATTTCAGATGGACATGAAGAGTGCCTTTTTACATGGAGACCTACATGAGGAGATCTCTATGGAACAGACTCATGGTTTTTTGCAAGACTCTTCTATGTTTTGTAGGATTTAGAGGTCTTTATATGGTCTCAAACAAGCACCTTGGGCTTGGTATGAGAAGATGGATTCCTTCTTGCTTACTTTAAATTTTACTCGTGTCATTCTGATCCTACACTGTACATTCAACATCATGGGGTTGACTTATTGATATTTATGCTATATGTAGCCAATCTCATCATTACAAGTAGTTCATCCTCTATGATTTAGAGTGTTCAAAAAGCTTTGCAAGAGCACTTTAAGATGATAGACCTTGGACTTTTGTACTATTTTTGGGCCTACATGTTGTTTAGTTTTTAGATGAGATAGCCATACTCCAACAAAGGTATGCTCTTGATATGCTTTAGAGATTCAACATGCTTGATTGCAAGCCTTCTCCCAAACCTGTTTATTTGGATGTTGTTTTATCTACCACTTGCACTACTCCTATAGGGGATTCCAATTTATATAGACAACTTGTGGGTATTTTTTTGTACCTGACACACACACACACACATCCTAATATTTCTTTTACAATTGGACTTGTCTCTGGATTCTCACATGATACACATGAGAGTCATTTGAAAGATTCCAAGCATATCTTGAGGTTCATCCAGGGTACTACATGTTATGACATTCACTACACATCAGGGGATCCTCACTTTGTTGGTTATATAGACTCGGGTTAGGCTAGTGATATTGATGATCAAAAGTCTACTTCTGGATTTTTCATCTTGGTTCTGGTCCTATCACATGGTCTTGCAAGAAGAAACATGCTCACACATTATCATCTATAGAGGTAGAATACAAGGTAGCTATGCTAGCTAGTCAAGAGGTTTTATAGTTTTGACAGTTGATGACAGAGTTTGGATTTTCTCCTGATAGTTCCACCTTTCTTTGGTGTTACAATCAAAGTGCTATACACATTTCCCAGAACCTACTTGATCATTAGAGGACCAAGCACATTGAGCTTCACATGCAATTCATCAAGGATATGATTCAAGATGGCTCTCTTAGCTTGGAGTACATTCCCATTATCGAGTAGGTTGTAGACATCTTCACTAAACCTTTTGTATCTCCATGATATCTTCAATTGTGTTCTATGTTTAGGGTGAAGGAAGTTATCCTTGGACACTCTTACTAATGAGTCCTTCCTTCCATCTTTCTTTTTTAAGATTATTCTATTTGTTTTTGGAGTAGGGTTTTTCCCATGAGGTTTTCTCTATTTCTCTACTTTTTAGAGATTTGGTTGTGTTGGGTATCTCATCAAGCCATGTTGTTGAGACCCATTTATGCTTTTAGCATTGTAGTTTCCTTGATTTTTCTGCATTGTTTATAGTTTCATTATTGCTTATCTTAAGGGGGGTATTAGAGTAAAGGATTAATTTAATTTCATTTATTAAACTACCTTTACTCCCTTCTTAAGATTTCACGTTATGAACATGTATTTCTATTTAATAATTTTAATTATTAAATGTCATTTACCTCTTAGAGTTTCCCTATTAGGGTTTTATGATCTCCTTTATTAGGATTGATCCATTATATTTCATTCATTCTTTCAGTTTAATAATAAATTCTTCCATATTTTTAGAGCCAAACCCTTACCTTCTCTTATCTTTTTCTTCTCTATGACAAGTTCTTGCATGTAGGTATTCTATTGGATCTATGGATTTGTTCTTATCAAATCCTTTAGCTTCTAGTATTGCCAATTAATTTGATTGTTGTTGATCAAGTTGCTGAAGAAATAAGAAGAACCAAGAAGAACAATATTGTGAAGATCAAGGAAAGGAAGTGCTAATTTGATGTGTGAAGTGTGTGAATCAAAAAATAAGAGATCAGAAGATAGATATTGAGTGAAGCACAAATCTAAACAAGAAAGGTTGTACAAAGTGGACAGTATTATAAGTTGATAGTTTATTGCAAATTTTATGTCATTCTAATTAATGATATTATATTTGGCTACTGAGTTAATGATAAAAAAAAAAGTAAATTATTTCAATTAGTATCAGATTTAAGTGCTTGACAAATTTTTTTGAAGGGACTTAAGTTAAAGACTTGATGATGTATAAGAGAAAGGTGTCAAAGTTGAACAATGACAACCTCTCCTCACAACAAGGAAGGATGAGGCTATGTCTATCTAGGATTGGAGACAATGAACTATATTATGTGGAAAACCAATACACCCCTCCTAACCTTCCTATGACAACTAATGAGATAAACCAGAAGAAAGAACACAATAGTCTAATGATTGAGATTGTTTCTACACTAAATGATGATGAGTTTGATGATGTCAAAGATTGCATTGCTACTAAAGAGATATGGAACAAGATGATACTTGTGCATCATGGAGATCAAAATGTAGTGAGAGTGAAAGTAGAAAGATTGAGAGGCAAGAATGATGACATGTGAATGAAGGAAGGAGAAAACATTGTTCAATATGTCAACTGAATCAAGGAAGTTGTCAGTTCTATCAAAAGGTGCTAGAGGATTCATCGAAGATGAATTAGTTGTGCATAAGATTATGGGAACATTATTGTTTATTTATTTTATAAGATAATCTACAATATAGGAACTCAAGGCTATGTCTGGTAATGATCTTACATTTGATAGTTTGGTTAGTAGATTGATTGCATTTGAGTTAAGTAACTCTGAGAATAGTGCACCTAATATTGAAAATACTTTTAAGTCATCACTAACCATTGGAAGTTCAAATAAGGAAAATATTAACAAGGATGAGATTGATTCTTTTTTAGATGATAATAAGATGGATGAGATTGAAGCTCTATTGGCAAGAATTCTATCAAGAGGAAAAGGAAAATTCAAAGGTAAACTTCATTTGATATGTTTTAAATGCAATGAAGTTGGTCATATTGCTGCTAGATGTCCTAACAAGAACACGAGTGACAAGAAAGAAAGTAAGGAGACCAAATTCAAGAATAACAAGGACTATAAGGAAAAATGAAATAATTCATGCTATATTGCTAAGGAGGAGCACACCAAGTTAGATCTTGATGATGAGAATGAAGATGAAGAAGTGGTATATGTTGTTGTTAAAGAAGATCTAGAAAAGGAAAGGTAAGAGGGAAAAATATTTTATTTCTCATGTTAGTAAAATTGATACATGGATTATTGACAATGGATTTTCACATCACATGATAGGTGATATTAGTAAGTTTGATAAGTTAGAAGAATATGAAAGTGGGAGATCTGATTAAAGTTGGGAATGATGTTCCATGTCCTATGAAAGGTAGAGGATCAATGATGATAAATGATAAAATTATATGTGATGACTCTTGTTGGGTTCAAGGACTAAAATAAAATTTGTTGAGTGTTGTATAGTTGAATAATACATGGCACAAGTTGGAATTTTAGAACACGATGGTAGAGATCTATGATGATGATGGAAACTTGATTGGCATTGGAGAGAAAACTAGAGGTAACCTATTTCACCTAGATACTACTATCATCCATGCCTATTTACTAAAATTGAAGATGTATGATTGTGGCATAATAGATTGTGCCATGTAAATTTTTAGAATTTGGTTGAAAGTGTTCAGAAAGAAGAAAGTGAGAGGCTTACTAAACTTTAATAAAATTGAAAATGCCATGTGTAAGCAATGTCAACTTAGTAAGTTGACTAAGTCTAGCTTTTCAAGTTAGACACATTCATCTAATGACATTCTAGAGTTAGTACATATTGATTTATGAGTACCTATGAAAGTTGAATGTTACTATGGAGATAAATATTTCATACTATTTGTTGATGATTATTAAACAATGATGGCATTTATATTTTTGAAGTTGAAATATGATGCTTTTCAAATGTTCAAGTGGTATAAGGTAAGAGTTGAAAAATTAATTGGTAAAAATTTGAAATGTTTGAGACCTAATACAAGTGGTGAGTTCATGTTTGATGAATTTGATGCAGGAGCATCTTGGGTTGCATTGTTATCCTACATGTTTTCTGAGTTTCTTAGTCGCTATCAAGTTATAATGTCTTTCATTGTCGAGTTTGAAATTGATGTCGAGTTATCCTTTGGTTTCTGAGTCAAAGTGTTTTCCAAATTTCTAGTTGCTACCAAGTTATCCTTTGGTTTTTGATCCAAAGTAGTTGTCAAGTTCTTTTGGTTGTTGAGTTCTCTTTGGTTGCCAAGTTTAGACTGGTTACTAAGTTCCTTTGATTGCCAATTTCCTTTGGTTTTTGAGTTCCTTTAGTTTTTGAGTTCGCTGAGTTGTAGCATTTTGTTTGGTCCTTCATGTGCCACATTATTTGTGTGTAGTTTCTAGTTGGAGCCGACCTTTGTTGGAATTCTTTAGAATAACTAAGAGGGTGGTGAATCATTTGTCCAAGGTCTAGATGTACAAATAAAAAATTTCAATGCTTAGTAGACCCATATCCATAAAACTTTAATAGGCATGCATCCATTAGATTATACAATACTTAAAATTTGTAGGTTACTATCCTAGGTCAAAACAACTTTGCATAATTGTAAACATGAAACATCATAAGAACATTCACACAATTTGACAGAAGGATTTTATGTGGAAACCCAATTTGGAAAAAACTACCAGTAACATGTTACTAATTCTCACTCTTCCAAAGTGATGCCCCATGAAAGGCTAACACTGTTAAAGGTTACAATACACACTATTAAATGTGACCTGGTTAAAGGATTTCAATCATCTTGTTAGGAGTGAGACTTGTTAGAGGATTTTGGACCATTCCATTATAATGTCACTTGGTTAAAGGATTTACAAATGACTATTAGGTCAACCTTAATCGAAAGGATTTACCCTAGAATAATACAATGATTAGAAAGTAATAGTAAGGCATGATCTCATAAAAAATTACAACTCACTTGGAGATTACAAAGATCTATTTCAGTCCTCCATTTTGCTTGGCTTTCACACACTTCAGCTCTAATAGCTTGTTCACACTTCAAAAATTCATACTCTTAAGCCTTATTGCTTTGCATGCCAACCATAGACACCTTTGTTCATCCATTAAATGAAGCAATAGCCTAGACTCCTTGTATTCCTTAGGTTCTTGTACATGACAACCTTTGCTTCTAACCAACTACCTCTATAAATAGAGAATTCAGATCTTTTGTCACTTAACCACAATCATCCATTTTAGGGTTAGGTAGGATTTAATGAGTCTACCCACTTTTTTATTTGGTTCCACTAGAAACTGCTTCTACAATCTTCCTTGTATTCACCATAAAATGGTTTACCTTGAATTCTATGCCATCAACTCATCATAGTTATCTTCTACATTCTTCACATAATTCAAGAAAACAAATTAGCCGGCTTAGATTTGTCAAATATTTGATTTGACACTATTTATTGTCACTCAAAATCTATATTGTTCTATCACTCAGCTAGCACTAAAGTTTTTTGATGCTCGACACCAACAAAAATTTACTCAGCTTGCACTATTTTTTATCTTTTCTCAACACCTCTTGATTTTCACTCGGCTTCCACTAATTTCTACTCAGCTTGCACTGACTACTTGGCAAGGCTTGGTAGACACATTTCTTACTTGGTCTTCTTTCAGTCTTAACTTGAGTAATCTTTCATTTCATACTTTAAGTAGATAAACAATACACTATAGTATCAATGTCTTATTTGGTCTTAGTACTTCTTTTACATACCAAATAACTCAACCTTTCTCTAGGTGTTATTTTTATCTCCTCTTTTCAAATCCTCTTCATCAATCAACTAAATGATAGCTTTTAGACCAATAAAAAATTGTCCCACCAGCAGGAAGAAGGTTTGACATTATTGACAAAATAATGATTGTTCCAATACAAGTTCTTCTCTTCAAAATAATCTCATATCAACAACCTTTGCATTTAATTTTGTGATAGGTATTTTCTGAGAATTGACTTGTGGCTTGTTTTAGCATTTAATATAAGGGTTTATTTTGTTGTATTTGCAACAAGAATACTTGTAGCCATGCATGTATTTGAATGGGTCTTTTGTAGATTTTTAGAGGTAGAGTAGTAGCATAGGAAGAACAAAAGCAAGGGAATGCAAAGTTTATCATTGTGGATCAAGATTGAATTGTAATGTTCGTTGTAACCTAGAAGGCCTCACAACTGGGCATGTATTTGGAATTTTGATGATTCTATAAGACATTTTATTCCTCTATCTCCTATATTTTAGTTTATTTTGTTGTTTTCCACTGTGTTTACTCTCGTAGATAGTTTGGAATAGCTGGGTGTACCTTTGGTCTTGTTAATCTCATCCCTCCCTATGTCAAGTATCATAATGAAGGTTCATCCTTGTGGAGATTGGATCATGTAGAACTATCATGTCCAAAATACTGGGCAAAAAAATACCAACAATTTTTTTTTTTAAATAATTAATTCACTATATAAATGCATGCTACATAGAAGAACCTTACAAAAAGTTTGAACAAGGATTAAAGTGAGTTTCAAACACATATCATAAAGATTTAGAGTCAGTATTCCAATACAATGCATCAAATTGAAACCTTAGGTTTTAATGCTACAGGAACAAGTAGCTCCAGTTGAAAGAGTCGATTGATTAAAATTTTAGGTTCAATTACAAAGGTACGATGTCAAGTGCAAGATACATTTTAGGGTTTACAAGTTCATAAGTCGATATGATGCTTTTTAATACTATACTAGATCAGTCCTTAGGAGAATCTAATTCTGCATTTAAAGGTTAATCTATCATGATACGTTAATACTTAATTCTGGATATTATCATAACCTATTTAGAACTAATTAAAAACATTAAATATTTATCATTAAAAAAATCATGACATTGACCCATCTTCTAATCAAAACCCAAACCATTCTATCAAGCTATCTAGACAACTTTAAATCCATTACACATTTAAATCCTGATATAGCCATTTGAACTAATTAATCATTTCTATTTGTCATTTAATTTATTTACAACAATCACATCATTTTAAAACATAACATGATTCCTTAAACAAGTTATCTAGTCAATTATGACTTAAACACTTAGATCATCATATATTATCACTAACTAATTCGATAATGCCTAGTATCCAAAACTTTAATAATATTATAAATTATATTTAAATCAGCATTTAGTTGAAATGTTATAGTAACTAGAGCAATATTCCATGATAAGTTTGACTATACCATTACCCAAAAAAATGAAATGTTCAACCACTTCTAAATAAACCTATCCAGTCACATTGAAACAATTAATTTCATCTAATATATGTATAAATCTACAATTATAATTTCTATAGGAACAAGTGCCACATAGTGGCTAGTATTTTCCTCGTAGTTAATTATAGTTTAATATAAGATAATTTAATAAAAATTAGTTTAAAAAATATTATATTATATAATAAAAAATTACCAAAGATTAAAAATTTGAAATTATATATTTAGAGATATTATTTTATTTATAATATAGTGAAGTAATTATTTATTATATTAATTGAATGTTAAGGTTTAAAGTAAAATAATTAATAAGTTTAAGGTTAATTTTGACATTGTTTTAATATAATTAAAATGCTTAAAATAATCATAGACATGTAAATAATTAAAAGAATTAAAAGTGAAAAGCATAAATACATTCTTTAATAAAAGGATTACGAAAAATATAAAATATATTTGTATATAATAGCATGGATTGTTAATATTAATAATTTTTATAAATGATATGTTTCTATTAATGTGGGTAGTGCCTCCTAAAATATTGACTCATTCTGTCAAATTTGTGTTTAAGATGTGAAATCTATTAGCCAACCATTGCTCAGATAAATGATTTTTGATCGATTTATAATGTAAAAAATAAGCACATTAACTTTAGGATTTTTTTTTTTAAAATTGAAAAGAAAAAATAATGAATAGTAATTGTTGGAAATAAAAGGTTTTAATAACAAGTTAAGATATACTCATTACAATAGTATGTAGCCTTTCGACAAATACTAACAACACGAACTAACTAACCACTAATAATACTACATAACTTATTAAAACACTAACATTATCTAATATTTAACATATTCAAATACTAAAATTAACAAATAATTATATTTTAATAACAAATTTCCAACATTAAAACCTCCTAACAAAAATAACTAAACTTAATTAATTCCTAAAACAAACAAATCAACTTTAATTTAACTAATTCTCTTTTACTTATACTTACTAACATAGGGTTTAATATTTTGTTTATTCATCCACGTAGGGAAATTTCTCCTTTCAATCAATTACAAAATACATGATGAAGTTTCATTCACATAATCAAATATTCTTAATATGGTTTGAAATCAAATTACATGACTTTATTTATATCATCATTTTGTCTAATTACCATTTAAACATATGAATACAATTTTGAATTGTAGGAATGCCATAGGAAAAGTAAAACATCATTACATCAATTCACTAAAAAATATATGCATATAAATTTAATCACACAGAATATCATATGAATGGAAATACTCCATTTTTATTCAATCATCTAATTCAAGGACTCCCTCAGGAAAGAACTAGGGAAGAAAACTCAAAATCATAATTGTTTCAAAAAATAAGTTTAACAATAACTTTTTACAACAAGATTATTATCCTGAGGAGAAATCTCCCAACACATTGAATTGAAACATCAACTCTGAATTCCTTCTTGGCTCCATAACAAGGTAGCCACTATGAAATCTACAATTTTATCAAGATAACCATGGAGAAAAAAAAACTGACTAGGAGACTAACAGATTTAACACGAAGACACAATTCAACCCATTTACTCCCATCCCAAGTTTACACAATAGATTCATCATGAAACCAAACTAGGAAGAAAGTGGATTTTTCTAGGCAGGAGAAGTTGGTCACAACACCATAACAGGTGCTCTTTTGAGAAAAATATCACAAGAACTTCCATTCTTTCACAGATGCCCTTTTGAGGCTAATTTCACAAGAACTTCTGTTCTTTCACTTCTCAATTTTCCAAAATACAAATATGATTTTTACTGATGAGTAGGGGCCCATAACACCCTAATCTCTCCCTCTCCTCATCATTAGAAGAGACTTTGCATTGCTAGACTCCAACTGAAGCTCTCCTCCCATACATGGCCACTTCTACCCTTTCTGAGGGTGAGTAATGCCAACACAACCCTTACGGTTTCCCTCAAAAATAAAAATGTAAAACATGAAGCAAAATATTTTAAAAAACCCATCACAATCCCATCCCTAACATGTTTATCATACACACAAACATATAAATGCAAAAACCTACTTAAGAAATGAAACACAACATGAGGACACACAATTGAAGGATTCCTACCTTCAGAAATGGTTATGGTAAACTAAAATTTGAGAAGAGCTATCCTTCCTTCTCCTTCAATCCTAACTTTTCTTTCTAAATTTAGAGATTGGGTGAACACTCTTCCACCCTCAAATCCACTACTAAATAGGCTCCCAACACAACTACCTACAAAATGCATTAACTCCCCCACTTGACTAAGGGCTTCTAGAGTCTTCTAACTCAATCCTGTCATTAAGGAAAACTTCATGGTGGAGTATAACTTGAGGACTCATGATGAAGCTCCAATTTTTGCACTAAAGAAAAAATAAAATATTTGGGTAGTCACAAAAGTCAACGAAAGGGGCTAGAGGGGTGAAAAATTCTTGCAACCCATACATATACCTCCTAGGTACTTAGTTTTCATAATTTTTGGCCTCTAGGACTATTTAGGGACCTATTAAGTTGCTTGAAATATTTGGACTTTCTAAAAATCCTAGGAATTCAAACTTACCACTAAACCTTGATTAGGGTGATTAATCTCGATTACTAACTAATTAGTATTAGGTCACTAACCTAGTCCAACTCAAATTTATGGTTTACTTAGCTAACCTTAATTATCATGTTGAAATGCATATATGAATCATAAGTGTCAAGTGACACTATATGATCACTATTACAAAATATTAACACTTCAATGATTATAGAATGATACACACATTCAATCTATAATACAAATAAAATATGAAACAATGGGGTTTGCATCTTTCATTAGACTCAACCTTGGTTTTCGCAAACTATACATAGGGTCTAGTTCTAATTCTCCATTTAGATTTCCTGACTAATAATCTTGCACACTTCATTTCACATATCAGTAGTTCGAGAAAAATCACATGTATATAAATATATTTAGAACTCTTTTGGAAAATTACATTAATGAAAAAATCAAATTTTCACATAAATAATTGTAATCTCATTTATGATCATATATTTAACCATCAATAATTACATAATCAATATAGCACAACTTATTCACCAATTCAGATTAAAATACTAGAATAATCATCATTGGGCATACATACCTAAACAACATAAACATCACTAATTAAGGAATACTGAACTATCTTAATGCATATAACCTTATAATTAAGGTACCATAATCAATCATCCTCATCATCAGGTGAAAGTACCTTGTATCATCCTTAATGAAAATTAATGTTTAACCAGTCGATATAGTGTAGTAGTTCTCGAATCACTAAGTATTTAAAACATGAATGTATCAGATGATCTTAGTTTCTATTAGGACATCTAAACCATAAAATATTATTTCATATCCATTCCAATCTCCTATAACATATTTAATAGAGAAATACATTTTTAATAAGTACATGTGAAGAGGGACCTTACATCCTCCCCCACTAGCCTTTGACATCCTCCTAGAAGTTGCACAACTAAAATGTTCATTCTATGCTAGGCCTTGTCTAGACTTATTCCAAGATTTACTATTATAAAAAGGATGATCAATACTTCAAATACATACATAGGGATGATAACCTATTTGCTTGATTACCATTACTAAAAGCGAAGTTCAATCCATAACTCAGACATGGTTACATTTTCTAGGGTCAAAACACTTCTTAAACATATTGGTCACATATAAACAACATTCTAATCAAGTATAAAATACTTATAGAGCCTCTAATAACAATAATATCATAAGGTGTTCCAAATTCTACATACCAACTCATTGGGGTAACGCTTGTATGAGATTCCCTCAAATGGGATTTCATATTAAGAAATTTGGCTCTTTATTCCAGGTTAATCACTTTTCCTTTAGAGTTCCATGGCATATTTATTCTTTGATAGGACACTAAACAAGTCCATTGCTATAGCTACACCTTTTTCATCTAGAAGTCCATTAGGTTAACTCGCAGCCTTAACCAAATTTATGTTGGGGTCCAATCCATTAGTCATAATAGTCCACAAATAACATTAGTCCTATTCTCAAAGTCCTAGGAGAGGATGGGGCATGAATAATTTCACTAATAACCCCATACACTAATGATATACATCCACTTATTGTCAGGAATCCCTTTGGTAGGCCCATAATATGTCATTTTGCAAACAAAATTCAAGAGAAAGTGCCTCAAAATTTAAATTCAACATCAAGAATGAAACATACAATGCAAAAGTCTAAAGCAAAAGAAATAAAGAGTGGCCATAATAGAAAAAAATTAATCAAGAAGTAAATACATGACCTAAAGGCAAAATAGAATCATCAATAATACAGTTGGCTAAATAGCCCCACATCACATTGTTGGCAAAAAGGAAGAACATTAAAATACCAATGTCTAAAATTAGAAAAATAAGGAAATAAATCTAATTACTCAAAATTTAATTTACTAACATAATGCAACCATACCAAGGTCACTGAGGGAAATGAGGAATCTTAGGTCTTCCAAATACATTTTAGGGATCTTGAATTGAATTTAGATGGTGGTCTAACGACCATATTGCTTAAATTGTGATTGATCCCACATACTAACTACATACTTATCTTCATTGACATCACCCTAAGGTTAGGGTTTATTTCACTAAGGGGTTTAGCCTAATCAAGACTCACTCAAAAGTGAAAATGCGAGGTTACTAAAATGAGTCCCCTTCCATCCTATTTCTGTTATGTTGGTTTCTTTTCAAAGAATTTAAACATGTGGGGACATCAATGCTAGTAGAGTTGTACTTTGAGTTTCAATTACAATACCAAATCTTTGAGTTGTACTCTAAGTTGAGTTACAGTTGTACCCTAAGTGAAATTTTTTGTAAGGTTGTAGATTTATAGATTTGACCTAAAACTTGTAGAGGGTTACAATCTTGTAGAAACCTAATTGTAAAGATGGTTTGAGGTAGAGGAAATGCTAAAAATGTTGTATTTGACACATTGAGATAGATAACAGCTCGATTAGATGTTGTAGAGACATCCCAGAGAAGAGGAACACATCTTGATGATGTGAGTGGTGATGAAGTAGCAACACTAAACCCTAATCCAAAACCTAAAGAAGATCAAGCTAAAACAAGTTTTCTAAGAGTGTTATCTAGGGAAAATTCAAAACCTACTATAGAAGTTGTTCCTTATGATGGAAAATTGGATACCAATTCTATGTTGGATTGGATCTCTGAAATGGAGAAGTTCTTTGAGTATAAATACATTCCTAATAATAGGATGGTGAAGATTATAGTCACTAGGTTGAAAGGACATGCCTTAGTGTGGTGGGAGCATTTGTGAACTAATAGACAAAGGAGAGGAAAGGAGAAGATCAGGACTTAGATGAAGATGGTGAACAAGGTAAATAATAAGTTCCTTCCTGCTGATTACCAAGTTAGGTTATTGAAAAATATATAAAATTTGAGACAAAGAGACATGACTATGAATGAGTATATTGAGGAATTTTATAGATTGGACATTAGATCTGGATATGTGGATGATGATGTTGAGAAAATTGTAAGGTACATAAATGGATTGAGAATTGGAATTCAAGATGAGATAAGTTTTTTGAAATTGGGAAGTGTGGAGGAAGCATATCAATATGCCTTAAAAGCTAAGGAGATCTTGACAAAGAAGCATGAACAAAGACAAAGAGGTAGAGGTGGTAGATTCCAAAGAGGCATAGATAGATCTTATGGAGAAGGTGACAAATTTGATAGTTCTATGTAAGGTAAGGACAAGTCTAAATGGAGGAATGATGATAAAGGAAAGATTGAGTAGAAAGGTGGCAATTCTTACCAAGGAGGTACTTGTTCTTACCGAGGAAGACGTAATTCTTATTCTAGAGGTGGTTTTTGTGGTAATTTTTTCAGATGTGGTAAACAAGGGCATATATCTTTTAAGTGTAGATCCTCTAAAATTTGACAAGGTAACAGAAATGTTGTGGTTCAAGGAGACACTAAGGGTTCACCAAGTGGACCTGAGGTTGGAGAAAAATTTATGGTGAGAAGAACCTTATGTAATAAGGGAAGTGATGAGGAACCTATCCTAAGAAGAAGTCTTTTCAAGACCAGATGTAAGATTGCTAGAAAATGTTGCAAGGTGATCATTAACAATGGAAGTTCTACAAATTTGGTATCAAAATAATTGGTTAAAAAGTTACAATTGTATATCTTAGAGAATCCTAAACCTTATCATGTTTCATGGATAGAAAAGATCATAAGATATAGGTAAGTGAACAATGTCTTGTGAAGTTCAAGATTGGACATTATTTTTGTTGGCCTAGTTTTTCATGTTTTATGATTTTGTTATACCCTATAGTGAAAAAACCTAGGTTTGTGTTTAAATTTTTGAATTTTTTTAAAACACTAGATGAAAGCTTTCAAATTACATAAACCCTTGTTTTTATGCCATAGTTCTCAAATTCATGGAAAGTATTTTATATAATACATAGGAAAACCTTTATCCTAAGTTTTCATTTTCTCATATTTTATTCTTTTCTAAATTACTTTTCACAAAATAAAAATTTTCATGAAGTCAGTTCCCTAACCGTGATTATTTTCCTAAGCAGTTGGCAAAATCTCTTAACTGTGGTGGTTTGTTTTGGCCAACTGTTGATCTTTCCAAGATCAACGGTGAGCGCATGCCTGCATTTAGAATTTGCATGACTTGTAGAAAATGTGTGAAAGTGCCTTTGTGCCATGTAGCACTTGGTGACATTGAGTTTTAAATGTGCCACAAAGACTAGAGAATGTCAGAATCTGTCAGAGCTTGTTAGACCATTTTCAGAACTTTTGCAAAATTGTTAGTGCAAGTTGGAATTTCTGGCAATCTCATTAGCTGAGCTAGATAGTAGGGACACTTTTGGGCATCATATCATTAAGTCATTGATTTTTGGAAGATCAATAGTGGGCATATTACTCTTCGTGAAGATGCATAGAGTTTACCTAATACAGTAAAGCTCCCACTTGAAACATAGCATTTGATAAGGTCATGGGCCCACAATTCTTAAAAGATAGAAATGTGGTATGTACAGTTAGAAATTTTCAGAACATGTTGGAAAAGGATAGTTCATTTATGGGATGACCTTGCTGACTGGATCAAAAAAGGGCAAGATTTATAACACCATTGATCTTGAGAAGATCAATGGGCATCGCTTACCCACAATGTGAAAGTGAAGGAACTTTAATCAAAGTAGTAAAGCACCTGCATGCCATGTGGCAAAGTGGGATTGGTCATTAAGGAGATTTTTGAATCATGCTAGGGTTGAAAAGCATGATGATATGGAGTGCAAAAATTGGTAATATAGTACATGTATTTGCCAGGCTAGAAGTGAGTGTACCAGTAGGGCCACAATTCTAAAGCCATAATTGTAAAGTGGTAATAATTTTTTATAATCATCGATCTTTGGAAGAACAATGATCAAAACCTCACTACTTTGTGAAAATTATTGAACTTTAGTCAAAGCAGGGAAGAGCTTGTTTGATGCATGGCAAATTTTCTAAAGTTGTAATGCAACTTTTCTAAATTTGAATCAGGCCATCTCATGCTTCATGATCAATGGAGGAAATTTAAAATTCAAGGCACAACATGAAAATTGACTGTTAGAAGCATTAATTCTCTTCAGTGCCACTTTGTGCAACCTTAATGCTACAGTAAATTTCTGAAATCACCATTTTTGAGCTAGAAGATTGTAAAATTCTCATAGCATAAACATTTAAAAGAGCTCGGGAAAGAATTTTCCAAGGTTTTCAATGATTTGCAGAGTGATTTATAGAGATGAAAGGGCAAAGAAAAGGTGGGTAAGTTGTCTGAAACTTCTAAGAATTGAGACATTGTGATCATATTAGGGCAAATTAAAAAATGACTCCTTGCAAGGATTTTTCTAGCAAGGTAGATTATTTGAAAAGAGTAGTTCATGATGATTTTCTAGAACAAATGCCTCCATCAATAAATGAATTAACTAAGGGTAGAGAATTTATTTTGAAAAACCCTAGGTTATTAGTCAGTGAGTCTTTCTATGATAAGGAAAATTACTTGAGGGATGCAGAGGTCTCCATGGGAGGCTTATAACATTTCAAGGAGTGGTTTGCAAAATGGAATTTAGATACTCCAATAAGAAATGTTAGAGAATTTGACATAGGCAAATTGATCATCCTTGGAGTTTTTTTTGATGGTGACCTACTAGGAAATATGACCAAGAAATATGATCTAATTACTAGGGTTGTGAAAAATTGTGTAGGGGATAACCTTTTTAGGGTTTTATCTAAGCTGATCAGAGAGGTTTTTCAGTTAAACCCTAACCATCCTATCCATGAGAAAATTGACATGGAATATTTTCATACCACATATGATGCACAAAGTGTATATCTAAGGGGAGGGCCATTACAACAACATTTTTTTCAAATTGGATCATTTGCCTCTAGTCACACTAAATACCCCAGAACCCTTTTTGAAAAAGTATTTTAATCCTAGGGAAAAAGCTTATATTTCTCTCTTTGCAAAACCTTTGGAATGGATGAGCAAGATCACATACAAGGCTCTATTTTTCTTATTATAGCTCAGACTCTGTAGTATGGAATGAGTTCAATTCTAGATTTTGCTACTTATTTGATAGAAGAAATTCATAATGGTCTGATTGAAATAGCTCAAGCTATAGTTAATAGCCCTCGAATAGAATTAATTAGACCTAAAGATCATGCCAAAGGGCTATTGGTAAGTCATAATTGGGGAGATATCATCCCATATGTCGTTTCTACTATTTTTAGAGTTTATGACTTCTTGGGAAAACCCCATGTGTTACCATACCAAGTGCCTTTGAAGGTAGGAATTGTAGAATTATTATGGAAAATTGGATCAGTTGATGAGATGGATTTTTTAGTAAGATCCAAAGGTACATTCTTTCCATTAGTTGTTGTCATTCATGATTTTGTGTTTGTTAAGAAGGGATGCAAAAATTTGTGGAAATTCTTAGACAAATATTAGATGGCCCAATCCCATGACCATTTTGTTGATTCAGAGGGATTCTATGACCTCCTTAGGGAAAGGAGTAAGGCTAAGGTTTATACACAAATTTTATATTTTCCCAAGGATATAATTTGAAATAAGTTCTCTTTGCAAGAACAAGAGGTCAGAAAAGAAAAATGGAGAGTCTATAGCAAAGTCTTAGACTTTATAAATTCTTTTGAGCTGAAAATATTGGGGAATGAAAATAGATGTGTTAATGAACAACTTTGCTAGGATCATGCAAACATTAAATGAGAAGAAAGAGGTTATAACAAAAACATACCTAGACATGGCTACTCAGGTGGAGAAGATGATGGCTAGTAGAATGATTGTGACTCCATGTCAATTTACATTGCCAAGAAAGGCCAGATACGTTGTGGCCCAGAATATATAGTATGTCCCTCCATACAAGAGGCCAAGGTTAGAAATCCCTATTGACATACAAGCCCCAAAGAAGTAGAGAATAAAGCAAGGTTCATCTTCTCATGTAGGAGAATATTCACCATCCTAGACTCCACTCAGAATAGATGATGAAGCATCTCTGAGAGAATAGTTGAGGTAAATTGGAGGGGAAGGGGACATTGTGATTACCACTACTGATATTGAAGGAGGATTACCTGATGAGCCTCCTTTGCCATATTTTGACCTTACTATTGTAGACTATAGAGGTAGGGAGATAGAACCTATAATTGGATAGGCCTCTCAAAAATTTATTAATGATGAAAACTTTGTAAAGTCTGAGCCTTTGCACAATTTTTGTGGAGAAGGAACATTGGCAATTTTGAGGCTAAATGCAAATCAATAAAAGTAGAGCAAGCAAATAGACTAGACTTTGAAATTGAGCATGAAGTTAAAGCTAACTTCATTGAAGAGTTTGCACAATTAACCCCTAAAGGGGGAAGGAAACTATTAAAAGATTCAAGAGTTTTGATATTACTTGAATGGGACATAGCTAATGCTATGATTTTTGACTCTATTAGGAAAGAAAATAATATTCAGTATACAACTAAGGAGGAAATTTTACAAGCACATAGAGGAATAAAATACAATAATGATCACCAAGGATTTGTGATATAGTCTATTGAAAAGAGAGACAAGGCTAGGATACAAGAAGTCTCTAGTTCTGAGCATACATGCACTCTTAGGATGTACAAGATAAATGAGGTAAATAATGAGAAGGTGATGAAAATGACTAGGGAAATGATGGATTTTGGGGTGGTAGTTGCTAAAAAGGATAAAGGTAAATTCCTAGAGTTAAATGCCAATTTTGAAGAAATATGAAAGGCATATGAGGAGAGAGGGAATATGATACATCAGTTGGAGACTCATGTAGCTCAGATGGATAAACAATTAGGAAAAATAAAAGTGGGACAGTCAAGTAGGTCTCGCATTACTTATCCTCGCCCCCTAGTTGAACCATTCAAGTCAACTCCTATCATAGAGTTACCTGAAACCTCAAAGAGGCTAGAATTATATACTGTTAAGGAATTTGAAGAAGAAAAGAATAAACTCTGGAACCTTCATATAGAATTGAATGATTTATATGATGAAATAATTAGGAAAACAATCTTATATATAGTAGATAAGATTGATTGGCCAAGATTTCATGAGAAATTGGTAAAAATAATAAACATGTGGGAAGAGATAAAAGATGGTGAAGATACTTTAAAACCCATCATGAATAAATGGGGTGGGAGGGATAAAGATATTACCCTTTTGTGTATCTTAGTTATTAGTCTATCTTGTGAACAAATAGAAAATACTTTTGATGTGACTAGTAATTTGTCTGAATTTGATGAAAAAAGAGTTGTCATGCAAAAAAGGATAATGATTTGTCTTTCTAAATATCTAGGTGAGAAGTTTAAAATCTTTCCCCATGCACTTAAAAAGATAAATAGAATAAAAGAAAAGGAAGAATGGGGCAAAGAATTAGATGATTTATTGTGCCAAAGAATAAATGGAGTCATAATTGAAAAGGGACATTTTCTATGGGTAATGAGAAATGAGGAATTTGTCAAAGTGTAGTTATTCTATAACTCCATCAGAGAAGAATTTATTGAGATAAATAAAATAGGAGACTTTATGATCAAGAAAAAAATATGAGGTCTTGAATTTTGATTGGCCTGATGACACAATTTTCAAAAAATAGATGGAGGACTTTGTACATTCAAAGAAAATGGAAATAGAAGAAGATGATGTGGACCAAGAAGAGAATTCAACAATTGATACATTAGTAGAAGAAGAAAAAATAGAACAACTAGCCATAGTGATAAGTTCAATAGTTCCAATTGATGATATGGCACCTAAGGAATCAGATGTAACTGTTGTTTTAACAGTACATGATGATGTAAATGGAGAGCCTCAAGTTGAAGTAAGTTTGTAGAAGTCAAGGACAGGTCCATAACAAACAACTTCATTGGCTACATCTTCCAAAGAACAACAAAAACAATAAATCCAACCATTAACTTCTCATCAATAAAGAAGTACAACAACAGGTGAACAAAAAGTGATCTCACAAAGAATATTTATGATGTAAATTTTTTTTGTTGCATAAAGTTGTGTCTTTTATGATAGTAACAATGTAAATATCTTTTTTGTCTTGAGGATAGCTATTAGTTTATCCATGCCTGAAGCTTGTTGCATCTCACACTATACAAGTGAGATTCTAGGGCTAGAGAAAGGATTCAAGTCACTTACAATTTTAGTTTTACTAAGTTTTGTTCGGTCCAGTCCTTGATGCAAACTTGATGACGTATTTTCTCTATAAGTATCCGAGAATAAATTGATGTTATAGGATCTTGATGTCTTATCTTGAGTCATTTTGAGTTCTATTACAATTGTTATAAAATTTTTAAAGGAAATTAACACAAAGATGAACTGTCCCCATTTCTTTTCTTCCTGAATCTTGTCTCCATTTTTATTACTTGGTTATCTTGAAATTGCATGAGCAAAGCTTGTTCAATTGAATGCAATTAGGCTAAGTTGTATATCATTTTCACTATTTCTTTTAATATAATGAATTAGGTAAATGATTCATTGAATATGATATGATCTCCATGGTAGTAGAGAGGATATGTGTAAGAATGAGTTTTAGTGAGAATTGATAATAACATTGATTGTAATGTAATAAATTAGGTCCAAAAATTGGATAGACTTTGAATCCCAATCGATGAGGCACTAATCAACTAGTTCAATCTGCATAAGGAGAAACTATGAATTAGCATAAAGCTTAAAATCAAAATAAATTTTACTTTAATGTTTGAAGAATGTCAAAGTTGGTCAACACTTGTTTACATTTAAATTTTGAGTCTTAGTTAGCTACTATTGCTTAGAATTACTTGTAGATCTAAGAAGAATTGTGACCGATCTACTATTAGGGATGTGTATTGTTGTAAAAATGTCATCAAATGAGTGAAATATGTACATAGTATCATATTGTAAACCTTTTATCCCTCAGGTGCACCCGCCTTGATTTTGCAAAGCCAAAAGAGTAGAAAATCTTTCATGATTTTGTTGAAGTTGGGTCCAGATCTTAAGCACACATAACTATTTATGGGAAATGGCTAATCCTTAGGTTGTGATCTTTATTATCTTGGTATTAAATATTTTGTTTCGTAATAGTTTAAAAACACCAACAATTTTGATGAAGTTTTGTGTGATATTATGCATATAGATTGTTGTCATATTCTATTGGGTAGACCTTTGCAATATGATAGATATGCCATACATGATGGAAGATTGAATCAATATACTCTTTGGGTGAATGGAAAAAAAGAAAATATTGTTGCCTTTGATTGAAAGTCCAGATGAGGTTAATTGTACTATTGTAAAAATTTGCATGGTTAATGGAAAGCAATTTGAAAAGGAATTGAAGAAGAATGAACTATATTTTACCATAATTCCTAGGAGACTGAGTTGGGCCAGTAGTAGCTGAGTATCAAAAAATAGTGCTAACCGAGTGCCAGTCAGTAGCGAGTGAGTGACAAAAGCTAGTGGTAACTGAGTGATAGTAGAAACTGGTAGAATTGACCAAGTGCCAGTAGAAATTACTAAATTTTGTTGGAAATACAAATGGGAAATATATATACTTCTGAGAGTTGGGGGGGGAAGGAGGGGTGAATCAAAAGTACTAGTTTTTAACCAATAAAACCTTTTAACTTAAATGCATGCATTAACATATTGAAATAACATGAAAAATAAATGCATCCACATAAACACTTGACACCAGATATGATTACCCATAAACCCTCCAATGAGAAGGTAAAACTAAGGTGGGGATGACACCCACAATTCTTCACTACTACAACAATAAAGTGTCACCTATTAAGGTTACATAGTTTGGCCATTTTCATCATCTGCCTTGTGAAAGGCCTGCCCTGTTAAAGGCTTACAAAGAATTGTTAAATCCTACCCTGTTAAAAGATTTTAACACCCTTTTAGAAGTGTGCTTGGCTAAAGGACTTTAAAACATTCACTTGGAATGTCACCCTATTAAAAGATTTTACAATGATTGTTAAATCAGCCTGTTGGTCTTTGAAACTACTGAACAACAAAATGTTCAATACCAGAATGATAACACTCATATAACCTAAGGATTAGCCAATTCCTATTATCAATTACATAAGTAACCATTTGGACCCAACTTCAACAAAACCATTGGTGGTTTCCTACTCTTTAGGCTCTGCAAAACCAAGGTGGGTATACCTAGGGATGATTCTAATGCAAATTGCTATGTAAAGATTCTTTTAGTTTCATTCTAATTTTCATCTATTACCCACTAACACATGAGGAGTTTACTTCATTTCTTTTAATGTTCTCAAACTTGTATGTATACCTTATCAACAGATCTGGTTGTCATTCTCCTTGAATTTACAAATATTCCTGATAATAGCAGCTACCTAAGACTTAGAGAATAGATATAAACGAGTATTGACTAGCATTTATAACTTTGAACAAAATTGAATGAAAAATGATTTTGATTTTATAATTGGTTTGATATGCAGCAACATAATTTAATGTTGTTCACTTTTGACTTATATGACTAGTGCCTTATCCATTGGGCAGAAAATTGACTATTGGTGGGAGATCTAATTCAATTAACTTGTAAATGAATTAATCAATTGTAATCACCCATTTCCATTCTTATGAAGTATCCTTTCTATAAACTCATAAACCCTACTAATTCATTGAAGCATTTTTATAATTCCATGAATTAAAAGCAACAATGATATTAGCATACAACCCATCCATATTGCATTCATCCAAGTTCAACCTTATTTAAAATGACTTCAAAGTAGACAAACCCATAAAAAGGAGATAGAAATTGATGACACAAATATAGTGTAAATAAACCTTTGTATTATCCTTTCATATGACTAATACAATGACTAATAGAATTTAAAGGAAAGCCCAGAACAACTTGCTGGTTCTATCATTTCAATATATCATCAGAAAGTACAACTAGAAAATAAACTCAGAATAGCTACACACTATTGGACTGACTGTATTCTCTCAAAGACTTAAAATTGTACAAAATTTGGACCCTCACATTGCCTCGAAAACTCATATATATAGACATGAGTTGCAACAAGCAAAGGGTAGATGTGATTGATAGGTGTCCTTTTAAAAAAGTTTTACATACACCTATCACAACAAGACAAAACTACAAATAACAGAAAGACTAGTACATCAAACATTCCTTTGCGGGTCCACTTCTATTATTCCCTTTGGAAAGACAAAAATATTATGATCAAATTTCTTTAACATTCTGATTCTTCGAGATAGGTGGCCATCAAATGTGATAGTGATGAGTCATCTCTTGCTACCTGAGGATCCTCTTTGTCTTTATCATTAGTGACAGAAGTGGCTTCCACTTTTGTACTTTCTTCTTTATCATCATCCTCCACCTCATCACCTTCTTCTATTTGTTCTGTAGACATAAACTCTTCCTTCCACTTATTGTAGGTAGTGTCCTCTGGCCAGTCAAAATTTAGAACTTCTCTTTGTGCAATTACTAAAGAATTTTCATATGCCTCTATATCAACAAAATCTTTTCTGATGGAGTTATAGAATATCTGTACTTTTACCAACTCCTCATTTTTCATTGCCCACAATAAATGGCCTGTTTCATTTATAACCTTATTTATTCTCTCATAGAAGGCTTCATCTAGCCCCCTTTTCCATTCTTCCTTTTACTTTATTTTATCAACTATCTTTAGAGCACAAGGGAATAAATCAAAATTTTCCATGAAATACTTGGAAAAATAATTAGCTAATCTTCTATAGAAAGAATCTTTCTTATCATCAAAACCTTATAACTTATTTAGTAAATAAAAAATTCCTTCTATCTGATGATATGTTAGCTGAATAACAAATATACACATAGCAATGATATCTGAACTTCTCTCTGTCCATTTTTGTACAATGGGTCTGAATATAGCTTCATTTTGCTTCAATTCATCCTTGATTGCTGAGATCCTTACTAATTGATCAAAAAATGTGGGCCATTCTATCTTATCTATTAAATACATGATACCTTGCCTCAATTTTTCCTCATATTAATTATTAAGTTCTACATGCATTACATATAACTTATTCTTCTCCTCTTCAAAATCATCTACAGTATAGAACTGGGGTCTTTATGGAGTATTAGGTATCTCAATAATTGGTGTTGATTTAAAAGGCTCAACAAGTGGCCTTGGGGGGTATGCAATCCTGGGTTTACTAGTCTCTCCTAATTTTCTTTTCCCAAGAATCTTTTCCATTTGAATTACTTTATCTTCTAATGATTGTATTTGCATACCCCTCTCTTCATATACTTTCAACACTTCTTCAAATCTAGCATTGAGTTGGGAAAAATTATCTTCCTCTTGGCTAGACACTATGCTACCAAATTTTAGCATCTCTGATGCCATTCCAATTATTTGTTTACTACCTACCTCACTAGCCCTAAACATAGTCAATGCACCAGTATGCTCTGTAGTGGGAATCTCATGCATTCTGGTATTTTCCCTTTTTTCCATGGACCATATAACAAGGGCTTGGTGGTCATCACTAAATTTGACTCCTCTATGAGCCTGTAGTATTTCTTTAGCAGTCCTTAGTTGAACATCCCTCTATTTTCTTACTGAATAAAAAATAATGGCATTTTCTATATCCCATTCCGACAGAAGGAGGGCTCTTGATTGTCTAACTATTTTCCTCCCAACATTAGGAGTATACTAGGCAAAATCATTCAAAAATTTAGATTTCACCTCTTCCTTAGTATCTGAATTAGGTTTGTCTGGCTATTCTGCTTTGATCTTCTCACAAGTTTTCTCAAAATTTCCCATGTTTAATCTCCACAAAAACTAAGCAAAAGCCCTAGACTTTACAAAATTCTCATCATTAATAAACCTTTCAGAAGCTTGGGAAACTATCAGATCAATTTTCTTACCTTGGTAATTAGTAATGGTTAGGTCCAAGGAAGGTGTAGGAGGTTCTTGTGGCTCTCCAACATCCAAATTTATAGAAGTAACAATCACATCCCCTTCTCCACCCATTTGTCTAAGTTGCTCCCTTAAAGATGTTTTATCATTTATCTAGATTGGGGACTGGCTTGGGGAGTATTTTTCTACCTAAGAAGAAGAAGATCCCTATTCTAATTTCTATCTTTTTGGAGAGCTGGCTGCAGATGGACTTCCTAGTCTTGGCCTCTGATGAAGGGGTGCCTGTTGCACACTTTGAACCATTATATAACCCACCCTTCTCTGGAAGGTATACTGGCCAGGAGCCACCACATTTTTGTTGCTTATCCTTCTTTGTACCTCTGCAGCCTTGTCTAGATGTGTCTCAACATATATGGCTTTCTTCTCATTCATGGTTTGGATTATTATAGCAAAATCATTCATTAATGCTTGCATTTTAGCTCCCCAATATTTCTTATCTTTCAATGGGTCATACTGGGGGTCAAAAGCATTAATGAATTCCAAAGTCTTATTGAATACTATCCACTTTTCTTTCCTCAATTCTTGTTCTTGCAAAGTGAAAACATTTCTGATTATATCTCTGGATAATAAATTTGTTGTACCATGTGAGAAGCTTTCACTCTCTCTCTTAAGAGGTCATAGAATCCTTCAGGAAGAATAAATCTGGCATGAGATTCTGCCATGTTATATCTATCTAAAAAATTATTCAGGTGCTTCCACCCCTTCCTAACAAAAACAAAATCATGCACTACAGTAACAATTGGAAAGAAGGTACCCTTCTTAGACAATTCCCTCTCATCTATAGTTCCTATCTGCCATAGGAGCTCAACTATCCCTACCTTCAAGGGCACATGGAAAGGTAGAACATGAGGCTTTCCCAAAAAGCCATATACTCTTATTACTGTTGAGACATTGTAAGGGATTATATCCCCCCAGTTATGACTAACCAATAGCCCTTTTGCATGATCTTTGGGTCTGACCAATTCTAGCAATGCTTATGGAATTCTAGGGCCATCCCCTTTCAAAAGAAACCTAAGCTTTGATGCAAAGTATCTATCAAATCTCACATAACTAGTATTTGTAGCTTTTGAATTCATATCTACACTCCACAGCTGCACTAGATTGCTCTCTCCATCGCTGGTTGTTTCCAGCTCCATACCCTTGGAGAAAAAGGTGAGTCCCTTGTACAAGCATAAATGCATTAGCAATGAATACCAATAGAATGGTTTTTCCACTTTTCCTCGTGCTATCCCTACTAGACCATTGTGAATTTCTTTCGCAAGAAAAGTAGCAAAATCTAGAATAGTGCTCATCCCAAATTGAAGAGTTTGAGCCATGATAATGATAATAGAGCCTGATATTTGATCAACTTCATCCATCCCAAAAATCTTGCAAAGAGAAAAATATAATGCTTGAGCTCTAAGGTTGAAATGCCTTCTTAGCAATGGCTCTGGGGTACTGGTTGTAATCACAGGCAAGGTGCCAATTTTAACAACATGCTCCTGCAATGGCCCTATTCTTAGGTAAATTCTTTGTGCATCATACCTTGCTTGAAGGTCATCTATGTCAATAGTTTCATGTATGGCATGGTTAGGATTGAGGTTGAAAACCTCATTAATTAATTCAGGGAAAACCCTAAAAAGATTCACTCCAACATGGTTTATGAGCCACCTTGTAATTGGATCATATTTCTTTGCTAGATCCATCAATAAATCACTATCAAAGAAAACTGTGGGGACTATTAATTTACCAATATTGAACTCCCATACATTGCTCATAGGAGTGTCCAATTTTTTCTCTGAAAACCATTTCTTAAACAACTCTAGACCCCCCATGGAAACCTGGGCATCTCTTACCCAATTAGCTCTATCATAAAAACCTTCTGCTACAGCTACTCTCAGATGTTTTGGAATGAGTTCCCTCTCCTTAGTTATTTCATGTACTGATAAGGGGAATTGTTCAAGAAAATCATCATGCATATAACATTTCAAATAATCTGTTTGCCTGGTAAATTCTTTTTGAGGAGGCATTTTGAATAAAACCCTAGAAATTTAATAACAACATATGCTCAAAATTTTTAAAAGGTCAAAGAGTACTTACCCACTAGAATTCTCACTTCTAAACTGTGTGATTTCTTCTACAATTTTACTGGATCACTTAGCTAAAAAATTTGTGCCCTGGCTCCAAGAATTTTGTATGCCCTAATGTTCTTTCTATGTTTTGGTGATTCATTAATGGTGAGATCGTGGGTTCTTTCATACATTGAAATTTCATGCATGAAATTAGAATCATATTTACTCTTAGTAACCGTTACCTCCAAATTGCAACCAAGTTTGAATCCTATCCTTAGATTTTCACCAGAGCAGATGGCTTTGATTTAAAAAGAAACAAGATTTATGGCTTTAAAAAACAAGGCTACATGTCACAATAGCACTTGCCCACATTTCTTAAATTTCTTGCACCTTAGAATTGCGAGGAAGTGCCGCTCATTGATCAAGACAAGATCAACTATCAGATCAATTCATATTTGAAGAAAGTCCAGTCAGCTATACTGACCAATAGGAAACCCTTTTGGAGAGCTAGGCTTCTGAAAAATTCCATGCCAGTGGGTCCCATATTTTCTTTTGAGCGATTAGGTGCTTGACGTCATCCTTTCCACGTGTCAAGCTGGTGCATTCCCACTTTTCTTATCTAACGAGCATCTTCAAATTGTGGGCTTGCGCTAGTCATCAATCTTCAAAAGATCAATGATGGTAATGCTGGGAATTTGCAAACCTTACAAGATGGGAAAAGTGACATTACCATGGACATGTGTCAGCATGGTGAATTCCTACTTTGTTTAAACTTCACTCAAGTTTATGTCAAAAAGCACCCTTCGTTGATTAAGATAGGATCAACAGTGTGAAACAAATCTTGCATTTTATGCTCACACCATCCACTTGGGCCAATGAAATGACTACTTTCAATCCACGTGCTCGTATTCACCTTACTACAACATTAATTTTTGAAAATTTCCCTACTCACATCATAAGTGTTTCTAGCTAAGCACAAGTGGTAGAGCACATGGTGTGACCCATAATTCTTCTATAGTTTAGCCCCACTATGACATGCATCACAAAGGTGCATACCAGAATTCCTTAAATCTCTAGCATCTTCATAATGTAGGATTGCACTAACCCTCAATCTTTGAAAGATCTACGGCTAATGAGGCTTCACTTCCATTTGGAAGAAAAACTTCTTCAGTGGCAGATCTGGCAATACACATCAGTAATCATTTTACAACATGTTACACCGCAACATACAGTTAAAATTTCTTGACCCCACCTTGCCACACGTCCAAAAACTGCTTGCTCTCATTATTTATCTCTCATGTAGCTTCAAATTGTGGGCATGCACTAGCCTTTCATCCTTGATAGATCAATGGTTATAAAATCATGCATTTCAAATACCACACTGGCTAAAGTGACAAATAAAATATATCCATTCATTCCAACTCCTTTGACACTTGCCATAGAAGACACCTCAACATGATCCTTGAGAACGGTGAGCCCATCTTGTCAAACTGTACTACTTGTCCAGTTTTTGCTTCCCTGCATTATTTATCTGACGAGCATCTCTTTCTTGCAAGAAAGCGCTAGCCCTTGATTCAAATGAAATCAACGGTTGATGCTTCTTGGTGATAAAGGCATATCTCTATTGGTAACTCAACCAATGATATCACATGAAATCCAAAATGTGCATGAAAAGTACTGACAAACCTACAAAAGTTTCTGACAACTTATGACTCCTTTTATGGTTCACTAGAATTTTAGAAAGGCAAGGGCTATGTGTCACCAAGTCGCATGCCCACATTATTTAAAAATCTTGCATCTCAAAATTGTGGGCATGCGATACTTGTTGATATGAACAAGATCAATGATTATAAAAACTTTGTGTCATCAGAGGTATTTCTTAATAAAATGATTAAGCAATTTGCAAGGCAAGCATGACCACATAAGGTTTAAACAAAATTATAATGAATTCATGCTTGCACAAGCCCTTCCTTAGGTGAAAAGATATACCATTAAAAACATTTTTCTGAAAATACTTTGAGAGTTATTTAAAAACTAGGGAAATCTAAGGGTTTGAAAAATACAAGGAACAAAACCCTAATTTACAAGATTTAAAAACTCAAATGATTTTTCACCATAATTTTTGCAAATGTGAAAAATCAGACCAACACAACCTTAGTCCAAAGGATTTCACCTTGCTAATACAGTTGTTAGAAAGTAATAGTAGAATGCTTGATCTAATAACTTACAACTTTTCCTTGCTGATTTTAGATCATAGTCTGGTTCATCTTGATCCTCTCTATCTGTTGTAACAATGATGTATATCTTCTCCTTTATTTTGCAAACTGATTGTGCAATTCTTTCACACTTCTAAGTCACCTTGAATGTTTTCTGATCAATTCACCCCTTTTACTTCCTTCAATTCTTTGCTTGCATCACTTCCTCACATACACATACATTTTGAATTATGGGGTTTCATCTCCCTTTAAAATATTTTGGTGGATTAGGGTTAAGTATGAATCTACGACTGAGATTCATTCATTTTCCCACTTAATTCCTTCCATTTTTCTGATTGATTGCATGTTGATCAATAAGAAATCTAAATAGATTTGATCTTATCTTCAAAGCTTTGAGATCTATCCATAAGTCAACATAAAAATGGTTTACATAGTTTTTTGTGCCATCACAAACAACTAGGTCCATTTTGTGTTACTCAACACTTGATAATACTGATGCTCGACACTTACTATAATTTTGTCTTGCTTGACACTTGAACTTGCTTGGCATCAACTATTCACTCGGCACTTGAATTGCTTAGCACATGAGTGACTCAACACTCATTGCAACTCGCCATCTATACATATTATACTCGATATGTGTTACTAGCTCGTCATGAACTTAGTAAATATCTTAGGTGTGTTGACACTCAATTATCAAAACCAAACTAAAATCAACAATCTCCCCCTTTGACATGAGTGTCAAAAGAACTTAACTATACATAACAATTCTAATTTCCTCATGTATAATATATACATAGCTTGGCATATATATATATATATATATATATATATATATATATATAAGACTTCAAAATTTATATACCTCAAAATTTTCTCAAGTTTTTGTGTAACTCCCCCTGAGTTAATGTGCCCATTCTATATCTACAATTGCTTCTCTTCTTTGAGTAGATTTGCTTCATGCTAGTACTCTATTTACAAAATTACTGACACTCTATTTTTGTCTGATATACTATGCCTGTTCTTTGGCTGGTTACTCCCCCTTTTGTTTCTCTCCCCCTTTTTGGGTTATCTCTTTATTATCTCCCCCTTTCATAGTTGTCTCCCCCCTTTATTTGTTAATATCTCCCCCTTTTGACACTGATGTCAAAGGGTCTATACACTGATTGTGTATTTGTCCAAGAAATCCTTGTGGACTTTCATTATAATCTTCAAAGCAACATAAAAGTTGTCTAATGTAACATCTAAGGACTTCATCTGGATGGTTGTCTCTGCTGCAAGATGAACCAATCCATCCAATGTTGCAAGATTGGGATCTTTCTTTAACACTATTTCTACATATGCTAGTTCTTTTTGGAGTATTTCCATATGTGGGGTAAGGGAGGCTTGTATATTAATCAACTTGAATCTTATGTTAGCCTCTTCTACTATTAACACAACTAGTTGATTTTGTGTATGAAGCATTGAATTAAAGTGCTTCTCACTTTGAACTAGATTTTGGGGCAGTTGCATACCTAAGATCTTCAAGTTTATTTCTAGACTCAGAATTATGTGGCTCATTTCTTGTGTGAAGAGTGTGGGATCACACAATTTTGTGTACAATGAGAATATGTTCTCAAGTACTTAATTCACTTTCTCAAATTTTTTAGCCAATTCAACTTGTGATAGTGTTATTCCACCAAATATCTTCTCATTGACTTTCCCTTGAAATTTCTTTTCAGACCATTCCATGAGTTTAACATTAGTATCCTAGTCTTCATTTGTTACCTATTCAACAATTTCTAATAGTTATTCTAATATAGGTTTAGATCCATCAGGTGTTTGCAAGCTAAAAGCATCTAAAAAGATGTCCTTGATCTTCTAAAGTGCTTGCCTCTATTTGTACTCTTTTTTGAGTAATTTTTGATTCTTATTTCTTTCCAATGCTTCTTGCTTTATATTGATATGTTACAATTTCATTGTTGCATAATCATATTTTGATATCACTATATCTTCATCTTAAAGTGCATCACCATAGTAAAATACCTTAGCAACCTTTGTTAAGCTAGAGCCTAGTGCTAAAATCTGCAATCGTATTGCATCAGTGCTTGGCCTCTAAAAGACTTTAGTAGGAGTACCAGAGGTTGGTAAGTTTACCAATTTTTGTATAGCTTCTTGCTCCTTCTCCTTGGGTATGTCCTTTTCTTCATCAAATCTACCTTGATCAATTATAATCAATTGAGGTGCACCTTGTGTTTGTGCATTAGTTACAGAAACATCTATTTGTCCTGCTTGTTCTTTTGTAGACTCCTTTACTTTTGTAGTTTGAGTTGTATTATCTACATCAAATTTTGTAGTAATGTCAACCTTTTTAGATTTATCCTTTGGTTGTATTATTTTTTAAGCACTGGTAGCTATAGGAATGGTAGAAGGTGGTTCTCGTGTGTTCACCTTTTCCCTTGTTATGTTAGCTACTTCTTTTTGAAGTTCATCCACACTAACCAATATAGGATTTTCACATAACCTTTCTTGTAATGTGGATTAATAAAGTATCTTTTTCAAAGAATTCCTCCATAGTTAATGGATTAATGTTCTAAGGTGATTTATTAGGAACATATTTCACTATTATGGTCTCTACAGGTGTATTTGTTTCATGTGGAGGGCTCATGGCTGGAAATTGTGAGTTTTCCATACTCTATTCTTCTTGCTGCTCATCAGCTATTGCCATCTCATCTTTCTTTTGTTCTATCTCCTCCATAGTGGTGTCTTCTTTTTCTTTTTCTTTTTCTTCCTCCTTGTCCTCACCTTCTTCCTCATTATTTCTTCTCTCAAAGGGATCTGCTTCTTCCATATCTTAACCTCCATATTTGTGTGGATTTCTTCAGAACATCCTCAATTCAATTTTGTAAAATCCTAAATGCCCTATACTTTGGTGCAAATATGCTACCATATTTCTTATTAGCCATAGTTATTTTTCCTTTTGACAAATCTGGCATTACTTGTGCTAATGTTAATTCTCTTATTTCTTTTTCCCTATTTAGGCAATAGTGTCATTTATTCTCAACAATTGAATATAGTTCTTTAGGAATTGTATTATCAGATTCATGAGGAGTGTTCTTGAATTTTTCCATCATGGCATATAGTGATTCTTCAATCATGTTTCGGTCTTCTCTACCAAGTTTACCAAATTCAATGTTTCTCAATCCTATCAAATTTGTATTATCCCTAACATTATCACAAATGTTTTCAAGATTAGATTTGGGAGCATGACTTACCATTCTAAATTGTCTTGTGTCCTCAAATTTTATCTTCTCATAATTTGTCTCTTGTTGTGCTAAACATTTCCTTCTTGGTTTCTTCTGCACAAGACTAGTCTACTCAGTAGCCTTAGTTTTCTCTTTTGCTTGCACCTTAACCTTTTAAGTAGTTTCCTTGTAGTGGCTCTTGTTTTTGGAGCTATAGGCTTTGTTGCACTTGGTTTTGCAGCTTTCTTTTCCTTTGGTTGTGCAACAGGATGAGTTTTGGCTTTTCTTTTTCTTTGATTATGGTTTTGTTGGTGCTTCCTTAGCATCTTATCCCTTGGCACCTTATTCTTCATGATCTTCACCCATGCCTTGGGTCAAAGAAAGATTTTCTTGACCTTGTACCTCTTCTTCCTCTTCTTCTTCTTCATCATCTTCTCCATCATTATCTCTTGCACCTTCCCCAAACTTAGCTTTTAGTTTCTTCACCATTTTATCTTTCTTCTTCAAATTTTAGTGTCTCTTCAATTCCATCTCAGCTTTTGACTTTACAACATCATAATTACAAAAAAATTTGGTAGTCTTATCAACTTCTTCAACAAGTAGTGCAGTGATAGAAGCTAAAGCTTCATCAATATTTATTTCATATCCTAGAAGCCTTAACCATCTAACTCTAGGTACAATAGCCTGAATGAAAGTGTAGTCAATGTCTATAAGAAAGTAAATATCATTGTAATATTGCTCCACTAGGGAAACATGAATTCTCAACCTCTATTTCATGGACTTCTTGACGTCTTCAAAGTAGCTAGTCATTACTGACTCAAAATTCTCTCCCATTTGCTCAATATACTTGTTGATTTGCACAGAAACTGACCTATTGGTCTTCTATCCTACTCTACCAAAAGATGGGAAATCATTTTGCACATAGAAAAATATACATATCAATATTGAACCAAACTTATATTGATCACTCTTTGACTTCCTTATTGATCCTAGGTTTTCCATGATCTGCTACAACTGGAGTTCTGCAAGATCGTAGGTGTGATCTTTCTTGACTAATAGCCTACATCAACTACTATATAGGGAATATTGTTTAGTCTACTTGATTGATAGAATTTATATGAAATGACTCTAACAACAAAGTCAAGAAGTGGATCTGTGATAGTGTCAATAGTCATCCCACACTTGTTCCACTTAGCTCTTGTATTTCACTCAATCACCTCTTTAGAATCACTTCTCAATGTCTTTGGCCGATCTAGGATTGAGTATCCAATAACCCTATGTATAATTCTCTTTGAAATTTTGATAGGTCCTCCTTCTAGCCATAGAAATTTGTCATGTATTCTACTTAGAACAATTTTGATCCATTCAATTTTGAAAACTATTAGGAAATCTAGGGCATGGGTTAAGCCCTTCCTCTCTACAATTTTAAATTCCTCCTTCAACACTCCATTTTCACATAATTTTTTGTATTCCTATCTAATTTACATTTCTCCAATTCCTCCTACCTTGCAATTATAAAACTTCCTCACATCTTGGAGCAATACAACCTTAGATGGAATAATAGATAACATGCCTGCTGGGTCATTCTTATATGCAACTTATAGTATGGCCCTGAAATTTGATTGTTTGACCTCATTACTAACTAATTGGACTTCAAAAATTTCCTTCTCCTTTACATTATTTGAACTTGAGGCCATTATGCAAGCTAGGATTTTAACAAATATGAAATTGCATAGCTAAATAGGTAAAGAATACCTTTGAAATTGATGAACTAATGCTTAATCTTCACTATAATCCATGCAAATGATTTGATCTTGATTGTAAATTACTTGTTCACTCTCCTCACTCTTCCTCTTTGTTTGCAATGACAAAAATATGTGAAATTTAACCTTATATCCTTTCAAAATATAGCATTTATTGCATAGTACATGTATAGCTGTAAACTCGACTTCAATACAATTTTTGTTTCACTTGGTATTCATTGATGTTACAATCACTTGATAGCTATAAGAATTAACCTTACTCGACACCTATAGAAATTTCCCTCACTCAACAACTACTACTAACTTAGCTTCAACTTACTTTGGTTGAAAACCTAATACATACTAGTACTTTACTTGACAATTGAAGAGAACTTTTCACACTCAACAATAATGTAAAAACTTAAAGATTTGACCTTGGAATTTACTTATTATCTTGCATCTTTCTTCATGCTAATATATCTTTTTCAGTACTAAATTCTTTTGGAACTAATATATGATAAAATATTTTAAATATTAGTCCCACATACATCCTTTTACTTAATTTGATGAGATGTGACCACTTGACCTATCAGCTGAAGTGATTCCTTCATTCGATGTGATGTATCCATCTTTCTTCCTCCATGTTTTTTTCATCTTCTCCTCTATTGTGGAAACTTATTGTGCAATTCTTTTACACCTCTAAGTTACCTTAAATGTTTTCTGATCAATTCACCCCTTTCACTTCCTTCAATTCTTTTCTCTCATCACTTCCTTGCATACACATACATTCTGAATTATGAGGTTTCATCTCCCTTTTAAAGACTTTGGTGGCTTAGGGTTAGGTATGAATCTATGACTAAGATTCATTCATTTTCCAACTTAATTCCTTCCATTTTCTAATTGGTTGCATGTTGATCGTATAGGAAATCCAAATAGATTTGATCTTATCTTCAAAGCTTCAAGGTCTATCCATAAGTCAGCATAAAAATGATTTACATAGTTGTTTGTGCGATCACTAACAACTAGGTCCATTTTATATTACTCAACACTTGATAATACTGATGCTCGAAACTTACTATAATTCTATCTTGCTTAGAATTTGAACTTGCTTGGCATAAACTATTCACTTGGAATTTGAATTGCTCGGCACATGAGTGACTCGACACTCAGTGCAACTCGACATCTATACATATTATACTTGACATGTGTTACTAGCTCATCATGAACTTAGTAAATATCTTAGGTGTGTTGACACTCAATTGTCAAAACCAAAATAAAATCAATTTTTTTTTGAATGAGTATAAGGATATTAATTTAGGGGATATACCTGATGGTTTTCTTCCTATGAGAAGTATAAGCCATTGCATGGATCTAATTCCTGGAGCTAGTTTTCTGAATAAAGCACCATATAGATTAACACCCACTGAAAATGAAGAACTTAAAAAACAAGTGCATGAGTTTTTGTAGAAAGGTTTGATTAGAGGAATTTTGAGTCCACGTATTATACCTATTGAATTAGCACCTAAGAAGAATTGAGAATGGAGAATGTGTACTAATTCTAGAACTATTAAAAAGATCATAGTGAAATATAGGTTTCCTATGCTGAGGATGGATGACATAATGGATTGTTTGAGTGGAGAAAAGTATTTTACCAAGATTAATTTAAAGAGTGGATATCATCATATTAGAATTAGAGAAGGTGATGAATGGAAGACTTCTTTCAAGACAAAATATGGTTTGTATGAATGGTTGGTAATGCCTTTTGGTTTGACTAATGCACCTAGTACTTTCACGAGGTTGATGAATGAAGTTTTGGAAATATTCTTGGGTAATTTTGTGATTGGTTATTTGGATGATATTTTGATATTTAGAAAGACTAAAGAAGAACATCTTGAGCATGCTAGACAAGTATTGTAGAGATTGAAATAGGAAAAAATGATGATTAATTTGAAGAAATGTTCTTTTATGCAAGATAAGATTGTGTATTTTGGATTTGTGATTTCATTTGATGGTTTCAAGATGGATGTTTAGAAGGTTAAAGCAATTTTGGAATGACCTAAACCTAAGAATGTGGGTGAGGAAAGATCATTTCATGGTTTGGCTAGCTTTTATAGGAAATCTACAAAAAAATTAATTTCTATTTGCAATGCTATGACCGAGACAATGGGAGGAGATTAAAAAGAATTTAAGTGGGCACATGGAGCTAATAACAATTATGAGACTTTGAAACAAAAGGTTTTTGAGTTGCATGTATTATCTTTACCTAATTTCAATAAGGTATTTCAAGTTGAATGTGATGCAAGTGGTAGTGCAATTGGAGCTGTAATAAGTCAAGAAGGTAAATCTATTACTCTCTTGAGTTATAAGTTGAATGATGCTAAAAGGAAGTATTATGGGTATGATCAAGAGTTTTATGCAATTGTTCAAGAATTGAAGTGGATACATTGTTTGATTCCTAAGGAATTTGTGTTGTATACTAATCATAAAGTCTTACAATACTTCGAATGTCAACATAAGTTGAATCAAAGATATATGAAGTGGGTTGACATTTTTTATTAAGCATAAGAGTGGAGTCACTAATTGAGTTGTTGATGCATTAAGTAGAAGAGATTCTTTGTTGATCGAGATGAAGGTTGAAGTTCTTGGTTTTGATGAGATGAAGGAGTTGTATGATACCAATCCTAATTTTTTTTGAGATGTGGAGAGTGCAAAGCACCTAGTTTGATAGAAAAATAAAGTAACTTTGATGAATATCTTATTTAGGAAGGTATGTTGTTTAAGGGTATTCAATTGTGTATTCCTAAGAGTTCTATGAGGTTAAATTTGATTAAGAAAAAGCATAGTGATGGATTGGCTGGATATTTTTGGAATTGAAAAGACACTAAGTTTGTTGAAGGAGAAGTATTATTGGCCTCAAATGTATAAGGATGTTCATAAGTTTGTAAAGAGTTGTTGATTTTTTCAAGTTGAAAAAGGAGTAAGTCAAAATATTGGTTTGTATACACCTATTTATGTTCCTGAGAAACCTTGGAGTGATATTAGTATGGATTTTGCTATTGTATTACCTAAGACAGTGAAGGGGTATGATTGTATATTTATTTTTGTGGATAGATTTTCTAAGATGGCTCATTTCATACCTTGTAAGAAGGCATCAGACGCTGAGCATGTTGCTAAGATTTCCTTCAAAGAGATTATTAAATTGCATGGATTACCAAAAAGTATTATTTTTTACAAAGATAGTAAGTTTGTTGGTTTCTTTTGGAAGGCCTTTTGGAAGAAGATGGCTACTAAGTTGAAGTTTAGTTCTACATTCCATCCATAAACAGATGGATAGATAAAGGTTGTGAACAGAAGCTTGGGTAATTTTTTGAGATGTTTAGTGGGAGATAAGCCAAGTAATTGGGAGCTAATATTAGCACAAGATAAGTTTTCATATAATAATTCTATGGATAGGAGTATAGGGAAAACATCTTTTGAGATTGTCACTAGAATATAGCCTAAAGGGATATCAAATTTGAGGGATGTTGTTGGTAAAGAAAAGAGAAGTGCTGCAGGAAAGGAGTTTGCTGATTTTATGAAGTCTTTACATGAGGAAGTAAAGTTAATATTGGAAAAATGTATTCTAAAGTACAAGGAGAATGCTAATAAGTCTAGAAGACATCATATTTTTGAAGTTGGTGATGAGGTGATGGTTCATTTGAAGAAAGGAAGATTTCTTCTAGGAACATATAGTAAGCTAAAGATGAAGAAGTTTGGACCTTATGAGATCTTGAGGAAGTTTTATGGTGGTAATGCTTATGAAGTTGAGTTACCTGTTGACATGGATATATCTCCTATATTCAATGTTGCTGATTTGTATAAATATCATGAGCTAGATGATGAATTTATTGTGATAGATAATTATCCTAAGAAGAATATTTTCATAGAGTGATCTTCAAGAGCATTCAAGTTAGATCATTTTCTTCTAGATGCTAGTGTTCTGGTTTTAACATGCCATTGACACATAATTTCTCTAGGGTTTCATCCATTTACAAAGTAGCAATATCTTGAATTGTACATTTGAAATAAGAATGGATATCATTGATCAATAGTACCTTAGGAGGGATTTGAGATTGTGCTCCACTCGGATCTAGGGTTTCCATGACTGCAAGAGTTAACTTGAAATCCAATGCCTTCCATTCTACACCATGAACCAACATGTATGAACCTTGTTTTGTCTTGCTACTAGTAGCTACCATCTTTTCTTGATAGGGTTTGAGAGAATTCAAAAAAATTTGGTAAGAATTCACTCAAATCACTTGAATTCTCTTGAAGATCACTCTATGAAAATAGCGCTTGAAATTCATAGTGAGAAATGACTTTGATTTCATTCCTTTTATCAAATTTCACCATAAATTCCTGGTATGAATGCTAGATCAAATTGATAGGCCATCATCCACTTCACTTGCATTGAATACCCAGTAGTCTTCATGACTCATTAACCACATAAGATTTAGTTCCTCCCAACCTCACTCAGCTAGGAAGGTGACTCGGTAGTAACTGGTACCTCTTACCTAGTGATCCCTTTACATCTTGAATGCTGGTATGGATCTTTTGTCCTATCAACTGGAACTAATTTAGATGTCTTCTTTAGCAGCCTAGTTCCAATTCTTGTTTGAGAAAACAAGTGGAAATAGTGGAGTCACCCAATTCTTGAGTGACTTGTTCATCATTGCTCGGACTTGCATTCTCAGTAGATTTTGGAACCCATTGTTGTCTCATTTTCTTTTTGATGTTATCAACTTTTGTCTTTTTTTCATCCTCAATTCTTCCAATATTCATATAGTTCTTGGAAATATGACCAAGTTCTTTACAAATGAAACATCTTTTGGTAGTATCTATTTTCCTCATGTGATGCTTTACACAATTTATTCCAATGTGTCCAAATTCTCCACAATAATGACATTTGCACCAAGTGTTATAGTCCCAACCAAATATAGCTTATACAATCTATTATGCTAGATTCAATATCTTAGTTTTGCATTTTGATGACTTGTGCCCATGCTTTTTACATTTGTGACATTTTCCTTCAAATCTTGGTTTCTCTTTGCATTTATTTTCTCTATGACCATGTTGATTACAATTGTAGCATTTTCCATTGAATTTTTCTTTTCCATTGCTCCAATATTTTTTTGAAGTATAACCTATCTTCCCATAGTGACTGCAAGTAGGTTTATTCTTTTAAGCTCCTTGCTTGGGTGATTCAACTTCTTCTATATATCCAATTCCTACTTGTCCTTTTTTTTTGAAATGAATTTTCTCATTTAACTGATTCATGTCTACTTGATATTTCATCATCCTTTCATTGGTTTTATTTTCAATGCTTAGGTCATTCTACAATCTTTCATTCTTTGATCTCAAATTCATGATTTCTTCATTTGCACTGGTGAGCTAATCAATGAAGTCTATTTGTTGAAGGGATAGGTGTTGAATTTCATTGTTCTTTCTTTCTATCTCTTGTCTTGTCTTGTTTTTCTCTTCCATAAATTCACACAATCTTGTTGACTAAAATTCTTGCTCTCTTCTTAGTTTTGTTACTTCTTCTTGAAGAGTAATATTCTTTTTCAATAGTTATTTGATTGCTTCATTAGCTTCATCTGATTTTCTTGAGAGGATGTCTTTAATTGGTTCTTCAATATATAGTGAATCATTCATTTGGATTACAAGATCTTTTCTTATTTTTAAGGATTGAGAGAGTTTCTCTTTTGCTTTCTTGAGTTATCCAATAGCTAATTCCAAATCTAGCTTCTCATTGTCAATAGCCTTGTCAAGTCTGAATACCTCCATTTCCTTTGATCTTTGCTCAAGATTTTAAACTTTTCTCTGAGAACCACAATGCTTTGATACCAATTTTTGGGAATATTATGATAGGCTAAGTTACTAAGAGGGGAGGGTTGAGTCGGTAACTTATAAAACTTCTTCCTTAATTATCAATTAATCCTTTATGTGAATTCTAATCTAACTGCATGCATGAGAAACTAAAAACTTGAAAGCATACACAACACTTTAACACAAGATTTGGTGACCTAGAAACCTTCCAAATTAAAAATTAAAATTGGGGTGGGGATGATACTCACAAGCTTTAGTACTATAGTATAAAGTTGGCATGTTAAGGCTTACAATGATCACTTCTGATGATCTTCCCTATTAGGAGCAATAAGGACTACTAGGTCCACCTTGCAAAAGAATTTACAAACATACATTGAAGTATGCACTCAGTAAAGAGATTTACATAAGACAATTATGTCTACCTTGTTAAAGGATTTGACTAATCCACTTGTTAGGATAAAGTAGTAGTTTATCTCTAACCTAGAACTTGGTTTGCTAAATGAGATTTCTCTGAGTGTACAAATTACCTTGCTATGATAGATAAATCTTTGTTGCTCCTTATACTACTATAACATTTGTAATTCACTCTTTTGCACTTCTATTATTATTACATTTTTCTCTTTGATTGTTTGGATGTGATACAATACATTACATATATATCAATCCAATTACATAATTAGAAAGTTGGCCACAATACAAGTTTACACAAATATTACAAAGTTGACCAAAGTGTAGAAACTTGGGTTCTGAAGACTGACTCGGCGAGGTTTTGATACTCAACATCCACTATCAATGCTTGGCATCATCATGCACTCGGTAGACATAGAAACTCAATCCATACTGATCACTTCCAAGTAGTCTTGTACTTAGTTTTCACTGGTGACTTGGTGAATACTATGAAACTTGGGATATAATTTGAATCACTCAATTCTTGCTACATAGCTTGGTCAACACTAGATTCTCTGTGAGCTTAGTATAAACTGAGTCACTTGGTTAACATTGAGTAGCTCGGTTAACACTGGTAAACTTGGCATACACTGAGATGCTCAATTTACACTACTAATCTTCAACTTTGTAGTAACCACTCAGTGCAAACTAAAATCTATCCAAATGACTTGGTAGCAATTGTAGAGCTCGGTAATAATTGTAATGCTTGGTTAACATTGTTAACTATACAATATGCTTGGTATAAGCTTACAATATGAATAAGTGTATGTCAGTAATAAAAAAAATGACTAGAATGTCAACAATCTATACTTCCAAAAAACTTCCAAGCATCATTACTTACCAACTCATCCAAAACCAACTATGAAATTTTAATAGTTATGAAACCTAGAAAGGTGTGCAACCCTACTATGAAATTTTAATAGTTATGAAACCTAGAAAGGTGTGCAACCCTAAAGGGTATCTAAAACACCAACACTCACTTCCAAAAAGTAGGCAGAAGTACCCCCTATTATTTGCATGAGGAACACAACCCTGTAGGTTTGCATGAGAGAATACCTCCTTGTGAAATGAAGTACCTCATTGCGCATGAGAGAATACTTTCTCATGTGAGAGAATGTATTACCTATTTAAGGGAATGCTAAACTAGCTAGCATTTTCTCTAGTAGCCGAGCTATAGGCTTGTGCAAGAGAATACCTAGCCTTGCATGAGAGAGTACAATCTTGTGTGAGAATTCAAAGTACTCCATGTCAGAGAAGGGTTTTATTGCATGAGATAATGCATTTCTCTCATGAGAAAATGCATTCTCATGTGAGGAATCCCCTCTCTAACATGAGACTAGACATCAACACAAGAACCAAAAAAACAAGAAGTGCACAAATGGAATAATTCTTCCACATTGGGGAGTATTGGATCCATAATTATCAAGGCTCAAACACTTGAATGAAAGCAAAATAGCTAAGCATGCTAGAAGGAATGGATCAATAATCTAATCATCTAAACCATAGCATCTAGTCATTATGTGGAAAAGTAAAATCATAGTGAACATACATGCGTATTAATCAACTATCTCTATAAACTAAAATAGCATAAATCACATGGAAACATACTCCAAAAGATACAGGGAACCATATGAACATTGAGCTCTAGCACTGAACATGGAGGAAGGTCAACTCTACACATCAATCCCTAATAATGGTAAAGGTAGCTATTCCTCCCAACCACATGGAAGTTGTAGCCAAAATCAAACCTCAAAAAATATAAGACAATCATTCATGGTTGACACTTACACCAAATAGGACCGAAACCAAGATCATGAGAATTTTTAATACAACAAGTCCTGGTCAGACACTCTATGGGTCTACTGTGTAGGGACTCTAGTGGAGAGTGAGTTTCTTTGGAATCCCAAGCTCAACATCATTATAGACCATTCCCATTGGGAATCCCTTAGGAGGCCAACATTATGTGTCCTCAAATGAGCTATGTGGACAATGTGGCTCTCAGATTAACCAACAAGTGCATACCTTTGGAGGATTCATACAGGTACATAGACCTAAGAATTTATTTAATTATCACTTAATTGGAAACTTCTTCATGTAAACATTGTTGGGAACATGACCCATGGCTATGAGAGAAGCCCCTCCACACCAACCTACCCTACATACCCATGCTCATCACACAATGAGTGCCCGTAGGAAATGAAGTTTCTCAACCCAACCCTAAGGAACATAACTCAACTAAAAAACAACTAGGAGCTAGGGTCTTGCAAGAATTGACAAGTATACACTCATGTGCTCATTTATGGGCACACCAACTGTATGATGATTAGAGTAACAAGGGATGCATAAGAGACATAAAAATACAAGTAAAATAGATCACTCAACTGGCCTATATCTAGTAGTACAAATTTGACACCAATCCCAATGCAATAAAATCAATACATCAAGGGTTAGAAAGATATCCCTATGGATAATCTAGATCCACAACCAACTATGATGCAAAGAAAACTTGAGAAAGTAGGGTGACACATAAATCAAAGAAAAAACCAAAAATAATAAAAACTTAAAAATTTAAACCCATTATATCATTGGGTATAAAGTCACAAATAAAAAATAAAATATAGGTTCAGAGTCTGTATGCAAAAACAACCACCATAATGACATGAAACCCCAAACCCTCAAGTCCAAAAAGGGACAAATTCTCATACCACCCAATCGGGTAGTGCTAGCATGCAAAAATGAAGGGGAACATTAATTCTCAGCCTCCAAGCATTTTACTACCAAAAGAAAAATGCAAAATAGACCAAAAAAAATAAAACAAGAGAGCCCTACCTTGTAGCCAAAAGCAATAAACAGGAATGCACACAATAAAATAATTGCCCCATAGTCACTATCAAAAAATCATCAAATGAAGGTCTTCCCAAGATGGATCCAACAAGCTTAACCTCATGATGATCCCATGCCCATAGCTCCTATAGAGAACAAAACGATAAATCCTTCAAAGAGGATTTTGGAATTTGCTCTCCAAATTCCTATTTTACAAGTGAGAAGTGAGGAAATAATTCCCTTTTGGGATAAATATTCAATTTTAAAAGTGGAATATAATAGTATAAAATTAAGTGTCCCACTAAAACAATCCTTTTCAACCCAGAAAAAAATGGGCAATTCCAATTAAATGTGGTTCAACTATGGCAAACTTGCCAGGAATTAAAATAATTAAATCATTCTCAAAAACTATAAAATCACAATATTCCTTAATAGCTTTCACGACAATGTGAACCTCTAAATGCACATACATGCTTACATGTCTAATCACATAATGCAAATGAGTCTTGATTTATATAATCACCAAATGGTTTAATTAATCAATTAATTAGGATACATCAACCATACAAGGATGACATTGGCTAGGTAAGAACAACCAAGCCACTAACTCCATGTACCATGATTGGGGATATAAATCCTACACAATACACAACATAATCATGTGCAATTGCATATAATAATATAGCCAAAGTGATAAATGCATTAAATCACATTAATAACCATTTATTTAATCACATTAAATAATCTATTTAAATCACTCACTGCATCAAAAAACATCCCATACTAAGAATGAAGTAAATAACCATAGCATCAAATCAAGGTATCCAAAAGTCAATATTCCATCATATAATCATAAATAGAGTATATGTCTGAATACAAAATAACTAGATATCATCATAAAGCATCATCATACAAATATGATCAAACTGAACAACATAACATCTAACATCTATGATACTAGTAAATCAAAATAAAGCAACTGACCACTAGGTCATCTCAAATATCCTCAAACATGAGTATCAAAGTATCTCTCAAAAGTAAAATATAACAAGGTACATAATGCAAACATGGGAGGAACTACATCCTCCCCTACTTGACATAGGCTTACTCTTGGAAGCCTACAAAAAGATAAGGGTACAAATTTCTCAACCGTGTAGCATCTTCCCAAGTAGTATAACTCTCATTACTTGGGTCCCACTAGATCCTTACCTTCTCTATGTATTGACCTTTGAGGGTCAGCATTTGGTGCTAAAGGATATAAATGGTCTCCAAAGAAAGTTTCCTATCCTCCACCTACAAAGCATCCCAATCAAGTACATGGGTCACATCAAGAATATACTACCTCAAAAATAAACATGAAAAACATCATGGATGTGTGATAGCCTAGGTGGCAATGCTACTAAATAAGAAATAGGATTGATCCTCAAGAGGATCTCAAATGGTCTAGAAAAATGTGGTGCCAACTTAGAACCTTTCCCATAACAGATGGGGCTCTTCTTTGGACACACTTTTAAAAACACCCTGTCACCAACTAAAATGTGATTATCCAACCTATGGGCATCTACATACTTCTTCTACCTATCCTGACCAGTAACCAAATGGAATCTAATACAAACAACCTATTGCTCCAAATCCTAAAGCATCTTTAGACCTAAAATCACTCGATCCTCTAAATGAGCCCAACTCAAAGGGATATGACATGGTCTACCACACAAGGCCTGAAAAGGTGACATACTAAGAGAGCTATGGTACCCATTGTTATAAGAAAACTAAAAAAGGTATAGATAGTCCTCCCACTTCACCTATCTATCTATCACATACATGTGAAGCATGTCTTCCAAAACCTAGTTCATTCTCTCTATTTGAACATCAGTCTCTAGGTGGTAAGCTAAACTAAAATTGAGTTGTGCACCCAAAGCATGCTAGAGAGATGTCCATAGTGATGAAGTAAACATTGGATCTCTATTTGATACAATCCATCGAGGGATTTCATGCAACTAAAAAATGTCTTCCAAGAAGGAATGTGCCGTAGAAGAAGCTGTGTAGGATGCTCTCATGAGTGAAAATGTGCTATCTTGGACAACTTCTCCACTTTCACCATGATACAATCATGTCCTCATGATGACATAAGAAACCCCATGATAAAATAAATGGATATAGTATCCCACTTCCATTCTAGAATGGTATATAGTTACAAAAGATCTACAAGATGTTGATGCTTTTCCTTCACTTGAAATTGAGCAAAAAAATCAGTAACATCTTACCTCATCCCTACCCAAAAGTATAACTATCTAAGGTGGGCATACATCTTCTTGACACTTGGATGTGTGGAATATGGTGCACAATATACTTTTGACAAAATCAAGGTACTAAGATCTCCAGATGCTGGCACATAAATGCATCCTAAGTGTCTCAACAGTCCATAAGAATCTAGAAAATAACCTAAAAACCTCCCCTTAAGGGTATATCCAGACCCAATCTCTATCCTCACCTCTTGATATCATGTGTCACTAGGCAAGGCCTCCAAGATACAACCTCATCAATCTACTCCCAATGAAAAAATTGATATCTCATGTCACCTCCTACTCAAGTCATTTGCAACAATATTTTCTTTCCCTTTGACGTAGTGAAAACAAAAATCATATTCACATAGAAAATCCATCCGGTGACATTGTTGTATATCTAAGTTTGGATGAGTAAATATATAATGCATATTACAATGATCGTTGTGTAGCTCAAACCTATGTCCCAAAAGGAAATGTCTCTAGTGCACAACCACATGCATAATTAATACAAGTTCCAAATCATGAGTGGGGTGGTTGAACTCATGGTCCACAAGTTTTTTAGACTCATATGCAATCACACAACCATACTGCATCAATATTGTTCCCACACTCTCTAACACATCATATGTGCAAACCATAAAATCACCTATAAGATTAGGCACAACAAGAACTAGCACACTAGTTAGTCACTCCTTCAAAGCCTCAAATGCTGAATTGCACTACTCTAACCAAACATAATTCTTCCCTTTCCTTTGAAGAGAAGTACTAGGATGGGCCACTCATGAGAAGTCCTTCATAAATCAATGGTAGTAACCTACCATCCCCATGAAATCATGAATCTTGAAAACATTAGTGGGTATTGACCAATCTATAATAACTCATATTTTCTTCGGGTCCACTACAATACCATCACTTGTGATGATATGCCCAAAATACTTCACCTTAGACTGGAATTTTTTTTGTTTACTTAGGTTTCCATACAATGATGGTCTTGCAAGAACTATCACACCTAGCATAAATGAACTTTGTGCTCCTTAACAATCTTAGAATAGATCATTATGTCATCTAAGAAAACAAGGACACAATGATCAAGGTACATGAAAAAAAAAAATTCATTAAACTCATAAACACCAATGACACATTGGTTAACCCAAAGGGTACAACCATAAACTCATAATGCCCATAGCATTTATGAAAAGATGTCTGATGAATGTCAACCTCATGAATCTAAAGTTCATGTTATCTAAACTTCAAATCAATCTTTGAGAACACTCTTTCTCCCTTCATTTGATCAAAAATGTCATCAATCCTCAAGAAGGGGTACCAGTTCTTCATCGTCACCTTATTCAATTTATGGTAGTCAATGCATAGACACAAAGATCCATCTTTCTTTTTCACAAAGATAAGTAGTGCACCCTATGGGGATACACTAGGACACATATGACTCTTGACCAACAATTCCTCCAATTGCAATCTGATATCACTCAACTCTTGAGAATTCATATGATAGGGATCTTGTGAAATAGGCTTCTCTCCTAGAATGAGATCAATGCAAAAATCAATGTCATGTTCTGGCAATATTCCTAGTATCTCATTAGGGAATATGTCTGCATATTTACGAAGGAGTGGGTGATTATCTAGCATCACTTTATGACTCAACCTCCTCAAGATCATTGATAGAGACCACAAACATCTAATATCATGTCACACACTCTACTTTAGCTACTTAGTTGAGATCATCCAAAGTGAGACTGGTCTCTCAATCCCCACAAGCTCCATCTACCCACCTGTGTCATCCACACTATACCAAATTATGATGACAGTCTATATTCATATGATGTGAGGAAAATGAATCCATACCCAAAAAAATGTCATAAGACCCTAAGGGTAGGATGTGAAGATCAAATATGGTGGTGACGATGCCCAAGTCCAACACACAACCATTGACTATGGAAACCATAATAACCTTGGAATCTATAGCTAACTCAACCTACCACCTATCAACCTATTGTGTAGCCAATAGCCCACATTGCTGAATAAGAGATGGTGAAATAAAAAAATTGATGCACTAGAATCTATTAAAACAAAAAAATAATTACAATGCAATGTACTTGTAGCCTTGACTACGGTACCCTAGTGCTCAGCTTGACAATTTTCAACCACCATAAATACTTTGTGGGATGTGACTATATCACCCATAGTAGGTTCAAACATGGTCACACCTCTATTAGGTCATGAAGATGTCTGTTATAGGGAAATCCATTGATCTATGGCCCTGGTGACCACATGAAAAGCATGTTCCTCCAAAACTGGAACCAAAACCACATCTACCCTAGGAAGCACTAGAATATGGTGCATTCCCTTTGCTACAGTCCTAATGATTACTTTGAGATAGACAAATTTGTTGGGACTACTAAAATTGACTTTGGCCACGCCCCTTTCCTCTTGTGGTACCTAAGCTCTATCCATTCTTCTACAAATAACATTAGTGTCATCACTCTTGATGACTACGACCACCTTATGAGGGTGCTGACTAGGCTTGACCCTATCTGATGACCTATGTCTGGGCTGGTGGTACACTCTATCTTGTGGATTGTGTACTATGGCTCTAAGAGCCTAATCTAACACTAATCCCACTAACCACATTTCTCAGGGAAATCCTTTCCTTCTTAGTGGTGAGTGCAAGTGTTCTAGGCTAATTAAGACGAACATCCCCAATGATAGCCTTTAAAACCCCTTAAAAAATATTATGTGAGGAGTACCTCATCATGATGGAAGCTAGAGTATTGTATCAACCAAAAAAACCACCTCTCATACTAATCCATTGTCATGTTCCCTTGTTTGAGCTCATGGAACTCATCAACATGAGCTTCTCAGTACTATGGAGATAGGAATTTCTCCCTGAACCTCTCCTCAAAGATTTCCTAGGTGGGACTTATTACACTAATATGGAGCTTTTCACTCTTCATATCCCACCACATGGATCCATACTCCCTTAGTTGTGTAATAGCACAATGGTCATTCATGTTTCTTTCATATGGATAAAAGGAGAAGCAAGACCCCATGTCTAGTAACCATGTCTTTGCCTTAAGACCTCCTCCTAGGCCATTGAATAGTGGTGGTTTAGACCTCTGAAGGTCTCTCATCATGTCGACTCAGATGGAATCTCTATCATCCCAACCATGGCCTCTCCTATGGTCACCTCTACCACCAGGTGATATGCAAGAACTCTCACATTCATACCAATTTTCTTCTTTTCCTCTATGCTCTGACAAGTGGGAGTCTCCATGTTGGGATCCCTCTTCCTAGCCACAATCCTATCAATTTTCCTTGAGGTCCCAACAAGGCTATAATCTCTTTTAAAAAAGGCAATAATTCCCTGGCATCACCTCATTTTTTATCACCTTATCCTCACCCAACTCCCTGACATTCTTCCTCATGGTGTACTTCTTCATTTCTATTTTATCAAATTTTACCCTGATCACCAGGTCTACATGCATGAGGCATCACTAAAGGAGCAAAAAGATAAGAGTCAAAGTCATATGTAATAATTATAAGTATTACAAGCGTAAGCTAAAACAAGATACCATAATGCATAATCAAAAAAATATCATAGTGGGAGCATAGCATAGAGATCCCAATATTGCAACATGGGCTCTGATACCAAATGTAATGCCCCACTTGGAGATCCTTGGAACAAGGATAGATAAAAGCCAATACATTTTTTTTAAAGTAATAAGCATGGATACAAAGAACATCAACATGCAATCAACCAAAAGATCATAATGGAGGACTTAACCAAGAAATCCATACCTCAAATAAACCTCCAAGTGTCACTACTACCAATGTGTCCAAAACCAACTATGAAAGTTTAACAATTACAAAACCTAAAATCTATGATCTATCAAAATCTAAGAAGGTGTACAACCCTAAAGAGTATCTAGAACACCAATATTTTATTTCAAAAAGCAAGCATAAGCATCTCTTATTTTTTGCATGAGGAAACACAACCCTACATGTTCACACAAGAGAATACCTCCTCATACAAGGAAATACCCTGTTGCATGCAAGAGAATGATTTCTCACACAAGAGAACACATTTCCTACATGAGAGAACACTAAGCTAGCCATCATTTTCTCTAGCAGCCAAGCCATGGCCTCATGCAAGAGAATACCTAGCCTCGTGTGAGAGAGTACAATCTTGCATGAGAATTCACCGTGCTCCATGCAAGAGAAGGGTTTTCTCATGTGTGAGAATATATTTCTTTCATGAGAAAATTCATTCTCACATGAGGAATCCCCTCTATCACATGAGACTTGACATCAACACAAGAACCAACAAAACAAGAAGTGAAAATATAGAATAATTCCTCCACACTAGGGAGTATCGAATCCATAATTATTGAGGGTCAAACACTCGAATGAAAGCATAAAAGCTAAGCATGCTAGAAGGGATGAATCAACCATTTAATTATCTAAACCATAGCATTTAGTCATCATGTGGAAAAGTAACATCATAATAAACATACATGAGCATAAATTAACTATCTCTATAAATTAAAATAACATGAATCACATAGAAACATAATCCGAAAGGTATAGAAAATCATATGAACATCCAACTCTGGCACTGAACATGGAGGAAGGCCAACTCAGTATGCTGGTCCCTAGTAATAGTAAAGGTAGCTATGCCTCCCAACCACATGGAACCTATAGGCCCACTCCCATCATGATGATGGAGATAGTGATCCTACCTCAACACACATAAGACAATGATTCATGGCTGACACTCACACCAAACAATACAGAGGAGTAAAACCAAGATCATGAGATAATGGAATACACCAAGTCTTGGTCAGACACTCTATGGGTCTACTATGTAGGGATTGTGGTGGAGAGTAGGTTTCTTAGAACTCCCAAAATCAACATCATTACAGACCATTCCCCTCGAAAGGCCAATGTTTTGTCCCCATATGAGCCATGTAGATAATGTCGCTCTCAAATAAACTGATGAGTGCATAACTTTGAAGGAGCTATATAGGTACCTAGTATTTTATTATCTTATTTAATTACCCAAGAATTTATTTAATTATCACTTAATTAGAAACTTCTTCATGTAAACCTTGCTGAGAACACAACCCAGGGTTATGAGAGAAGCCCCTCCACACCAGCCTACCCTACATACCCATGCTCATCACATGATGAGTGCTTGTAGGAAATGTAGTTTCCCAACCCAACTCCAATGAACATAACTCAACTAACAAACAATCAAGAGCTCAGGTCTCACAAGAACTGACAAGTGTACACCTATGTGCTCATGTGTAGGTATGTTGACTAAATGATGATCATAGTAACAAGGACTAGATGAGAAAAATAAAAACACAAGTAAAACATATCACTCAATCAACCTATATCTGGGAGTGCAGATTTGACACCAATCCCAATACAATAAAACCAATACATCAGGGTCAAAAGGATATCCCTGCAAATAATTTGGATTCACTACCAACTACAGTGCTAAGAAAATATGAGAAAGTAAGGTGACATGCAAATCAAGGGGAAAACCAAAAATGACAAAAGCCTCAAAATTAAAACACATTATGTTACTGGTATAAAAGCCACATATAACCAATAAAATATGGGGTTTAGAATCTGTATACAAAAATGGCCAGCATAATGACACAAAACCCCAAACCTCAAGTCATACCTGCCCAATGAGGTAGAGCTAACACGTAGAAATAGAGGGGAACACTAGTTCTCAACCTCCAAACATTTTAATACCAAATGAAGACTCTGAAACAAAGCAAAAAAAATAAATAGAAGAGCCTTTCCTTGCAACTAAAAGGGCTAAACAAGAACATGTGCAATAAATAATTGCCTCGTGGTCACTACTAAAAATCTTGGCAAATGAAGGTCTCCCCAAGCTATATCCAATGATCTCAACCTCACAATGATCCCACAACCATACCTCCTATAGAAAATAGAATGGTAAATAATTCAAAGAGGGTTTTGGTATCTATTGTTCAAATTCCTATTTCACAAGTGAGAAGTAAGGAAATATTTATTTTATGGGTTATATATTCACTTTTGAAAGTGGAATATAATAGTAGGAAATTAATTGGCCCACTAAAACAACCCTTTTCAACTTAGAAAAAATTAGGCAATTCTAATTAAATGAAATTCAATACAATTTTTTTTTCAAGAATTACAATAATTAAATCAAATATAGAATTCCCAAAAACTATAAAATCACAATATTCCTTAATAGCTTTTGTGACAATGTGAACATCTAAATGCACATACACACTCATAGGTCTAATCAAATAATAAAAATGTGTTTGGATTTATTAAATCATGAAAGGTTTTAATAAATCAATTAATTAGGATACATTGACCATACATGGATGACAATGGCTAGGTAAGAACAACCAAATCACTAGCTCCATGTGCCACTACTGGGGATATAAATCATACACACTACACAACATGATCAAGTGGAATTGCATATAATAATATATCCAAAGCAATAAATACATTAAATCACATAAATGACCATTTATTTAATTGCATTAAATAATCTATTTAAATCACTCATTGTATCAAAAAAATCCCATAGAAAGAACAAAGTAAATAATCGTAGCATCAAATCAAGGTATCTAGAAACCAATAAGTCCATCATATAATCATAAACATAGTATATGTCTGAATACAAAATTACCAGATATCATCATAAAGCATCATGTCACATTAGTAAGCATCATCATGTAGATATGATCAAACTGAACAACATAACATCTAACATCTATGATACTGGTAAATCAAAACAAAGTGCCTAACCATTAGGTCATCTCTAATGTCATCAAAAATGAGTATCAAAGTATCTCTCAAAATGAAAATATAACATGGTACATAATGCAAACATGGGAGGCACTACATCTAAACTTATCTTAGAGTAGTATGTGAGAAGGAATCATTCACAAGATTAGATAATTAGAGACAAGAGTGTTGGAATCATGAAAAGGAATAAGGTGAAGGAAAATACATGTTTGATTGCTAAATTTGAACCAAGAACTATGAAAGCCACACTTGATAATGATGACTAGATCAATACAATGAATGATGAAATATATCAAATTGAGAAGAACAATACATGGATACTTATACTGAGACCCAAAGACATGAATGTAATTGGAACCAAATGGATATTTGGGAAAAAATTGAATGAGAAAGGCAAAGTTGTGAGGGAAAAAACTAGATTAGATTGTAAATGTTATTCCCAAGAAAAATGAATTTATTATGGTGAGACCTTTGCACCTATAGCTAGATTGGAAGGAGTCATAACACTATTGGCTTATACAACTTACAAGAGATTTGAAGTCTATCAAATGGATGTTAAGTCTACATTTCTAAATGGAATACTGGAAGAAGAGGTCTACATTGAAGAAGCTAAAGGATTTTTGGAGTCAAATCAGAAGTACCTGGTATGCAAACTGAACAAAGCATTGTATGGTTTGAAGCAAGCACTAAGAGAATGGTATGAAAGGCTGCATTCATATCTAATCAAGATTAGATTTGTTAAAACAAGAAAACCATAACCTATACTTGAGATGAAGTTGATAAAAAGGTTCAAATAGCTAAAATATTTTTTGATGATATAATATTTGTTGGTAATTATTTGTTGTGAAAATCATTTGTTGATCAAATGATAAAAGAATTTGAGACGTATCAAATTTTTCATTGCTTTACAAGCTCATCAAACACAAGGTGGTATATATACAACCCAATCTAATTAAATAAAGTATACATTGAAGAAATTTGGTATGGATGAGTAAAGGACATTTGGAACACTTATGGTCACTAGATGCAAATAAACTAAGGAAGAAAAGATTGGTGAAGTTAATTAGACACAATACAAATCAATGATTGGGAAATCACAATATATTGTACACAACATACCTGATATTGCACATTCTATTGGAATAATTGCAATATTTTCATCTAATCCTAAGGAGACACATATGCCTAGAGTAAAGAGGATATTTAGATGCCTAAAAGGAACAAAAGGGGACTATGATAGAAACAAGAAAGTGATTTTGAGCTTAGAGTTTATCATGATGTTGACTAGGTAGGAAATGTTGATGACATAAATATTTCTAGTGGTGGAGCTTTCTTTTTAGAAGATAAGTCTAATTACATGGTTGAGAAAGAAAGAATAAATCACCAAACCTATTACTATCTATTGTGACAACAAAATTTCTATTAACATATCAAATAATTAGGTGATTCATATGAAAACAAAGATTATATCTATCAAGTATCATTACTTGAGGGAGAAAGTTCAAAAGAAACAAGTAAGACCAGAGTGTGTGAAGTCTAAGGACCAAATTGTAGATATATTCACAAAACTATTTCCTAAGGATTTTTTTGAGTATCTAAGAGGTAAGTTAGGGGTCTTTCCCTTATCCAAGATTCACTAGGATAAGATGCATGTTGCATCCATTCATGGATTATTAGAGTATCTTTGTGGAGTTGATGCAAGGGTTCACTCTTCAGGGAGTATTTCTTGAAGTTGTTAAAGTAATTGTAATGAAGATGATGATATCTATACATGAAAGTTACAAGGTATTGTACCATTTTAAAATGGATCTGCTTTCCTTTTAATACCTTTGAGCTCCCTTCTCTTCATAATTCCCTCTTTAGACCATGGATATGCTCATGCTTGTTCTTCTTTTTCTCATTTTCCTCTTCTCCCTTCCATATATTCACCTCATCTCTCTGGTATCTTCCCTAGCTCTATGTGTTACCCAAGACCTATCTTCATAGGCTAGGTCAACCCACATCAACCCAAGTCGACCTAGTCCTCGACATTTTTTGATCTCAGTGCCTGAAAGTCCTCAGGGGTTTAATTAGTTAGTGACCATTATCCAGTCAGCCTATATTGTTTTTCTACCCAAAAACTCATATATAAGGTGATTCATTTTCATATCATGCACATTAAAGATCATTAATTCATCCAAGATTTTATTTCTAGAAAATATTTTCATCTATTTTCATTCAAGGAGTTCAAGAATTCAAGTATTTTTCAAGCATTTAAGGAGATTTTATCTAGCATTGGAGAATACTCTGTGAGCATTTCCTCTTCAATATCTAGCATATTGTTGGCCATCAAAGGAGGATATCCACACTGAAGCATTCATCCTCTTCATTGGTGAATATCCATATCCATGACACCATGACAGAGTTATGATAGATCCATTGCAAAGTGTAAAGATATCCTACATTCCAAATTTGAGATCTACATTACATACACACAGGAAAGGTTGGGAGCAAAAAGAATTGTAGATGTGGAACCTACAGTTTGCAAGCTTTTTGGAGTTTTCAATTTTATAGTTGTGGACTACATCAACTTAGTTGTAGGATGTCCTTCCATGTTGACCTAGTCTTTTAGTCTTAAATTCTAGGGAGAATTTTGGATTTTGTTCCTTTTATCATTTCACTCTAAGAATTGTGGATAGAAGTTAAGAAAATATTTAGATCCAAAATTTATTGAGCAAAAAAACATCTTTCTCTATGTATTTAAAGGTGAGTCTTTTACATTTCATTTAATTTCCTATCTTTACCCTAGATTTACATCTTAATTGGGATAATAGTAATCACATAGTATCTAGATTTACATTCCTAAGAAATTAGTTCAATTTTACATTCATGTTATCTTATTAAGGGCCTAAGAGAGTATATTTCTTGGTATTACATCCCTCTTTATGACCTAGATTTAGTATTATCACCCTTCTTCCTTTTGGTCCTTGCTAATCTAATTTGGATCATAAGTGGAATCATACTTGGAAATCCCCCTCTTTCCCTCACACACACATATTTGAATGGCTTGGTGCCCCATGAAGTGGAGGCCTACATCCTATTAAAGTGCTTCAATTTTACCACTAAACATTTTGGTGAACCCGACTTGTGCCTCTTTCTTTTTGGAGTTAGATTATTTCTTCTAGGTGTTTACCTTCTTTTGGTTAGCCCAACTTCTTACCCTCTTTCTTGCAATTTGATATTCTTATTAACGTGAATCCCTTGTCTTTTTTGTGTTTTATTATTCTGCACATCTTTGGATTTTTTTTCCTTTAATTAGATCTCAATAGGTTTTCCTTTTTTGTTATCCTCTTTTTATGAGCATAATTTTATAAACCCCTATAGGTATATCATCCTTGTTAGGAAAATTATTAGACTCATGGGTTCATTTGATGATATTCACATTTTTTCTCATGATCTAAATCCGATTATAGAGTATAACTCTTCTATATCATCTCATGATGAGCACAATTCTTTAAGAGTTCCTCCTTTGCAAGTTTATAAGTTTTCTTGTGAATTTGAGAAAATTATAGTCTCGATAGTGTTTTGGTTGTTGAAGCTCTTAAGAAGCTTTTTAATAATGATGATAATAATATTTCTATCTTATGTGGTATAACCTTATTTATACTCATGCTAAGTCTTTGATGGAATGTGATCAAGAGTTGGGATACCCTCCTCCTTCTTCCACCATTGTTGAACCTTCTATCCTAATTAATAACGCTCCTTCCAAAATACCTACATATGCTCTACCTCTTATGACTAATTCTAAATAAGTTTCCACTCCTTTAAGTGCTAGTCTTCCTAATCTTTCAATTCCCATGAGTGTTCCTCCTACTTCCATTCCTTCCTAACTGCCTTTGTATAATGTAGTTCCTTTTACTTATTCAATCCTATTACTCATTCCTTCTCATCCTCCATCGATATCCATACATATTACTTCCACTTCTAATCCCTTTCCTAATCAATCTAGTAAACCTATGGCTACTAGTGTATATTCTAATCCTTCTTTTAGTACATTGGTTCAAACCGTCACTACTTTACAACAAAAACTTGTACATTTAACCCAATCTAGTACATTATTCCTACATGTGATGTCACTAACCCCATTTCATTAAATATTTTTCTTCTTTTTATTTTGCAACATGTTGAGGTGCCTCATCTTGAGACTTATAATGGTAAGGGAGATCCCATGATTCATGTTAAAACTTTCCAAACTATATGTAGTGATTTTTCTCATGACTATAGGGTTATGGCTAAGTTGTTTCCACACACCTTTCAGCATAGAGCCTAGCAATGGTATTTATCTATACCTCCTTATTCTATTGATTTTTTTCAAACTCTTGCTAATGTTTTCATTCAATACTTTCAGAATAGTATTGGCCCACAAGTTTCTTTAACTAATTTAATTCATTGTAAGAAGAATGTTAAAGAGAAAGCTACTAATTTTATTGGTATATTTAAAAATTTATATGTTCATATGTCTTATCCTATGCCTTATCATGATATTAAACACTTTTTTATTTCTAATTTACAAAAAGACATTATGGATAAGATTATCTTTGGTGAGTATAGCTCCTTTTCACAACTATGTGTAGTGCCTCACCATTCCCAATTACAAGTGAGTCAACTCAAGAGCTCTAGTATAATGACTTATGTTTCTAGTGATAAGAGTGATGCTATCAAATATTCAAATAAGTCCTCTAAATCTAACACATTTATCAAATCAAATCTCCACATATAGATTATGATCAAGTGGCTACTGCATCTCAAGGTACACCCATTTTTTCCTCTGTATTTCATCCTAATCATCAATATACTAACTTATTTCGGCCTTTTTCTAAGGTGATGACTAAGTCCATTCATGCTCATGTTCTTAGTCTTCCTCCTATTCATCCTATTGATCCTAGTAAACCTTTGCCTAAATCTTTTGATTCTAATGCTTTCTATCAATATCATTGTTAATTGGGTCATGATACTCAATGTTATGATTTGAAGAATTATATTCAAGACCTTATTGATTCTAAAGCTATTTTTGTTGATGCTCAAGTTAATCATACACTTAGATACCTTCACAGTCAATGAACAACATTAATCAACCTTATTCTTCTTATTTCCATATTTCTTATGATGAGAATATATAAGAAGTAAATCATGTGGTTAGTCATGTTGAGTTAGAGTCTCAACCATTAATTTATTCTCCACCTAATCCTTAACAAACACCTCCTATCATTAGCTTTAGTCAATATGATATGTTTAAGGCACCTAATGGTCCTCCTTACATCACTGCTATAGTGGTTGGCATTCCTTATTGTGGAACTTTGGTTGATCCTTCCTCTTTTGTGAATGTCATCACCAAAGAAAACCTTTACATTGAGATACTTATGATTCTACTCCTATATTTATTCAAACTTGTAATGGTTTTCTTTATCATCCTCAAGGTTCTATCACTTTAGTTGTTACTATTTTTAAGAAAATTGTTTTGTGGTTATACCTACTTCTAATGAATTTCAGGTTAAGATTGGTATTCCATGGATTTCTTCCATGCAAGAAGTTTCTTCTCCTATTCATAAATATCTTAAATTTCCTTGTGATGGAGTCATTGTTACTGTTAATCATTCTCTTTATAAACCATCACATCTTAGAGATTGTATTGAGATTGATTTTTATTGGCCATCTCATCCTGAAAAACCACCTACTCATCCTGATCATCTTTATAGAAACTATGAATGACATAAAGTAGCTAAGGTTATGGAGTTTAGTCTTCCTAAGGGTTTTTTAACTCCATGTGTCTTTTCTACTTCATCTCAACCTTCTAGTTTTTCACATGTCTTACCTTCTACATCCATCTCTTTAGCTCTTTCAGCTCAACCCATTGATGTTCCTTCTATGGATTGTATGATAGTCAATCCTAATCCTTCTTCTATCTCTCATAAAAATTTTCATAATCAACATCTCATCAATGTCACAAGAATTGTCAAGCTAGAGTTAGGGCTCAAGTTCATTATCTTGCTTCTCAAACTACATCTTCATATCAATCTTTATCATCCTTTGATCACTCACTACTGGCACCTTTGGAGGAGGCTCGACAAGGTAACACTATGAATTTGGATAAACATAATGATTATGTTCATATTTTAGATTTTGTTAATCTAGATATGGAAGATACCTTAGATGATAGTAGTGATGATGATTTATTATTGTAGATAATAATTTATCTAATATGTTTTTTACACTTGCTTACAATAACTCCTAATAATGAGCACTCTTAAAGTCCTTTCTTAGAACTCATTGTGATTTCTATTATTATGGATATGGTTCCTCTTCATGTGAGTCATTATCCTTCCCCTAGCATTTTTGACTTAGATGTGGGGGGCATGTGGAACACTTGATGTGAACTCCATCCATAATGGTAGTTTTTAGTGTTCTTGTATTGTGTTGCTATCATGTTGTGCTTCTTTTTTCTTTTTTCTTTTTTATTACTTTAGACGATCCTTGTTGCTTTGTTGAGTGTAAGGGGATAAAGTAATCACTTTTTTGTACACATCACTCTATTTGTATCTCTCTTCTTCTATATGGTATTCTATGTTATGTTGTGCATGTACTTTGTTTGTACTAGTGGTCTTGTTTAGTCTTATTAGTTTCATATGATAAGGTAGTACTGATTATTTTTCGTCTCCATGTTATTGGCCCAAAAAGAATCTTCTTTGTATCTCTATTTTGTTTATTTTCCTCCATTGTATCATAGTTCTACTTCCTTCGGTGAATGAAGATATTTTCATACTTGACATAACATTGCCTATTATCATATGATCTTACTGACCCCTTGGTTAGTAGAAAGAACCCTTTTGTGCTCTATCTTTTTGTTCTTCTCATTTCTCTTGATATGTTTCTCCTCTTGGGGGAATCTCATAGTGAAAACATTCTTCATGGATATGTGCATGCTTCTATTAAAGCTATTATTCCCATTAAGGCATTTACAATTGCTTTAACATGGGGGCATACACTTCGCTCATCCTTTTTCCATGGAATACAAATATAGATTTTGTGTATATCTTGGAGTACTTCATCCTTAGTGCTTGGTATAATTTTTAAGGTATATCCAAATCTATGCATTATTATTTCATGAATTTTATCATCTCTCCTTTTTCTTTTTTTCTTTTTAGTTTCCAAGAACTTTGGATAGTTCCTGGGGACTTGGTCTCTTTTTGGATCTCTCTCTAAACTCTAACAGTTTGGGAGGCTTGATTCTTGTTATTTTCCCTTCATTTGACTACTAACAATTTAGGAAGCTTGATCTTCATCACATAAGGAAAAACACATCCTTATGCTCAAATCACCTTTCAATTCTTCTTTTTGGGACATGGAGTTCCCTTGAAGTTGAATCCTTTGATAGATTGACTAGCATGGCACACACACTTGTGAGACCATTTGGTTCATCTCCAATGGGTTGACTAGCATACCACAAACACATTTTCTAGACTATTCAATTTCATCCCCTTTCATAAAGACCTTTCCCCCTAGTTCTTTCCCTTGTTCCTTTTCTCTTGTGTGGTTCACAATAAAGCACACAAACCTTATTAGGCAAGCAAGTACACCCATTTTTTTGGAGTAGTTATCTCTATTATTTTGAATCTAGGTGTGATAAGACTCAATTCTATTAGGGGCTTGATGATTTCTTTCCTCTTTAGTCATAATAAGTTTTTTTTTTTTTTTTTTCCTATTTCCCTTGATCTACTTTACTGAGTTTGAGAAAAATCATATTCCCACTAAAGTGGAGGCTTAATGTACCATCTTAAAATGGATGCACTTACCTTTTAAGACTATTGAGCTCATTCATCTTCATGATTCCCTCTTTGAACCATGGATATGCTCATGCTCGCTCATCTTTTCCTCATTTTCCCCTTCTCTCTTCCATCCTTTCACCTTATCTCTCTAGTATATGCCCTATCTCTCTATGGCACCGATGACCTATCCTCCTAGACTAGGTCAACCCAAGTTGACCTAATCTGGACTAGGTTGACCCAAATCAACATAGTCCTAGACTAGGTTGATCTACTACCTAATAATTTTTGATGTAGAGGCTTGAAATTCCTTAGGGGTTTAATTAGTTAATGACTATTATCCAATCGACATGTATTGTTTTCCCACCTAAAAACATATATATAAGGCAACTTGGAGGCTTAATTTTCATATCATACATATTCACAATGATCCATTCATCCAAGCTCTACACTCTAGTGAATATTTTCAGCCTTTTCCATTTAAGGAGTTCAAGAATTTAGTCATTTTTTAAGCATTCAAGTAAGGAGATTTAATCTAGCATTGCAAAATCCTTTGTGAAATTTTCCTTTTCAAGATCTAGTGTATTATTGGCCATCAAAGGTGCTGGAAATAAAAATGGGAAAGTAAGTTCTGAGGGGGTGGCGGGGGGGGGGGGGGGGGGGTGATTCAACACTTAAAACTTTTGCCTCTAAAACATATCACCAACATCCATCTCATAACTTAACATATAAACTGAAATAGCTTAACATGCATCACATCCATAGCATAAAGTAAATAACACATAACATAATAAATTTGGTTACCTAGAAACCCTCCAATGAGAAGGTAAAACTGGGGTGGCGATGACACCCACAGATCTTCATAACTATAGTTGTAAAGTGTGGCTTATTATGGCTACAATGTGTTTGATCATAATCGATGATCTACCCTATGAAAGATCTACCCTATTAAAGGCTTACAAAGACTATTAGGTCTTACCTTCTTAGAGGATTTAATCTTATCATAAAGAAAGCACTCGGTTAAGAGATTTACAACAACATGTTAGGACTACTCAATTAAGATATTTTCTCTATATCGATTGTTAAAATGATTCAACACTGTGGTCCTTTGGTTAGCACCTTTCTACTTGATCTCAGATCATCTCCTTTCTATTTAAACTTTGATCCTTCTAATCAGATATGTCTCCTTTGTCCTTTCATCTTCTTACACTATTCTTCTCAAACTAATTTTTTAATACATAGATCTGTCATAACCATCTCAACCACCATGAATGCTCTCTAAACTCTTAGCATTCACCTCCTCATACATACATAAAACTTTTAGGGTTTATCTTCTTTTACAAAAATTGGTGGTGATGGATTACGTAAGAATGAAAGGTTGTGGCTGATCCTTATTGTTGCCTAATGCTTCTCTCAATTTGATTGGTTGCATGTAATGCATAGGGATATGTACTATGACTCCATATTTATCATTCATAATCATTAAATATGATTATGTCAGCCCAAAAATGGTTTACATAAAATTTTGTGCCATTACAAACATCTATGCCATAAACTATTCACTTGACATCCAAAGGCTCTGATGCCTGGTGTTCAGTGTGCTCTTAATGTTGTAACTTAGCTTCTAAATAGCTTGACACACTCTATTTTCTAGACACCTTAATCATTTGGAACATACTATTTACTTGGCCTCCTTTGTTGGCTCAGAACCTAAATGACTCAACACACACTGACCACTCGACACCTATTAGAGCTCGACACTAACTATCATATTACTTGACATGTACTATTTGACCAATTATGCTCGAAAATCTTTGATCTTTTTTGAAAAATGACTAAGTGTTTTGTCACTACTTTGTCAAAACCAATATGAGATTAAAAATCTCCCCCTTCAACATGAGTGGCAAAAAAACTTCGTCATGGAATATACATTCTTATCTAATGCATAAGTGAGATAATGACTCTTCATTACTTGGCTTCAATTCAAAACTTAAAAATTTTAAAATTTGCAAAATTGTTGTATATCCTTCATACCTTATTACTCCATTACTCCTCCTGAGGAAATGCTTCATTTATGTTTCTATATTCATTACTCCTGCTGAGTAGATATCCAAAACTTCTTCATATCCATCAAAGGTCTTTATAATCTCCCTTTTTTTTGACACTTATGTCATTTGGGTTGTACATTGATAGTGTGCTTATCCAAGAATGGATTGTGTAACTCCATGATAATCTTTAATGCTGCATCTCAATTATTACATACTATGTCTAATGAATGAATCTGTACTTCAAGATTAGTAGCTAGGTCAACTAAGCCTTACTGAGTAGAAATTTGTGAATATTTCTTCATTAAAGTATCAGAAAAGGCTAGTTCCTTGTGTAACACATCCATGTGAGGAGTTAGCATTGACTAGATATTGATTAGAGTAGATCTGATTTTAGCATCTATTTCTTGCAACTCAGCAAGCTTGCTTTGAGTCATCAGTAATCTTTGAAAGTGTATTTGACTATTACCAAGAGATAGTTTTAAAGTACTACATGTGAGTTGTAGACCTCCTTGCATCTGGTCAATAGCCCATTGATTTTCCTTGGTGAATAGATCAACATTACATATCTTTGTGTAGAGAGTGAAAATTTTCTCTAACACCTTCTTCACACTTTCCATCTTGGTTGCTAAATCAACCTTCCTTAGTGCAATAGCACTAGATATCTTCTCTAAAATGTTGGTATGAAACTTTCTTTTGACCATTTTGATAATTTGACATTAGAATCTAGGTCTTCATCCTTTATCTTGTCCACAATAGTGACAAGTTTCTCTAGTATAGGCTTATCTTTATTCATTTCTAGGAGACTGGAAGCATCAAAGAATATGTCTTTAATCTCATGCAAAACTTGCTTTTTATTATGCTCTCTCTGTAAGATTTCTTACCCCTTTTTCCTTTGTAGAGCTTCATGTAGAATGTTCATCTCTTCAATTGTGATTATATTTAGATCAAACTTTAGTAATTCAATCACCTCATCTAAATTTACATCATCAAATGATGTAACCTCAAAATTCTTAGGTTGCTAGAACTGGGCCTTGAGATTTTTAATGTTGTGACATTTGTACTCAACCTCTAAAGAGTGTGACCACTAAGAGGAGATGTAGAAACTAGCATTGTAACTATAGTCTGTATTGCAATTTTCTCCTTAGGCTTAGTATTTAGATTCAACTCTTCAATCGTAATTCCTTCCTTCTGGACTTCACCCTATGGTGATGGTATAGGTACATGACTTTCTTCCTGACCCTTATGCACTTTACTTCCATCCTTCTCAATAGTTACTATGACTGCTAAACTTGAACTATTTAGACTGGGTGCTTATGTGTCTAAAGTTTGTTCTTTTGTCTCTTTCATCTAAATGATAATAGTTGGCATGATAGATGGTGTCTATTTTGTATCACCCTTCTATTCAAAGTTTACATTTTGATCTCTTTGTAGATCATGTGATTCCTTATCTTGTATCTCTATAGTAGATGGGGGCAAATTTGATGTATCTTTTTGTATCTCCCCTACAAATGCAACTTCTTCCTATTGAATTTCATCTACTCTCACCAATATAGGGTTACTACATAATAGTATTACAATTGTTGAGTCTTACACAATTTTATTCAAGTCATCTTCTATTAAGGGACTGACATTCTATGCTGTTATATCCAGAACATCCTTGATTCAATTTGAGTCTTGTTGACTCTATTGGTCCTGGTTTGGCGGACTGACACTCGACATTTGTGTGTGATACACATCTTTTTTCTCTTCTTTCATTATTTCCTCCTCTATTGTTTCTTCAGTTCCCTCTACATTACCTTCCTTCACCTCTTTGTGTATCTCTTCCACATTCTTCTTAGGTTCTTTCTCATCTTTCTCACCTTTCTCAATAATGGCCTGAGTGGATAACCCATATATTGATTTCCAAATTGATGTACTTTTGTTGACCACATCTTCTATGTTCTTTTTCAAAATATGGAAACCTCTATATTTGGAGGAAAATTTCCCTTTATGCTTTTCCATAGCTTTGGAAATCATCTTTTTATCCAATTCAGGAATGACTTGGGCTAGTGTGGTTTCCCTAATTTATCTCTTAGTTTGTAAGTTGAATTGCCACTTTTGCTCAACTCTATCATGAAAATTTTTGGGTAAAGAGTTAGAAATCTCTAGTGGATTATTCTTGAAAGTAGCCATCATATTATATATGGCCTCTTCAACTTTATTCTTGTCAACACTCCCTAGCTTATCAAAGTCAACATGTGTAAGACTTGAAAAATCTACATTGGTTTTAATGTTTTCACACAAGTTGTCAATATTAGAAGAGGGATTGTGGCTTACCACTTTGTATTGATCCAAGTAATTTGACTTGATCTTCTCCTCATCTAAATCCTTCCAATGTGTTTACTTCTTCCTTAATCTTTTAAAAGTCTTTGTAGCAGGCTGACTCGGCTCTGCTACAGTGCTATCTCTTTTTCGTTTAGCCTTTGTCTCTTCCTCAGTCTATACAATGGCTTCTTATTCTTAGGCTTTTTAGGTTTCTCCATTGTTTGAGTCACTTCTTTCCTTTTCTTGTTTTCCTTAGGTGCTTCCTTGACACCTTCAACATCTTCACCTAGTCCTTGGGTTAGTTCCAATGGTTCTTCTTCTTCTTCCTCTTCCTCTTCCTCTTCCTCCTCCCACTTCTACTTATCCTTCCTCTTCCTCCTCCTCCTCCTCCTCCTTCCTCCTCCCTTCCTCCTCCTCCTCCTCCTTCTCCTTCACCAAATCTCTCCTTCATCATTTTAACAAGTTTTTTTCCTTCCTCAAAACTATACCTATCTTCAAATCAATAGTTATTCTGGATCTAGCTACTTTTGCTTCTTCTTCTTCTTCTTTTTCTTCTTCCTCCTCCTGCTCCTCTTTCTTCTTCTTCTTCTTCTTCTTTTTCTTCTTATTCTTCTTCTCCTACTCCTCCTCCTCCTCCTCCTCCTCCTCCTCCTTCTTCTTCTTCTTCTTCTTCTTCTTCTTCTTCTTCTTCTTCTCCTTCTTCTTCTTCTCCTTCTCCTTCTCCTTCTCCTTCTCCTTCTACTTCTACTTCTCCTTCTCCTTCTTCTACTCCTCTTCCTCCTCCTCCTCCTTGTCCTCCTCCTCCTCCTCCTCCTCCTTGTCCTCCTCCTCCTCCACCAAATCTCTCCTTCATCTCTTTAACAAGGTTTTCTCCTTCCTCAAAACTATCTTCCTTCTCCTCCTCCTCCTCCTCCACCACCACCACCAAATCTCTCCTTCATCTTTTTAAATTTTTTTTTTCCTTCCTCAAAACTATACCTATTTTCAAATCAATAGTTATTCTGGATTTTGTGGCTTCTTCTTCTTCTTCTTCTTCTTTACCTAGTCCTTGGGTTGGTTCCTCCTCCTTCAAATCTCTCCTTTATCTTTATAACAAGTTTTTTTTTTCCTTCCTCAAAACTGTACCTATCTTCAAATCAATAGTTCTTCTTCTTCTTCTTCCTCCTCCTCCTCTTATTCTTCTTCTTCTTCACCAAATCTCTCCTTCATCTTTTTAACAAGTTTTTTTCCTTCCTCAAAACTATACCTATCTTCAAATCAATAGTTATTATGGATTTGGCTTCATCATATTTACCAAAAGATGTAGCATCTTTATTAGTTTCTTTTTCTAGTAATGTTGTGATTATTGTAGAGGCTTCATCCACATTGATATCATATGGAAAAGGTGTTAACCATCTAACCCTAGGTAATTCTTCTTGCACATATGTATGATCTACATCAACTAGGAAAAACACATCATTGTAATGTTATTTCACTAAAGATATAGGAATCCTCAATCTCTATTTCATGGATTTCTTAAAATACTCAAAATAACTACACATCATTGACTCATAGTTGTCTCCAAGTTGCTCAATAAATTTTGAAATCTGTTGTGCAATTGACCTATTGGTCTTCCAAGAAACTTTTCTAAAGGTGGGGAATGTGTTTTGCACATAGAAAAATATGGAAATAATCAAAGAAAAAAACTTTTAAGATGTACTTTTGGCTTTCATAATAGCTTCCAAGTTTTTAGATAACTCTCATAGTTGTAACTCGGCAAGGTCATAGGAATGGTTTCTCTTCACAATTTTGTAACCTAAGTCCACTGCCATACATGAAACATTGTTTAGTTAGCTAGACTAAAGAGCTTATGGGAAATGAACTTGACTACAAAGGTAATAATGGGATCTAAAATAGTATCAATTGACATCCCTCTCTTATTCCACACAACACTTGTATTCTTTTATATTACCTCCTTTGTATCACTATACATGCTCTTAGGTTGGTCAAGGGTAGGATACCCTAATATCCTCTACACAATCCTCTTAGAAATTTTGATTGGTCCTCTCTCCAACCACATCTAGTTGTTATGTATACAACTTAGAAAAATCTAGATCCATTTAGTTTTAAACATTTGAGGAAAATCTAGGGTACGCGTTAACCCTTTCTACTCAACAATTTTGTTCTCTTTCCTCAAAACTCCATTGTCACATAGTTTAATGTAGGCATCTCTAATCCCCATATATCCTACCTCTCCAATATTTCTACTATAGAAACATCTAACATCCTAGGTCATGAGAACCTTTGGTGGTATCATAGATAGTACACCAGATAGATCTCCCTTATATGCAATCTTAGGAATTGCTCGAAATGGTGGTTGCCTAACATTATTTCTTATCAATTGAATTTTGAAAACCTCTTTCCTCTCTTTTCTAACATTTGATGAAGAACTAGTTGCCATTTTACTTTACTAGGGTTTGTGATAAATGAAAAAACACAACTTGACACAAGTTGAATGCCTCTTGAATCTGTAGAATATTGTCAAGTAGTGGTTAGATCTAATCGATAAACACTAGAATCTCCTTTTTAAATTTTCCTTCATGCTCTTCAAACTCTATTAAGTGTAAATGAGTCAAAAACTATCTATATAACCCTTCAAATTTGGCAATAAATTCTCAAAGCAAGCTAGGCCAATATAGGATTTTCAACACACTCAACTAACATAGAATTCCTAGTATGCTTGGAAAACATAGCAAGCTCAACTTATACTAGGCTTGAATGCATCACTTGGCAATAACTATAATTTCTTCCATGCTTGAAAACAACATAGAAAATAATATATCTATAGAATAACTCATACTCTTAACTTCTTCATTGCATCTTGATTCATGTAGATTTATTCTTTTCATATTTTAGATATTTGGAACTGATGCAAAATATAAATTTTCAAATGTTAATTCCACAGATACCTTATATTGCCTAGTTGGGGGTGATGTGATCACTTGATCCATTGGATGAAGTGACCTCATTTGAGCTTGATGTACTACATTCTTCCTTCTTTTTCCATGTATTGTTCATCTACACCTCTACCTTCTCTATATTGACCTTTTCTTTGCCTTTACTAGATTGGTTGCTTAACCTTGGTGACCTAGTTGGTTAGTTTCTGCTGATATGACCAGTCTTGAGACAACTAAAGCATGTAATCTCACTCAATTATCTATTATAGTTTCCTCTAAAATGTGTCCTTATGAATTTTTTAGGAACATGTCCATATTCTTGATAATAGTGACAAATATACCTTGTGTTGCGATCCATATCATAGGAGTTTCCATTTTGGTGTACCTTTGCCTACTTGTTTGATGTCCACTTGGTCTTAGATCTACATTCATATATTTTGTGTCTATACTTCTAATGATAGTAGTAGTATCCTTTAAATATCTAAGTGCTCATGGTCTTTTTCCTACATTCATTTACCTAATGTCCTTATTTGTTGTAGTTGTAGTAGTATCCTCTAGATTTCTACTTAGGGTTCTAGTTGACAATTTTTCTCCTCCAAACATTTGTTGTATGACTCAATTTTCTACAATTATGACAAGTGGATTTGTAGATCTCATCCTTGTTATTTCTTTTCTTACTACTTTTAGACGATTCTCCTTCCTTAGCATTAGTGTATCCCAATCCAACAATATTACTATTAGGTATTGGTGATTCCATAAATTTATCAAAGCATTTAATGAGTTCACTTGGTTTATTGAATCTTTCAATGAATTAATTTTCTTCTCTCAATTCATTTTGTCGTAGATCATTCTGTGACTTCAAGGTTGTGATCTCAGTACCCTTTCCATTCAATTCATGGTTTGCAAGCATAAATTGATTCATTGTATCCAATTACATTTTAGCAAGATTTTGTACATATGATGTCTTGTCTTCAAGTTTGTTAGTCAATATTCTTTTGTCCCCTTCAATCATGGGTTTTTCTTCCTCAAATTTCTTTTTCTTTTCAATCACCTTAGATAGCAATAATAATTGGACTTCTTGGTCTCTTTTGAGATTTTTGACCTCTTCAGTTAGGGTGTTGTTCTTGTCCATCAAATTCATTTGAGTTTCCATCCTCAAACAATCTAGTAGTGTCTCCTTCTTGGTATCGAGTGTCATTTTTTTGAATAGCTAGTTCCTTTCTTCTCTTTTATGAATGTTGCAATTCATATCTTGCCTCCTTGAGTTTATGAAGGGAAAGTTGTATTTCAATCTTTTGGTTCTCAATAATCTTTCCCAACTTATAGACTTCCATCTTCAAGATCTTACCTCCAAACCTATAAAAATTTCCTTTCTAGAGAACACATCTCTGATACCAATTGTTGGAAATAACGATGGGAAAGTAAATCCTAAGAGAGAGGGTGAATTAGTACTGAACTTTTTCCTCTAAAATATATCACCAACATCTATCTCATAACTTGAAATGTAAAATAAAATAACTTAATATGCATCACATCCATAGCATAAATTAAATAATACATAACACAATAAATTTGGTTACCTAGAAACCCTCCAATGAGAAGGTAAAACTAAGGTGGGGATGAAACTAACAAATCTTCACTGCTATAGCTATAAAGTATGGCCTATTATGGCTACAATATTTTTTATCATAATCTATGATCTACTCTATGAAAGGTATGCCCTATTAAAGGCTTACAAAGACTATTAGGTTGTTAGCATGAATGCTAATGTTACTATATTGGGGGAGTATCCTAAGCATCAAATAGTATTGATATGTTGCATTCATGACCATTTTTTTCATTGATGTTAACATAGTAGTGTTTATGTTGATGACTAGAAGAATAATAGTTAGATATCTTATGTTGTGCATTAATTGAGTAAGGATTAAGTGATGCACTATTACAGACATGTTCCTAAGTATGTCTTGATGTTTTGGTTAAGAGGAAAAAGTCTAAATTGAAGATGTATAGACACACCTCATTTGCTGAGAGAAGTGCATAAACAAAGTATTGGGAAAATAGTTCCTAATGTTTGTTTGCTAGATTACAACTAAGATGCAGTAAGAAGATGCATAGTTAGCTTGTGATAGAGGAAATTCATGTGGTAATGTTAGTGAGTGTGCAAGACCTAGAGTCACATATGTAAATTTTTTTATAGACTGTGAGTTGACAGTGCTATTATAATTATAATTAATTATATATCTTATTTTAATTAATTGGGAAATACTTAAGGCCAACTTAAGGAATTATTATGAAGGTATGGTATAAAGGAAATATGTTTTCCTTGATAGTTATATGGATCAAGTATCTATTATGCATTATACTTGTGAAGTGTGAAAAGGAGTAGAGTGTTGATTGAATACGTGTAAGTGATCCAAGGGATTATTTGATGCACAATTCATGATTTGGTTACAAGATCTAAAGGAGTAGAAGTCCAGTTGACAAGATAGAGAGAGGAAGGAAGTACAATTCAGGTCTATTATTCTACAAGGAATAATATAGAGATCATTTGGACAGTGGGTTCATTGGTCTTGCCTTTGAAGTTTTTTGGGTAGTGGGTCCAACTATCTTCCACAACTCCTAATAGGATTGGCACAACTCCTAATAGGGTTCGAACCTCCTAATAGGGATTCAAAGTCTCCTAATAGGGACTCATATGTATTTAATGTTGTAACAGACTCTTAACAGGGTCTATCCTCTAACAAGGAATATTTATATTAGTACATCATCTTGTGGGTACCATCCCCACTAGGGTTTTCCCTCTGATCAAGGGTTTCCCTAGTTAAAAAATCTAGTGTTGTTGTCTATGAGTATCTTATTGTGGTTTCATTTTACATTACTCATATGGTTAAGGTTGTTTAAAGTTATTTTTATTGATATTATTTGGATAACTAATTCACCCCCCTCCCCCTCTCAGTTATATTAGTGGACTATATCTTCTAACAATTGGTATCAGAGCTTCAGGTCCTTAAAGGATAAGCTTAAAAACTTTGGGAGATTGATGGAGAATATTTTTAGAAAGGATAGTCCTAAATTTGATGGGGACAACTATGATAGTTGAAAGGAGAAAATGAAGACTCATCTGTTGTGCATGGCTCTGGCATATTGGATCTTGACAAAGAGTAAGAAGGCAATTGTTGAAGAAGTAAAGCTAGAAGATTAAAGTGAAGAGGAAAGAGATCTATTCATGTGTAACATGAGAGAAAGAGAAGCTCTACTATCAACCCTTCCAAAGAATGAATGCAGTCAGGTAAAGTCACTTGAAACATCTCATGAAATTTGGAAAGCATTAGAATCTACTTTTGAAGGCGATGATCATGCTAAGAGAATGAGGTTACAAAGTTGGATATGTGCATATCAAGATGATAAGATGATGGAACATGAATTTGTAAGAATTTATATTGGAAAAATATTTGAAATGGTTGCAAAAATTCAATCTCATTGTGGAACCAAAGATCATGATGAAGTCATATGGAAGATTTTGAAAATTTTGACACCACCATTCAAGCCTATAGCATAGATGATACAACTAGTGATGCCCTACACTAAGGATTTCACCAAGGAAAATTTTCTTGGTAGATTGGAATTAGAAAAAATAGATCTAAGACAATCTGGTGAACTTTCAAGAGTTGAAACAAACTTTAGTTCCCTAAACATTTGACCTAATTTGACAAGGAGTGCAAGCACCTATGGAGATTCTGTTGGTAGCAGAAGAGTTGATGAGGACAAGAAGATTGAGGAAGGGATATCTCTTCTAGTGAGAAGAGAAAAATATGGTAAGAAAATATTTAAATATTGAACTTGTAATGAATTTGGTCATTATGCATCTAAATTTCCTAAAAGAGAGAAAACGAATAATGAAAAGTTTAATCCTAGAAGAGATGGACATAGAAATTGTTTATATGAAAATGTGGATGAATAATCTAATGAAAAAGGTCAAAGTGAAAGTGATGATGAATTAGGATTTATGGCTATCAAGGAAGATGATCTTGATAGAGAAATTAGAGAAGAAAGAGCTCTAGTTATCCAAGTAGAAAATAAATCTGATTGGATAATTGACAATGGTTGTTCACATCACATGACTGGTGAAATGAATAAGTTTGTTAAGTTCAAGAATCATGATGGAGGTATTGTTAGAGTTGGTAACAATGCAACTTGCCATATTACAGGAATTGGATCCATTACTCTTGATGGTAAAATAAACACTAATGATGTCTATTTTCTTGATGGATTGAAACATAACTTGTTGAGTTTTGGACAATTGGTGGACAAAGGTTATTAGTTGCAGTTTACTAAGAAGACCTGCATTATTAAGGACCAAGATGGTAAGATGATTGGAACTATCACTAGATCCAGAGATAGTTTATTTTAGTTGAATCCTACTAAGATGAAATGTTTGGTAGCAAAAGTTGATAACAATTGGTTGTCACAAAGAAGATTTTTTCATATAAACTTTGATAATATTGTGAAGGCCAGTAGTACATTTGCAATGAAAGGTTTGCCTAAGATTGTTAAGCTTACTAATGTTGTATGCAAGAAGTGTATTTTGGCTAAGTAGAGGAAAGTGTCTTTTCCTAGCTAGAAGTTCTCTACTATAGAGAAATTGGAGATTGTTCATATAGATTTGAGTAGTCCTACAAGAATAAAGGGATTCTACGGTGAAAGGTATTTTATGATTTTTGTTGATGATTTCACTAGAATGATGTCGATAGCATTTATTAGAGATAAATTAGAAGCTTTTGAGAAGTTCAAAATATTTAAGAATAGATTTGAGAATGAATCTGGTGTTAAGATTAAATACTTTAGATCAGATAGAGGAGGAGAATTCACCTCTAAAGAATTTAACATATTCTATAAAGAAAATGGAATCAAAAGATAACTATTTGTACCTAGAACACCTGAGTAGAATGAGATTGTTGAGATAGGAAATAAGTCTTTAGCAAAAGCAGCTAGAGAAATGCTATTTGAGAATGATGTTTCTAAGAAATTCTGTAGAGAAGCAATGAATATAGTAGTATATACTCTAAATAGAGTACATATCAAAAAAATTACGGATAAGAAACCTTATGAAATATGGTTTGGACATTCACCATTAGTCAAATATTTCATAATATTTGGGAGAAAATTTTGTATTAAGAGAGATGATGACATTGGTAAGTTTGATCCAAGAAGTGATGAAGGTATATTTCTTGGCTACTCTTTGAAAAGTAAGGCTTACAAATGCTTTAACTATAGAACTAAGATAATAGTTGAGTCAACAAATGTAAGGATTGATGAGAAGTTTGGAACCAAAGAAAATATGATAGATTATAATTTAGATGAAGAAATGGATAACTTTGGAATTGTTAGATAGAATGTTGAAGTTTTCCTTAAGACTAACAATGACTTGCAGAATGATGTGCAATTTTTTGAACAAAGAGAAGAGTAAAGATCTAAACTTGGAGACAAGATAAGATTTGAGATGTCAACTCCTACCCCTAACAAAAATATAACAAGGAATCACCCTCCTAAGAAGATAATTAGAAGTAAAGACAAGGAACAAAGTAAATAAGGAGATATGTTTGATATCTCAAGTTGAACCAAAGTTTGTAGATGAATAGTCAAGGATAATCACTAGATCCAAGAAATGAAGTAAGAATTGGACTAGATAATAAAGAATGCCACATGGGAATTAGTTTCTAGACCAAAGGACAAGAATGTGATAGGAAAAAAATAGGTTTTCAAGAATAAGATGAATGAACAAGGATAAGTTGTGAGAAAAAAAGGCTAGACTTGTTTGTAAAGGTTATTCACAACAAGAAGGAATTGATTATGAGGAAATATATATAGCTCTAGCAAGAATGGAAGTGATAAGGATGTTCCTAGCTTATGCATCCAACAAGAAATTCAAGGTTTATCAGATGGATGTTATGTCTACATTTTTGAATGAAGAACTAGAAGAAGAAGTCTATATTGATTAGCCTAAAGGTTTTATTTTATCAGAAGACAAAGACATGGTATGTAGATTAAAGAAAGCTCTTTATGGATTAAAGAAAGCACCAAGAACCTGGTATGCAAGATTAGACACTTACTTGGAAAAGCTTGGATTTGTTAAAGGTATGATAGACAGTAACTTGTATCTAAAAGAAATTGAATTTTTTTTATTGATCATTGTAATATTTGTTGATGACAACATTTTTGGAGGCAATGATGAAGCTAGTGACAAATTTTCCAAAGATATGAAGAATGAATTTGAAATGAACATGATAGGAGAAATGAAGCTTTTTCTAGGATTATAGATTGTGCAAAATAATGTACCATACGATAATTGGTCATAATTTATCTAGCAAAGATGAGACACTTGTAGTAAAACAAAAGAAGTATAGATTAATGATAGGAGGTTTGCAATATTTGAATCACAATAGACCAAATATATAAAATGTAGTTAGGATAGTAGTTAGATTTCAAGCTAATCCTAAAGAATATCATTTTGTAGAAATAAAGAGAATATTTAGATATCTGAAAGGGACATTTGACTATGGAGTTTGGTATGACAGATCAAATGATTTCATTTTGTATGCATATGCTAATTTTGATTGGGCAGGCAACATGGATGATAGAAGGAGAACCAGTGGAAGAGCATTCTTTCTTAGAGGGAGATTGGTTTCTTGGTTAAGCAAGAAGCAAGATTGTATTTTACATAGTATAGTTGAGGTAGAGTATGTTGCAGTAGAAAATAATTGTAATCAAGTTATGTGGATGAAGAAAATATTGAAGGATATCAGGATTAAGATTGAAGAACCTATTATCATTTATTGTGATAACACAAGTATAGTGAGTATGTCTAATTGTTTTGTATTGCATTCTAAGACTAAACATATATCAATTAAGTATCATGTGCTAAGAGAGAAAGAAAAAAAAGAGGAGATCATATTAGAGTATGTAAGTACCAAAGATCAGATTGTAGATATCTTTACAAATCCTTTGCTAAAGATACATTTGAGTACTTAAGAGGTATGCTTGGGGTTATGCCCCTACCTACTTCTGAGTAGGTGATGTAGAGAGTGCATCAGTCAAGTAGTACAGAGCACTACTATTTGATTGGATTGAATGCTAATGCTTCTTGAATGGGCGAGTATCTGGTATGTACTAAGTCATGGAGAACTCTTGGTATTTGGTATTCTATATTTAACAATGTCTTTGGACACTTGAGCTGGTTTGTATCTTGAGTAGTCGATTTACAATGGCATTGTTATTAACACCTTTGACATTGATGTCAATGGGGGAGAGTTAGGAATAAAAAAAATCTCCTACGGCATAGAGGAGAGTGTGCATGAGAAGGACTCCTAAGTAGTGGGGGAGAAATATCTCTTTAGGGAGATTCAAAAAGATTCATGTAAAGATGCAAGAATATGCACTTGTTCTATTGTGAATTGTTTAGTGTGAACTAAAAAATTGATGTCTAAAGAAGAAGATGAACATAGCAGTGTTATAGAGGATTTGAGAGAATGAGGACAACAAGTAGTAGTAAAGGTTTACTTGGTATTCTTGGAACTTAGATAGTTTTTCATCTATGTTGCCATTAATTCCAAAGGGGGAGATTTTTAGCATGAATGTTGATGATACTACATTGGGGGATTATACTAAGCAATGGAGAGTATTGATATGTTGCATTCATGACTGTGTTTGTCATTGATGTCAACATAGTAATGTTTTTCTTAATGACTAGAAGAATAGCAGTAAGAAATCTTATGTTGTGTAGTAACTAAGTAAGGATTAAGTGATGCACAATTATAGACATGTTCCTGAGTATGTCCTAATGACATGGTTAAGAGGATGAAGTCTAAATCAAAGATGCATGGAATTTATACCTGATTTACTAAGAGTAGTGCATAAATAGAGTATTAGGAAAGCAGTTCATGATGTTTGTTTCCTAGATTACATTTGAGATGTAGTAAGAAGATGCACAATCATCTTGTGATAGATGATAGTTGTGCAGTGATGTCAGCAAGTGTGTAACACCTGGAGTGGCATGTGTAAAGTTTTATATAGACTGTGAGCCAAAAATGCTATTTTAATTCTAATTAATTATATATATTATTTTAATTAATTGGGAAATCCTTCAGGCTGACTCAAGGAATTATTATGAAGGTATGATATAAAGGAAAGATAGTTTCCTTTATTTTTATATGGATCAAGTATCTATTGTGTATTATACTTGCAAAATGAAAAAAGGAGCAAAGTGTTGATTAAATGCATGTAAGTGATCCAAGTGATTATTGGATGCATAGTTCATGATCTGGTTACAAGATCTGAAGGAGAAAAAGTCCAGTTGATAGGACTATGATAAAGGAAGGAAGTATAATTCATTTATATTATTCTGCAAAGAATAATATAGAGATCATTTGGATAGTGGGTTCATTAGTCTTTCCTTTGAAGCTATTTGGGTAGTGGATCTAGTTGTCTTCCACAACTCCTAATAGGGTTTGAATCTCCAAACAAGGATTCAAAGTCTCCTAATAGGGACTCATATGTATTGAATGTTGTAAAAGAATCCTAAAAGGGTCTATCCTCTAACAAGGAATATTTATATTAGTATATCATCTTTTGGGTACCATCCCCACTAGGGTTTTCTCTCTAAACAAGGGTTTCCCTAGTTAAAAAATTTGGTGTTATTATGTATTTGTATCTTATTATGGTTTCAATTTATATTACTCATATTATTAAGGTTGTTTAAAGTTGTTTTTGTTGATATTATTTGGATAACTGATTCCCCCCCCAAGTTATATCAGTAGACTACATATTCTAACATAGGTCTCACCTTGTTAGAGGATTTAAAATTACAATAAAGAAAGCACTCAACTAAGAGATTTACAACATCCTATTAAGACTACTCGGTTAAGACATTTGTTCTATATCACTTGTTAGAATGATTCAACACCATGATCCTTTGGTTAGCACCTTTTTTCTTGATGTCAAATTTTCTCCTTACTATTTAAACCTTGATCCTTCTGATCAGATATGTCTCCTCTATCCTTTCACTTCTTTACTATGTTCTTCTCAAACTGATTTTGCAATGCATAGCTCTTTCATGGCCATCTCAACCACCATGAATTCTCTTTGAACTCTTAGCATTCACCTCCTCACACACAGATAAACTATTTAGGGTTTACCTTGTTTTATAAACATTGGTGGTGAGGGATTAGGTAAGAATCAATGACTATGGTTGATCCTTATTGCTGCCTAATGTTTCCCTCAATTTGATTGGTTGCATGTAATGCATAGGGATTTTTACTATGACTCCATATTTATTTTTTCTAATTTTAAAATATGATTATGTCAGCCTGAAAATGTTTTACATAGAAGTTTATGCCATTACAAACATCTATTCCATAAATTGTTCACTCAATATCCAAAGGCCTTGATGCTTGGCCTTCATTATGCTCTTAATGTTGTAAGTCAAATTTTGAATATCTCATCACACTCTATTTTCTTAGAACCTAAATCAATCAGTACATACAATTTACTCAGCTTCCTCTATTGGCTTAGCACTTGAATGACTTGTCACACACTGACTGCTTGACACCTACTAGTGCTTAGCACTAACTGTCATTTTACTCAACATGTACTATCTAACCAATTATGCTTGACAATATTTGATCTTTACTAAATAATGACTAAGTTTTTTGTCACTACTTTGTCAAAAAAAATTCTGAGATTAACAAAAGGAAGAGATCCACATTGAAGCATTCATCCTCTTCATTGATGCATGTCCATATCCATATCACTATGATCGAGTTATGATAGATCCATTACAGAGCATGGAGATACCCTACAATCCTAATTTGAGATCTACATTGCATACACACAAGAAAGGTCAGGAGCAAAAATAATTGATTTTCTAGAACCTATAGTTTGTAAGCTTTTTGGAGTCATCACTTTCAAAGTTGTAGACTACATCAACTTGGTTGTAGGATGTCCTTCCATGTCAACCTAGTCCTTTAGTCTCAGATTCTAGGGAGATTTTTTGGTTTTATTCCTTTGGTCATTTCACTCTAAGATTTGCGGATGGAAGTTTAGAAAAGATTCAGATCCAAAACTTATTGAGAAAAATAAAATATTGCTCTATACATTTCAAGGTGTGCCTTTTAAATTTCATTTCATTTCATATATTTACCCTAGATTTGTATCTTAATTGGGATAATTGTACTTAATATCATCTAGATTTATATTTCCTAAGAAATTAGTTCAATTTCACATTTGTATTATCTTATTAAGGGCCTAAGAGATTGTATTCCTTGGAATTGAATCCCTCTTTACAACCCAGATTTAGTATTAGCACCCTTCTTTCTTTGGGTCCTAGCTAATCTAATTCAGATCATAAGTAGAATCATACTTGGAAATCCCCCTCTTTCTTTCACACACATATTTGAATGGCTTGGTACCCCATAAATTGGAGGCCTACATCATATTAAAGTGCTCCCATTTTACCACTGAACATGTATTACTACAAGGTTTTATAGCTTTCTCATTTAAACTTATAGTTACCTTTGGCATTGTTGGTTAAGGGGGATATACTTTAAGTATGAATGATTAGAAGTGATTGGAAGTATGATTATGAAACAAGAGTGTTTGACGATTTTTGTCAAAAGGGGAGAGTTAGAAATATTGAAGATGATATTTTGAGGGGGAGTAATTGCATAATTTATTAAATATTTTTTGTAATAGAGGAGAATATTCAAAGGGGGAGAAGATGTCAAAGTGGACACTAATATGGAACTAATGTTGAACCTATTGCAGAGAACCTGAATGAAGTCATAAAGATGAAGATGTGTTGCAATTGATGTTTTATAATGTAATTTTATGCAATGTAATATCTTATGTGTTTATGTTTTTCTATAAATACCAAAGGGGGAGATTGTTAGCCCCAACTAATAATGTTGTTGATGTATGTAAAAGAGTCATATAAGTTACTATATTGTCATTGATTTCAAGCCTAATTAGCAAGGAATTATGAAAATTTAGTAGAATGCCATATCATTTGATTGATAAAGAGGGTTTGAAATTGATGAAGAGAATTTAAAAAAAGTATGATGATGTAAGTGTTGATAAGTGTATGGTATTCAATGGGCACTTGAATGAGTTAGACTCTAATAGTATAATGTTGGTTTGATTATTTTACATGATTTGATTATGTGTTGGAATCATGTATAAGCAAGACAATTTGGTCAATGAATGAAGAAACACATTATTAACTAAAATATTATAGTTTTCATCAAGAATTTAAAGAAGAAATGAAGAAAGTGTATGTCAACTGAGTAATTTTAGTGTTAACCAAGTCTAGTAAATTGGCTGAGTGAGATGTAATGTTAACTGACCATGAAAAGAAAGAATAGTTCAAGAAAAGATTTAATCTAAGGTCAACATTTGATGAAAATAAGGTTTTCTACAAGGACAATGATGAAGTTTGTTACATGATCAATGACTAGAGAAATTCAAAGACGATTGAATGAATGAGATCTAGCAACTAGAAATGAAGCACAAAGTTCAAGGTGGAAGTATATTTTTTGAGCATCTAGATTAAATAAACATGAACATGATGAAGATCTAATGATTTTGATTAAGTAGAAAAATATGGAATGTTCTAGAAGAATGGAAAAATATATATATTCAAAGGATGAACACGATGTTTATTGCTGTAATATCATTGATTAAGTTGATTTCTTTTGATCGAGTTGCTAAAAAAATAACAAGAATTGAAAAGAACAATATTGTGAAGATCAAGAAAAGGAAGTGCTAAATTGATGTGTGAAGTGTGTGAATAAAAAAGTAAGAGATCAAAAGACATATATTGAGAGAAGAACAGATCTAAATAGGCAAGATAGTGCTAAAACTAACATATTATTTCACTATTACTCTCTAATCATTGTAGCAGATAATTCTCTTAACCAAGTTGAGCTAACAATCTTTCAAAATCCTACATGGTAACACTATATTAAGTGTTTGTACATCCTTTAGGGGAGGCCATTCTTTATAAGTTTCAAGTTCTAGATGATCTTTGGTGAAAATCCTCTAACAAGGTCCCAGTAACAATGTGTATGTAACCTTTAATAAGGTTGGCTCCTAACAGAGCTCGCTTCAAAGAGTGAAAATTTTGGGTTGTCATTTTCAAGGTTGTTTTTCCCTTGTAGGGTTTTAATGTTAAATACTTACGTCAAATTGTATAAATGCTTATGATTTTACAAGTTTATTTCATCTTTATCATTTATTGTTACAAATCAGTATAAGCTAAAAGATAACTCTTATACTAGGTATAATAAGTTGACAATTTATTGCAAAGTTTATATCAGTTTAAGTTATGATGTAAGATCTCATTACTAAGTTAATGATCTGAAAGATTAAAGTATTTGAATTGGTGAAAAGTGTTTTCAAGACTTATAGGATAATTGATGATAACTAGTTGACCCTCCACCCCCCAACCTCGCGCCCCTCTCTCAGTTATCTAACAATATAGACCTAGATGTCCCAATATGTATAAGTTAGGCTCTAATAGCTAACATCTCTTTTTTTTCTTGGGAGGTCTACTCATTGCATCTACCTATAAAATAGAAACCATGAAATTGCATTAGAATAGAGTCTAATAAATCCAAGTGAACAAAATTATTACAAAAACATTTTAGATCAAGTGAATGTGGCACTATTAATACAACTATGGAACACATAAGAAATTGTGTCATTTTAACATCAAATATAGCATTTTCTTAGTAGTTGTAATAATCTACACATAAAATTGTGACACATTAATCAATTTTAGAACTAAATCAACATATATAACATTTTCCTTGAAATTACAACACTTTTATAGGAAATTGTGGAAGATTTGAATTTTCAGCAAAAAATCTGTTTCTTTAAAAGCATAATATATATGAGCAATTAGTGAGGTAGGTACAATTATTCACCATAGGTTCACTATTCCTTTTATTCATGTTTTTTTTATAGAAATAAAGATGAACAACAAAAAAAAAGAAGAAGAACAAGAAGACATCTAAAGACAAAAACTTATCCTTGGAAAACCCTCCAACTTGATGGGAAGAACTCAACCACACCATAAATATATCTCATTTAAAAAATAATATAAGTCCAAGTACAATGATTCTAACTAAACAAGCTTCTTTTCACACAAAGAAACCATGTGTGTGTGTGTGTGTGTGTGTGTGTGTGTATAAGTCTCTTGATATCATAATAAAAGCATATCTTCATTTTCAAAATGTAAGTCTCTTCATATTTCCAATTGCATGTATATTTTCATGTTGCATGTATGTTCATATAATAAAATGTTAGATTTTAGGATGAGGCAACTAGAAAACCTTTTCTCACCCGGTTATAAGAAAGATACAAATGAATATGAAAAAATCATCATAACAATCTTCTCTATTAATATCAGAGGCAACGATCTTTATCACATTTATAATCTTTAACACTCCCTCTTAACAAGAGAGATATTTAGTATGGATAGTACACATAGATGCAAAAAAAAATGTCAATAAAAAATTCTCATTGTATATTCTCTTAGCATAATGCTATTTTCCATAGCTATTTCTAGAGGGTGAACCATAAAAGTATAAGATTAAAGTCATGGAGTCACATACATGACTTCCACCATTCCTACTCATAAATGGTGTATCCATGATACCTACTTGAAGAGGGTCAAACATGGGCTTTCACCTTTGACTTCTCCCAAAGAAGAATACATTTCCACCATGCCTACTTGCATATGGTGGATCCGCCATACCTACTCATAGAGGATGGAATGAGAAATTTCACCTCAGACTTCTCCTAGAAAAGAAGACATCAAAAAGAGATTTCACCTTGAGCCTCTCCTTCCAAAGAAGAACTCATTAACAAAATGTATAGGAATGTTTGAGGATCTCTCAATAGGGACTCCCTCTTAGCAGGAGTAAAAGTATCACTACTTTGAATATTACAATAAGATAGTTAATTCCAAGTTGACCAAATAGGGAGCTTTAGTAGGCATACTAACACAAAAGTATTCAACGAATTAGGAATTATCTATCTCTGATGAAAACTTCCTCTATAGGTTATCTCCATCTAAATATTGTTTATATATGATCTACCTATTTAATGAACATATGTATCACGACTTTAGTCCCATGATTGCAAGTAGCATCCCATGGTCAAGTCTTCATGAGTCACATATAATCTCTCATCGTCCCATTACTTCTTGATTCATTCTATAACCAAGAGAGATTAATAATAATTCATAAAATCATCCTATCATGAAAAGAAGTATAAAATCAATTCTAAGAGAATGCATTATTTCTAGTGATATAAAAACAAATTATTTTAGAAATAGATAATACTAAAAGGAGGGGCGTGAATTTGTATTTTCAATCTTTTTACCCACAACTAAATTTTGTTAATTACTTTACCACATGCATGAAAGAGAATACCAATAGTGCTAAAAATAATAATCAACCATACAAGAAGAGAACTCATAACACCATGTTCTATTAACTAGGGAAACCTTGGCCAAGGGAAAACCCCAATGGGGATTAAACCCACAAGATGATTCACTATATAAAGGATATGATTAATGATGTTGACCCTATTAGGAGTCTATGAAGCATGTATAGTGTCTTGAGTTCTTGTTAGGAGACTAGGCCTTGTTAGAAGCCTCAACCCTATTAGGAGTTGCTTCAACCCTGTTAGGAGTTGGAAAATCATTTACAAATGTGTGCAAGAAGAGCCCATTTCCATAACATGCAACTATACAATAAGATCTTCAATAAATAAGTATACATACAATACTGAGATACTTGTTGTACTTCACAAATCTTCTAACTGACAATTCTTCATAAAAGAGCAACTACACACATATCTATGTGCATCATATCTCACATAACAATGCTTCACATCATAATATCATATTCACTTGTTACTCTCATTTCACAAGATCATATCAAGTTTGCAATCACTGATTACACTTTTTTGCACTTTTCTCATTTTCCACTCTAACTTTGCAAATGAAGTCCTTTACTTATACCAAACATATTGGTGAATTCTTCATTAGTTGGCTCATGTAACATCCTTAGAGTTGGCTCATTAAGAAATAGTAATTAAAACAATAAATCAAATTGGTTAACACATTTTGCCGATATGCTCTATTTTGCACTATATCATCACTACATTACTAATGCCCTCATAACTTAGACTCAAATGATTTTATGGACATGCACATTGGTATACATCATTAGTATTATGTCATGCATCTCTAGTTAACTATTCAAGAGAATATTTTTTGCTGTGATGTTGCTTGATACTTAGACAATTTTCCTTCACAAATAAACATGACTAATTTGCAAAATAAATATGTTGCCATAAATGACAACCAATAAAAAAGATAACCATAACACAGTAGAACATTGTATGAGTGTTTTAAAAAGATTAAATCCCTTATGACTTCGATTACAAAGTTAGCAAAAAATTACTACTATATTTTTTCTTATTTCTCCCCCTTACAATTCATTATAATTTTCCATATATCTCCCCCTTTGACATCAATGACAAAGGTGTCACAAAAAGGAGAGTTTGTCAAAATCTAGTAGTTGCATCAAAACTTGGGAAAGAAACCACTAAAGTTGGTTTTTAACTATGTAAAGTGTTTCTTCCAACTTTCTTTTAGTGCATCAAATGCATTGATTAATGCACATAAAGCATATGCAACAAACTTTATTGCATTCAAGTCTCTAGCCACAAATTTGTCAGATGAAGATTTTGCTGACAAGCATTCCTCAACTGATTCTCCAACAATATTACTTGTGGCAACAAGTGTTCTCTTAGGAGAATGAATCTCTTCAAAGATTTCTCTTTTTCTACTTGCATATTCCTTATGCTATCACAAAGTGTTTGTAGTGTGTGCTCAAGGGTATATATCTTCTAATTCTACTTCAAAAAATTGTCAATGAGCATTTGAAGCTTAGATACCTTTTCTTTGATTCGATCATCAAATTCTTGAAGATGAATGTATGCCAAGTTGCACTTAGAATAAGCCTATTTTCCTTCCTTTATATACTATCTCAATGCCTTAATGCATATATTCAAAGTTTCTATGTCATTCCTCATATTAGTGCACATGGTATTAAGTAGTTTACCATCATGCTCTATTTGTACTTGAATTGAAGCCACATTAGAAAGTGTTGTGAATTTATTATCAAAAGCTTTGCACAAAATTGTTGCACACTATTGAATATCTGTAGGGGTGTTAACAGGGCTTACTATCTTCTCCATTCTATCCAAAACTGAAGTCAAAGTCTTCTCAATGGACTTGATTGATTTCTTTTTCTCAAGAAATTTACTTAAAGAAGATATGAGATTCTTCACTTCATCTTCTTCATCTGATTGAACTATTGTTGTTGTTGCTTGGGTAGGTGGTGTGAAGGGTGTTACTACTCTTGCTGTTGAGGGTCTTCTTGAGGTAGTTGCTTTAATGACGGGCTCAATTTTCTTCTCAAAACGTGCATCTTCTTTCTTAGGCTCGTGATTTGTTTCTTCTTCAAAGCTACTATAGTCCATAATATTGACAACAATGCTAGCACCAAACTCTTTGAATGGGTCTTTAGTTTTGTGAACTATCAGATTGGTGTTATCTAATTACATAGATTCACCACTAATGGTGATATCTGGTGAATCACTTGAACTTGGTGTTGCTGCTAGTTGTTCAAAACTATGAGGAGGATTATAGGCTATAGGACTAGCTTCCTGTGTCTACACACACTCCTCAGATTCTTTAGGCATAGGACTTTCCTTATTTGCTTGTGCACTTTTCTCTGTCATAGTGCTTTCCTTCTCTAGCTACACACTATTTTATGTCATTGGGCTTGCCTTTTCTGGCTATGCATTCTTTTTAGGCATAGTGGACATGTATGAGACTATAGAATTTTTAGTTTCCATGTTTAATTTTAAAGAAAAAAAAGAGAGGAGATAAAATTGCATTCTAGTTAACTCATCATAACCACCAAAAGTTATTAATTATAGAAAACTCATCATAACCACCAAAAGTTTTTAACAATTTCATCCAATGAGGAGAATAAAATTGCATTCTAGTTAACTCATCATAACCACCAAAAGTTATTAATTATAGTTAACTCATCATAACCACCAAAAGTTTTTAATTATAGTTAACTCATCATAACCACCAAATTTTTTTAATTATAGTTAACTCATCATAACCACCAAAAGAAAAAAAAAAAAAAAAGAGGAGATAAAATTGCATTCTAGTTAACTCATCATAACCACCAAAAGTTATTAATTATAGTTAACTCATCATAACCACCAAAAGTTTTTAATAATTTCATCCCATGAGGAGAATAGATCTCTTTTTGTGTCTCAACAAAAAGAGTATATTCTCCTCATGGGATGAAATTATTGTAAATGAAATTAAAAAGTATTAATAATTTCATCTCAAAACGACCAAAAGTTTTTAATAATTTCATTCCATGAGGAGAATAGATCTCTTTTTGTGTCTCAACGAAAAGAGTATATTCTCCTCATGGGATGAATTTTTTTTTTTTTTTTTTTTCTTTAAAAGTAGTAGATGACAAAGAGATCTATTCTCCTCATGGGATGAAATTATTTTTTCTCCTAAATGACAATAAGTAGTAGATGACAAAAAGAGATCTATTCTCCTCATGGAATGAAATTATTAAAGTAGTCTAATAAAAGAGTCTAATATAGTGGTCTAATATTAAATTATAATAGTAGTCTAATTATATTATTATTAAATTATTAAAGTAGTCTAATATAATTACTTAATTATATTATGGTGATAATATAATTATACTTTTTATCATTAATTTATTTTATTATTATTATTATAAAATAATAATATTATTTTATATTATTATTATTATATTGTTATCTTTTGTCATCTACTACTTATTGTTATATATTATTAATTATATAAAATTATATTTTTATATATTTTTATCTTTTCTTTTCTTTTTTCTTTAAAAGTATTAGATGACAAAAAGATCTATTCTCCTCATGGGATGAAATTATTTTTATTGCTAAATGACAATAAGTAGTAGATGACAAAAAGAGATCTATTCTCCTCATGGGATGAATAGATCTCTTTTTGTGTCTCAACAAAAATGTTATACCTTTCAAAATTTATGTTATCTCTTCCTCACTATTTACAATGCACAACTTTCTCACCATATTAATTCTTATTTGCTTGTCTTCCTCTAATACTCTTTTTAAAAAAAAAATTCTTAATCTATTATACAAATCTTCAGGTATCTGACCTCTTATACTGTCAAAACTCTTACCTTTTAGAATCATATTTCTAACTACAACATTCTCTAGCTGCCTTCTATCCATATTATTGTACAAATCATAGTATTTATTTAGTTGCACAAAATTTTTATCATTAATAATTTGCATGTTTAGGTTCTCTACCTTGGGTTTCCATGCTTTGCGTCCTACTGATGTCTTTGCTTCTTGACCAGCTGGCTCTACTAGTCTATCACCAATTTCTTCCTTAGATTCAAAAGATCTAATCTGCAAGGTTCTTCTCTTCTTGCTTGGACCACTTGTAGTCTTCTTGACTCTCTTCTTAGTATGGGTTCTAGTCCTTTAAAGTCTTGTAGACTTCTTAGATATAGGTGCTTCCTCAATTTTTACTGGATTCCTTTGTGGTTGTTGTTGCACAACTGCTGCATATGGCATAGTAGGTGCTTGTGCACTTGTTTGGGCAATTGTGACCTCTTTAGTAGGTCCTGCCACTATAATAAGTGTAAGGGTTAATAGCTTAGATTGACCACTGGCCTTCATTTCCATAGCTATCCCTTTCACCTCATCAAATTCTTTTCTTGTCATTCCCGATTCTTTCAAAAAAGAATCAATCACCTTTTCCACCTTTTTCTTAAAGTCCTTTATTGTTTGACTAGTTTCAACTTCTCTCATTTTCTTAGAATATGTCCCCCATCTAGGACATTCAAAATCAACTTTTGAGTGTAGGATTATCTCTGCATACCCTTCAATTAATTCCTCACTCATCTCATAACCCATAGGTTTAATGAACTTGAATCGAGGAATGATAACTTCCATACAAGTGAAATCTATTTCAACCATAAAACACAATTCAACCTTGTATTTTCCATTGGTGTAGGAGGTATCCTATATCTTTGCTTAATTTTTTCTTGGAAAGACTTCATTATTCTATCAATGTCATTGTCTCTGACTGCTTCAGGTCTTGATCTATATGCATGAGTGATTATCTATATTGCACACTCACTTCCATCCTAATTCATGATTCCAGAAAACTTCTTAGATGCATAGAATAATATTTGAGTCAGTAGGGATTCAAACCTAAAGAATGTGCTCCTAGATTTCTTGATTCTTGATATATTATCCAACTACTGCATTTGGATAATGTCACATAAATTAACATCTTCGCCTCTTACTGCCATGTAGGTTGCATGAATAAATCCTATAGGGATTGAATCTATCCTAGATCCATGATTAAATTTGTATCCCAAGATTTTTCAAATAAATCTTACTCCATCTTGAATGCTATTGACCTTCATGTTTCTACTATCAAAACATGTGTTGAGATTTGTCTCAACTATCTTATGCACATTCTTGATATTCACTGGATTACTTCCTTTATTACTTAGACCTGTGACCTTGTGAATTAGGTCATTATCAATACATATGATATAGTCTCCCAACCATAAAAGATCATCATTTATTCTACTCAAAATTATCCATGTCCATTCATGATTATCGAAGTCCATGTAGAACATATGCTTAACTAGGTTAAGTTGTTTTAGATAACCATATTCAAGTTTCAGTGACAAATTGTTTTTGCACATCTTCTTCAATTCCTTATGTATTTTCATATCACTTATGCTTTCAATCTTCCAATCAATATAACTTCTTATATCCTTGACATGAAGGACATTTTTTGGAACTTGCAAAAATGCTCTAATAGGGTCATCAAGCAAAGAAACAAATGGGTGTTTCTTGAAATTGTATCTAGGTTTGTTGGTGACATTAAAAACCTCTTGTCTTTCCATTTATGAAAGATTATGCTCAAAAAATTTAGAAAAATACCTTAGTTTCACATATTAGGGTTTCTGGTGACTTCGTGTAACTGTAGACCTCTTTAATTCTTCAAATCTTGTTTTGGTCTCGTACTTAGACTTTGCATAAACAAATGATGTATGTAAATCAAGTTACATCCTTTAAATCTTGCACAATTTGTACTTCACATTAGATGTATGTCTTCCACTAGCTTAGTATACTATCTCTATATAATAGAAAGTTTATTCTTCTTATATATCCTTATCCTGATCATATTAATCAATGCACACTTCACTGTAGACTTCTTTCAATGTCTACTGCATACTATCAACTGCACAACCTTTGATACTTTCTCTAACATCAAATATCAATAATTGATATTCTATTTCATTGAGAATGCTTAATTTTGGTAAGAGGAGTCACAAACAATAAGTGACTTCATTGTCTTGTCAGGTATATCATCTATAACTGAATGAGAGCTTTCTAGTTCCTTTGCCTTAACAAATGATTCCTTTAATTCATTTGTTTTCTCCTTCATATCATTTCTTCTATTATTCCTTCTATAATTTTGATTCATATTTAGGTATCTTCTATCAATTCTAGAAAACTTCACTTTGTGTCCAAAGTTATTGCATAACTGACATACAAGTACATTTCTTTTCTGTTCATTCTATTTGTCATTAGGTGCTCTACAATTCCTTACAATGTGTCCAAGATTGTTGCATTTGTAGCAAAAAATTTCTCTTCTTTCTCCACTTTCATTGCTATGAGATCTTCTTCTATTTCTTGCATGGTTAGTGTTCCTATATATCCTATTATTTATATTATTACTACCAAATTTAGGTTTCTTACAGTCTATTGCGTAATGACCATATCCATGACAATTATGGTGATAAAATTTTGAAATAGGTTTGAAGGACTTATCTTTTCAATCGACTTCAATGTCTTCAGGTGTTAGAAATAGTAAACCACCAATATAACTAAGAGGGAGAGGGTGAATTAGTTATATATTAATCTTGAGCAATTCTTAAGTATTCAACCAAGTAAACAACAATCATAAAGAAATGCGCATACACAATAACACTAGATATGTTGACTAGGGAAACCCTTGATCGAAGGGAAAACCCCGGTGGTAATGATGCCCACAAAATATTGTAGTAATCTGAATATTCCTTGTTAGAGGATGGACCCTATTAGGATTTTATTACAACACTTAGTACAAAGAGTCCCTGTTAGTAGACTTTGAATCCCTGTTAGGAGATTCCAACCTTGGTAGGAGTTGTAGAAGGTAGCTAAATCCACTATCCAAATAGCTTCAAAATTAGATCAATGACTCCACTGTCCAATTGATCTCGGTACTATTCCTTTGAGAATAATAGATGTTAAATAATATTTAGCCTCTTCTTTTGTCTAGTACGTCAGACTTCTTCACCTTCAGATCATGCAATTAGATCTAGAACTCTGAACCCATCAATAGTAACTGTTGAGGTCACACATTAGTAGATTACTCTGCTCCTCTACTTCACAATTTTCAAGTCTTCTACTTCTTGATCTCCAATATGATATCTAAAACTTGAAAAACATCTTTCCTTTATACTAAACTCAATATTAATTCCTTGAGTTAGCTCACCAATCTCAATATTAATTCCTTGAGTCAAATCCATAATTTATTATAAGTTAATTAAATGAAATACACATTTAATTAATGTTGTTGGCCCACAATTATACACAATCCTTCACACGTGTGGCTTTCATACCTATGCACTCACTGACATCATCAGTGGTCGGTATACTACCTCTAGTTAACTATGCAACCCTTCATTCCAAATACAATGTGCTATATTGATCATATAATAGAAACTATTTTCCCAATGCTCTGTTTCCTTGTGGTTCTCTATAAATCATTAATAACTTTTGTACATTGTCAATTTAGGTTCTATGCACTTTCCCATATGTCTCATACATGTTGTAGTATATGTTGGTAATTGCACATGAGTAGATACGCAATGTGTTGTCCTTAATACCAAAATTACAACCTGCTACTCTGCCAATTTTACTAACTTATTACTATGTTGTCATCAATGAAAAACACAGTTATACATCATGTCATTTTTATGCAATACTCCCCCATAGCATCAACATACATGCTAACAATATCCCCCTTTGGCATTGATGGCAACATAGATGAAAAACATCTAGTTCCAAGAATACCAACAAGTTTCTTCATCACACAAGTTTCTTTATGCAAATCTTTTATTGCGACACTTCTCCCCCATAGTACAAACTTTCTCTAATATTTTTCATGTCACTCTCTCCCCCATTGACATCAATGTCAAAAATTATACAAAAATTGATCATACAACAATCTATCAACACAACCACAAGCTGGTTTGTTGCTTTACAACATTTGCATATAATTCTATAAACAACACAAGTGTCTAAAGGCACTGTTGCACACCAATTACCTATTTCCAAGAGTACTTGACTGATTTTGTTCATCACAGATACTCCCCAATTGAGGAAGCATTAACATACAATCTAGTCTAACAATGGTGTTATATACCATGGACTAATGCACTTTATGCATCTTCTATTCTGAGCTAGGTAGGGGCATAACCCCAAGCATACCTCTTAGGTACTCAAATGTGTCCCTTGGCAAGGCCTTTGTGAAAATTTCTACAATATATTCCTTAGTATTAATGTACTTCAGTCTTATTTCTTTCTCAACAACTTTCTCTCTTAACAGAGGATATTTTATGGCAATGTGTTTAGTATTAGAATGCAAAATAGGATTCTTAGACATGTTAATAGTACTTGTTATTGGAAATATTCAAGATATGATAGGTTACTGAGAGGGGAGGGGTGAATCAGTAACCTCAAAATTTTAAACAATTCAACATTTTAACTATTCACCATTCATTCATCTAATCTACTTCATATATGAGAAATCAAACATCCATAACACATATACATAGTGATTTGGTGACCCAAAAACCTTCCAAATAGAAAGTAAAACTGGGGTGGGGATGATATCCACAAAACTTCATTACTGCAGTATAAAGTTGGCCTGTTAAGGCTTACATTGACCACTTCTAGTGATTTTCCCTATTAGGATCATAAAGGACTACTAGGTCCACCTTGTTAGAGGATTTACAAACATACACTGAAGTATGCACTATGTTAGGAGATTTATACAAAGACTATTAAGTCTACCTTGTTAAAGGATTTACAAAACTAATTCACTTGTTAGGATGAAACAATAGATCTAATTACAAACTTGATTTTTTGATTAGATCTTTGAAGTATAGATCACCTTTTGTGACTGATAAATCTTTACTTCTCCTTGTAGACCTTGCTGAATATTCTGCTCTTCTGCTGATTCACATTTATACTTTTCAAAACCTTACATATCTCTTTTTATACCCTAATCCATATCACATTCATCTTGCAAATGATATAATACATTACATATATACCATTCCAATAATTATAGTTGCAAGGTCGACTAAAATAAAAGTGAACAAAATATTACTGAGTTGGCCAAACAGTAAATAACTCGGGTTCACTGAACTGACTCGATGACCTTCTGATACTCAGCATCCATTGCATTACTCAGAATCGTCATGCACTCAGTAGAAGTGAAGGCTCAGTCCATACTAATCACCTGACGTAGTTCTAAACTTAATAACCATTGGAGACTCGATGGATATAGTATCACTCGGTAAAAATTGAACCCTTCATTTACCTTGCTTTCCCTCGGTAAACATTATACTTTCATTACTTGGTAAACATTGTGCTTGTATCACTCGATAAACACTGTGCTTCCATCACTCGGTAAACACTATGAAGCTAGGTGAACACTGTAAACTCAGTAAACACTGCTAGATTGCACATTCACTCAGTAGCTATACTTAGCTTGGTTAACACTAGAATGCTTGGTGTGAATTGCAAGGCTCAGTGTAAACTGCTTAAGTGATGAATGTACAAGGTAACCATTGAATGCTTGGTATACATTGTAGACTAAGTGATGAGCTTGGTAGCTATGCTGATATAGATAAGTGTTGTCACTAATGGCAATAATAACTTAATGCCAACAATCTCCCCCTTTGGCATTAGTGACAAAACACTTATAACTCAAAACATATGTACACAGCCTGACTGAATGAATTTAGGTTTTTCAAAATTGGTCTTTGTAGAACTACTGCATATACAAATATACTTATGTACACATGCAATATTTATTGTGTGCTAACTCCCCCTATCACTTATAGTGATACCTCTCCTTATTTATTATGTTGAATCTCTGAATCTCTGAATCTCTCCCCCTTTTTGAGAATAATGCCAAAGGATTGCATATATACAATTTATATGGCTACACCAAAGTGAGATAGAAATTCTTGATGTACCTTAAGAATGGTTGCAAAAAGTACTATCCCAAGTCTACTGCAAAATTTGACAACTAGAGAGAGCAATTTGAACTTCTACTGATAATTGGATCAAGTGATCAACCACTGAGAAGTTCTGATCTTGGACCAATGTTTTGCAATGTACAAGATGTTTTTGCATTGTGTCCATGATAGGAAGGATCATTTTCTAGATGTCTATGAGTTGTGACCTAATCCTAGCTTCCTCCCTCAATAATTCTGCCTGAACATCTACCAAATATCTAATATTGGTGTGATGGGAGGTTGTGGAGGAGGAGTCCACCTTTAGCTTGGAGGCACTTGATTGCATATCAATGTCAATCTTATTTAACTTATCCTTTATTTCTTTAGTAAATCCAGAAACATCACAAAGTTTAGCAAAAAGTGATGCTGCATTATTAAAAGAATTTTCAAAATTTCCCAAAAATGTTGATAATTCAACTTGCTTTATTGCTATCTTTTGAGCAATATACTCTAGCAACTTATTATCAAATTTCTTTTCAACTTTCTCAATAATTTTTTCTTGTCTAGAAGAATCCTCGTTAGATTTCTTTACAACCTCTTCTAACTAAATCAAAATGTGTTGAGTAGAATCTACTTCAACACCTATAGCATCTGTAATTATATTTTTGGCACTCTCAATTATTCTATATTCCTTATCCCTTTTAGACCTTAACTGCTTCTGCCTAGCTTTCATCTCTATGAGTTGACTAGCTAACCTCATCTCTTCAATGGTAGCATTTTCATAGTCAATCTTTGGAATTACTATCTCTGTGTCTAAGTCAATATCTTCTGTAATTTCCTTTCTAGTGATCAGAAGTTTTAATGGATGCTTTTGTTTGACTTCTATGATGATTGGTTTGACCTTAGGAATAGACACAATAGTGGAGATGGAAGGGCTAGCAGTAAAAACTGGGATAGGACTTGAGGATTGAATGCAAATAGAAGTATTAACTGGATCAAAAATTGGAATACTTCCGCAAAATGATAATATACTCAGTATAGCAGTATCTGAACTATTTGGATTTAAAGTAGATGTAGATAATGCTGACAAAACTATATAACTTTTTGAAATCAAAATTGTGGAACTTATTGGTACACTTATTATTGATGGAGGAGCTAAGGAGGCTAGCTTGGTAGCTGAAGAAGTAATAGTCAGCTCGGTAGATGAAGTGCTTGGCACATCTATTTTAGACACTTGGAGCTGGGAGGTGGCCGGTGAAGATTGAGCAATTGATGTGGCAATTGTGCTCACAATCTCACTTGTAGAAGTTGTCTCCATAGTGGATGTAACAATCTTTGGTGGAGAGTCAAGAAGGGATGCAATCACTTTTGCTGCAATTTTAACCGGATCTTCTTCTTCCTCCTTGTCTTCTTCCTCTTTTTCTTCCATAAGTGCATGCAACTCTCCTAGAGTAACTGTGATGGATGGAGTGCTATCAAAATCATCATTGTCACTACTATCATCATCCTTGATCTCAACTGGATCTTCACTGGGCTTTTGCAGATGATAGATGTTCTTCCACATGTTTGTTGCATCATTTCCAACATGCTCAATGTCTTTGATTAAAATCAAACATGTGTGAAATCTAATCATCATTTTACCTTCATGTTTCTTCATTGTAGCCTTTATTTCCACTCTAGTGAGACTTGGTAGAAGATTCCTCAGAGATTGCTCATATATGTCTTTAGCCATTTGGGTGACTGATTCCCATCTCAGTTGCAATCTCTCCAACAATTCTTTGAAGATTTGAAAGGCAAGCTGGTCCAGGGAGTATTTCCATTTACCCATCTTATTGAGTACCAGTTCCTCAATCTACATTTTTGCAACATCAGTTCTTGTTTCAAATTTCAATGCCTTGAAATTTGTGATGCTAGCTCCCTCTTCCAATTGTTTAAGTCTTTGCTTGAATGTGGGTGGAGGCTTGACCAGTATAGGTTCCTCCTTGCCTTTTCTGGTTCTTTTGGGGAATACTGCAGTAGGCTTTATTTTAGGTTTGGTAATAATTACTTTACCTTTCTTCTTTGGCTGTTCCTCTTCAAATTCATGTTCTTCTTTTTATTCTTCTCCTTCTTCTTCTTTATGATCTTCTTCATCCTCACCTTTTCCCTTGGTAAGCATAAGAGGACCTATTGTAGTTTTCAATTTGGCTATCTTCCTCTTCCCTTTGCTTATGGCCTAGGGTAGCTTGATTTCAAGCTCAATTCTGGCCTTTGCCTCATCATATGTCCAAAAATTGGTTGCTTTAGGTCTGCTAGCTCATTCACTAGTGCTTCTATAATGTCCCTGACCTCATCAATATTTACCTCATAAGGAAGAGGTTTTACCGATGCAACTCAGGATCTAACTGCCTGAATGTATACCTTATCACAGTCAACCATAAAGCATACATCATCTCTGTAATCTTCAACCAATTTTGGAGGAATTCAAAACCTATTGTTCATCCTTTCCTTGAAATCTTCAAAATAATTATCCAGGATGCTATTAAAATTTTCACCCATTTCTTATACAAACTCATTTATCTGATACAAAATTGGAATGTCTTTTCTCCATACAACTGTTCTTTTTGATGGAAATAATTTTTGAACATAGAAAAATAAATAGATCAATATAAAGCTAAATTTGCAAGGATTATTCTTCAAAGTCCTTATACTCTCCATATTCTTGTTTAATTGTTTCAATAGTAATTCAAATAAGTCAAATTCAAGGTTCTTCTTTAAAATTTTGAAGGCCAAATCCACAGCCTCACAAGGTACACTATTCAGTTGACTAGAGCTATAGATTTTGTGGGCAATGACATGAATGCCAAATCTTAGTTTGACATATGATAAAGTGTTAAACTTCAAACCTCTACCATCCCACTCGGCTAGGGTTACCTTCTACAACTCATCTCATCCTAGGGTTTTGGTGATTTTTGCTTTGCTGAGCATAGGGAGACCCATGATTTTGTAAATCATCTTCTTTGTAATTAACACTGGCTGCTCTATCCATAGTTGCCCATTGTGCACCAAACTCAAAATATACCTAATCCACTTGGTTTGGAAATTTCTTGGCATATACGAGATATGAGTCAAGCCTTTGGTTTCAAGATGCTTGTATTCGGGTTTTAGAGAGCCATCTACACTCATTTCTCCTATGGTATTATCCATCTCTAGGTTTCCAATTTCTTGAATAGAACATCTAAAATGAGTACAAATATCATTGATAAGAAGTACCTTAGGTGGAATTTGCGATTGAGCTCCATTCATGTCAAGTGATTCTGCGATTGCTGGAGCTAGCTTGAAATTTGGTGCCTTCCACTCCACACCTTTGACTAGCATTTTTGAACCTCTTTTTGCCTTGGCGTCACTGCTACTCCTGGATGCCATTACTACTCAGTAAGTGTAAGAAAATTTTGAACAGATTTTTCACTTTAAAAATCACTTGAATTTGCTTGGAGTCGCTTGGAATTTGCTTGAAATTTCTTAGCTCTGATATCATGATGAAGAATGAAATCAAATTTTGCCCTTTTGATGAAAATTTTGCCATAAATGCTTGGTATGAAGGTAGCTGAGATGACATAGTGTTTGATAGGCTATCATTCACTTGCTTGATAGAAGCTTAGAACACAGTGGTTGAATAAAACTTTTGTTGCTCCCAACCTAGCTCGATAAGGTCTATAACTGACTTTCCTTGGTAGATGCAACTCGGCAAAAGATATGCTTTCTTTGATTCTTTGTGTATCTAGAATACTAATTTGATCATTTTTCTTTCTTGCATTTGGAACTGCTCTAGATATAGCTTGATGATACAGTTCCAGATCCTTTATGAATCTAATTGGAAATGATGGAGTCACCCACTTCTTGAGTGACATTACCATCACTTGAACTATCTTGCTTGGTAGATTTTGGAATCCACTGATGCCTCATTTGCTTTTGAATGTCTTTAGCTTTAGCTTTCTTTTCATCTTCAACTCTTCCTATATTCATGCAATTTTTAGCTATATGACCGAGTTCAGTGCATGTATAACATCTTACTATTGTGTCTCTTTTCCTCAAGTGATGCCTTGAGTAGTCTTTACCAATGTGTCCATATTCTCCACAATAATGACATCTACACCAGGTATTGTAATCCCATCCAAAGATTGCTTTAACAAGTTGTTCAGCTAGGTTGAATGATTTGGATCTGCATTGGAATGCCTTGTGACCATGCTTCTTGCACTTGTGACAATTGCCTTCAAATTTTGGTTTTTCCTTGCATTTATTAGCTTTATGACCATGCTAACTGCAATTGTAGCATTTACCATTGAATTTACCTTTTCCATTGCTCCAACACTTGTTTGATGTGTGACCTAGCTTACCATAGTGATTATAAGTAGGTCTTTGATTCCTTTGGGCACCTTGTTTGGAGGTTTCACCTTCTTCCTTGTAACCAAGTCTAGCTTTGCCTTTTTGTCTATGAAGATTTTGCTCACTTTTCTGATTTAATTGAGTCATGTTTGCTTGAGATTTCATCATTCTCTCATTGATTTTCTTTTCAGTGATCAAGTCTTTTTCTAAACTTTTGTTGAGTTGTCTTTCAGATCTCAAGTCATTTTTTAAGCTTTCATTGATTTGTCTTTCAGTGATTAGATCATTCCTCAAGCTTTCATTTTAAAATCTCAAGTTCATAATTTATTCATCTACATTAGATAGTTGATCTACAAGATCTTCATGCTGAAGGGATTGATTATTTCTCACCTCTAAGTCTTCATTTGCCTTGTTTCTTTGTTCCAAGAATTCACATAGCCTGATTGATTGGATTTCTTGTTCTCTTTTAAGCTTTCTTACTTCTTCCTATAGAGAACCATTCTTTGCTAGAGTTCCTTAATAGCCTTATTAGCTTCATCTAAACTGTTTGATGGTAAAAGGTCTTCTATCTTTTCTTCAACATACTGATGATCATTCATTTGTCTTGCAAGTTCCTTCCTTATTTTCAGGGATTGAGGAAGATGCTCCTTTGCTTCTTTGAGTTGAGTCAAGGCCATTTCCAGATCTAGCTTTTCATTTTCAATAGCTTTGTCAAGTTTGAATATCTCCATTGTCCTTGATCTTTGCTCAAGCTATCAAGCTTTGTCTTGAGAACCAAAATGCTCTAATACTAATTGTTGGAAATATTCAAGATATGATAGGTTGCTAAGAGGGGAGGGGTGAATCAGTAACATCAAAACTTTGAACAATTCAACATTTTAACTATTCACCATTCATTCATCTAATCTACTACATATATGAGAAATCAAACATCCATAACACATGTACACAGTGATTTGGTGACCAAGAAACCTTCCAAATAGAAAGTAAAACTGGGGTGGGGATGATACCCAAAAAACTTCATTACTATAGTATGAAGTTGGCCTGTTAAGGCTTACATTGGCCACTTCTAGTGATCTTCCCTGTTAGGAGCATAAAGGACTGCTAGGTCCACCTTGTTAGAGGATTTACAAACATACACTGAAGTATGCACTATGTTAGGAGATTTATAGAAAGATTTTTAACTCTACCCTGTTAAAGGATTTACAAAATTGATCCACCTATTAGGATGAAATAGTAGATCTACTTACAAACTTGATTTTCTAATTAGATCTTTGAAGTATAGATCACCTCTTGTGATTGATTGTAGACCTTGCTGAATATTCTACTCTTCTACTGATTCACATTTATACTTTTCAAAACATTACATATCTCGGATCCATATCACATTCATCTTGCAAATGATATAATACATTACATATATACCATTCTAATAATTACAATTTCAAGGTCGACTAAAATACAAGTGAACAAAATATTACTGAGTTGTCCAAATAGTAAATAACTTGGGTTCACTGAACTAACTCGGTGACCTTCTGATACTCGGCATCCATTGCATTACTCGACATTGTCATGCACTCGGGAGAAGTGAAGGCTCGGTCCATACTAATCACCTAACATAGTTCTAAACTTAGCAACCATTGGAGACTCTGTGGATATAGTATCACTCAGTAAAAATTGAACCCTTCATTTACCTTGCTTTCGCTTGGTAAACATTATACTTTCATTACTTGGTAAACATTGTGCTTGCATCACTCGGTAAATACTGTGCTTCCATCACTCAGTAGGCACTATGCTTCCATCACTCGATAAACACTGCAAAGCTAGGTGAACACTGTAAAATTGGTAGACACTGCTGGATTGCACATTCACTCAGTAGCTATACTCATCTCGGTTAACACTAGAATGCTTGGTGTGAACTGCGAGGCTCGGTGTAAACTGCTTAAGTGATGAATTTACAAGGTAACTATTGAATGCTTGGTATACATTATAGACTAAGTGATGAGCTTGGTAGTTATATTGATACAGATAAGTGTTGTCACTAATGGCAATAATAACTTAATGCCAACACTTGTGTTATCATAGTAAATGATAACAGGTTCTATGAATGCAATTCCAATATCCTTCATCATCTACTTCATCCATGTGACTTGATTATAGTTTTTTGCTACTAGAACATACTCTACCTCTACAATACTTTGTGAGGTACAATTTTACTTCTTGCTGAGCCAAGAAACTAGTCTTCCTCCAAGGAAAAATGCTCCTCCACTAGTACTTTTTATGTCATCCCTATCTCCAGCCCAATCAACATCTATATAAGTACAAAGAGTAAAATCATTATTTCTATCATACCAAATGTCATAGTCCAATGTTCCTTTCAGATATTTGAATATCCTTTTTACCGCTACTGTGATATTGCTTAGGATCAACTTGAAATTTGGCCACAATTTTGATTGCATTAGCTATATCTGGTCTACTATGAGTCAAATACTACAATCCTCTAATCATAGATCTATACTTCTTTTGTTCAACAATAGGTGTCTCATCCTTGCTTGATAACTTGTGATGAGTTACCATAGGAGTTCAAACAGGTTTATAATTTTCTAGACCAAATCTTTTCAGAAAGTCTTTTAAGTACTTGGTCTAAGAGATAAAAATACCTTCTTTGTTCTAAACAATCTGCAATCCTAAGAAGAATTTCATTTCTCCTATCATGCTCATCTCAAATTCATTCTTCATGTCTTCTAAGAATTTGTTACTGGCTTCATCATTTTCACAAAAAATTATGTCATCAACAAATACAATGATTATTAGCAAATCATCTCCTATTTTCTTCAAGTAGAAGCTACAATCTATTGTTCCTTTAGCAAATCCAAGCTTTGCTAAGTATTTTTCCAACCTTGCATACTAGGTTCTTGGTGCTTACTTTAATCCATACAATGCTTTATTTAGTCTCCAAGCCATATCCTTCTCTTTTGTTAAAAGAAAACCCTCTAGTTGTTTAATGTAAACTTCTTCTTCTAGTTCTCTATTCAAGAATGTTGACTTAACATCCATCTGATATACTTTTAAATTCTTGTTTGCTGCTGTGTGCTAGAAAATGTGACCTATTAGGAGCATGAGTTAACAAGAAAACATTAGTTAAAAACCTTGAAAGTGCATCAAAGATTCATCAACATGAAAAGAACAAACATTAACTAATGCTTTCTTAGGTTTTGCAACCCTAAGCAACTAACAAACCCAATCTTCCAGCCATCTTTACAGCTTAACAAAGGCACCCATAAGAGGCCTTTTTGGTGTGTTAAGATGGGGGTATGTTTGGTGTGCTCTCCCAAACACAAGAATAAATAAATCTCTTGAGTGATGTGAGTGCAAGTGAGAATGCAAATGTGAATGAAAATGCACTAAGATCCTAAGCTATGTGGGATGAAGAACACTTCAAGAAATGGCTATGGAGAAAGCCATTCTTGAAAGCATTCAATAATTAAGATGATATGCAATAAAGGAAACTAACTAAGAATATAAGCTATGGAATGGAAATGCAAATGTATGAAGAAAACTAAATGAACAATGCAAGATGCAAACTAAATCATCTATTGAATGATTAGTATGATCTTTAGAAATCTCTATACAAATCAAGCTACAATGCAAAACTCTAAGCATGAAAACTCAAAACTCAAAATGGCATGGTAACAATGCAATAATGGGAGATGCCAATGCTTGAGACAATCCCTCTATTTATAGGCTCAAGAAAGGGCTTGGTGAGGTGGCATCCATGTAGATGCCACATAAGGTGACATGCAAGCCATGCAAATGGTCAAGAATTCAAAGTTTTCTCACACATGTGTGAGCAAACTTGAGAAGAAGAGTGGGAGACAAGAGTGTGTAGGCATGCCATCTCACACATGTGTGAGCACACTCTTAAGCTAATGAGGGGGATTAGGGAGATGATTAGGAATGATTAAGTGAGATTAGAGAAGAACTAGGCTTAAGAGGATGAAAATGATGGTTATAGGCTAGGCTCTAGGTTAGGCTTAAGATTAAATTAAATGAAATTTAATTTAATCATGGGTTTAGAGGAATTAATGGGATGTGAGGGTTTAAATAAATAAAATTTATTTAAAAATGGGGAAACATGGAGGATCATGTGTTAAATTAATTTAACACATTAAGGCTAGAAGTATTTAAATTAGATTTAAATACTTAAGAGAATGAAATCATTTAATTAAATAAGTAGAAGAATGTGAGCAATATAATTAATTAATTACAAAGTCACAAGAAATATTAAAATTAATTTAGTGTTTAGGGATGATTTTAAGGTCTACAACTGCATATGCTAGGAACATTCTAACTACTTCCATCCTTGCTATAGGTACATATTTTTCCTCATAATAAATTCCTTCTTGCTGAGAGTAGCCTTTGCATACAAGTCTTTCTTTATTCCTTATTACTTCTCCTTGTTCATTCATTTTATTTCTGAATACCAATTTTGTGCCAATCACATTTTTGTCCTTAGGTCTACGAACTAATTCCCATGCATCATTTTTAATTATATGTTGAAGTTCTTCCTCCATTGCTCTTATCCAATGATCATCTTTGATTGCTTCATCTGTGCTTCTTGGTTCTACTTGAGATATTAGACAAAGTTCTTCGTTAGTTTTGCTCCTTGTCATTACTCCCTTTTCTTTACTTCCTATTATCTGGTTAGTAGGATGATGTCTTATCATGTTCCTATTTGGAGTAGGAGTTGTTGCTTCAACTCTTATTTCAAGCACTATGCTCTGTTCTTCTCTTACATCTTTAATTTGCACATTATTCTACAAGTCATTGTTAGTCTTGAGAAATAATTCATTACTTTTGTTAGTCATTCCACAATAATCATCTCCATTAAAGTTATATCCATTATCCTTTCCTTGGTGCCAAATTTTTCATCAATTTTAACATTTGCACTCTCTATTATAGTTTTTGTTCTATAGTTGAAACGTCTGTAAGCTTTACTTTTTAATGAATAGCCAAGAAATATACCTTCATCACTTCTTTGATCAAACTTACCGATATCATCATCTCTTTTGATGTAACATTTGCTTCCAAATATCCTGAAATACTTGACTAATGGTGAGTGACCAAAACATAACTCATAATATGTTTTGTCCATACCTTTCCTAATCTATACTTTTTTCAATGTGTATACTATTGTATTAACTGCTTCTCTCCAGAAGGTCTTTGGTACATCATTCTCAAACAACATAGCCCTTGCTACTTCAATGATTGATTTATTTCTTCTTTTAGCAATTTCATTCTTCTCAAGTGTATGGTGAAGATAATTGTCTCCTGATACCATGCTCTTCATAATAGATATTGAATTCTCTAGAGGTGAATTCTCCTCCTCTATCTAACCTTAAGCTTTTCATTTTGACTCCAAATTTATTCTCAACTTTATTCTTAAATATCTTGAATTTCTCAAATGCTTCTGATTTTTTTTAAAGAAAAGCCACCCACATCATTCTAGTTAAATCATCAACAAAAATCATAAAGTACATTTCTCCATAGTATCCTCTTGTTCTTGTAGGAGCACTCAAATCTGTATGAATCAGTTCCAACTTTTGTATAGTACAAAACTACTTGCTAAGAAATGAAACTCTCGTCTGCTTAAGCCAAAATATATTCCTTACAAATAGTATCAATGGGCTTAGTGATCTTAGGTAAATATCTTACAGAAAGTGTATTACTGGCCTTCACAATGTTATCAAAGTTAATGTGACAAAATATTTTATGCCATAGCCAACTAATGTCAATCTTAGCTACCAAACATGTTATATCAGTGGAGTTTAATTGAAATAAATTACCACTAGTTCTTGTGCCACTACCAAGAATTTTTCCTTCCTTTTTTTTGATAATGCATGTGTTATTACCAAATTGTAGTTGGTAACCTTTGTCCATAAGCTATCCAACACTCAACAGGTTATGCTTCAATCCATCAACAAAGTAAACATCATTAGTGTATGTTTTACCATCAAGTGTGATAGATGATATTCATGTAATATGACAGGCTACATTATTCTCTACTCTAATAATTCCTCCATCATGGCTTTTGAATTTGACAAATTTACTCATATCACTAGTCATGTGATGTGAAAAACCACTATCAATGATCCAATCTTTCTTTTCAACTTGTGAGATTACTGCACTTTCTTCTTTGATTTCTCTATCAAGAACATCCTCCTTTATAGCTATGAATCCTAATACATCTTCACTCATGTTTTTATCAAATTCCTCTTCTTCTTCTTCATTAGCATATAAACAATTTCTAGGTCTTCTAGACTTAAACCTTCCCTTATACTTTCTTTCTCTTTTAGGACACTTTGATGCATAATGACCATACTCATTACATGTCCAACATTTCAAGATGTTCTTACCATCATTTTCTCTTTCCACAAGAAGAGCTACTCCCTCTTGGATCTTTTCTTCAATGGACTTGTTTCTGCTAGCAATGTCTCCCTTTTCTTTTGTGCTCCATGCTAAACCAAGCTTGATGTTTAGTGTAGTGAATGCTGTCTCAACTTTTACCAATTCTCCAAACTATTTTAGATCAAATTCTATAGCTTCCAATCTACCAAGAAATGTCTCTTTGGTGAAATTAATAGAATAGGGTATCATCAATTGAATCATTTGTGCTAATGTCTTGAAAGGTGGTGTCAAAATTTTCAAAATCTTCCATATTTCTTCATCGTTGGATTTCTTTCCATCAAGAGATGTGATTCCTGCAACAATCTTAGATATTCTCCCAATATAGCTTCTTGCAGATTTATCATCCATCATTCTAGCTTCTTGGAAAGAACAATACAAATTTTGAAATCTTACCCTTTTTGCATGTGTATCACCCTCATAATTAGCCTCTAAAATTTTCCAAATTTCGTGAGATGTTTTGAGTAGTTTTACCTAACTGTACTCACTTTTAGGTAACACTGATAGTATTGCTTCTCTTGCCCTTGGGTTGCACATAAACACTTCTCTATGTTCCTCAGTACAGGTTTCAAGATTGTCTTCTTTTACAATATTTTTAGATGTCTTGGTTACAAGCCAATATCCTAGACCCATGCACAAGAGATGAGTCTTCATCTTATCCTTCTAGTTGTTGTAGTTTGTGCCATCAAATCTAAGACTTTCCTTTCCAAATAGATTTTCCATGGATCTCCCAAAGTTGTTAAACTTCCCTTCAAGGGCCTGAAGCTTTGATACCAATTGTTAGAAATAGTAAACCACCAATATAACTAAGAGTGGGGGGGTTAATTAGTTATATATTAATCTTGAGCAATTCTTAAGTATTCAACCAAGTAAACAACAATCCTAAAGAAATGCACATACACAATAACACTAGATATGTTGACTAGGGAAACCCTTGATCAAAGGGAAAATCTTGGTGGGAATGATGCCCACAAAATAATGTACTAATCTGAGTATTCCTTATTAGAGGATGGACCCTATTAGGTGTCTATTATAGAACTTAGTACAAAGAGTCCTTGTTAGGAGACTTTTAATCCTTGTTAGAAGATTCCAACCATGTTAGGAGTTATAGAAAGTAGCTAAACCTATTGTCCAAATAACTTCAGGATCAAATCAATGAACCCACTGTCCAATTGATCTAGGTACTATTCCTTTGAGAATAATAGATGTGAAATAATCTTTAGCCTCTTCCTCTTTCTAGTACATCAAACTTTTTCACCTTCAGATCATGCAATCAGATCTAGAACTCCAAACCCATTAATAGTAACCCTTGAGGGCACACATTAGTAGATTACTTTACTCTACTTCATAATTTTCAAGTCTTCTACTTCTTGATCTCCAATATGATATCGAAAAATCAAAAAAAACTTTCCTTTATACCAAAATCAATATTAATTCCTTGAGTCAGCTAACCAATCTTAATATTAACTCCTTAAGTCAGCTCCATACTTTATTATACATTAATTAAATGAAATACATATTTAATTAATGTTGTCAACTCATAGTTATACATAATCCTTCACATGTGCAGCTTCCATACCTGTGCACTCACTGACATCATTAGTGGTCAATGTACTACCTTAAGTTAACTACACAACCCTTCATTCCAAATACAATGTGCTATATCAATCATATAATATAAATTGTTTTTCCAATACTCTATTTCCCTATGGTTCTCTGTAAATCATTAATAACTTTCATATGCTATCAATTCAGGTTCTATGTACTTTGTTAGTTTGTGGTGACTAATCAGGGAAGTACTATAAATACTTCATAAATTCTTTAGGGTTTGGGGCCATGGCCAATGTTGTGGCTGATGTTGTGGCCGACATATGATTGAAAAGTTGTAGCCTTAAAGTAGCATAAAATTACTTGTATAAAAGGGCTTAGGGTTAGTTATTTTTATTATGTGGTGATTCAAAATTAGTTCTTATGGCAATATTGAGCTATAAGGGATTATAGATTGTAATCAGGTTGTAATTACTGGATCATAATAATATTAGACTTACTATTTGGTGGACGTAGCCTAGGGATTAAGTGAACCACATTAAATCTTGGTGTCTTCCATTCTTTTTTGTGTGTTCTATTATTTTATGTTATTAGTTATATTTGCATGTAATTGTTATTTATGTCTGTGGTTTAATTCTAACAAGAGGTATCAAAGTGAGGTTGTTTTTTAGTTATCCTCTACAAGAAAGTCTCATGGTTGAGTGGGAGTAATGGTAGATGAAAGTAAGCTAAGGGTTGAAATGGTTTAATGGGGAGAACTTTCAGTTATGGAAGATGCAAATGGAAGACTATCTTTATCAAAAGGATTTATGAAAGCCATTGGAAGGTAAAACCAAGAATCAAGAATCTATGTCAAATAATGAATGGGATCTTTTAGATAGAAAGGCACTTGGAAGCACTTGATTATTCCTAGCACCATCAATGGCATTTAATATTACAAAAGCAAAGACAATAGAAGAGTTGATAAAAACACTAGTGACACTATATGAAAAGCCCCCTGCTTCAAACAAGGTATTTCTCATAAAGTGTTTATTTAATATGAAAATGGTAGAAGGTGGATCTATTCCAAATCATTTAAATGAGTTTAATACTATTACTAGTTAGTTATCTTCTATGGGTATCAATTTTGATGAAAAAATTAGGGCTCTATTGATTTTGTGTTCTTTGCCTAAAAGCTAGAATGGCTTGGTAATGGTTGTGAGTATTTTTTTTCTTGGATCTAATACCCTAAAATATGATGATGTGATTGGTGTTATTTTGAGTGAGAAAACTCGTAGGAAATCCTCAGGTGGATCTACATCAGGAAGTGCTTTGAACACACAAAGTTGAGGTAGAATTACTAAGAGAGGAAGTAATTTTGAAAATCATGGGAAATCAAGAGGAAAGTCAAAGGGGAGGAGGTCTCAATTGAGAGGACCAAATGACTGCTAGTACTATAGGAAACCAAGTCATAAAAAGAAATATTGTTGGAATAGAAAGAAAAATGAAGGAGATAGACCAAATGGAGATAAGGAGGAAAATGTGGTATGTAAAAAATTTGAAGAGGATGCTTTGCTTCTATCTTCAGAAAGTGTTGATGATTCATGGGTTTTAGATTCTGGTGCTTCATTTCATGCTACACCTTATAGAGGTTATGTCATTGATTATGTCCAAGGGGATTTTAGACTTATTTATTAGGGGGATAATGAACCTTTTCAAATTGTTGAAAGAGAAAAATTAAGATTAAGTTTCAGAATGGGAATCATTGGCTACTACATGAGGTAAGACATGTTCCAAGGCTAAGTAGGAATTTAATTTCAGCAGGGCAACACAGTGATGAGGGTTGTGTAGTTACTTTTAATGATAAAAATTGGAAGGATTCAAGAAGTTCCCTTGTAGTAGAAAAAGGTATGAAAGTAGGCACCTTATATCTTTGTACAAGTCATATTGTTCCTTCTGCTTTGATTGTTTCAGAGAAAAATGGATGTTCAAGAACAATTGTTGCAGTTGAGCAAGGAGAACAAATAGCTGCTCTAGATTTTGATACAGTGTTGTGGCACAACAGACTTGGGCACATGAGTGAGAAATTTATGAAAGTACTTCATTTAAAGAAAGTTTTATGAGGTCTAAAATGCATTAATATGGACTTTTGTGAAAGTTGTGTACATGGAAAATAAAAGAGAGTGAGTTTTGTGAAGATTGGGAAGGAAAACAAAAAGGAGAAATTAGAGCTTGTGTATACCAATGTATAGGGACCAGCTCAAGTATCTTCCCTTGGAGGCTCTCATTATTATGTTACATTTATTGATGATGCAACTAGAAAGGTATGGATTTATTTCCTTAGACAAAAATCTGATGTATTTCAAACTTTTAAGAAATGGAAATGCTTGGTTGAAAATGAGATTGGTAAGAAATTAAAATATCTTAGATCTGATAATGGTGGTGAGTATTACAGTCTTGAATTTTAAGATTATTGCTTTACTAATGGAATTCATAGATAGAAAACTATTCCAAGGACTCCATAGGAAAATGGAGTCTCTAAACACATGAATAGGACTATAATGGAGCATGTAAGGAGCATGAGGTTGCATGTTGGGTTGCCCTTATACATGTGGGAAGATGTTGTCAATACTATTTTATATTTGATTAATAGAGGTCCTTGTACTCCTTTGGGTTGTGGTATTCTAGAGGAAGCATGGACTAGTAAGAAGGTGAGTTATTCTTTTCTCAGAACCTTTGGTTGTGAAGCATTTGCTCATATAGATTCTAAAAATAGAACCAAGCTGGAAGCTAAGTCAAAGAAATGTGTATTTGTTGGATATGGCAATAATGAATTTGGTTATAGTCTTTGGGATTTTAAAAATCATAAAATTGAAAGAAGCAAGGATGTCATATTCAATGAGAAAGTTTTGTACAAAAATCTATTGCAGCAACATGAGAAGAAAGAAAATGGTTATGTAGTGTTGGATGATACTCCAAAAGATAATATTCTAGCCATTCCTCATGATGTGAAACAACCACAACAACAAATACCACACACACTAGTGAATGTTAGATGATCAACAAGACAAATTAGAGCTCAAGAAATATTTTCTCCCTCTTTGTATTCTATTTTATTAATAGATGCTGGTGAAACTAAATGTTATGATGAAGTTATGCAAGTGGATACTAAGATTCAGTGGGATTTGCAATGAAAGATGAAATGGACTCTTTGTTGAATTATAAGATATGAGATTTATGCAAGTTTCTTGCAGGTAAAAGAGCTTTACAGAGTAAGTGGGTTTATAGGTTAAAAGAAGAGGATGGAGGTGAGAAAAGATTTAAAGCTAGATTAGTTGTAAAAGGACTTACACAGAAAAAGGGCATCAATTTTGATGAGATATTTTCTCCTACTGTTAAAATAACTTCTATTCATACTATTTTAAGTCTTGTGACTATTAAAGATTTGCATTTAGAGTAGCTTGATGTTAAAACAACCTTCCTTCATGGTGATTTGGATGAAGATATATATATATAGCTCAGCCATAAGGATTTGAGGTCAAAGGTAAGGAGAACTTAGTGTGCAAATTGAAGAAAAGTTTATATGGCTTGAAGCAAGAACCTCGGCAATGGTATCTAAAATTTGACAATTTTATGCATGAGCATGGATACAATAGGTGTGGTTTAGATCACTATGTTTACTTTAAGAGGTTAGATGATGATAGCTACATTATTTTATGTTTATTTGTTGATGATATGCTTGTAGCTGGGTCTAACATGGATCACATTAAGGGGCTAAAATGCCAATTAGCACATGAATTTTCTATGAAGGATTTGGAAGTAGTAAAACAAATCCTTGGTATAAAGATTTGTAGAGATAAGAAGAATAAGAAATTGACATTATCTCAAGCTGATTATGTTGAGAAGGTGTTGCAATATTTCTCTATGGAGAATGCTAAAGTTGTTAGCACACCTTTAACTAGTCATTTGAAGTTGACTAAGGAGATGTGTCCCAAGACACAAGAAGAGGAGGATAAGATGTCCATGGTACCCTATGATTTAGCTGTAGGAAGCTTGATGTATGCTATGGTATGTACTAGGCCAGATATTGCACATGCAGTGGGAGTCATTAGCAAGTATATGAGTCATCTAGGAATTGAGCATTGGAATGCAATCAACTGGATTCTTAGATATTTAAAAGGAAGATCCAATAAGTGTTTACACTTTGGAAGCTGTATTACTATTCTATAGGGCTATGTATACTCAAATTTAGGAGGGGATATTGATACCATGTGGAGTACTATAGGTTATGTCTTTACTATTGGTGGGGTAGCTATGAGCTAGGTTTCTAGGTTATGGAACGTTAATCCTTTATCCACTATAGAGGTAGAGTATGTTGCTACTCCAGAGATAGCCAAGAAGATGATATGGCTTTAGTTCTTCTTGGAAGAATTTGGACATCCTCATAAGGATAATTATTCATTTACAGATAGTCAGAGTGTCATTCATCTTGTGAAGAATTCAGCTCTACATTCAAAGACAAACCACATACAGTTGTGGTACCATTTCATTCGATTAGTTTTGGAGGATGGAAAGTTAAAGTTGGAAAAGATACATACAAATGAAAATCCAATGAATATGTTTATAGTCTAGGGTGGTTTGATCCTTTGGGAGCCCCATGTGGTAGCAGTATTGCTACAAGATCAATCTCCAAGTGGGAGATTGTTGTCTAGTGTGGAGTTTGATTAGTCTCCAAGTGGGAGATTGTTAGTTTATCATGACTGATCAGGGAAGTACTATAAATACTTCATAAATTCTTTGGGGAAATACTAATGTTGTGGCCAATGTATAGCCAACACATGGTCGACATGTTGCAGCCCTAAAGCAACATAAAATTACTTGTATAAAAGGCCTTAGGGTTAGGTATTTTTATTATGTGGTGATACAAAATTGGTTCTTGTGAAAATATTGAGTTGTAAGGGATTACATATTGTAATTAGGTTTTAATTATTGGATCGTAATAATATCAGACTTGTTGTTTGGTGGACATAGCCTAGGGATTGGGTGAACCATGTTAAATCTTGGTGTCTTGTGTTCTTTTCTATGTGATCTATTTTTTTTTATTAGTTATATTTTCATGTAATTATTATTTCTATCTATGGTTTAATCCTAACACTCTTTCCCACATCTCTCATACATGCTATAGTATATGCTAGTAATTGCGCATGAGAAGATACACAATGTATTGTCCTTAGTACAAAAATCATAATCTGCTACTCTTCCAATTTTATTAACTTATTACTATGTTGTCATCAATTACAAACATAGTTATACATCATGTTAGTATTCTACAATAATCCCCCATAGCATCAACATACATGGTAACATCAAGTTCATCACACCAGGCATAAGATTCCTTTCTTCTATTGTCCATATCTTGATTGGATTCTTTAACTTTCTCAGAGTGAGTAACATTCTCTTTGTCCTTAGATGTATCATATATCTTGTTTAGATCCTTATTGACTTTAGGAGTATTAGGTTCTTTTCTCTAAATAGATTTCTTGGCAGATTGTCCAAGAAAGAATCCAAGTCCAATCTTGTAATAACTAGGTCTTTGTGCACATATTTGTTCTTCAATCTTATCATTGCTAGAATATAATTTCTCAAGTTGTTGTTTGGTTTGTACCAACTCACCTTTCAAAATAGTGTCATATTTATCTAATTATGCATGCTCTAACTTAATAGATTCCATTTCAAATGTTACCTTTCTTAACTAGGATCTCAGATCTGCATTTTCAACTTTAATTTCAGAGTCATTCTTTCCTCCATTTTTCTTAAGACTTAGCTTAAGTTCAACTATCTTTAACTCATGTTTTAGGATCTCATTTTCTTTCTTTAGATCTTTAATATCAGCATCAATAGTTTACTTACTAGATCCTTTTTTCTTCGGGTCATCTATTTTGTCCTTTAATTCACCAATGTAGGCTTTTACATCCTTCTATCTGTCTTTAAGGCCATCTCTTTCATCAGTAAGGAGATCAATCTATTCAAGTGCTTCTTCAAGATTCTTCTTCAATTGTTCCATATCCATAGAGATCTTATTCAAGTTGTTAAGCCTCTTCTAAATAACTTGGCTTTGATACCAATTGTTAGAAATAGATAATACTGAGGGGGGGGGGGGGGGGCGTGAATTGTTATTTTTAATTTTTTTACCCACAACTGAATTTTGTTAATTACTTTACCACATGCATGAAAGAGAATACCAATAGTGCTATAAAAAAATAATCAACCATACAAGAAGAGAACTCATAACACCATGTTTTGTTAACTAGGGAAACCTTGGCAAAGGGAAAACCCCAGTAGAGATTAAACCCATAAGATGATTCACTATATAAAGGATCTAGTTAAGGATATTGACCCTATTAGGAGTCTATGAATCATCTATAGTGTCTCAAGTCCCTGTTAGGAGACTAGGCCTGGTTAGAAGCCTCAACACTATTAGGAGTTGCTTCAAACTTTTTAGGAGTTGGTAAATCATATACAAATGTGTGCAAGAAGAGCTCACTGCCCTAACATGCAACTATACAGTAAGATCTTCAAGAAATAAGTATACATACAATATTGAGATACTTGTTGTACTTCACAAATCTTCTGACTAACAATTCTTCATACAAGAGCGACTGTGCACATATCAATCTACATCATATCCCGCATAACAATTCTTCATATCATAATATCACATTCACTTGTTACTCTCATTTCACAAGATCATATCAAGTTCACAATTAGTGATTACACTTTTTTGTACTTTTCTCATTTTCCACTCTAACTTCACAAATGAAGTCCTTTACTTATACCAATCATATTGATAAATTCTTCCTTAGTTAGCTCACATAACATCCTTAGAGTTGGCTCATTATTAAATAGTAATTAAAACAATAAATCAAGTTGTTTAACACATTCTGTTGATATGCTCTATTCTACAATGTATCATCATTTCATTACTAATTCCTTCATAACTTGGACTCAATTGATCGTATGGGCATGCACACTAATAGAAATCATCAGTATGATGTCATGCAACTTTGGTTAACTACACAAGAGAATATTCCACTATCATCAAAGCTGTCATGTTGCTATGATGTTGTCTAATACTTAGACAATTTTCCTTCAAAAATAAACATGACTAATCTACAAAACAAATATGTTTCCATAAATGAAAACCATATCACTTACCTTATTTGATTGATTAGACATATTGCCAACAAATTCATGATCAATATTCAAAGTTATAATGATATAATACTAACTAATATTTTGTAGTCTAATCTTTGTTGAGAAGGAGATTGGAACACACTCAAATATGGATCAATACACAATAATTGCTTTTAACAATATTGGACAATAAAATTAAACTATAACTAAGAAAGAGCATGTCACAAGAAATTACTTATAAAAGTTCAAGAGAGAGATAGTGAGAAAAAATATCACAAAAGAGATTAATCTTGTCTTACAAAAACATAATATGGTTGTAGGAGAAGATAAACGTCTACAAAATAAAGATTTTATTATAGCATAAGAATTGACAAGATAGAAAGGAAGGAGCCTCCTCATTACATCAATAGAGAGAGAATATACACACATAGATGAAAATAAAGATAAGACACATAAAGATACAATAATTTTTCCTTAGATAATTCTCCAAATTGAGGGGAAAAACCTAGCCACATTAAAAATATCTCTCTTTTATTAAATAATAGAGGTTTGAATATAATGCTTCTAACTGAACATCCTTCTTATCACACAAAGAAATCATTCGTATATATATGATTGAAAGACTCTTAATATCATAACTAAAAGTCTCTTATTTTTAAAAATGTGCGTCTCTTCATATTTCCAAATGCACGTCTCTTTGAATGTTGCATGTCTCTTCTTATAATAAAATCTCATATGTTTAGGACGAGATACCTAGCATAACATGAAAGCCACATTGTGTTCACTTGGTTAAATAAAACATACAAATGAATATGATGGAAATATCATCATAAATTTCTTCTATAGTAATATCACAAGAAAATATCTCCATCATAGCTATAATATTCAACGCTTTGGATTAAAAAAAGTGTAATCCCAAACTAACATGTGTATGATACCAACAAGACCTACCATTATTCATCAAATCATAAAAATGCACAAAATCATAAACAATTTTTTTATCTGCGAACTAGGAGCTTCTAAGTGAAAAATGACAAATGAGAAACCCTATTCTTTATATATTGTATTAAAATGGAATCAATTTCTTTTAAGACCTTTTATCCCTCCTTAGTGTGGTTTGGTACATAAGGACCTCCTACTACATTTAATTACTTAAATAAATATCATTTCTTCTTCGAAACTTATTCAAAACTCTATGTTGGCACTAATTTATATGATTGGCTTCTTAGTTATTCATCCATCCACACAAATCCTACTCTAGACACATTTCTCAATATTTTCCCCACATGTCATTATTTTAAAGTATGAAATCACTAGAAAATAATATTGGACCTCCTATTTGGTGGATGTAGCCTAGGGATTGAGTGAGCCATGATAAATCCTTGTGTCTTCTATTATATTATGTGTCTTTTATTCCTTTGTGATATTGATTATATTTTCAAGCAATTTTTATTTATGTCTCACTATTACTAACATAGGTATGAGGTTTTCCCTAATCTCCTAAGTCACCCTTATCTAGAGGAAAATAGTTATGGTGTAATTAAATATTACTAAGTATACTTTACTTAAGTTTATTTAGGATAATTCATTTGTGTATTAATTGTTATATAGACACCTAGGAGTTCACAATTTATTTGATAATGGGTTGTCTCACACCTCACTTTGTGTTCTTATCCTCTCATTATTATGCATACTTTCATTCACAATGGTGGATAATCCACCTTTGGTGGACATGTGCTTAGTTTTCATGATTATCACTTGCATTACTACTACTTATCTTGCACTGCCTATATATTAAGGAGCATCTATATGTTTTTGATAACAATTATTCAATTGTATATTGTTATTGATGTTAGAAAAATGTGATACTCTAACCGAGAATTACTAGTTGCAACCAAGCTCTAAAGACTCTTGTATCAGCCAAGCAGAAGATAAGTTTAGTAATCTAGTTGAAGCCAAGCTAGGTCAATCACCAAAGGAGTTTAGTTGTGATAGAGTCAGGTCGATTACCAAGGAACTCAATGGTAATTGGGTGACTTAGTTTTCAATTCAAGCCAACCTACATTAGAATAATTTTCTTTATTTATTTTGTTTATGCAAGCTAAATTAGTGGATGCTATTTTTTTAATTGTAAGGATATTCAAACTGACTTGACATTCTATTTCATCTATATGAAAGGTCAAGATGTGGATTGAATAGTGTAAAAGAATTAAAAAAGATAAGATGCAAATAGAGAAGGATATCTTATTAAAGGAAAAATATCCAAGGAGCTGCAAAGAATATTCTAATCAGGAAGGATCTAGAGGATAAGCCAAAATAGTTATCTAAATTTGTAATCTAGTTTCTTCATAAATTAGGTCAATCATTGTTACTCTCTAACAATCATAGCAGTGAAGAAATCTTTTAATAGAGTTAACTTAATAGTTAGTTTGTAAATCCTCTAATTAGGTAGCATTTCTAGATTGAAGTTTCTTAAGACCTCTGAAAAGGCCATTCCTAACAGGGTGATTTAAATACTTTAACAAGGTCACACCTAACAAAGTGTTTTGTAACCTTTAATAGGGTTGGCTCCTAATAGGGCTCACTTCATAAGAGTGAAAAGTTGTAACTAGTTGCATTGGTGGTTTTCCCAAATTGGGTTTCCATGTTAAATCTTGGTGTCGCATATGTTCATGTTATTTTATTATTGCTTTATCTTTCTACAACTAAATTACTAAAAGTTAATGCACATTAATATTTTAAGATTGCTTTGTTAATCAAGTTATAATGGATTTCTAGTTCTAACCAAATTGCATGTTTCAAGGAAGTTATTATTGACATCTAAGGGATTTAAAATTGTTTTAGTGGAAATTGATTCACCACCCCCCCCCCCCTCTTAGTTACTCCTCTTATATTTCGAAAAATTGGTATCAGAGTTGTTGGTGGTTAAAGAAAAGAGATTCCCAAGCTAAACAAAGATAGCTTCAAAGCATGGAAGGATCTCATGAAGCTACATTTGGGAACCATTGGAGACACACACCTAAAATTCCTAAACACCAAATATATGTCACTTCTTGATCATTTGACTGTGGACCAAATGGTAGAAAAGAAGAATAACAACACAATGATGATTGATGTTACTTCTACTCGAAATTATGTTTAATTTGATGAAGTCAAAGATTTTCCTACTGCTCATGAAATGTGGAACAAACTACAAAAGATCTATGGAGGAGATGACAATGTAAGGAGAGCCAAATAGAAATTTTAAGAGGTCAATTTGATTAGATGAAATGAGAGAAGATGAAAACATTGCAAACTATAGTGATCAAATCAACTCAAGTGTGAGTGCAATTAGAGCCTCAAGAGGAAAAATAGAATATTAAACTATAGTTACCAAGCTATTAAGAACTCTTCTTCCTATTTATGCAATCAAAGTTTCATCTATTCAAGAGATGAGATGTGATCCCAAAAATGATATAACTTTGGATGCACTAGTGGGAATGTTGACAATATTTGAGTTGGATAACTTTGATAACTATCATCCTGGATCTTGGAACATGGAATCAACTTTCAAAGCCAAACTAAACCTTGGCAGAAAGGGAGGAAGCTCTAAAGAAAAATAATATGACAATGAAGAAGAAGAAGAAGAATCTGATGATGATCTTGAAGCCATTGAAGGCCTACATACAAGGAGCTTACCAAAAGGTAAAGGTAAATATAAAGACAAGATTTCATTAAAAAAAAAATCTTGTGAAGAAGTTGGTCACATTATTGCAAGGTGTTCAAACAAGAAAAGTAAAGATGATAGAAAATCTAGTAAGTTAAAAGGCAAGAAAGATTTCAAAAGCTACAAAGACTACAAAGACAAAGGTAAGAAATGTTATTATATTGCTAAAGATTTTGACAATGATAATGAAGATGAAATGGTGTATATTGCTATTAAGGGTGAATCAAATGATGATGAATGAAATGATGGAACTTATTTCTCATGTAAGTGAGAATGACACATGGATAATAGATAGTTGTTGTTCTCATCACATGATTGATGATAAAACAAATTTTGAACACTTGGAGCACTATGATGGTGGAAGCGTCAAATTTGGAAACAATGAACCATGTTATGTCAAGGGAAAGGGCTGCATTGTGTTGACTGATGGAATTAGATGTGATAATTCCTAATGGGTTGAAGGACTGAGTCACAATATTCTATGTGTGACATAGTTGAACAACATTACATTCAAGGTAGAATTCATGAATGGGAAGGTCGGGCTTTTGGATGATAAAAAGGAAACCTAGTTGGAACTGGAAATTAGACAAAAGGTAATCTATTCTAACTTGATCTCTTTGAAGTTCATACTTCTTGGTACATACATTGGTTATGGCATAAAGGGATGTGTCATGTAAACTTTGATAATCTAGTTACTATAAGCAAAAAAAGAAGAGTAAGAGGTATTCCAAATTTGAAGAAACCTAAAATAGAAATATTCAAACAATGTTAGATTAGAAAGATGGGTAAAACTAGCTTCAAAAGTAAGAATTAAAATATTGAAGAAGTCTTGGAATTAGTTCATATAGATATTTGTGGACCAATAGATATAGAGAGCTACATTGGAGACAAATTTTTAATTTTTTTTTTAATGATTACTCCAGGATGACGATAGTAATGTACTTAAAGAATAAATTCAAAGCTTTTCAAGTGGTATCTGGCTAAAGTTGAGAAAGAAATGGGAAAGAAGTTAAAATTCCTAAGATCAAATAGAGGAGGAGAATGGATCTTCAACGAATTCAATAAATTTTGCAATAAAAGAGGAATCAAAAGACATGTATCTACACCTAGCACACCTTAGTAGAATGACATAGTAGAGAGAAGAAATATATCCATCATGAATTGTGCAAGGACACTGATGATAGAGAAAAGTGTTGCAACCAAATACTAGAAGGAAGTAATCAACACATCAGTTCATACCTCAAACTGAGTTCAACCGAGGAATGGTATAGATCAAACACATTATGAATTATGGTATGTCTATGAACTAAATGTTTTTTATTTTAAAGTATTTGGGAGAAAATTGTATATCTTAAAAGAATCAACGAAAGGAAAGTTTGATGTGAAAAGTGATGAAAGAATTTTCTTAGGATACTCCAACAAGAGAAAGCATAAAAATGTTTGAATCTTGCTACTCACAAGGTCATAGAAAGTGCACATGTAAAAATTGATGAGTTTGTACAAATAGATTGAAGAACAACATAATAAAGAACTTGAAGTTTACAGAATTTTTTTCTACTTTGAACATGATACAATACCCAAAATTCATTGGATTACCCCAACTGAGTCACCCAAGTCTGGAGTATCAATCGAGTTCCATCTAGTATGAATTGAGTTGTAGCCAGTGCAACCTAAATTGGAAACAATTCAAATCAAGTCTCAGACAGAGAAACCCAAGTGACAGTCTATGGGAACTAAGTCTCAGACAACAGAACATAATCTAGAAATTCATAGAAACATTGAACATGGTGAATCAAGTGAGTCTAGTCCAAATTCTAGATGTAAGATACCTATACTTGCTAGATATGCTAGAAGGCATCATGCACCTAAGCAAATAATTGGAGATCAGACAAAAGGCACAATGACAAGGAACAAACTAAAAGATACATGTTTTCTTACCAAATTTGAACCTAGAACTATTAATGATGCATTGAAAAATGAAATTTGGATAGAGTAAATGAATGAAGAGATTGAGAAAATTGAAAGAAACATTACTTGGACTCATGTTCCTAGACCCAAGGATAAAAATGTAATTGGTACAAAGTGGATATTTAGAAATAAATTGAATTAAAATGGAGAAGTCTCAAGGAATAAGGCAAGGCTAGTGTGCAAGGGATACACTCAATAAGAATGCATAGACTATGGAGAAACATTTTCTCATGTTGCTAGACTTGAAGGTGTAAGGGCACTATTTGCATATGCTACATTTAAAGGATTCAAAGTGTATCAAATGGATGTGAAATCATCTTTCTTGAATGAAATTCTAGAAGATGAAGTCTACATTGATCGACCCGAAGGTTCCATTGATCCAAACAAAAGAGACATGGTCTATAAGCTACACAAAGCTTTATATGGTCTAAAGAAAGCTCTTAGAGCATGGTAAGAGAGACTTCATAGATATCTGATAAAGATTAGTTTTCAAAGAAACAATGACAACAACAGTTTGTATAGTAAAGAGGGACCATAGAACACAATCTTGCTAGTAGAAATATTTGTGGATGATATCCTATTTACAGGTCATTATGACTTAGGCAAGTCATTCTCTAAAGAAATGAAGAAAAAGTTTGAAATGTCAATGTTTGGAGAAATAAAATCCTTTTTTGGTTTACAAGTTTATCAAATGAAGGATGGAATTTATATTACTTAGTCAAAATATATCGAGGAGATATTGAAGACCTTTGGAATGGAAGGTTCCAAACTAGTTGGAACACCTATGTCTACTAGACACAAGTTATCCAACGATGATGATTTAAAAAAGGTAAATTAGACTACCTATAGATATATGGTTGAAAAACTTCTGTATTTTGTTCACACAAGACCTAATATTGCATTAGTAGTTGGTATAGTTGCAAGGTTCTCTGTAAATCCCAAATAAAATCATATGATGACAATTAAAAGAATCATGAGATATCTAAAAGGTACTCAAGACTATGGTCTATGGTATAAGAAAGAAGGGAAATTTGAGTTGAAATCCTTTATTAATGTTGATTGGGCTGGAAGCATTGATGACAAAAAGAGCACTAGTGGAGGATCATTCTTTCTTGGAAAGAGTTTGTATCTTGGATAAGTAAGAAGAAAATTGCATTTCTCAGTCTACAGTAGAGGCTGAATAAGTTGTAGCAGTAGTTAATTGTTCCAACATAATGTGGTTCAAGAAAATATTATCAAGAATGAAGGAAGAAATCAAGAATCTATTGATTATATATTTTGATGAAACAAGTGCAATCAATATATCCAAAAATCCAATGATGCACACCAAGAAAAAACACATTGCAATCACGTATCATTTTCTGAGAGAATTGGTTCAAGATAAAGAGGTTAGAATGAAATATTTTAACACAAAAGAGAATGTTTCTAGCATATTTACTAAACCTTTACCTAAGGATTCATTTTAGTATCTAGGAGGAAAGCTAGGGGTCATTCCCCTATTTGGTGTTCACTAGGCTATATATTAGTGATGCATCAATCGAGCTTCATTGAATAACTATCAAATTGATGCAAGAAGTCATAGCTCATTGCATATGAATCAATACATTAGGTACATTGCAAAAACACTATGTCAAGTCTTTGGCATGTGATGTCAAAGAGGGAGAGATTGAGTCATGTCATATATTCATAAAGGGAGAGATTGATTAGAGGAAGTGTTCTACATATTAGAAAGAGAGAGATTTTGATCTGGTGGAGTCTGAAGATAAGATGGCAAAGGGAGAATCTTAGAGGGAGTTCTCATGGATAAATAGAGAATTAGAATGAAATTAAGAATATTATAAAATATTATAAATCATTTGATTTCTCTAAGTTTTCTTTGCATAATGACATGTTGTGTTGCCATCAATGCCAAAGAGGGAGATTGTTGATAACAATTCTTCAATTGTATATTGTCATTGATGTTACACAAATATTATACTCTAACTAAGCACTGCCAGTTGGAACTAAGCTCAAAAGACTCTTGTATCAGCCAAGAAGAAGACAAGTTTAGTAATATAGTTGAAGTCAAGCTAAGTCAATCACCAAAGGAGTTCAATTATGATCGAGTCAAATTAGTTACCAAGGAACTTAATGGTCACTGAGTGAATTAGTTTTCAGTTCAAGATGACCTGCATCAGAATACTTTTCTCTATTTATTTATTTTATGCAATCTAAATTAGTGGATGTTTTTTTTTTTAATTGTAAGGATATTCAAGCCAACTTGACATTATTTTTTATATATATGAAAGTTCAAGATGTGGATTGAATTGTGTTCAAGAATTGAAAAAGATAAGATGTAAATAGAGAAGGATATTTGATTAAGGGTTGAATATCCAAGAAGCTACAAAGTGTATTCTAATTAGGAAGGATCCAAAGGATGAGCCAAAATAGTGCTCTAAATCTAAAATCCAGTTGCTTCATAAATTAGGTCAATCATTGTTACTCTCTAACAATTATAGTAGTGAAGAAATCTCTTAATAGTGTTGACTTAACAACCATTTTTTAAATCCTCTAACCAAGTGAAATTTCTAGATTGAAGTGTCTTAAGACCTCTGAAAAGGCCACTCCTAATAGGGTGATTTAAATCCTTTAACAAAGTCACACCTAATAGTGTGTTTTGTAACCTTTAAAAAAGTTGGCTCCCAATAGATCTCACTTTAGAAGAGTGAAAAGTTGTAACTAATTGCATTGGTGGTTTTCCCAAATTGGGTTTCCACGTTAAATCTTGGTGTCTCATTTGTTCAAGTTATATTCTTATTGATTTATCTTTTTTAAACTAAGTTACTAAAAGTTAATGAACATTAATATGTGAAGATTTCTTTGTTAACTAAGTTATAGTGAATTTATAGTTCTAACCAAGTTGTGTGTTTCAAGGAAGTTATTATTGACATCTAAGACATTTGGAATTGTTTTAGTGGTAATTGATTCACCCCTCCCCTCTTAGTTACTCCTCTTATATTTCTATTACCCATTATTATTGTATATGATTTGTGCATCCATTACCCATTATTATTTTGATCATCAATGGATAGAGTCATTTGAGGATCATATCATTTTGTCTCTCTTGTGCTATCAATTAGGTTTTTTAGATCTTCAAATTTCCATTATTTTCCTTAGGAAAATTCTTACATGGTATTAGAGTTGAAGGATCATTCATTGGTTAGCCATTGGAGAGCATCTTTGTCTCACATTTTCAAGGTTTGTAATTTAGATCTAAGATATCTATAGTTATTAGGTTTAGGTGGTTGATTCCATGAATTTTGAACATAAATTTTTCCTATATTTGGCAAAAGTCTAAATCAAGGGAAAATCTGACTTGGAAGCTCAATTTCCCCATTTTGAAGATGCATCCATTTGTTTGAGGATTTATATTGATATTGAAGATTTTAAATGAGTGGAAATTGAAAGGTAGTATAACCAACTCTAGCCCACCCAACCACAAATTTTACACTCAGTAGTGCCAATACTCTTTGGCTCTTACTTGATCTAACTATTGGTTTACAAGACATGGACTAAATTTTACTATGCATCTAGTATTAATATGTCCCACCTTTGGCCCCTTATGTGATTCATTTTCTCTTAATCAAATTTATTGATTCATCCCTCATTCTTATGCTTCAAGCAAGATCTTCAATAGATTGTAATTCTAGCGATATCTAGCATACCTCTACAATCTTCCTATGACTTGCAACAACATCCAAGCTCTTAAATTTGATCCAAGTGTTAGCAATAGGAATTACTAAGGGGGGGTGAATTAGTAATTTACAAAATTTAGTCACCAACTGAATATTATTTATTACTTTGAACCATACATAAGAAAGTAAACAAGTAATGTTGAACAGTAATAGTAACCATGCACAAAGATAACTCATAACACCATATTTTGTTAACTAGGGAAACCTTGGCCAAGTGAAAACCCTAGTGGGGATGATACCCACTAGATAATATATTGATATATATGTTCCTTGTTAGAGGATGGACTCTATTAGGAGTCAATGAGAAAATTCTATATAGAGAGTCCTTGTTAGGAGACTTTGAATCCCTGTTAGGATATTCCAACCCTGTTAAGAGTTGTAGTACAGTAGATGCAAGATGATCCCACTACCCAAACATACACTTCCAATTACAAGAAGAGCTCACTACCCAAACAAGTAATTAGTATTTAGGTATATAGGTGTTGTAACTTCTTTCTTGATTGATCTTTGACCTTAGTTCAATCTCAAATTACAAAATCAACTTCACATATATCACTTTATAGAAAATTCACATATCACAATTGCACACTTAATACACACTTGAATTTGCAAGATGTCCTTTGCATAAATACCATGCCTCTTCAAAAAAAATCTCTACATCAACTAAGACCAGAACATACTTTTCCAACTTAAAGTAAACTTCTAGGATGTCAACCCTAATTGGTCAAGTAATTATTTTGTAAACAAAATAATTCCTTTCCTTTAATTTCATTGTTCTATTTCACTGGTAAAAAGTGATTCTCTTTTCTATATAGTCCATACTAATGTCTAAGGTTATACACATCATCATCAACATGTATAATATCTTTATCTAACTTCTCTAGTCATAATATGACGTCAGTAACAAGTTACATACAAAATAATACATTATTGTAAACCAATTTCATGCTTAGAAATGATATTCTTCATGTCCATTCTTCTTACAATATGCCTAAGTGGGAACTCCCTCTTGGATGATTTCCCCTTATTTTTTCCTTTCTATGAGGAGGTGGATTTCTCTTTCTCATGTTGCATCTTGTGTTTCCAATTGTTCTACTCCTTTTTTCCTTGATTCCATTAATACGTTACCATAGATACTCTCAATTTTTCCCCAAGCTTCCTTGTGGTGTTACAGGGTGTATGTGAGACAAAAGATATTGTGAGACCTCTTTTCTAATGATTCTGAAAGCCTTAGAGTTTTTATTTCTCAAATAATTTATATCTATACAATCTACATCAAGACACGAGTGAATTGAAATTGTTCTAATCACAAAGAGAATAAAACCTTTCTTCATTAACTAGGTCCATACCTTTTATTTCCATGTGGCATAGTTATGTGGAGCTAATTTTACAAATTAAAAAAAACTCATGGTGCAAAATTGAATAATAGTGGGCTTCTAATTTTGATGATTATAATAGAAAATATGAAGCTATAGGAGACTAAATAAAAGAAGACACAAGATATCTCAAGCATCTAATTAATTACATGTTCCAAAATGGGCCAAAATAGACAAAATATTGAAAGTACTATGTGCACTAACAATTGCTCCAAATTGATATCCTATTTGAATCAAACTTGATTATTGACTTTGATCTTCCTATCTCATCATCTTCTAACTTTTTCTTCTAAGATGTCTAATCCTTTTATGAATGCCTCATTGAGTTCGTATTGAAGTTCATTGACTACATTTCTTTGTTCCTCATTATCTTTCTTAGTTCCAAATTTATTCTCATGATTCCTTCTATCATTTTTGATGTTTCTTCCATCGTTCCTTCTATTTCTAAAATTTCTTCCATTGTTCCTTCTATCTCCAAAGTTTTTGTCCATTCTACAATACTTTTTTGTATGTCTAAAGTTGTTGCATAACTGACATACTGGAGTCTTGCTTCTAGGATTTTGTTGATCAATAGGTACATGACAATTCTAAGCTATGTGTCCAAAGTTGTTACACTTATAACACATGATCTATCTTCTTTCTTCATAAGATCTTGCTTCTCTTGATGTCCTCTCATTAGATCTTCTTCTATCTACAGGATTAGTATTTCTAGACATTCTACTATTCCTTCTATCATTATCATATTTAGGTTTCCTACAATTTATTTATTTATAACCCATACCATGAAAATTATGACAATAAAAATTTGTAACATGATTAAATGACTTATTTGTACAATCTCTTTTCATATGAGCTATTCCATTACATGAAAAACACTTATCTCTAAATTCATACCTAGTTTCTTTAGGAGATTCTACTTGCTTTGGTTCATCCAATTTCAAAATTTCCTTGTCTTGTCCAACTTCTTTAGTTTTATCAGAGGATTGACTAGATTCAATTTTATCATTAGATTTATCTTTCTCTTTTGGATGTGATCTATTTTCAAGTTTCTTTGCAGACATGTTAAATAGATAACCAAGACCAATCTTATCATAGGTAGGTCTCTGTACTGACATAGAATCATCAAGATTTTCAAGTTGTTACTTGAACTGAGTTAGTTCACCTTTCACAATAGTTTTGTACTTATGAAGTTCTTCAGGATCTTCTTTCAATGTCTCAAATTTAGATGTCTTCTTTGCCAAACTCACTCTAAGAACTATATTTTTGGTCTTTAAATCAAATTCAACTTTTCTAGGACCATTCTTCAAAGTCAACCTTAGATTGGTAATCTTCAATTCATGTTTCAATATCTTTTACTCTATCTTTAGTTTTGAATAATCATCATCACTGGTTTTAGATTTAGTGGATTTAGGCTTGGATTTGAGATGTTCAATCTTTTCCTTCAATTGTTCAATATATACTTTGGAGTCTTCATATCTATCTTTTAACTTATCTATTTCTTTAGTAAGGAGGTCAATTTTTTCAAGTGCCTCTTCAAGGTTCTTCATCAACTATTCCATATCCATAGGGATCTTACTCAAGCTGTTAAGCCTCTTCTAAGTAACTGTGCTCTGATACCAATTGTTAGAAATTAGATTTTTTTTTTGGGGGGGGAGGGGTGTGAATCAATAATTTACAAACTTTAGTTTCCAACTAAATATTATTTATTACTTTAAACCATACATAAGAAAGTAAATAGGTAATACTAAATAGTATCAGTAACCATGCACAAAGATAACTCATAACACCATATTTTGTTAACTTGGGAAACCCTAGCCAAGGGAAAACCCCGGTGGGGATGATACCCACTAGATAATATACTAGTATATGTGTTCCTTGTTAGAGGATGGACTATGTTAGGAGTCAATGAGAAAATTTAGAATAGAGAGTCCCTATTAGAAGACTTTGAATCCCTGTTAGGAGATTCCAACCCTATTAGATGTTATAGTACAGGAGATGCAAGATGAGCCCACTATGCAAACATGCACTTACAATTACAAGAAGATCTCACTACCCAAACAAGTAATTAGTCTTCAGGTATATAGGTTCTATAACTTCTTTCTTGACTAATCTCTAACCTTAGTTCGATCTCAGATCACAAAATCAACTTCGCATATATCACTTCACAAAAAGTTCACATATCACAATTGCACACTTAATACATGCTTGAATTTGCAAGATATCCTTTGCATAAATACCATGCCTTTTCAAAAATTATTGCTAGGTTTGCTAAGAACATAATATACTTTTCCAACTTAGAGTAAACATCTAGGATGTTGACCCTAATTGGTCAAGTAATTAGTTTGTAAAATAAAATAATTCCTTTCATTTAATTTTGTTGTCCTTTTTCACTGGTAAGATGTGAATATCTATTTTTTGTATAGTTTGTACTAATGTTCAAGGTTATACACATCATCATCAACTTGTATAATATCTCTATCTAACTTCACTATTCATAATATGATGTCAATAACAAGTTACATATAAAACAATACATTGTTGAAAACCAATTTCATACTTAGACAATTTTCTGAGTACCAAAAGCTAAGTATCTTTATTTCTGAGATTTTCTACAAGCATGTACATCATGTGTTGCCATAAATGACAATAATAACATATCTTCATTAGCTAATTGTCAACACCAAGTTGATGGAGATTTGATTTGCATTGCACATTTTTCAAGCATTGAGTTGATATTGGTATCACAATGCACATTGCCCTGACATCCCATCATCAAATATTAATTGGAGACATTTTATCTAATTTGCCTCCCACTTGATGCATGTTGTGTGTTCTATTTCCAAGTACATTATTGCAATAGCCCCATTACCTTTGGCAACAATCTGATTGATTAGACACTCTTTGCCCAAAACCACCCATATTCCCAACACAAAGGGCAGACACACCAATTAATCCACTTAAGTGAATCATTTTCAAACATTAAAGTTCTTATTGGACTAGGTAGCTCCTATCAGACATTGTATCTAATATTGGCATTCTTCCTAATCTTAGTCAAGCATGAGTTAAATCAACAACACAGACAGGTCAATCTTGTCTTCCTATGTGGATAAATCATGACTGCCACCAAATTACCAATAGAAAATGTGGTATTTTTTCATCAAAATTTTTCATTTTTCACAAAAAATCACTTGATTAAATTAGAAACATGTCTAAGCTTCATCGAGGGCATTTTTCTTTTTCTTTGATAAAATACTAAATGTCAAAATAAATATACTACATGCATCAACACTGTGCTAAGTCTATTTTGACACCCTTCCAATTAAATTGAATATTTTTGTTTTGCCTCGACAACCATCTAACAATCAAATTTAGTACACTATTCTTATAACATCATCACAGTTTAACAATTTGGACCCCTCACTATATTCATTTTTCATTTGGTTGTCCAACTTTTTGAGGCTATAACTTCATAATATGGACTCCAAATTGAGTGCAATTTTTTTAAATTCTAGCCTACATTTCCTAAAATTTTCATTAGTGAAATTAGATTCTGGTTTTGGTAGACAAATTGAGTAGAATTTGTAGATTTTGGTGACTTTAGCTATCTAATCTTGGTTTTTGCAACTTTAGAGGCTTGGTTTCCACTCATACAGACATATTTGCACATGTACTTTTTTTTAAGTACATGATTTTTTGTCTACATTTCAAATATGATATCAATTTGAAGCAATTGTTAGTGTACATAGTACTTTCAATATTTATCTATTTTGGCCCATTTTGGAACATACAATTAATTATATGCTTGAGATATCTTGTTTCTTCTTTTGTTTAGTCTCCTATAGCTTCATATTTTCTATTATAATCATCAAAATGAGAAGCCCTCTATCTTTCAATTTTGCATCATGAGTTCTTTTTTTTTTAATTTGCAAAATTAGCTCTACATAACTATGCCACATGGAAATAAAAGGTATGAACCAGGTTAATGAAGACAGGTTTTATTCTCTTTGTGAATGGAACAATTTTAATTCCCTCAAGTCTTGATGTAGATAGTATAGATATAAACTATTTGAGAAATACAAACTCTAAGGCTTTCAAAATCATTAGAAAAGATGTCTCACAAGATCTTTTGTCTCACATACACCCTTCAACACCACAAGGAAGCTTGAGGAAAACTTGAAACTATCTATGGTAAAGTGGATGAAGATAAGGGGTTCACAATTCAAGAAAAGCTCCTCAAATTTGATCCAAAAAACTTTGACACAATCCAAGATTTCATCAACAAGGCTAATGATTTGAGAGAACAACTTAGGGATTATGGTATCATTGTTCAAGGATTCCCAATTAATTCATCATATGATGGACAATCTTTTTTGAGAATATGCATCATTTTTTTAATCTACAACACTCACAAATTGACAATCGAAAGTGCCTTCACTACACCTTTAATTGAGTCATTTAGAGAGATGTTGACATTGGAACAATAAAAAATGATGAGAATGGAAATTATTAAGTCTTAAAAGTCTAAGGCATTGGTAGTTAATCAATGGAATCAAGAAAAAAAGGAGAAAAACAATTGGAAACACAAGACACAACATGAGAAAGAGAAATCCACCTCCTCATCGAAAGGCAAAAATAAGGGGAAATCATCCAAGAGGGAGTTTCTCACTTAGGCATATTGCAAGAAGAATGGACATGAAGAACATCATATCTATAAGAAAGAAATTTATGAACCAAACTATCTTCTCAAGTAGAACCAAATAATTCTACCTTTAAAATGACTGCTAGGCTTCTAGGTGGGATTTTTACAACACCTTTTCAAGAGGAACGAGTTTTCCAAGATAAAATGATGTCATCCATGGGAGATACTACCATAAAACTAATTGATTTGGGAGGAATGAATCAACCTGTGAGATCTAGAAGTGTTTATTCAAGTAGATTTCACCCTAGACATGTCCCTTTCACTGAGAGAAACCTCATTGACCTAAGTGATCCCACTAAATCATAGACAACCATTGTAAACCCTAATGATCTATTAAAAGAAGTAGAAGCCCTTAGGAAAAGAGTTATTAAATAAGATTCCAAGCACATATGTTTGGAAAAAGAGAAAGAGAAAATTACTATGAATTCTTTGATTGAAAGATATAACCAGCTTAGAAGAAAAGTTGCATTGTAGGAACAAAGCAAGAAGTTAGAAGATAAGTCTACTTCTTTACACTTAGGCATATTTGGAGATATTGGGGAAATGAGATCCAAATTTCAAGAGTATGAATAGACTGCACAAGAAAATAGGGGTCATTTGGTTGAACAAATCCATCCATATAAACCCATTTTGGGCAAGACTGAAACAAGTATAATAGATCTTACCACCAAAGTTGTTGAAAGGGTAAGTAGAAAGTAACTGGTGTTAAGATAAATAAACTAGTTGTTGCATCCAAAAATTTCCCTACCATGTCCAATATACATTTAGAATTGGAAAAGGCTAAGAAGGAGTAAGGAGACTTAGATAAAGAACTTGAGAAGGTGTAGAATGAAGCTCAAGTGACAGAAATGAGGAATAAGATTCAATTCATAAAGTTTGTCTCTAGTTTGAATACAAGCCAAGGTAAACCTTCATTAGGAATTCCTTCTAGTACTTCTTGTGGTCCTACAATGAGTAATGTCACTACTTCTCAATCTAGCCCATCTTCTTCCTTTGCCATAGTAGCCTAGCAAACTAGGGATCAGTAAGGAAAAATAAATGTCAAAAGTCAAGTTGCTAGACCTATTTCTATTGGTGTTGTAAGTTTCACAAAAAGCCTATGTATATGGAGAGATATAGAAAAATGTATTTCTTAGGGATCCCTACTCATCTAAATCCCATCTCAAATGATCTAAGAGATAAGGCTACTAAATTTTTAGGAAATAATGCTATCAGTGGTGAAGAGCACTGTAGAAAATTTAAAGATATGTTGAATGATTATGAAGTTGTTTGTACATTCTCTCATAGAAGATGTCAGGGATTGGTATAGGAGATTACATAATGATAGCATTAGTTCTTGGGAAGTTCTTGAAAAATGTTTCAAAGAGCAATGCAGGGATAATACTAATGCTAGTTTTATATTGAATGTATTCAACTATATAAAGAAGAATCAAAATGAATCTACATTTGATTTCAATGTTAGATTTCAAAAGAAAATGTACAAATTGTTCCAAGTGATGAGGTTGGAGGAAATTTTTTTTCTTACAACATACTTCAATGCTTTTGATAGTAAGATGGATTATTTGAGGGGAACCTAGAACATTAAGAGATGCCCTCAGAATAGTTGTGAATACTGAGAATAATAGGAAAGTTTCTGAAAAGCGAGGGAGAAGAGATGACCCAAAACTTTTCAACCCTTGTAGAAACAAAAAGGAAGATGATAACCCTACTACAAATAAAAATATTGAAGAGGATAAGATGGATTAGATGTTGAATTTGTTGAAGAATATGAATCAACCAACTATAAATGCTAACAAAGCTAATACTGGTGATAGGTCACAGTTCAACAACTTCAACAAGAAAAATAGAATGTAAAATAATCCCTATACAACGCAATGGAAGGATGGGAAACCTATTGTTCCTCCTGCAAAGAATACTAGTGAGAAGAATATCCTTAATCCCCTCCAAAAGGCCTCTATTAATGTGACATATGATTCTCCATGTTGTTCAGTATTTCAATTGTCCCATTCACTAGAATACTATGTGGTTGTTATGTCTTTCTCCACATGTCAAAATGAAGATGATGAGAAGTCTAATCATGAAGAATATAGATGATGTGGGATATAATATTGTTGAATATTATTATGATGATATTTCTAATTGTGATGATATTGGCAATGATGTATATGAAAAAAGGAAGATGCATAATGTTATGCATCTGCAAATTTTCTTAGATGAAGATGAAATAAATGATACTACTTGTAACATGATCTCCTTGAATATTGATGAAGTAGTCTTGTGAAGGCACATCAAGGAAGAAAATAACAAGATTACTATTAATATGGTTGCACAAGTGTAGACTCATGGTATGATATCTAAAGATGATGCTAGTAAGATGGTTGGTGTTGGCTCCTAATTTGATAGTTTTGAAAATAACCAAGAAACCAGACCAATGCATCTAAGGCTAGCAAATTCCTATGATGGATGCACTTGACTAAAATCTTGGGCCAACTATAAGGCATAACTCCTTATTCACTTGAAGCTCTACAAGACCTAAGAGGATTAACCTTGAGGTTCTAATATATGGTACCAGTGCAATTAAACATAAATCTAAACCTAATAACAATAGATGAAACCCTTTTGTCTCCTGATACTTATGCAATAACATAGGAACAAAATAGCTACAAATCATAATCTATGAACTCATTAGCTAAGAGATAGTTAATCCTTTTTAGCCCACTATAAAACATGAAAAAATAATTTTATTTGATTAAAATGATCTGTGCAAATGAACTTCATATCATCTTGCATCTAATCTAGTGATCAGTGCCTTATCCATTGAAACATAGAGTCATTACCAGTAAGATGACCTAACTTGATTGCCTTAAAATTAAGTTTGTTAATTGAAATCCCCAAATTTCATTCTTATGAGATATCCCCTCCATACACCCAAAAACCCTATCAGATTGTTGAAGCATTTACTTAACTCTTTGAATCAAAAGAAACAACAAATTGGATCTACAACTCATCCAAGATGTCTTAAATCAAATGAACTTTATTCACTCAATCTCAAAGCTAATAGCATATGAAGAATCAGGAGATAATAAGAAAACCAAGATAATTCATTGTAAATACCCTTTTATATTCATCCTCAGAAAGACTGAATACATAAATTGGTAAAACCAAATGAAACTCTAGACATTTCACATAATCTATCATAAACTTTCCATTATCTTAGAATAACAACACATGAAATGAAAAGAAATTTGCACAAGAGTGGATGTGTGGCCTTCACTACTAGAGCTTAGCTCAATATATAGGAAGTAAAACCAACAACAACCTTGGTTTCACAATGAAAACTAGAACCCTGTTGGTATAACGGAGAAAACTGCCAACCCCTACAATGAGAAAGAAAGAGAATGATATAGAAGAAATGAATTCCCATATTTTTTGTGCATCCAACATGTATCCACTTGGAAAACCTCCTCAACAAGTTAAAATCATCTCTCTAATCTCTTTATGCAACTACATATCAAATCCCCATCATTTTGGCCTCCCAAAAGCATAAAGTGATTTAGATATTTGACGGAAATCATAACTAATTTTGATGCCAAATTTGAACCCAAGGCAACAACAAAAATTAGTTAAGAATAAACTCTAAAGAAATTAAAACCTTTTCAAAATTCCTTTAGGCTTCAACAAAATTCAATGTTGGCCCCTCGACTAATTTTGGTGCTTCATGATGAGAACTACCCATTCTACTAAGAATGCCCCAAAAAACACAAATCTGCTTGTAGAGTGAACCAGTGAAGACTTGCTAAAAAATTGACACAATATCTAGAAAATTTAACTCCTCCTCGTTCCAAAGGTATGCTACACTGCATATTTTAGATTAAAAAATGTGCCTCTGAGACCAATTTGAAATTCTAGCTCCCAGGCCATGAACAGAGCTTAAAATGAAAAATTTAAAAATTTATATAGTCAAAACTATACAAAAACTTTAAAATAATTTAAATCTTTCATCCTTTGAATTTATGCGTTGATTCATCTTGAATTTGATTATATATTTTAATTTTCATTACTCCTCCAATCTGCTGATGCCAAGTGTCAAAATCTAATTTGTAGACAACCTGGGTGGGTCCCACATCCCCTTATGCATTTGATACATTTTAAATTTTCCCTTAAGTGTACCACCATGAACCTCCAAATTTTTCCTTACGCTCTTACAAGAAGCTTCAATTTTCATAGCAATGTAACCCTCCAAATTTTACTTTACACTCTTACAAATTTCATAAGAGCATAAAACCTTTATGTTTTACCTCCTACTCCTATGACATGAGCATAACATCAGGGCCCTTTTAAAAACCTCCTTCTGACCACACAGGGTACTCATAGCACCATAGAGTTTTGAAATTTTCTTCTTAGGCATATGACTTGGTCACTACGTGGTGAGTCAAAACACTTTGACTTTGCATACTACTAGTCACGATGGGACCACCATGGATTTGTCATGCTATTCATGAACCAACATGTCTTTGAAGACACTTGACTATCACATGATCAAGTATAAAAATATGCCCTTCATCCCTCTCACCAAGCATGTGGGATCATGCCCTCTGTAGCTATGGATTTTTTGTACTATGTAGAGGTTCAATCCCTCATCAATTTGCAATGGTCTACTCTATTCTCTTGCATTTTCATGCTACATGGACGTGGGGTTGTGATTATGATGTCATCACTTATTGGTCAATGCACTTTCTCCTAGCTGTGGGATACCATCTCTGGTCCTCATGTGATCTGCAAATCAAAAGATGCATCCTCTTTAAAAATGTGGATCTCCCCCTTACTTGGCATGGGAAACCCTGTCATTTTGTGGCCATTGTCTGTATGCAGTGGTCTCTACTTCTCTTGCTATGGGCCTCTTGCCTTTTTCACATGGGTCTGTAAATCTTCCTTGATGTGGGGCTCCATTCTTCTGCTGCCAAAAGCTCCTTTTTATGCCATGGGCTCCCTTGTATGCCTCCAATAGTTTCCACTAATTGATAATTGTTCCCTAATATCATGCCCTATAGATTTTCTCACCCCTCCTCACTTTCTGACATGGGAGCTGATTTGCAATGGATTTTTCCCCACCGATGCATGGGTTGGGGTTATCACTTTTCATACATGAATCTCCCCTTATGCTACCACTATGGTCTTGAATGTGGGTTGTCCCACCCTTTCTTCCATGCCAACTTCATCCATAGTCAGCCCTTTCTACTTACACTACTCTCTACATGTGGAGCTTTCCTTGAAACCCCCTTTTGAATCACATGGATGCTCCTACAAACAAAAATCTTCTTACCACCCTTTGAAATGAAGTCACCTGTTGATGGACACCCCTAAAGCTTTTCTAAAATTAAGGTAAGTTTGAAATTTAATGGGAAGTTAACCTGAAAAAGGTTTCAAATCAACATGTCGGCTCCCCTTCAACATGCCTTCATTTATTCTTATCATATATGTGGGCGTGATATTCATGAGAGGTGAGAGCATAAGCTATTATGTTTATAGGCTTATCATCATAAATAACAATAATTATGTCATCAATTCCAGGAACAAGGGATAACCTTACTCCTCCTTGATCACCAAACTAAATAATTGATGATACAAATGGGGGAAAATGATTATCAAGGGAATTAAATTGGGGAGCTAACCCAGATAGAGATCCCTAAAAATTCTTACTGTAGGCCTTGTACAAATCAACAAAAGAAGCTTCAATCCAATTGCTAAATTCCTCTGATATGTCAGATTTCACTAGTGAGGTGGGGGCACTAACTTGTAATTGCTCTTGTTCACTTTTATCTTGTACATTTGTAATGTAATCCATAGGTTTTGCTTTTACTGCAATTGGGGAGGTATATTCTTTTTTAGCTTGCAAAGGATCATGCTTATTTCTAAAAGCATGTTCAATGTCAGCACAAGCATTTCCAAAAGCTATGCCAATACTAACCTCCTAACTATGAGATGTTATTTCACATCCTGAGCTTCAATTGATTGACCCTCACCTTTCTAATTAGTCGAACGCAATTAATCAGGCCCCCTAAAGTGGGTCCGACTAAAAAAATTCATTTTCGAACAACTAATCTATCAAGTTGGCCTATTGATCATCCGACATCGACTGAAAAAAATTTGGATCATTGATTCAACTTTCAAAACTCATTTTCACCTCTTTATGCAAACTGTCAATTTCATGCCAAGAGGTCCTTTGACTAGCCTTAAAGACTGACCAAAACACCTAATCGAGCTCTAGTATTGAATAGATAGATTCTCTATTCTACATTCTCTTACCCTGTTGAATCTTGTCTCATGATGAATTCTCAGTCAAAAGATATTGACTATCAAAGTTACCTTCTTAGAATTGCCTACAAGAAAACATGTCAGTTTACAATAAATTGTGTTTGGATTTAGCTTCAAAAACTAGGTAAGTTGACACTTGGGGAAACAAAAGCTGGGGAATTGGTTCACTATCATAAGGAGAGTTTAAATCTTTGATTTGGGCTCATGAAAAATAACTGGGCGCGTTTGGCAAGCAGTCAAAGTGGGCTACTCAGAATTTCCAGACTGAAAGCACTGGCAGAAAAGTGGTTTTTGCAAATGGAATGGACCTAGGAAAGTGTGCAAATGGGTTTGTCAAAACTTGAAAATTGGCACAATTGGAGTATTTTAGGAGTATAATGTAGGGGTACAAACCATTCAATCTCACCTATCACAAATTTCAAATTATAACATCATGAACAAGGGTACTAATCAATCTATATTGCATCACACCAATGAAATTTTATAAATCACAAACATAATTGCATTTGAAAACTGACCAAATGGATTCTTCATAAGCTCAAATTAGGAACATAGGAATTATTTGTCCCATAGAATATGATGCAAAAGGAATTTTCTCATTTTGGTCAATTGGGTCAAAGTTATAACAAGTTAAACAGGGCTTCCTAGAATTCAGAACAATTCATATCAGCATGAGATCAGTAAATAACCAACTTTGAGGGATTCAAAACCTAGTCAACTAGATTTGAAACAACTTGAAATCTGAAAAATAGGCTCTTTAGTATGGAAAATAGACATTCTCAAAGAAGAAACCAATGAAACATTATTGGGTGTAAGATAATCACATGCAAACAAGGCTTCCTATCGCTATTTGACACTTGGGCAAAAATGCAGAATTGGCAATTGCTCAAAATGGGACTTCACAAAATGGCTCAAAATGACAATGTATCTTCATGGATCATATAGATGCACTAAATGCATGGTGTTAGAAACATTAAACACCTCATGGGCCTCAAATGGATAGAATGATACACATGCACAAAAAGTATTCATAGGGGACTCAAAGTGATTCAAAATTTGGAATAGACACTCAAAATGGGAATGCAATTTTGAGTGCCATTAGTGGCTCTATATCGGGATGCATGCCCCTTGCGGGCATGGAAAGGATTCAAATCTTTGGATGAAGTAGACCACACACCTGACTTCTCTCAAATAGCTTTATTGTAAACAAGAATCAACTCCTACTATGTACAAAGGATGGCCCCAAGCCATCAAAAAGTTTCAAAACTCCTTACCTCTATCATACACCTAATTCTCATTATCATCTTCTTGAGGTAAACTAAAACCTTCATTTACATCAATTTCACCACATACATCAGATCTTCTCATTAACAAATTAGGTGAAACAAAATCATTCTTATAGTGCATATAAAAACTTGAATTATTTTCTTCATCTTGCTCACTATGAAAAAATGAATCAGCGTGATCATAACAACTGACATCAAACTAAAACTAATCATCACTAACTAAATCATGGATACCTTCAGCCAAAAAAACAAAAGATTGGTACTCTACTCCATTCAACAAGTTACATGAATCATATTGTAACTCACCTTGTGCCTCCGAATGCGAAGAGTATGTAAAATCTTATTTCCCCTCATTTGCAACATCAATAGTCCATAAATCAGACTAAAAATTCACTACAACCTCTTCAAACTCAAACAATTTATTAGATACCAAATCACAAGAATCATCATGAAATTACATGTTCACAATATGCTCATCGGTATCAATGTTTTCTTCAAATAACTCATTAGGGTAAACAAATCATTACTATTACTTTCCTCATCACATGAGTAATCTAAATGTATCTTGACTTCATGAAAACAAGAAGAAAATGAACCAGCAATAGACCTTATTGCTACATCTCTCTTCTCAACATAGAATTCATCATGTGTATTGATATATGAACTACCATCACATACACCTCCAAAACTTGGCATAGTATATTCTAAAACTATATCTTATTCAACATCAAATTTAGGGGAAATGACTTCATCATATGAAAAGGAAAAATGTAGCAAAGCATAAACATCCTTAGATAAATTTTCATACCTTTCAAAATCATGAGCCAACAAATCTGAAATCTCATCAACACTTAACAAGACTTTATTACTAGTTTCTTTCCTTGATTGTGATTATTATCTAGATAGCTTGAAACATTTATAATAGCATACTCATTAGAAATATTTTCTAAAAAATTAGAACTCTGATCATCACATACATTTTCCTCTTTAGACAATACCTTAACAATTGGTATCTTAGCATATTTACATTCATCACTAGAAGAAAAACTCTTATTGCTGTTATACTTTTCCTCTTCTTTACAATCATCATCATACTAGGCTGAATCCACATTATGCCTATCATCAAACTGCTGATTATTATCCTTTGATTCATAAAACTAAGACTCTTCATCTTCAATATTATTTTTAGTGATTCCTTGCATTCATTAGCTTTAGATTCATTAGCATTTAAAGCACCTTCAATCTCCATGATAAAATCTTGGAATTCAAAAATATTATCTAACCTTGACTTTGTTGACCAATCAATTGAATGTGGCATAAAAAATTTTAAGAGTAACATTGGCCATAAAGACATCTTAGGTCTAAAGGACTCATCAAGATTCATAATTACTAATTTAAACTCCATGTAAATTTAAAATCCATTAAGACCCTTAATATCACCAATTGTATTTCTTATCATTATGATAGTCTTATCATGAATTATTCTTTGCAACTTAGCAATATCTGCACAAACACTTTCAAGAGTTGGCACATCACTTTCAGACCTAGATTCTGAATCCATCTTATAAACTATTAAACATCTACCTCTATTTTCTTAGTGCTAAAACCACTAGATGGAGGAAACCATTTTATTCATTCAACTGTCATGAAGGACAAATACATGAAAATTGAAAATATTTTTATGTGTTGCTACATGAAAACTCTGATCTGCTGATTGGCACTATGTAAACATGAAATCCTTCACACCATAGATAAAATCCTTATAGAGCTGCCACCTCCTTGAAGAGGAAAATGAAATCACAGTAATGATCCACATTTTGAAATCAATTAATTTAGTAGATACAAACAACCACATAAACTATTAATCAAGAACTTATACTTCCTCTTTTCACACAAACTAGATCTGCCCATAAATACTAAAAGTTTTTGATATTAAAATAAACCATGCACTAGCATAGAGATTTAGACTAGAATCGCCACTCACAATTAGTGAGAAAATATTTTGAAACAATTTACCACTTGTAGATTATGAACCAAACTTTCAATATGAAAACCTTGCAAATCATTTACACCTTGAAAAAAGAATGCACTTCATAAATCAATTCTTGACTCTGGAACTTTCTCAACAACATATGCAAAAGCTGAACTAATTGAAGATAGACTTATAATAGTCATAGAACACAATTTACATCCAATTCTCACAACATACTATTTTCCATGAACAAAGCTTAACTGGGGAACAAAAAATTCAGCAAAGATATGGAAAACACCTCACAACCCTATTGTTGTAGCAAAAAAATTATGTTGTATTGAATCCTTTTCAAATTCTCAAGGTTTGTCTATCACACAAAATCAATACAAGTACCTACCAGAGTCACCATCTTGTTGGCTGCTAATTTAACAGTTTTTAAAATAACCAAGAAACTAGACCAATGCATCTAAGGCTAGCAAATTCCTATGATGGATGCACTCGACTACAACCTTGGGCCAACTATAAGGCATAACTCCTTCTTCACTTTAGGCTCTGAAAGACCTAGGTGGGTTAACCTTGAGGTTCTGATATATGGTACTAGTGCCATTAAACATAAATATGAACCTAATAACAATAGATGAAACCCTTTTGTCTTTTGATACTTATGTAATAACATAGGAAAAAAATAACTACAAATCATAACCTATGAACTCATTAGCTAAGAGAGGGTTAATTCTTTTCAGCCCACTACAAATCATGAAAAACTAAATTTATTTGATTAAAAAGATTTGTGCAAATGAACTTCATATCAGCTTGCATATGATTTAGTGAACAGTGCCTAATCCATTAAAACATAGAGTCATTAGTAGCAGGATGAACTAACTTGATTGCCTTACAATTAAGTTTGTTAACTAAAATCCCCAAATTCCATTATTACAAGATATCCCCTCCATACACCTAGAAACCCTATCAGATCGTTGAAGCATTTACTTGACTCCTTGAATCAAAAGCAACAAAAAATCTAATATACATCTCATCCAAGATGTCTTAAATCAAGTGAGCCTTATTCACTCAATCTCAAAGCTAATAGCATATGAAGAATCACGAGATAGAATAAGAAAACTCAGATAATTCATTGTAAATCCCCTTTTATATTCATCCTCAGAGAGATTGAATACATAAACTGGTGAAACTAAATGAAACTCTAGATATTTTATATAATATATCATCAACTTTCCATTATCTCAGAATAACAACACATGAAATAAATAAAAAATCTACACAAGAGTGGATGTATGGCCTTCACTGCTAAAGCTCAACTCAATAGACAGGAAGCAAAACCAACAACAACCTTGGTTTCACAATGAAAATTGGAACCCTACTAGTATCATAGAGAAAAGTGCCAACCCCTACAATGAGAAAGAAAGAAAATGATATAAGAGAAATGAATTATTGGATCTGTTCTGCATCTAACATGTGTCCTTTTGGAAAACCTCCTTAACAAGTGTAAATCATCTCTATGGTCTCTTTCTGCAACTACATATCAAATCCCCATCATTTTGGCCTCCCAAAAGAATAAAGTGATTCAGATTTTTCATGGAAATCATAACTAATTTTGATGCCAAATTTGTGTATATGTGAAAATGCAAGCTATGCTAACACACACACTTCAACATGGTCCTTATTTGCGGATTCATCCTGGAATGAACATTGGATTGTTCATCCAAAAATCAACTGACAAAGCGACCTGTTTCCTTCTATCTAAAGGGAATTGCTTGTTAGATATCCTTAAATTTGAGGTGTTAAGCAACTAGACCCTCTAAGAATGAAGGATTTAAAAGAAAATGTGATTAATCTATATCATATGCAAGTAAATGAAGTGCAAGCAACTAATCTAGGAAATAGAAGGCATTAATCTAAATGTATGCATTTTTATTTTAAATGAGAATTTAAATGCAATAACAATATGAAAGCTAGAAAGTTGAGTACTCAATTTGACAACAATTCAATACTATTCAAATTCGAACCTCTGTAATGAGGAAATGAGGGTCTCTTAAATAGACTTTCCTAGAATCCATCAACGGTTGAGATCGATTTCAATCAACGATCGGGATTGAAAATGAAGTTCAGTCATAAAGGAAGATTCCCAAATCAAAGGGAGTTAACTGTCTTGGATATGAGTGTAAGAGTCAATCAACTCAGATAGACTTTAGTGTAAAAGCAAGTGATTTGGGTCACTTCTAATTTGATCAACAGTGAATTGAGAATTTCCTTTTTGAACTGAAGAGAGATTTTGGAGAGATATTTAATTTAATAAAATGAGATATGCTCTCATAACTGCCTTTTTTATTTAATTAAATAATTCTATTTAATTAATTAGAGGCACTTTTCTTATTTAATTAAATAACTTCATTTAATTAATTAGGAATAACTTCCCATTTAATTAAATAACTTTGTTTTAATTAATTAGAAGTAAGTTCTCCATTTAATTAAATAATTTTGGTTAATCAATTAAAATAGGCATATTTATTAAATTAAATAAATTTAATTCCATAGTAAATTAGCCATAGGATATAATTTAATTTAACTAAAGTATAAGTATTTAATAATTAAATTAAATATTAATCAATAAGTTTAATGTGACTAATATAAGTAAATACTATAGGAATTAAATAATAACCATGATGAATGCAGATTAGGGTTTTCTGCATTTGACAATTAAGTCAAGTAGCAAGTAGCAGAATAAGAATTTTCCTAGTGAAATAGGACTTTAGGATTGATCAGAAATAGACCAGAATTGGTATCATGGCAATGAGCCAATTTTGGGGTATTACATTTTGCCCCTCTTTGAATGAATGTGCAAACAACATGTTCAAGTCAAAGAAAAATCAGAAAGCATGATGCGAAGATGAGATTGGTTTCGAAGTTAATGACATGGAGACCAATTGATAAGCTTTTAAGGACCATTTCTATAATAGAGCTTAATCCTAAGGGATCCAAGTAGAGCACTTAGATACCTAAGATTGATAGCATTTAAAAGACTATCTCTAGAACAAAGTGTAATTTTTAAGGATCTAGACAAAATGTCTAGATACTTGAAATTGATAAGCATTTAAAAGGTTTCTTCAGAAAAAAGTTTGACCTTTAAGGATCCAGATAGAACACCTAGATACCTGAGATTGAAAGCATTTAGAAGACAATCTCCAAAACATAGCATAACCTTCAAGGATCCAGATAGAACACCTAGATACCCAAGAGTGATAAGCATTTAGAAGATTATCTCCAGAAGGGAGCTTAACCTTCAAGGATCCAAGTAGAACACCTAGATACCTGAGATTGCAAGCATTTAGAAGACTATCTCTAGAATGGAGCTTAACCTTCAAGGATCCAAATAGAACACCTAGATACCCAAGAGTGAAAAAAAAGATAACAAGGTCCAATCATGAGTCACAAAATCATCCCCAGAATGAGGCTTGATCCTCAGGAGTCAGAGTTTAGACTGTGCCGATACCTATCCATCAAACTCTAAGAAGAGTTATTATAAGGTTGATCAATTGATGAAAAGATAAGATAGATAGCAAAGATACCAGATAGAAGGGGACAAGATGCCCTGAGTGATGAGATGCCTTGAATGATGAGGACATAAGATGGGAACGAGATGCCTCAAGCAATAAGTATTTAATGATGTAATCATCTTTCCCCCTCGAGAGAAAAATCAAAAGATGACACACCAGAAATATGATATGAAGCAGTATATCATGAGATATAGAAAAATTCTGAGAATTAATAGAATGTAGAAGAGATCAGAATGATCTAAAGAAAAGAGAAGAGATCAAAACAATCTAAAAAAAATTCAGAGTTGTTATGTAATGATTATGAGGTCTGAAAGACCAAGTTTGACCAAAAATTGACCAGATTTAGCCATAGTTGACTTGAGTTGACTATTTCAAAAATGGATTTTGAAAATATGAGGAATGTGTAGACACCTAAATTTGATTACATCACTTTGGTAATCCTATTTAGCTATCTCTAAAGGCATCATTAATTAAATTCCTATTTAATTAATCCTTTGCCATCCCTTAGCTGATTAATTTAATTAATCATCTATAGTCCTAAATTGATAAATCAAATAACCCATTATTTATCAAATAATCCTATTCTCCTATCTAATTCCAAATCTCAAATTTATTAAAATCACTTTAATAAATAAAACCCTCAAATCTAATAGTGCCTAAGCTATCCTAAATGCTCCATTTAGCCTAATCCACCCCATACACCCATATTAACCTAGCTTAGCCACTAACTCACCCACCCTCATGAATGCCATCCACTTGCACATCTCTACATCCTTAATCTAATCCTAACCCAAGCCTAATCCCCCCTAACCTTGTCACATTCCCTAAGTGAGCTTAAGACTTTCCTAAGCCAAACCAAAGTCTCCTCCCTCAAAATATCCCAACCATGAAACTTTATCCCAACCACAAAGCCTTCAATTATCTTACATAGTCTTAAAAGATCTTACAAGCCATTATGAGGACCATTTAAGGCCTTGAGCCTCCTTTTTTGACTCATCCATGCCCTTTCCTCCACCCACTCTCTTTGTGACATGTGTCACTCTCTGATTGGCTATAAGGAAGCACAATCCATGTGCTCTCCCCTCATTCAATCTAGGCCTTCCTTAACCATTTTTCCATTCTTGCATCCTAGCCCTTGATCCCTCAAGCCTCTTGCCTATAAATTGAACCCTCTCTCTTCACTAAAATGAATCCATCCTCCATGCAAAGTTATAATGCTATTTTGAGAGCTCATAAACTACCAAAATACCATTATAATGGCAAATCACTCCATGACTCCATTGTTGAAACCTTGCCTCATTCACTCCATCCATCCATCTAAGCTTGAGCTATAAGTGTGAGCACACATGCCTTAAATCAAGGACATATATATTGCATCATTGTGTTATACCATTTGGAGCTTACCATTCTTGGTTTGCCTCCATTTGTGGTGATAACAAATCGATCCTATCTTAAGTGTTTACTCATTTTAGTATTGTTAATGCTTTCCTTAATAGTTAGTGTTCATTTTACTCTATAAACTAGGTGATACAGAATGTAGAGTTGAAAGGATGCCAAGAATCACAAAGTATTAGAAAGATTTGGGCTGCACAAGTGTTCGATCGCATCGATCACCAAAATTTTAAAACACATTTTTGAGGCTCTTAAGTGTGTTAGATTTCAAATTTGATCCCAAAAATGGATTCAAAACGATCAAATTAGCCAAGGGTGTGATTTTTGGCAAAATTCAAGCACTTTGAAAAATTTGGTCAATAGCTATATAAGGGCCCGAGGGGTCAATTTCAATTCATTTGTGCTTTTTGTCTTCTATTGATTTGAGCTCTAAGAGAGAAATGATAGTGAATGTGAGATATCATCGATTCGAGCACTCTAGACAACACAACCAGCCAACAGACTATGGACCATTGGTGAGTAATTGATTCCCTTCCTTCGTACTTTCACTTTCACGTATTTTGATATCATTTATTGCATTTATTAGCATGTTTTAGGATTGTCCAATTGGTCTTCATGTGAGACCTATCTCTTTTTGCACGTAGATCTTCTTTCTTCACCTGTAGTAGGGAGGATCTTTGCATAGGAGTCACTATGTTTCACTTGAAGAATGAGATTCTTCATGTGAGGCAATTCATTTCTCATGCAAATAGCTCTTTTCTCATGCAAATAGCTCTTTTCTCACACAGACAGCTCTTTTCTCGCACGGATAGCTCTTTTTTCACGCGATGACATGATTCTGCACACGAAGAAAGAATGTTTTCATGTGAAAATGGAAGAACTTCTCACGAGATTTCACAAATTTTGCATGAAATCTCATGACAGTCATGTTTACAAGTTTTATTTTTGCACTCAAAAATTGCATTTTAATTTGTTTTGATGCATCGTTTCGACTTGATACTGATTTTTTTGTGTATCGCTTCTTGTTGTGCATACAGGAGGTCTTTGGTGACGTTGAATTTAGATTGCATTACCCACCATATGGGGAGTTATTGCAGAGTCTTGGTGATGCTGATCGAGCACACATTGTGCGATTGGGTTTGTCTTCACTATGCCAGATTCCAGCCATGATGGTGAATCACAACCTTCTCACTACATTAGTAGAGCATTTCCATTTAGAGATGAACACATTTCATTTGCCAATGGGTGAGATGATGATTACTCTAGAGGATATATGGAGGATCCTGAGGATCCCATTTCATGGTGCCTAGGTCATCTATGATACAATGCCTCAAGCAAGGACAAAGGCACTATCTATTGTTTTTGAGAGCGAGCTACCAAGGGGTAGGCCCATCAACTGGGATGAGCTGATGCACACCTATGGACCAATGCATAGGCTGGCATCTATGATAACTATATTTTTGAGTTGTTTATTATGTCTTGACATAGGACAAAATGGCTTGGAGTGCAGGTGGGAATTCATGCTCTGTAGGATGCTAGAGGCACCAGAGATCTTGGGTGGGGTTAGTGCATGTTGGCTCACCTTTTTCATGAGATGCATGAGGTCATCTTCCACAAGAATAATACCATGGTAGTAGGAGTATATGTGTTGTAGATCTAGGCCTGGGAACATTTTCATGTATGCAGGCCAATTTTTGAGGATGCCAGAGAGCCCATGGAGTTGTATATATGCAGATATCAAGGGTACATTACCCAGGTCCACCTAGGTAAGACTGAGCACTGGCAGACACATCTTGATGACCTTGTGTCTATTGTATGGTGACCCTGGAGAGAGATAGAGGACTAGGATGATGCCCCCAAAGAGCTACCATGGATGTTTACTTCTTGACCTCTGGCAGGTAGGACTACATCAATTATTAAGAGATTTGTGATATCACGAGTGTGGCGGTAGTATGGTTGACCATAGGAAATTTCTACTGAGTATTGTGCCTATGCTAGGTTGCAAAAGGAGATTGAGTGGGGATGCCCAGCATGGATGGACCCAGGGTGGTCCATGATAGATATTCACAGCCTAGTTGTAGTTCAGTGGGACTACCTACCAGAGTTATTAGATGTAGGGATGATGCCTACATATCAGGCATTTTTGATCAGCCATATGTTCCCACATTTTACAGATCCACTAGGGATGGCAGGGTAGGGACAAAGGCAAGTGCCCCAGCAATAGCAGGCACAACCACAGCTGGCAGGTCAGCCACAACAGCAACCATGAGTCTGGCACTAGGTACAGCAGATGTCGATTCCCCCATGTCAGATGGGATGAGACCCAAGTGCTGGGGATAGTGAGAATGGATAGAGTCAGCATTGTAGGTAGAGGATAGAGGAGGAGGCCCCTTAGTAGGAAGTTCCATAGTAGCAGGAGGCACCACCACAGTGATAGGCACCAGAGATGCTAGATGAAGATATGTTAGATCAGCCAATAGGTGGGGTGTAGGACACTGTATGATGGTATTGAGAGCAGATCTATCAGGCCTCGCGATAGTTGGGGGACCTACAAATTTTAGTGGCAGTCTGAGATGAGAAACTGGTGGAGAGATAGCGAGAGATAGAGAGATTGAGAGAGTGCATAGAGATTGCAGAGCAAAGATTAGAGTTAGTATAGCATGAGGTTTGCTTCTAGTCAGCTTAGGCATCGTACTATTATGCTACATCTTTGAGTGCAATACCTAATGAGACACTTTAGGTTCAACACTTTTCTTAGTATGCTTGAGAGTCTAGAGGTGTACGACCTCCTGTTAGACTAGATATGCCACCGCCACTACCACCTACTACTCTTGCTCCTCCTAGAGGCAATGGTATAGGATAGAGTTATGCCTGATCTTTGATTTTAATCCCTAGCTATGTATCGATTGGTGTGCTAGCACAACATGTATCATCTTTGATCGATTGTACTCGAGTAGCGCCCATTTCTTTTGTACTAATCCATTCATTTGATATATATACGAGATCTTGAGCCGAGTATCCCTGTGTACATGTCATTGTCTATTTTTGCTTTACTTTGATTTACATGAGATGTATTTTGTACTTGGATAGAATGCATATGTATGGACTAACATCTCACATAGTGTTGCATTTTCTTTACTTGATAGTGACAGGTATTCCGTTGAGGAGCATAAATTGATGAACCAAATGCTTGTGTAGCCATGGAGGAAACTGATACATGTGGAGATGCCCCCAATCCTTCATCAAAAAGGGTAGGAACAGAATGACCATTGAATTGCATGCTTATGCAAGTGAAGAATGTAATGCAAGACTAGGTAAAATGCAACCCTAGGTCTAGTTACCAAGCCTCAATATTTAATCATCACCAAATATAAAACAAAGCTCGCATGTCATACAATTCCCACTGACATTGAAATCATAGAAATATGAATATAACATACTTTATTGGTTTGTCAGGATGGAATGTAAGCGTTCGAGGCACAAGAAGCCAGAATGACTTGAACATTTGTCCCTTTTAATATAGCAAGTTAACATAAGCATCACAGTATAAATGCTAGGATGACTTGAATGTTGCTTGCATGATAGACACACCAAACATACATGAGATCCCTCTTAAGCTAAGTATTTAGTATTCACTCTGTCCGCAATGACCTTTTGCGTTCATAACCTAAGACAAAAGTGTGCTAGATATACTCGCAGTGACCCGTACGTTCACTTAGCAGGACGAGTATCAGTATTTACTATAGCATGAAGAGTTCACTCCAACAAACAAGGAGAAGAATTGAGGTACACACATCCATCCAATAGAAGATGGAGGCTCTTATAGTGGAAACCCCTTTTATAGGAATAGATCAACTTATTGGAACTAAACCGCAAACAGAAAGCAAAGAAAAAGATCATGCCCCCAGTCATTGCTTCTCTAGTCAAAGATGACATCATCGAGTTGCTCAAGGAGATATGATAAAGCAAAACAAAGTAAACAAAGAAAATGATCAACATATCCAAACAATTATATCATTTTTAAGTTCAATGTTTTGGGATTGATGTCAAGTGCCAGTGTCTAAAACATGTTTGAAAGAAATCTCTTCAGTAGGGTGATGATAGTAGGCAGGCACAGTCAAAATGACTGGTGACTGAAGTCAAAGAGGAATCTTCACAATGAAGAACCTAAGAAGGACTGAGTGACAATAGACAAACACAGCCAAGATGATTGGTGATCGACGCAAGAGAGATTTTTCATAAAGGAATTTGGAGACATAACCTCAGCAACAGTAGGCAGACACAACTGAAATAACTAGTGACTATTGTGAAAGAGATTCTATGAGGAGAATCTTGAAAAGAGTGACACTAGTGACAGTAGGAAAATGTAGTGAGGACCACTGGTGACTATCACAAAGGAGATTCTATGAGGAGAATAAAAAATAGTGACAGTAGGTAGACGCAGTGAGGACCACTAGTGACTATCGCGAAGGAGATTCTATGAGGAGAATCTCAAAAAGAGTGACACTAAGGGGGAATGCCCCCGAGCTGTGACAAGACTCAATCCATGGATACATGAGCAGAAAGTAGGAAAAGTAGGAAAGTGAAAGCATGAAAGTGACTGTACAAAATAGCTAGAAGATGCACTGCAAGATGGGGCATTGGGAACAAGAGATGCCTGTTTACCAAGTTTTCACCTTCTTGGCAAGATTCTCTTTTTTGCTACCATGATGCCTATTTCCACGTTTTCACCAATGGCACTTTTTTTTTCAATTTTTTTGTATTTTTCTCTTTTTGATTTTTTTTGTATTTTTGAGAATTTTCACTTTTTTTGGTGTTACCAAAGCGCCTATTGCTAGGTTTTCACCAAGGTAACAATTTTCTCAAGACTTTTTTTGATTTTTAGGTTTTTTTTTTCAAGACATATAGATATGTACAAAGAGCTTGCTAAGATTAAATCAATTGTTAAACCAATTCAGGTGGAGAGTGTTGATAGGCTCTTTAAGCACTTCTACTTCAGTTGTGGAAAGCTGATAGGTGCCAGATCCATATACTGTAGTAATGATGTATGAACTAAGCCAGTTTGGTTCAAACTTTCCTTATTCTACTTGCTATTGTTGATTCTTGGGGTTCTCTCTCAGGACAAGATCACCCAGTTGGAAGTCACATGGCCTGACCCTTCGATTGTAGCTTCTGGCCATTATTTGTCGATATGCTTGCAAATGATCACATGCCACTTGTCATCGTTCATCCAATAATAAAAGCTCTTGAAGTTGAGCTATCCTATAGTTATCATCAGTGATAAGACCTTTCATAAAGATTCTTAAAGTAGGAATCTCGATCTCTATTGGAAGCACATCATCCACCCCATACACCAATGCAAAGGGAGTCATGCCCGTTAGAGTTTTGATGCTTGTCCTATATGCCCACATGGCTAGATTGATCTAGAGATGCCAGTCTCTCCCTGACTTACTGACTGTGCGATGAAGAATTTTGAGCATCACCTTATTGGATGCCTCAACTTGGCCATTACCCTGGGGGTAGTAAATGCAAGATCAATGTTGTGTGATTTTGAATTTTTTGTACAGTTCCTTGAGGTCTTTATTCTTGAGTTGTCCTCCATTGTCAGTAATGATTGAGGATGGTACACCATATCTATAGATGATGTAGTTTGTGATGAAAAGTGCTACAGTTTTTCCATCATTAACTATGAGAGGTACTGCCTCTACCCACTTCATGAAATAATTTGTAGCTATGATAATGAACTTATGTCTATTAGAGGAGGTTGGGTGGATTTGTCCCACCAAGTTGAAGGCCCATTCTTGAAATGCCCATGTTGTAGTAGAGGGAATTAGCTCTCTGGCTAGAGTGTGAATGAAATTCCCATGTAGCTGACATTGCTTGTAGGACCTAGCATACTTGATAGCATCTTCCTCCATTTTAGGCTAGTAGTAACCAGCACGAACGAGTTTATGGGCTAGTGTCAGGCCATTGGAATGAGATCCACAAATGCCCTCGTGAACATCAATTAGTGCATGTTTGGACTCGTCAGGTTCTAAACACCTAAGGAGTGTTTTGTCAAGACCTCTCCTATACAGATCGTCAATAATAATGACATAATGTGAAGCATTATGGATTAGGTAACATTTCTCATTTTGGGTTAGATCTTCTAAAATGGTTTGATTATGAAGGTAGGAATAGATGTGATGGTAGTGGGATGATTCTTGTCCTATAATAGAATAGATTATCCTAGAATCAGGGGTCTCATAGGCTAGGTAGTGTAACGCTTCCACCAAGAACTCATGTCAGAGATCATTTTCTGGCATTTGTAGCAGGGAGGCCAGAGTGGACATGGCATCAGCGACTTTATTATCTACTCATGGAACTTGCTAAAAGGTGATGTGTGCAAAATACTTCTTCAAGTCATCAACCATGCACTTGTAATGAATTAGTTTCTCATCCTTTGTTTGATACACATCATTTACTTGGTTGATAACAAGCTGAGAGTCACCAAAGATGTCTAACTAATCCACTCTCCATTCAGTTGCAATTTTCATGCCATTGATCAAAGCCTCATTTTCAACAATGTTATTTGTACAAGGAAATAGAATCTTGTACACTTTGGGCAATGAGTATCTCTATGGTGTAATAAAGAGTAATCCAGCACCTGATCCCTGTTGCATGAAGGACCCATCAAAGAACATAACCCATGTATGGTGCGTGAGTGTCAGAATTGACTCATTTGGGAAATCAATGTTCATTGGTAGAAGACTCTATATGGGTGCCTCGGCCAGCTGGTCTGTAATTGCATGTCCCTTTATAGCCTTGCGTTCAACATATTGGATGTCAAACTCACTGAGTATCAAAACCCATTTAGCCAATCTTCCTATGAGAGCTACCTTACTGAGCAAGTACTTTAGTGGATCTATTTTAGCCACAAGCCATGTAGTGTGGGCAAGCATGTAGTGTCTCAACTTCTGGGAAGCAAAGACAACTGCCAAGCAAGCTTTCTCAATAATGCTATAGTTCTTCTCATAAGAAACCAATGTTTGGCTCAAGTAGTAAATAGCTCTTTCTTTGTTGTCTTTATCTTCTTGAGCCAACAGGATTCCAAAAGATGTTTCAATGGCTGAAATGTATAAAAGAAAAAGCTTCCCATGAATAGGAGGCATAATAATTGGAGGATTGACAAGATATTGTTTGATCTGTGTTAAGCTTTTCTCACAATCCTAGCTCCAACTGAATTTTACACCCTTATTTAAGGTATTTATGAAGGGTTGTGATCTATTCACCAATTGTGAAAAAAACCTATGAATAGATTGAAGCCTTCCCTATAGTCCTCTCATTTGACTAATGTTTCGAGGTGGTGGCATGTCCATTATTGCTTGTACTTTCTCTGAATCTACTTCAATTCCTTTTGCAGAAAAAATGTATCCCAACAACTTCCCTGATGTGACACCAAATGCACATTTCTTAGGATTGAGCTAAAGATTGGATTTTTTCATATGATCTAGGATGGGTCCCAAATCTTGCAGATGAGTATTGTGTTTAGCACTTTTGACCAAGGTATCATTGACGTAGTCCTCCATGGTTCTATGCATCATGTCATGGAAAATTGTAGTAACAGCTCACTGATATGTAGCACTAGCATTCTTCAAACCAAATGGCATCACGTTCCAAAAAAAGGTTCCCCATGCACATGAGAAATCCATTTTATCCTGATCTTCTGGTGTAATTTTTATCTAATTGTATCCAAAAAAAGCATCCATAAGTGAGTACATCTCATAGCCAGCTGTCGTGTCCATGATCATATCAATATTAGGGAGCAAAAAGTCATCTTTAGGACATGCCAAGTTAAGATCACAAAAGTCTATACAAACCCTGATAGATTTATCATGCTTGGAAACATGAACAATATTGGATATCCATTCAACATAATCAATTGCATGGATGAAACTAGCCTTTATAAGTTTCTCCAATTCTACTTTGATGAGCAATGCAATGTGAGGGTGCATTTTCCAAAGCTTTTGTTTAACTGGTTTGATGCCTGGTGCTATGGACAAATGATGCATGATAAGATCAGGATCCAATCTTGGCATGTTAGAGTATGTCCAAGAAAAATTTATTTTATTTTCTTTGAAAAAGGTAATGAATTGTTCCTCCTCTTCAGGTGACAGTGACTGTGCCAGATGTATCATATGAGGATGTTCTTTTGTGCCTAGGTTAATTGGCTACATCAGCTCTATAAACATTGATGATCTCTCATGAAAGTGACTAGGAAGGACATCAAATATCTCATCCGTAGGTGCCTCAAAGAGGTTTTCACCCTTGGATACGTCCTTTATTTTTACTTTTTTGGGTTCTGACACTGCCACAATGTGGTTTTCACCATTGGACCTCTTGCATTTTTTCTTTTCAATTGTATGACTGAGATATTTGATGTCGGCCTCAGTCATGTTGATACCTTACTCATTGGTGGAAGACATTATAGGTTTGATAGTGTTTAGGTGACAGGCGAGAGCATAGTCATTCTGGAATGTGGGGACTTCATTAGATGCATTGGGGTTCCAGTCTATAAGCTTGGGATGTGTGAGTGAGAGAGTAGTGGCTGGTTCAATTGCATTCATAGTATAGTCATTAAGTGCGTGGACCAGCAATTCGAGACCTATGATGACTTTCTCCACAAGTGTGTTCAAACACCTTGGAATACGAATGTCAGTAAGTGATGACTCTAGGACACTAGTTGGATCAAACCCATGTGACCTAACCCTAGACATTTCACCCACTTCAATTTGGTTTTCATAGACATACACTTGATCAATATCTTTATCAGTAGTAGCTTCTGAAAGAGAGTCAAATTCATATTCATGAGAATCAGTGCTACATGGCAAGAAATTATAGAACTCCCCAATAGTGATAGGGACATACTCGCCTTCATCCTTTGGATTCTTACACAAATACTCAATATGGCATGATTAACTAGATTCTCCATTTTCTGAATGATATTTGAGTTGCTCAGTATTATCCTCAAAAGAATCATTAGTATCATCCACAGTGCTAACATGTAGCACAAAGTCATCTGGCTCAGCAAACAATTTAGCAAGATCATAAGGGATAGGATGAGGATAGGAATCCTCATCATTAGGTTCTTCCTCTTGATTACTTGACTCAGATTGTGACTCATTTTCAGATGAACTCTCAGGTATGGGTATGAATTTTTTTGATCCCAAATGGAAAGGGACCTTCTTAAACCCTAGGCCAGTTGTATCACTATTGCTTTGAGCTTTCGCTTTGATAGGATCAATTGGGCCATTGTTATTGCACCCAATAGGGCTGGTTCCCTTGTAACCAAAATGCTTTATAAGCCTAAGACTAGGCCCATATTTCTTAGGAGTAATTTTTTGAGCTTGTTTTGTTAGGTCCACTAGAGCCTCTTCTTTGTAAAGCCATGCAACAATGGCTCTATTTTCACTTTCATCTTCTAAGGGAACTATAGCCTTAACAAAAGTGTCATTATACTTGGTCTGAGGTGTTAGCACAAACAACTTCTTTGCCTCTGAGGGTCTCCCATAATGTCGAGGAGACTCTGGAAGAGATGTCAATGACATCACTGGTTCAATGTGATACTCTCTCATGCCAGTTTCTTTCAATTTGAATGATTGCTCAATTTGTTTCAGCTTATTGTCGTGATAATCAATGGACTCGCAGTTAGAAGGGACAAAAGTTTCAGCAGCTTTGAGCATATTGCAAGTGTAGCTAGTAGTGGCAAGGATAGTAACTTCAGAGCCATGAAATGGGAACTTGATGCATTGGTGGTATGTGGATGGTATAGCATGCATCTCATGTATCCATGGCCATCACAAAAAAATGTTGTAAGCCAAGGGAATGTCAAGCACCTAATAGGTGACATCCCTCTCTACAAGACTGAAAAAAATGGGTAAAACCACAAGGCCTAGAGACTTTGTTCCACTTTATCATACACTTAGATAGTGATCTTTCATCAAGGATCGATAGAGTCCTCAAAATAATTCAATTGTCAAAGAAGAGCAACAGAGACAATATTTAGGCTAGCGTCATTGTCAATGAGTACTTGACAAACACGTGTGGATCATAACCTCAATGTGTAGAGGTTGATTGTGTGGGTGATTCAACAAGTTTTCATCCTCCTCAGAGAAGGTCATAAGATAAGGTGAGGTCAGGTGACCTACCATGGATTGGAATCGCTCAAGATCAAGATCTTGAGAAACATTTGCCTCAGCGGGGGCTTTGTCTAGAATCTACCTATGAGCAAGCGAGATTTTAAGTAGCTCAAAGATGGAAATCTAAGCATTAGTTTATTTTAGCTGATCGAGAACACTATAACTAGTTGCAGTCAAGTTCGTTGTGGGTTTTGCACCTTTACCGGATGGACCAGAAAGGGCTTCATCTTTGTGTTGTTCAGGATTTGAAGTAGGAGGCATAGGGCCTTTGAGCACCAACTTGGAATGAGAGTGAGTAACAACACTAGCACAGTGTTGTGAAGGTGTATTATCCATTTTATCGAAAGTAGGGTCCCTCAAGACAAATGGTGTCTTGGGTTTGTCGTTATCTTGCTTGCCCTTAATGGTAATATTGTCACAATATTTAGAATCCATAGGTTTGACCATGTGAATGACATTTTCATCACTGGAATATGTATAGTTGACCTTGTTATAGGGTTGTGGTTTTGAATTCTCTCCTTTTTCATAAGCTGGGAAAGGTTCTTTGAATGCCTTGTGATCCAAATTTTTGTTATGTCCATCTACCACAAGATCACTAGCATCAATCATGTCCTAGACTTTATGGCACAAGTTTATATAGTTGCTAGTTTTGTGTCCCTTGTTTTGATGATACTCATACAATGAGGTCTCATTCCACCATGGTGGACGTGGTTTTGCATCATAGGGATGAGGGTTATCCATTGGTGAAATAAGCTTATGTTGTAGCAATATTTTTTAAACCACATCCAAAAGTTCTCCCAAGGGCGTATATTCTGGCTTGGGGCATGTTGCCCATGAGCTTCTTGGTTTTTTCCTAGGTGTCTTATTGTCAGGGGGAGGTTTCTCAAAAAATTTGGTCGCTTTGAGGTAGTCTATTAGATTAAATGCCACTTTAGCAGGTTTGGGTGTGGCATTGTCAACAACTCCATCATGTACAATTTCTCAGTTCTTGTTGACATGTTTGGTTTTATCCCTGTTGGAAGTGGAACCTTGTTTTATGTCTCTCTAAAGAGTGAGTTCACCTTTCTTGACCATAAATTTCTCGATATGGATAGCCTGTGTAATCATGTCCTCAAAGGTACATGGACCTTGAAGTTGGACTCTATATCCAAAATCAGGTAGGAGGTTATCATTGAAAATATCAAGCTTCTATGTTTCTATAATTTTGCGAGAATACTTAGTATATAGTTGTCTCCACCGTTGGAGAAATGTGAGAAAAGTCTCACCAAATTTCTATTTAAGGTTGCATAGATCTCGAATATTGACAGGATGTTGAATGTTATGAGAATATTGTTGAACAAAGAGATTGGAAATTTTATCAAATGTCTTGATACTAGGAGGTAAATGTGAGAACCACTCCAAAGCCTAAACACCTAGGCTTCTAGGGAATAAATGCATGAGGTAGGTTTGATCATGTATAAACTCCATAGAAAAAGCACCAAATTCTCACAAGTGATCTTGGGGATCAGTAGTACCAAATTACTTGTCATATTTGGGTAATTCTATGCCTTGTGCGAAAGGTGGCATGTTAATGCTTTTGTCAAATGGAAATGGACAAAGAGCATCCAATGTGTATGTATTTGTGGGTTTCTCTTTCTCATGCATCATCTGAGCCAATTACTGTTGCATAATTTTCAGTTTTTTTTGGAGTTTAGAAGTCTCAATTTCTTCTTCAGGCATGATAATGGTTTCCACATTAAAATGAGAGGGCAGTTTAGCTCCCTCTTGGGAAAGTTTGAGAAAGTACTTTTCTTTCTCTTCGTTGACTAGGATTCCCATGAACTTTTGGAAGTTTTTGTCTCTTTGACATTTTGCTATGTGTTTAGGGAGTATTTCCACCTCTTCTTGTTCCTCATTGGTGTCATAGTCTTTCTCTTTCTCTTTGTCATTCCTAGATGGTTCTTGATTTTGACTATGACTACTATGTTTAGGTTCACGATTAGTCATTATAGGAATGTGTTCAATTTTAGTGTGTCATGTTTCAAAAGGTCCTCTAAAAAAAGGATTAGACATTGTGTTTGGTAATGTAGGACCTCTTCATGTCTCAGTATCCTCTTGGTACAAAGGATTCCTAACTTGTTGCAGGTTTATGGAAAATGTTTGCTAAGTTTGAGGTGACCTGGCAAGTGAGGGGGATTGTGAAGATGCCCCACTAGCCCAACTAGATATAGATTATGTAATGAAAGGTAAGCGACCTCTGCCATGATTATGAACATGTCTAAGTCTAAGAGGATAAAACATGTTTCTGCTTCTAGTTGTGATAGTCATAGACAAGGACAAAAAGCTAGAACCTGGACAAGGACTACACTAAGACTGAGTCTCAAAAAGGATGAGATAATAGCAAGAATGTTGTCCACCAAGGCACAAATGGTCTAATTTAAAGGATAGAACAGCCAGAGATTATGACCAATGTTACACAAGGTATGACAAGCATTAAGAAATGAAGACAAAAGGTAAGTTAAGAGATAAGACTAGTCAAAGTACAAGACACAAGTCTTTAGCTAAGCGAAGTGTCACTATTTTAGGACTATTTGCAGATAGAGAGTGATAAATAGACATAGAAAAAGATAGTGTGTAGGTCGTAGATAGCTAAAATAGACCCAAATTGGTAATGTTGACATAAAGTCTCATGCAAGAAACCTTTACAGGCCATGAGAAGAAGTTCTATAGGCCACGCGAAGAAGTTTCTGGATCGCGCGAAGGTCAGTGATAGTGTTTTAATTTCACACAAGAAAGTTCATAGGGTTGCGCAAAGACTCATGACAGAAGTTTAATTTTGCATGAGGAAAAAATGATTTCGTGCAAGGACCAAATGATTTCATGTGAGACTAAAAAAAATTTCGCGCGAGAAGGCAAACCAATTTTACAATAGCGATTGAATCTGACAAGGTTTCTAGACTTTTTAGATGGATTGGGTAGATTTATTAGGAAAATTTCATTAGATGGATAGCAAGGTTGACCTAGTAAAATGTTTGGACAATGTTTTGAGTTTGCAATTTTAGGCAAAGTGTTCAAAAGAAGATAGTGGGAAGCAAGCAGTAGTCGAAAATAGTCCTATCGAGGACAAGGCAACTCGATAGGATAGGGGAATCTTGACTTTTATTTGTTGTAAAAGGGTTTGGACTTTGTTGATGACTCGATAACAAACATGCTTTATACCTAGAAAGAAAAATTGGTAGAGAAGGTAAAACCTTTGTCCCACATCTTATGCACATGCGTGTACCTCACACAACCGTGTCAACCCCTAAAGGGTGCCCATGTTTTTGGTATATTCAAAGGACTCAATAGTATATGTTGAACGAGCACCCTTGTGGTAGGGGATGAGCACATAAACCACCTTCAAATATCTAGTAGCATGCCTATGGTGAGTTCTATAAGAGAGATTCTTCCCCCTCCTTGCACAAAGATTATGCCTCCTTTCGGAGGTGAATCGAGTAGCTTCTAACTAAGAGGTTTTTACTTGGCTTCCGTTAATATTAATTCCCAATGGCTCCACAAGCGGAGTTGAGACCAGCAACCCACACCAGCATCTGAAAGTGCACACTACTTGCTTAACAAGCCAGGGGCCGATGCTGACCAATGCATAGATAGAGCCTCCCCTTGAAATGCGATATCAAGAATCAAGGGGAAGAAATTAATCCAGCTTTGGAGTCTTTCACTCTACAAAGCATCTTGATTATAGTGAGTTGGAATCTCCAGTGAAAGGAGTGTGCTCACTTGGGTCATTCCCTAAGGTTGGATCACTCTAGCAAGCCCTCTAAAGGATTGACACGAACTGGTGTTTTAGATCTAAGGGTCTGAGTTTCTAATTTCGCTCAAGGGGATAAAGCATAATCCTCTACCTTATTTCCTCACCCAAACATGCAAGACAAGTTAATTACCGACTTGGCTTAATCAATCCAAACTCATTCTTCCTTAAAGATTTTGATTCCCTAAAAGGAAATCATTGTCTTATCATAGAAGAGAATAAGCGTTGGAGAACCACCAAGCTGCTTGCCTCCCTCGAAATGTCATCTTTCGAAAGCGTCTAAGTTTCTGATTCACTCTTAGTCATGACCTCTGAGAAGTGAAGAGCATATTTCCCTATTCTTCCATCTTGCATCCTAAGAAGTTCACAAGCCCTAGTTAATCTAATTTTGAAAGTAAGAAAAGAAGACACACATTGTTTTGTGGGTTTGAAAATATTGATCTTTGATAAGCGTATCTTTGGCAACGTCTTGCAAGCAAATCGTTAGTCTATTTTTGAGTGGGTTTTAAAAGGAATCTTTGGCAATACGTCTTGCAAACAATGGTTAAGCTGCAAGAAATCTAGAGAAACAGATCACGACAAGTACATTAGCAAAATCAAATAAGCTGAAGATTGAAAATGCTCAAAAACAAAGCTGTTGTTACAAGATCTCATGCGAGATCTCTGACAGAGCTACATGAAATTATTTTAGGCTCGCACAAAATTCTGTTATGGCCCGCATGAAGAAAATAGATGCCACACAAAGTTTCACACACTTAGGCACTTTCTCATACGACATGAAAGAATATTCGCACAAAGATTCAGAATCCTCGTGCAAAAATAAACAGTCTCATGTGAAGATTCCAAATTCTATATGGAATCATATAGATAGAGAACTTAAAATTTGATTTAAAAAATGCAGAGAAGCCTTGAGAAATTTATTTTCTTGGGCCCCATGGTGGGTGCCAGAAATGTATATGTGAAAATGCAGGCTATGCTAACACACACACTTCAACATGGTCCTTATTTACGAATTCATCTCAAAATGAACATTGGATTGTTCATCCAAAAATCAACTGGCAAAGTGACCTGTTGCCTTCTATCTAAAGGGAATTGCTTGTTAGATATCCTCAGATTTGAGGTGTTAAGCAACCAGACCCTCTAAGAACAAAGGATTTAAAAGAAAATGTGACTAATCTATATGATATGCAAGTAATCTAGATGAAGTGCAAGCAATTAATCTAGATAATAGAAGGCATTAATCTAAATTTATGCATTATTTTAAATGAGAATTTAAATGCAATAACAATATGAAAGCTAGAAAGTTGAGTACTCAATTCGACAACAATTCAATACTATTCAAATTCGAACCTCTGTAATGAGGAAATGAGGGTCTCTTAAATAGACTTTCCTAGAATCCATCAACAGTTGAGATCAATTTCAACCAATGGTCGGGATTGAAAATAAAGTTCAGTCATTAAGGAAGATTCCCAAATCAAAGGGAGTTAACTAGCTCAGATCTGAGTGTAAGAGTCAGTCAACTCAGATAGACTTTAGTGTAAAAGCAAGTGATCTAGGTCACTTCTAATTTGATCAATAGTGAACTGGGAAATTCCTTTTTGAACTGAAGAGAGATTTTGGAGAGATATTTAATTTAATAAAATGAGATATGCTCTCATAATTACCTTTTTCATTTAATTAAATAATTCTATTTAATTAATTAGAGGTACTTTTCTTATTTAATTAAATAACTTCATTTAATTAATTAGGAATAACTTCCCATTTAATTAAATAACTTTGTTTTAATTAATTAGAAGTAAGCTCTCCATTTAATTAAATAATTTTGTTTAATGAATTAAAATAGGCATATTTATTAAATTAAATAAATTTAATTCCATAGTACATTAGCCTTAGGATATAATTTAATTTAATTAAAGTATAAGTACTTAATAATTAAATTAAATATTAATCAATAGGTTTAATGTGACTAATATGAGTAAATACTATAGGAATTAAATAATAAGCATGATGAATGCAGAATAGGGTTTTCTGCATCTGACAATTAAGTCAAGTAGCGAGTAGCAGAATAAGAATTTTCCTAGTGAAATAGGACTTTACGATTGATCAGAAATAGACCAGAATTGGTATCATGGCAATGAGCCAATTTTGGGGTATTACAATTTGAACCCTAGGCAATAGCAAAAATCAGTTAAGAATAAACTCTAAAGGCATGCAAACCTTTTTAGAATTCATTTAGGTTTCAACAAACTTCAATATTGGCCCCCCGACTTATTTTGATGCTTCTTGATGAGAACTACCTACTCTACTAAGAATGCTAGGAAAACACAAATCTGATTGTAGAGTGAACCAATGAAGACCTGCTAAAAAACTAATCCAATATCTAGAAAATTTATCTCCTCCCAGTTCCAATGGTATGTTGCACTGCATATTTTGGATAAAAAATGTGCCCCTAAGACCAATTTGAAATTCTGGCTCACGGGCCATGAACAGAGGTTAAAATGAAAATTTTAAAAATTTATATAGTCAAAACTATACAAAAACTTTAAAATAATTTAAATATTTCAAATTTTGAATTTATGTGTGGATTCATCTTGAATTTGATTTTATACTTTGATTTTCATTACTCCTCCAACCTATCGATGCCAAGTGTCATAATCTAATTTGAAAAAAACTTGGGCGTGTCTCACATCCCCTTATGCATTTGAAACATTATAAATTTCCCCTTAAGCATACCATCATGAACCTCCAAATTTTGCCTTACGCTCTTATCAGAAGCTTGAATTTTTGTAGCAATGTAACCCTCCAAATTTTAGTTTATGCTCTTACAAATTTCATAAGAGCATAAAACCTTTATATTTTACCTCCTGCTCCTACAACTTGAGCATAACATTGGGGCCCTTTTAAAAACCTCCTCCTGACCACACAGGGTATTTGTAGCACTATAGAGTTTTGAAATTCACTTCCTAGGCATATGACTTGGTCACAACATGGTGAGTCAAAACACTTTGACTTCACATACCACTAGTCACAACGGGCCCACCATGGATTTTCCATGTTAGTCATGAACCAATGTGTCTTTGAAGACACTTGACTATCACATGATTGAGTATAAAAATATGCCCTTCATCCCTCTCACCAAGCATGTGGGATCATGCCTTTTGTAGCTATATATTTTTTCTACTGTGTGGAGGTCCAATCCCTCTTCAATCTACAATGGTCTACTCTATTCTCTTGCATTGTCATGCTACATGGATGTGGGGTTGTGTTTATGATGTCATCACCTACTAGTCAATGCACTTGCTCCTAGCCATGGGATACCATCTCTGGTCCTCACGTGATCTACAAATCATAAGATGCCTCCTCTTTAAAAATGTGGATATCCCCCTTACTTAGCATGGAAAACCTTGTCATTTTGCAGCCATTGTCTGTATGCAATGGTCTCTACTTCTCTTACTATGCGCCTCTTGCCTTTTTCACATGGGTCTACAACTCTTCCTTAATTTGGGGCTCCATTCTTCTACTACATGAGCTCCTTTGTATGCCATGGGCTCCCTTGTATGCCTCCAATAGTTTCCACTAACTGATAATTATCCCCTAATATCATGCCCTATAGATTTGCTCACCCCTCCTCACTTTCTAATGTGGGAGCTTATTTGCAATGGATTTTTCCCCGCTGATGCATGGGCTGGGTTATCAGTGGTTGCCCCCCTTTTCATACATGAATCTCCCCTTATGCTGCCACTGTAGTCTTTAACATGGGTTGTCCTACCCTTTCTTGCATGCCAACTTCATCCATAGTTAGCCCCTCCTACTCACACTACTCTCTACATGTGGAGCTTTCCTTGAAACCCCCTTTCAAATCACGTGGGTACTCCTACAAACAAAAATCTTCTTTCCACCCTTTAAAATGAAGTCACCTAATGATGGATGCCCATAAACCTTTTCTCAAATTAAGGTAAATTTGAAATTTAATTGGAAGTTAACCTAAAAATGGTTTCAAATCAACATGTTAGCTCCCCTTCAACATGCCTTCATTTATTCTTATTAGATATGTGGGTGTGATATTCATGAGAGGTGAGAGCATAAGCTATTATGGTTATAGGCTCATCATCGTAAATAACAATATTTATGTCATCAATGATAGGAACAAGGGATAACCTTGCTCTTCCTTGATCACCAAATTGACTAATTGATGATACAAATGGGGAAAAATGATTATCAAGGGAATAAAATTGGGGACCTAACCCAAATAAAGATCCCTGAAAATTCTTACTGTAGGCCCTGTACAAATCAGCAAAAGAAGCTCCAATCCAACTGCCAAATTCTTGGCAATGAATATTTTGGTAGTTGACATTTTGCCCTAGTATGGTATGCTATTATCAAGAAAGTGGAGTGCATAAATGGGTAGAAACATGTAATGTGATCTATCTTATGCCACTTTTCAAATTGAAGATAAGCTAGTCAAAATCAATAGAGAGCCCTTGAGTGTTTACATGATTGAACAAGATATTGAAAATGAAATAACATGTTTTATAGATACTGATATAAATGCATTCAAGGTAGAAGTTTTAGTGTTTAAAAGGGAACTAATTAAATCCCATATTACAATGGAAGTTGATTCAAAGTTAGAAAGGGAGATTTATGGACCATGTATTTTGATAGAGCCTATTGTAAAGATGGGTTAGGAGCAGGTATTATTTTAATTTCTCTTGAGGGGTTCACTTACAATTTTTCTTTCAATTTAAGTTTCCCATGTATAAACAATATTGTAGAATATGAAGCTTTATTGTTAGGATTTAGTTTGGCTCATAAACATTGTATTAAGTGTTTGCATGTTGTTGGTGATTCTAAGTTACTCATTTCCCAAATAAGAGGAGTATATGTTTCTAAGAATAAGAGATTAAAATAGTATAGGAATTTTTTTTAGGACATGATAGAGGGCTTTGATGCATTTGGAATAATATGGAAAGATAGAAGTAACAAAAGGATGGCTGATTTATTGGAAAATATTTCTATAAAGCCTAATGATGTGACTTTTGCAAACTTATCAGAAGTGGAAGTGCAAATTAGACCATCTATCCCTAATAATATCCAAAAGTGACAGGTCTTTGAAGATGACAAAGCTATTGTGAAGACCAATTTTGGGAATAAGAGATTGATTGTGAAACACTTTTGGAAATAATAGATGGCAAGGATACCATTTTTGGTGAAGTTGTCCAATTAAAAACAAAAAAGAATTCCTAAGGGACTGGTAGTGTTAGAAACTATTTTTAATAACCATGATATATTTTTAAAAAATGAAAAGGAGCATGATGCAAAATACTTAGAACAAATAAATATTGGAACCAAAGAAGCACCTAAGAAGGTGTATATGGGGAAGAATCTATCTCCTAAAATCAAGAAGACTTTGATTGATTTACTTGGAAAGTATAGAAATTTATTTTCTTGGTCATATGATGATTTAAAAGCCTATAGAGAGGATCTCTTTAAGCATGAAGTCCCATTGAAAGAGGGTTCTAAACCTTTTAGACAGAAGCAAAGGCCCATCAATCCAACTCTAGCACCAAAAATGCAGGAAGAGTTGGTAAAGTTGAGGGATGTAGGGATCATCAAGCCAATTAGGCATTCTTCTTCGGTGTCAAATTTGGTTCCTGTCAGAAAGAAAAATGGTGATATAAGATTATGTGTTGATTGTAGGAATCTAAACCTCTCTTCACTGAAGGATAATTATGGTATGCACAATATGGAGGCTATGTTGCAAAGAGTCACTAGATCAAAATTGATGTCCATGATGGATGGCTTCTCTGGATATAATTAGGTGGTTGTGAAAGAATCAAAATAGTACAAGACTACATTCACAACACCTTGGAGAACATATGTTTAGAGTAGGCTGTCATTTGGTTTGACCAATTCTGGTGCTACTTTTTAGAGAGCCATGGATGTGGCTTTTGCAGATATCAGTGATAAGTTTCTAGTGGTATACCAAGATGATTTAATATAATATTCAAAAAATGAGAATGACCACTAGGTACATCTAGAAAATGTATTTGTCAAATATTTTAGATATGGTATTTCTCTGAACCCAAGAAAATGTTCCTTTGGGGTCACTGAAGGTAAATTGTTAGGTCACTTGGTTGGAAAACAAGGAGTTAGGATAGACCCAGAGAGAGTAGAGGCTATTGACAAAATTCAAAAACCTAAGATTGTGAAAGGCATCCAATCTTTCTTTGGGAAGATTAATTTTCTCAAGAGATTTGTTAGAATTTTTGTAGAAATACATAGACCCATTTCATAAATGTTAAAGAAAGGTTCTAAAATTAGATGGGATTATGGCATGGCATTTCAAAAGATAAAGTAGGCAATAAAGGATGCTCCTATCTTAAGGGCTCCTAATTATTCCAAACCAATGCACATATTTTCCTTTGCCTCATTCCACAATGTTGTTATAGTTCTGCTATAGAAGAATGAAGATGGATTTGAACAACCTATAGCCTTTTTCAATAAATCTTTGCAAGTTGCAGAGTTGAAGTATGATATTAATGAAAAATAGACTTATGCATTGGTTAAGTTTGTAAATGAATTTCGATGTTATTTAATGGGAGCCATTGTGATTGCATTTTTACCTAGTGCAATTGTGAAAGATGTCTTCTCACAACAAGAAGTCTCAAGGAGAACATGCAAATGGATTAATAGGATCCAATAATTTAACATAGATATCCAAATTACCAAGTTGATAAGAGGATGGGTACTTTCCAAGCTGATGATAGAGGCTAATCTTGAAGCAAACCAAATAAACCAACTTGATGATGATTGCATAAGAAAGTTATGTGATATGGATGCATGTGATTAGTACAAAGGAATAATATTTTACTTACAACATATGAAATCTCCACCTAGGCTGATTGATAATCAAAGGAGAGCATTAAAATTTTAATCTATTAGATATGTTATTGTAAGAGGGTAGTTATGGTGGAGAGATATGGAGGGTGTGTTACTTAAATGTGTTGATGAAGAACATTCAATGAAAGCCCTAAATGAGATACATAGTGGAGTATGTGGAAGCCACTACATGGAAAAAAAATAGTAGCTCATAAGGTGATTAGAGAAGGATTTTGGTGGCCTACTCTTTTTAAAGATAAACATGAATTTGTAAGAAAATGTGATTATTGTCAGAGGTTTGCTGGTAAACTAAAGTTCTCTGATAATTTAGCATTAAGACTAGTGGAGGTGCAAGAACCATTTCAACAATGGGGATATGATTTTATAGGTGAAATTGCAAATAAATCAAGTGGAGGTCATTCTTGGATTCTAGTAGCAATTGACTATTTCACAAAATGGGTAGAAAAAATCCCTTCTAAAAGGTATACCAACAAAGTAGTGATGGAATTTATCTTGAACAACATCATTGTTAGGTTTGGCTACCTTGAGAAAATAGTCATAGAAAATGAAATGTGTTTTAGATCTGAAGAATATAATATTTTTTGTGGAAAGTGTGACATTACCAGTTCACTTCATCACTGTATCATCCCCAAGGGAATGGAAAAGAAAAATAAATTCATAAAAGTTTATTGAAGATCATTAAGAGGGTCCTAGATGAAAACAAGAGGGCTTATGATTCCAAATTATCATTGGTATTATGAGATTATAGGGTAACAGTAAAGTAGGCCATAGGATCTGCAACATTTGATCTAGTATATAGAATACAAGATACATTGCCTGAAACAATTTAAGTGGGATGTACAAGTTTGTCCAACAATATGATGAAGATATCACTAGTAAAATGTAGATCAAGATGAATGATATTTTTCAACTAGATGAGACAAGGAGAGATGCTTCTGTTATAAATGCTAAGTTGCAAATTCAAGTAAAGCACTTATATGACAAAAATACATTAGCAAGGAAATCTAAACCAAAAGATCTTGTGTTGCTATGGAATGCTAGGCAAGAAGAAAAGGGAAAAGATAGAAAGTTTGATCCTATTTGGTTAGGTCCATATTTGATTCATGTGAATTGGGGTGAGGATTCCTATTTCATAAAAGAACTATCAGGAGATATTATTGAATTGCTAGTTCATGGACAAATTCTTGAAAAAGTACTTATGTTGAAAATTCTTGTTTTTCCATGAACATTAGTTTAGGGTTTTTTATATTTTGTGCAACCCTATAGTTCTTGTTTTTTCTATGTGTTTCCTTGCTGTATCAAGCATTTCTCTCTAAATGTTTTCATGTTTTGTCAAGTATGTGGTTTGTTCTTCCAAAAATTCTATATTCTTAAATGGATGCCAACTATCCATTTCCCCCAAACAAAGCCACTGATGGCCTAAATTTTCATTAATCTTAAAAATTTTGATCTCTTGTGAAAATTAGGAAGAAATAATTTTTCATGATTATGGTTTCATAAGTTATTGTCAATTTCCAAGAGAAAGCCTTAACTTCATTTTTCTTAGACCATAGGGTTTTTTCAAATTTATTAAGGTTTTTCTTTGCAAAATCTAAAAAGGGGGGATATGGTAAAACCTTGGTTATATTTATAAATGTCTTTAAGTTAAGTTTTAAATTCATGTGGTATAAGGTTGTAGTCCTAAAAAATTTCAAGTTGCAAAGTTGCAAAAATCTTTAATTATTGAATCTTTGCATTATGTTTTCTCACTATTTTGATGGTAGTGATGTTGTGAAACAGTGAGCCATGAGGTTCATGCTACATCTTGGGCAACAAGGCTTATAGTTAAGTTGAGGCTATGAAGTGGAGAAGAGACTTGAATCATGAGGCCTCAACTATGATTTGCAAGGTGATCTTTAAGTTGTGAAGTCGAGAAGTGTAACCACGATGATCAAAAACTAGTTTATTGCTACATCTTCTGCAGTCAAAGGTGAAGTAAGTTGACAGTGGAGAAGTGGAGACACCTAGTGGTCACAACATCAGAAGGTTAGTTATGAGTTAAATTTTATGGATGAAAATACATGAACTAAGTAATGGTAGCTCCAAGGTAGTGTTTGCTTCATTGCATAGGTTAAGGATGACAAGTTATTGACTATTGTAAACTAGGGAAGTTGCTAAGATAAAGCTTTCACTACATCGCCAATATGATCAATGTTAAGTATAGAACTTTGAATACCTAGAGATGTATGTAAAAGGGATTTTTTCAACTTCACAAGTCTAAAAGGTAAATAAGAATAACAAGTATCGATGAAGAGAAAAGAGGTCATCACACCTTCTTGAGGTTCAAGTTGTGGTCAGGTTTTAAAGACAAGATGTGGCAATAAAATTTTAGTTGTTCACAATTAACAAAAAAAAAATTAGAATGTTTAGAATACCTAAGAGGGGGGTGAATCATTTATCCAAGGTCTAGATGTACCAATTGAACAAACAAACACTTAAACAACTTTAGATCTTAACATTCAATAGCTCGACCTCTATAGTCAACTTTTAGTAACATCAACTAGTACTTTACTATTCTAAATATAATAGACTTGCAGAATGTAAACATTAATAGTAAATCATCATATATAACATCCACACAAGTTTGACACTATGATTTAACATGGAAACCCAATTTGGAAAAGCACCAGTAACATGTCACCAAATATTCACTCTTCTGAAGTGAACTATGTTAAGAGCCAACATTGTTAAAGGATTTAATCACCATGTTTGAAATGGTCTTGTTAGAGGACTTTAGAGTATTCCAGTAGAATTCCACCTTGATTAAAGGGTTTACATATGACTATTAGGTCAACCTTGATCAAAGGATTTCAAATACTGATATAATGATTAGAAAGTAATAACAAGTTTTGATCTGTCAAGTACAACTCACTTTGCAAAAATATAGATCTCAATTCAGCTCACAACCTTCTTTACTATCTGGCCTTCATTGTCATCTCAATCTCTAATTCACTTGGAAACCCTTTAAATAAATCACACTTCTTCTTAAGTTTGCCAATCAATATCATCAACAATTTCTCCAACCTTCAACCATTAACCATTATGAAACTTAGCCTTTATACCTCCTTATGTAGGTAATTTTGATCTTTTTCCTTTTAAACACCATCGTAGATATTAGGATTACAATAAAATTCAACACATGCAATGAATATGTCCACCTTATTTCTCATCCTCTTCTTTTCTAAAAATGTTCTAGCTCATCCATCCTTATCTTCAACACACTTTCCATATTCCAAGAAATCAACTCTGTTGGCTAGAAACTATGATTTCTCATTAACTGTCAAAATGTTATTCCTTGGTCAACACTATGTTCTAAAACTTAGTCATCACTGGGTTACTCGGTTACCACTAAATTTATTGCTTGGCACATATACTGTCATTCAATCAATACTGATGCTAGGTCAAAACTAACTATGCTTGACTCTTGTTGTAGCTTGGTTGACACTAGCATCACTTGACATTTATACTTGAAATTATTAATCTTCTTCTATGTTACTTGATCAAGCCTATGCATTTGGTCTATCTTTGATCTCTCCTTTAAGGCTTCAGTGTAACTGTCTTCTCCACTTGCAACATGATTTAAACAATCACTTTATCTTATCAAAGCCTAACTAATCAAGTGTCCATTTATAGTTTCCTCTTCATAACTCAATATTTCCTCTAGATTATTTTTCTATGACTAACTTCTCAAATCCTTTTCATCAATCAAATGGATATGACATTTAGATTAGTTAGAAAATAGTCTCACCAATAAGGTTTGATATCAATGACAATATAAAAATTGTTCCAATTGTAGTTTCTAACACTCCTTACCATTAGGTTTTCTCCAACCTCGGGTCCACAAGGTAAACCCTCAAGATCTCCTTGAATTACATCATTTCTATTACCATTTTCATTTTCACCAAAGTACCTACACTCAAAGAATCTATGCCCTTCTTTTCCACATCTAAAACAATTACCACAAAAACCACCTCTATAATTAAATTTACCTCTTCCTTGGTAAGAACTAGTACCTCCTCGGTAAGAACTACCACCTTTTCACTCAGTCTTGCCTTTATCCTCGCCTTTCTATTCATATTTTCCCTTATCCTACACAAAATTATCAAATCCACCAACTTCTCCATAAGGTCTATACCTCTACCTCTTTGGAATCTACCACCTCTACCTATCTTTCTTTGTTCATGCTTCTTTATCAAGATTTATTCAGCCTTCTAGGCATATTGATATGCTTCTTCCACACTTTCCTATTTCACAAAATTTATTTGATCTTGAATTCCATATCTCAACCCATTCAGGTACCTTGCAACTTTCTCAATCTCATCATCCACATGTCCAGATCTAATATCCAATCTATAGAATTTCTTAGTATACTCCTTTATAGTCATGTCATTTGTCTCAAATTTTGCATCTTCCTCAACAAGATAACTTGGTAATCAGTAGGAAGGAAATTATTCTTCAATTTTTTTACCATTTTCAACTAGGTCTTGATCTTCTCTTTTCCTCTTCTTTGTCTACCAATCTGTAAATGCTCCCACCACAATGAGGCATGACCTTTCAGCCTAGTGGTTTCAATCTTCACCTTTCTATTGTCACAAGTGCCTTCAAACTCAAAAAAATTATCCATGTCAAAGATCCAATCGAACACAACATTAGTATCCAATTTTCCATCATAAGGAACTACTTCTGTAGTAGGCTTTGAATGTACCCTAGATAATTCTCTCAAAAATATTTTGTCATCTTGATCTTCTTCAAGTTCTAGATTAGCATTTAGTGTCATTGCTTCATCATCACTCACATCATCTAGATGTGCTCCTCACCTCTGGGATGTCTCCACAATATCTAATCTAGCTGCAATTTGTCTCAATATGCCCATAATAGCAATGCCAACATTTCCTTTACCTCGAACCATTTTGACAAATAGGTTCCTACAAGATCGTAACCCTTTGCAATTTAAAGGTCAAATCCACATATTTGCCACGTTACAAACAAATCCAAATTAAGGTTCAACATGATCCAATCTCCTTAATGATGAGCCTCAAGCTCTAATACCACCTGATGTAAGGAGGATTTGAAACACTAGGGATAGAGGTGCACCTAACTATTCAAATACCTTGTTGAGTAAACACAATAGAAGAAAACAATATAGAGAAGAACACCAATGAAAGATAGAATGGGCAGAAAATACTTATTGATTCATCAAATTATCAGCATACATGCCCAGATATAAGGCCTTCTGGGTTAGGGCCAAATGATTTAAAAAGTACCAAACTTAGAACTTTCACAGGTCCTTAATTTAGACTCCCGACCCTTTTACATTTCACACTATCCCTCTAAGCATATCTCCCTCTTTTTAACCTAAGCCTAAACACCCTTATTTATAATTTCCAAAATGGGTTATAGAAGATTCTAGATTATTTCATAATAGAAGGTTGACCTAAAAATTGATTGCACACATCCCAAGACAATATCCTTACATTAAATTCATGATCCAAATTAATTAAATAAGTCATCTCAAACTAAGAACCAACCACAAACAAACTCGGCCAAAGAAGGAACTAAACATCAATAAATATCATGTTCAATTGACACATGAAGGAATGCTTGACTAATATTGACACATAAAGAAATATTTGACACATATAGAAATGCTTAGCACATACAAAAATGCTTGGCCAACACTAGACAACTTGTTTGAAATTGAACTCGACTGCAACTACAGCTCGGCAACCACTCAAACTCGATAGTAATAGGCATAATGAAAAAAGATGAGAAGGATAGCAAGGCAACCCAAGATGCTCCTATATCACCTATACTTAAGAATTTTTGGCCCAATTAAGGGACAAGGTTTTCCCTTACCTATTTTTTGGGATGAGGTCATCTTTGACCTCCCAAATCTCTCCTATCTAGAGTAGAAATAGATCCCTTTCCAGTCATAGGTTTTGCAAGCTCAAAATAGGAATTAGGTAATTTTGGGATCTTGATCAATAGTGTTAACTAATTGAGAGGAGGAGGATTCAGTAATAACTAATTATCCTACAGGTCCTTAAAACACTTTTCTATAACTTAACACTATAAACTTTCAACTCACTAGCTTGGTAAATACGCTAAACTTCATGATAACAATCAACTTAATCTTTCCAATAAACTATTAACTTCATATATTGAGTATTAGAATAAGCTTCATGTATATACCACATTGTAATAGTAAATAGTAAACATAAAATGAACATGTAACACAATCAACATCCACACATTTTGACATGGGTATTTTAACATGGAAACCTTATAAAGAGAAAAAACCACCTAGAACTGGCAACCCAAAAATTTTACTCTTCTAAAGTGAGCTTTGTTAGGAACCAACCTTGTTAAAGGTTACATACACATTGTTAATCTAACCTTGTTAGAGGATTTACATAAAATATCTAGTGGAATATCTTAATGGAAAGAATGCTTCTGAGAGGGGGAGGGTGAATCAGAAGTACTAGCTTCTAACATATTTTTCACAAGTCCTTAATAACATAATATTGAAATGTACATGCATGCATATGAACATTAAGCAATATATGAAAAACAAATGCGCATCACCACATAACACTAGAAATTTTGGTAGCCCAGAAACCCTCCAAGAATAAGAAGGTAAAACTGGGGTGGGGATGATACCCACAAAATTTACTACAACAATAATGTTTAACCACTTTTGATTGTCTACCCTCTTAAAGGCTTGCCCTGTTAAAGGCTTTACACTATATCAAAAGTGACCTGGTTAAAGGATTTACAAACACTTTACATGAAGTGTTACCCTGTTGAAGGATTTAATCACCTATTTAAAGGATCTACAAAATAGCTGTTAAGATAACCTATCACCATAGGGTTTCATTTCTAATACAGTTGCTAGAGATTATTAGGAATAATAAACCGGATACTTTACAATCCTTTGATTGCTGAATACACGCTCTTGATCTACTTTCTCTAATCTTGATCCTTTGAGATCTAATATTCTTCACTCTGAAAATAATTTTCCTTCCATACCTTTGTCCATCCTCATACAATGAGACTTAGTCTTCCTTATAAAGACATTTGAAGACTTAAGGTTAGATGTGGATCTATGATCCATATTGAATCTATGTTTCCCACTCATTCCTTGCACTTTCATTATTGGTTGCATGCCTTCTCCATTTTTCTTATTGGCTACATGTAGATTGCATAGGAAATATAAAAGATTTGATCTTATCATTTAATCCTTTGAGATTCATCATATGTCGGCCATGAAAATGGTTTACATGCATTTGTAAAGTTACAGACTCATTTGTGTATTCTGTATTACTTGACACTTATTGATCCCAAATGCTCAGCACATGTAACAAACTGGCTTACTCAGCTCCTGTTGCATTTTTGTATTGCTCAACATCATCTGTGACTCGACACTTAAATATCACTTGGCACTTGTATCATGCTCAGCACTTAAAGTCATTTGGCACTTGATCTTCACTTGGCACCTGATCCTCACTCGACACTTATTGGATTTTTTGACTCGACTTATGTCGTGGCTCAGCATACATAGTGTGCTCAGCTCTAATGTAGAAAATGGTTAAGTGTGATGGCACTCAAATGTCAAAACCATTTTGAGACTGACAATCTCCCCCTTTGACATGAGTGACAAAAACACTTAACTGACCTTATGAGTACATTCAGGTTTTGAAAACCTTGATCCAAATTTTGTAATATATAATATATACCTCAAAATTGTTGTAACTCCCCCTGAGTTGCTTGTACCATTATCTGTGCTATCTTGGTAACCAAAATTTTATGATGTATATCATGCTCCCCTTTTAATCTTGTTTCCCCCTATTAACTTGTCTCTCCCCCTGTTAACTAGTCTCTTTGTCTCCCTCATTCATTGTGTCTTCCCCTTTTCATCTTGTCTCCCCCTTTTTTGACACTTATGTCAAAGGGTTTTAAGGGTTAAGACCATATTTCACCAAAAATGTGTTGTTTACCTCCATAATCATCCTGAGAGGTGCATCCCAATTATGCAAAGAAATTTTCAATGACTTGTACTGGATGGCAGTCTCAGTAGCAAGGTGAATAAGTCGTTCTGAAGTAGAAATATTTGGATCTTTCTTGAGAACAGCTTCAGCATTGACCTATTCTTTATGGAGTACTTCTAAATGTGGGGTAATGGAGGATTGGAGCTATATCAATTTTGCCTTGATGGTGGCCTCTTCTGCTGTTAATACAACCATTTATTTCTAAGTGTGAAGCGTTTGAGAAAAATGCTTCTCACTTTGAGCTGGATCTTTTGGTAGCTGCATGCTTGAAATATTCAAATTCCTCTCCATGCTCATTATCTTTTGGCTTGTCTCCTATGTGAAGTATGAAAAGTCACACAACCTTTTGTAAAATGAGAATATATTCTCAAGTACCTTTTTCACTTTGTCTATGACCTTTGCCAATTCAATCTGTGAAAGTGCTATTTCACTAGATTTTTTTCCATTAACTTTCCCTTGAAATTTTCTTTCAGACCATTCCATAAGTTTTGCATTAATCTCTTGTTCTACATTTGTCACCTGGTCACCAATATCTGATAATTGTTCCATGACATGCTTGGACTCATCTAGTGACTAAATACTGAAGGCATCCATAAACATGTCTTTAATTTCATGTAAAGTTCATTTTTGTTGATACTCCTTCCTGGGTATCTCTTGCCTCTTTCTTCTATTTAATGCTTCCTGCACCTCATTGATTTGATCAATGTTTATTGTTTTTGAGTCATAACTTGGTATGACTATCTCCTAATCTAGTTCAAGGTCTCCATAGTGAAGTACCCTTTCAACTTTTGTAGAACTGGATCCTGGTGCTGATATTTGCAATGATTCACAATAAACACTCATTTTCAATGAAAGGAACCATTTTATTCTTATAATCAACAAAATAAAGAATCACAATTAAGATTCATCTATTTACTTGAAATAAGGAGGAAACAAGGAACAATATACTTAACTCCACAAGGAGAAACAAAAGGAGGCACTCAAAGCCAACACATGGACATCAATCATTGGTTCCATCCAAATAGGGTCACACAAGCAACCAACACAACAAGGCACATTGATGCCACCTACAAAACCAGGAAGACTCACTTCCTTCTCCACACACTTCTCTAGTTGCATCTACTGGACAAGAAAATTCATCACAAGTAGATACCAAAGCAACAAAGATCATGAGTTCTCACCAAGACACTCGCACTCAACCAACATAGCAACAACTACAAGGGCAACATAACACAGAGATCCTAATGTTTGAACATGGGCTCTGATACCAGATGTAATGCCCCACCTAGAGATCCTTGGAAACAAGGATGAAATACAAGCCAAGATTTTTTTTTTACAAGTATGAATGCACAAGACAACATCATACAGGGATCACAACAATCGCAATAGAAGACTTCACCACAATCCTGGCAACCAACAGATCTTCGAATGCCACTACCGACTAACACATGCGAAAAAAATCCAACAACCACCACAACAAGATGGGGGCTCAAGAAATGACCACTCATCAACAAAACACCAAGCTGGGGTAAAATGCAGAATCCTAAAATTTGGCTAAGCCTGAAATCCTAAAGCCCTGAAAATTGGCTAAGTCTAGATTTTTGAAGCCCTGAAATCTCCTAGAATCTTTAATTTATCTCCAAGAGGTCTAAAACCTATCTCAAAAGATTTGTCGCATATATTAAAATATATCTTAAGTATAAGAAATTAACTTATACTTAAACGATATATTTTAAACCCCAAGAGACAACAACAGAACACGAAAAATTGCATTGAACGAAAACCACCAAAAAACAAAATGCAACAACCTAGGGTTGAGGAATTCCTAAAAGGGTATCCAAAACAACTCTCAAAAAGAAAAAAACATGAAGAAAAGTGCCTGTTGTCTGCTCGTGCAAGTTTTTACAAAAAATCATGTGACACTTCTTACTAAGGGAGGGCAACACTTCTTCGTAAGGCGTGCAACACTCTTCTAATGTCGTATGACATTTCTCAAGAAGGCATGCGACACTTTTCAGCATTGTATGACATTTCTCAAGAATGCGTGCAACACTCTTCCAGTGTCGTACGATATTTCTCAAGAAGGCATGCGATACTTTATAGTGTCATATGACATAGTTTGCATGGGTGTGCAATACTTTTTAAAGTGTCACACTATGCTAAAAAAATGTCGCCCATAGAAAAAAAAGACACTCCTAGAAGCAAAAAAGACCAAAAAAAAGAGCAAAGAACCTCCACACCAGGGAGTACCAGATCCATAAAGGCTCGAGGAATGAACACTTGAGTGCAAGAATAGCATAGAAAGAAGATCATCTATCCATCTAAACTGTAGCAGCAAAGAACACACTGAAATAAACATCGCAGTGAATTGAACAACCAAACTAAGTGTGCGGTTCCTCCCATTTGTCAATAGCATCATAAGACCATCATGGGTCCTAGCCATCCCCCGCGTGTAACATCCCAAGCCACCAACCAGATCATTAGTACTATCGTAATAGGGACATCACTACTAAAAACATGCAACAATATAAGCATAAGGAAATATAACATGCTAGTAGAAAAGCATAAGATAATCCTACAGTAGATAACATCACCTATCACATGCTAAACAACAATAAGCAATAGATATGCTAATACAGCAATTTATAGCATCTAATCATATGCTAAACATCATAATAAGGGAATGTGTCAAATAAAATAACATCATCTAAACATGATATACAAGCATCCCAATGAAAGCATAAATCACAAGAAAGCATACTCCAGAACCTAAAGTACCAAGTGAAGACATCTAGCAGCGGTCGCACTAGGACAAAAGATCATCTTTGTACATTGATCCCTAGCAGTGGTGAAGGTAGCTACACCTCCCAACCACATTGCACCGATAGGTCCACACCCACTGTGTTGATGGAGATAAAGATCCAACCACAAACAAACATAAAGCACAACATCCAAGGCTAACACTCATGCCAGATAGTATGATGGCTACAACCAAGAACCTAAGACAATGCAAGGAGTACAGGTCCTGGTCAGACACTCAAAAGGCTACTAAGTAGGGGATAACATCATGGAGAGTCGCTTGGCATCGAAAAGCCCAAGCTCGAATCTATGTAGCTCAACTCCCTCAATGGAAGGCCAATACACTATGTAGCTCAACTCCCTCAACGGAAGGCCAATACACAAAAGTACCATTTTATTATCTTAAGTTTTATTACTAGTCACACATTTTGTTTAGTTATCACTTATTTAAAACTTCCTATCCTCCACCAACCCTATGGGACTAAGGTCACCAAGCTACGAGATAGAAGCCCCCTCCATATGCTACCCTACCCTACCCATGCTCAACCTATGACAAGTGCCCGTGGGCATGCATACTCCCATCCCAACCTCAATGATCATAACTTTTGGAAGTACCACAGAAGATTGAGCCTCGTAAGTCACTCGACAAATGTATGCGAACATACTCGTGTGTGGTACACCACCATCACGAAGAGCATAACAAAAGGATAGGAATGAGAACACAATGCAAAGAAAACACCCAACTGAAAGCAACATGAGAAGGACAGATTCTACATGAATCCCAAGGCCAATAAAATCATACATCATGAAATCACTCAACTGGCCTCAATCCAAGAGTATGGATTCTACATGAATCCCAATGATGTAACAAGACCAAACATCATGAACTCACTCAACCGGCCTCAATCTGAGAATATGGATTCTACACAAATCCTAGCATTCACGAAACAAAAGCAAAGGTCTAAAAGAAAGGTCTAAAAGAAATAATAACATCAGGTATAAAATCACTCAACCGAACACAATGTCCACAGTACGGATGTAACATGCATCCCAATGCAACATAAAAGTGTAGGAGTGGTCTAACTGATATCGAAATAGATCATCCAAGTCCATGACCCACATTGTGCCAAGAAAACTTGAGAAAATAGGGTGGCACACAAAATGAGGTAAAAATCTCAAATTTTAGAAAAATTCCAAAATTAAAACGCATTTGACCTTTGGGTTCAAAAACCCCAAAAATCCAAAAATAAATGGAATAGGACACCGTATGCAAAAATGGCTAGGATAACTGCGTAAAATCTCAAACCCTCATTACAAAAAACAAGGAAATGTTCATACCTGCCCAACTGGGTAGAACTAACATATAGAAATGGAGGGGAACACTAGTTCTCAGCCTCCAACCAAACGGCTACCAAAAACAAAAGTAGAAACAGAGTCAAAACAATAAAATGGGAAAGCCCTACCTCACAACAAAAATGGCAAAACAAAAAACTGAACCAAAAAAATAAAATGCTCGCAGAAGTGGCTGAAAATTGTGGCAATCCAAGGTTTCCCTGAGCTGGATCCAATGAGCTCAACCTCACAATGATCCCATGCCCATAGCTCCCACAATGAACAAAATAGTAAATCTCCATAAAGAGGATTTTGGGTTTTACTCTCCAACTTTTCAATTTGAAAGTGAGAAGTGAGGAATTAAATTCCTCTTTGGATACTTATTCACTTTTCGAGTGAATAATTGATTAGGGCAAATAACTAGCCAATCTAGTTAAACCTTGAATCGACCCAAATGAAAACAAGCTATTCCTATAAATAGGAATTCATGTATGGAAAAGCTGCCAGAAATTAAAATAAATCAATTAAAAAGCTCGAAAACCCAAAAACACATAAATCTCCTTAATAACTTTCGTGACAAAGTGAAACTCTAAATGCACAAACACGCTCATTGGTCTAATCACAAATGCAAATAAGTTCAAATTTAATAATCACCGAAAGGTTTAAAATTAAACACTTTAATTAAGGATACATCGACCATACCAGGATGACATTGGTAAAATATGAAAGGTTGAATCACTAACTCCATGTGCCACTGCCAAGGATATAAATCCTGCACACTAAACAACATGATCAAGTGCAATTGCATATAATAACATAGCCGAAGAAATAATGTGTTAAATCACCTAATTTAACCATTTATTTAATTATATTAAAATAATCTATTTACATCACTCACATTCGCATAAAGCATAACAATGCAGGAATGAAGTAAATAACCATAGCATTAAATCCATCACATAACATAATTAGAGGTATGTCCAAAAACTAGATAACCAGATATCATCATAAAAACACACTGTCATCTCAAAATGGCATCATCATGCAATATGATTAGTTGAACAACATAGTAGTCTAATATCTATGATACTAGAATCAAAGAGTAACATATGACCCTTAGGTCATTTCAAATGTAAAGCATCACATGAGTAACAATTATCTCTCTAATATGAAATATAACAAGGTAATGTCCGCAACACATAACCAAATAATCTCACATGAAAAATCCATTTAATTACTTACACATTTAATAATGATTGATTAATCTGCATTAAAAAGGAACTTAAAACACATAAGAAAACATAGCCAAAAACATGACTAACCATTGCTACAGGAACCTAGTCCAGTGTAGCATGGTAAAAGAACATAGTGCAATCTCTGCACACATCACAGGGTAATCACGGAACAACCTCATGATACCACATCGATCCTGGTAACCACTGACACAAACCTCAGTGAACCAAAAATCACATCATAATCTCATAGATCAGTCAAAAGCATAAACAAAGCAACTGATACAGAAACATAAATCCAAACACCTCAACGGTGTAGACCACTCAAGGTCACAATCATGATTCCCATCACAAAAAAAGATCAGCAAAGTTGCATCCATCAGGATGACTTACAAAAGTCAAATGGGAGAGGCACTACATTAGATGTGAATCTACGATCCATATTGAATCTTTGTTTCCCGCTTATTCCTTGCACTTTTATTATTGGTTGCATGCCTTCTCCATTTTTCTTATTGGTTGCATTTAGATTGCATAGGAAATATAAAAGATTTGATCTTATGATTTAATCCTTTGAGATTCATCATATGTCAGCCATGAAAATGGTTTATATCTTCATTTTTAAAGTTACACACTCATTTGTGTATTCAGTGTTACTCGACACTTGCTGATCCTAGATGCTCAGCACATGTAACAAACTAGCTTACTCGACTCCTGCTACATTTTTGTATTTCTCGGCATCATCTGTGACTTGGCACTTAAATATCACTCGGCACTGGTATCATGTTCGGCACCTAAAGTCATTTGGCACTTTCTCTTCACTTAGCACCTAATCCTCACTCGGCACCTATTAGATTTCTCGACTCAGCTTATGTTGTGGCTCGACATACATAGTGTCCTCGGCTCTAATGTAGAAAATGGTTAAGTGTGATGGCACTCAAATGTCAAAACCATTTTGAGACTAACAATATCATCTAGACCTTATCACTCCCCAATATTTAGAGTGGTTTTCTCTAAAGGATTTACAAACATTCAAAGAAATGTTACCATACAAAGGATTCATAAATAAGAATGCTAAGTCCACTTGATTAAGAATTTTTTTTCTACAACAATTAGAGAATAATAGTGAAATGATATGTTTGAAATAGAAACTACCTTTCTTGATCAAATCTCCATTCTACTCTTTCTATGTCCTCTTCTTATCCTATTTCTTCCTTATAACTAATCAACTCACATACACATGAACTTTGCACTTCACTTGCTAGATTTGACAATTCTTCTCTACTTGATTATCCCTTGGCTATTACCATTAACATCAACTTGATTATGAATAATGAACATCTCATCCATCCCTTAAATAGGAAACTTAGATCTTCTTCACTAGATTCTTCCTTGTTTTTCCACTTAACCACAATAGTTTGATCTTCATCAAGCTCATATTTGTTGAATCTAGACAATCAGGTATCATGCCTTCACCTTAAACTTTGTACTTGATTTCAAATCATAAAATATCCTTCATTATATCTTCTCTTAATTTATCCATCCATAGATCTCATAACTAATTTCATCCTTATCCTAAAAAACTTCTTGAACAATCTTTATTTCCCTCAAATTTCACCGTTAAATCAATTCTCTTCCAAACTATTCTTCTTTCCCTTAATTTTTTTAATACTACACTTCACATAGTCAATACCACACTTGGTTAACATTTTTCTTAATTAGGTAATATTAATCCTCCTTCATTCACTTTACATGTACTTAGTGACAATTGAGTTCTTCATTTACCAACCAAACTGACTAGCTCAGTGCAACTTGCTAACTCTTTTTCTTCTTAGTTCATGACTTCATAATTTACTTATACATTATCACAATGCTTAATCAAATTATGTGAAAAATTCAAATAAACATTACACTATCAAAGATTAACTCATCAAGTTCCCATTGAAATCTATACACTTATCAATACTTTCTTCAAATTCTCTTCATCAATGAAATGATATGGCACTCTATTGAATTATCATAATGTCTTACCAATCAGGATTAGCATCAATGACAACATAACAATTGATATAAATCTTCTACAAAATTTATCAATTGGGGATAACAATCTCCCCCTTTAACATTGATAGAAACATATCATTACATTATATATAAAAAATCATCAAAAATACATAAACATCTTTAACTCTAACTTCATTAGGTTCTATGCTCTACATTAGGTACTCTTTCTTAATCTATGACTCCTCCCCCTTAGGATATACTTCTAGCAAGCATCAACTCCTTTACTACTTCTCAACTTGTCTTATATGCATACATCTCCTATAGGAAACAACTCCCACAAATATTTCATGCAATCTCTTCCTCGTAAGCAATCTCTTCCCCTTTGATAACAATGCCGAAGGTAACTACAAGCTTCAATGAAAAAATATAAAACCTTGTATTTATGCCTTGTACCGTGCATGTTTTGATTACATCTTTTGCATTACAATCACTTCACTACTCTAGGAACTATCCCTAAAGAGTGAACTCCTGCATCAAATCCATAAAGATATTTTGATCATCCATGAATTGATGCAACATGCATCTTTCACTTACTAAATATTTGATAGGGGAAGGACCCACAATTTACCTCTTAGATACTCAAAAGCATCCTTAGGTAATGGCTTAGTAAATATATATTATATATGCTCCTTGGACTTCACATACTCCAATTTGACTTAGTTTTCTTGAACTTTCTCTCTCAAATAGTGATACTTGATATGTGTGTGTGTGTGTGTGTGTGTGTGTGTGTGTGTTTGTGTGTGTGATTTTTTTTGTATGCATCATAGGATTCTTTGATATGTTAATAGAAATGGTATTGTCAAAATAAATAGTAACAAGTTTTGTGACTTCCTCTTGCATACCTTCCAATAGTTTCTTGATCCAAACAAAGTTTGAACAATTAATTGTAGTAACAACATGCTCAACTTCAGAAGTAGACTATGAGATAAAACTCTACTTCTTACTTATCCATGTCACCAATCTTTCTTGTAAAAAGAAAGATCTGCTAGTGGTAATCTTTATGTCATCAACATTTCTTTCCCAATTAGTATCAGTGAAGACTCTTAGCTCAAAATATCCTTCTTTCTTGTACTATAAACCATATTCTTTTGTCCTTTTCAAATATCTAAATATCTCTTTACTATAGTCATATGTGTCTCCTTAAGATTTTAAAAAATCTTTCTACTATACCAACTACATGTGCAATATTAGGTCTTATATGAACTATATATTACAAATTTCCAATAATAGGTCTATACAATGTCTCATTCACTTCTATCAAGTTGTCTTCCTTATACAATTTACATCCAATGACCATAGGGGTGCTAGTTGGCCTTAACTCATCCATGTCAAATGTTTATAGTATCTCCTTGATGTATTTGGACTGAGTAACATATGTTCCTCTTTTTTCTTGATGAACTTCTAAACAAGTAAAGAAATTAATCTCACCAAACATAGGCATCTCAAATTATTTACTCATCTAATCAACAAATGACTTGCAGAACAATTTATTTCCTTCGAATATAATATCATCAATAAATATTTCTTCTATTAATACCTTATTTTCTACTTCACTCTTTAGGTACAAATTATTGTTATCACTAGTTCTAATGAATCCAATTATAATAAAATAGGAATAAAATATTTCATACCATGCCCTTGGTGCTTGCTTCAATCCATACAAAGCTATGTTCATTTTTCATACCATGTCTCTAATCTAGTTCCACAAATCCTTTAGATTGATCAATGTAGACCTCTTCCTCTATAATTCCATTCAAAAATGCCAACTTGGCATCCATTTGGTGGACTTTGCATATTTTTTATGTAGCATATGCCAATGTTGTTCTACTCCTTCTAATCTTGCAATAGGTGCAAAGATTTCTCCATAGTCAATTAATTCTTCTTGTGCATAATCTTTACATACAAGTATGGCCTTGTTTCTTACAACTTCTCCTTTCTTGTTCAACTTGTTTCTGAAAATCTGCTTTGTTCCAATCACATTCTTATCTCTAGGTTTTGGTACTAGTGTCCATGTGTTGTTCTTCTCAATGTGATATGTCTCTTCATTCATTGCATTGATCCAATCTTCATTTTCAAGTGCATATTTTACAATTCTAGGCTCAAACTCACAAATAAAACATGTATTATCTTTCAACATACTTATTCTCATGACTCCCAAAAAATTCTCTCTAATTATTTGATTTTGTGATTAGTGCCTTCTAATATACTTTCTTAAAAATAGGCTCATTTCTTCATTCTTCAACACTATGATCACTCAGTTGATGCTCAAAAATATACTTGGGGAGATATATCTATGGCTCAGTTACTTCAGGTTAATGCTTGATTATTCTTTGCTATTATTTAGTGTACCACTATAGTGACTTAGTTAGGTGCATGGGTAAAGTATCAAGTGCTTCATTTTGTACATAGACATTTCTTGGTAATCTCCAGGTTCTTTTTTTCTCTCCTCATTATTATTATCTACAAACTAATCAATTATTATGTTTTCACTTTCAACCATCATGTTTATCACTTTATTCAAACATTCATATGCTTTACTCCTAGTAGAGTAGCCTAGGAATATCTCGTCATCTAAGTTTGAATCAAAATTCCCATTTTTAGAATCCTTATGAATATGACACCTACTTCCAAATATTTTTTAATAAATTACATTTGGTGTGTGTCCATTCTAGATTTCATATGGTGTCTTGATTGTGCCTTCCTTTAGCAGAACTGGATTGAGGGTGTATAAAGTAATTCTTATATCTTCTCTCTGGAATATTTGTACAATTCTTTACTCAATTAGTAGTCTTCTAGCACAATCAACAATGGATGTGTTCCTTTTCTCTACAATACCATTCTATTGTGGACTTCTAGGTACATATACTTTCTTTTTAATTATATGCTCAATACAAAAGTTAGAAAATTCATCAAACATAAACTCACTACCTCTATTAAATCTTAAACATTTTAACTACTTACCAGTTTCCTTTTCCACTTTTTCCTTGTACAACTTGAATATTTGAAATGCATCAGATTTAACTTTTAGAAACATCATAGTCATTATACTTAAATAATCATCAAAAAATAAAATAAATTATCTTTCACCATAATGACTTTCAAATTTCACTGGAACACAAAGATTAGTATGAACCAATTCCTATATGTCATTAGATGAGTGTGACTTTCTTGATAAACTTGACTTATTCATCTTACCAATTTGCCATTATTTACATGTAGCATTATCAATTTTATGGTAGTCTAGTAAGAATCTCACTTTCTTCTTCCTTCTCACTTTAATCATATGATCAAAATTTACATGACAAAGTCTCTTATGCCATAACCAAACATCTTCAACTTTAGAAAATAGCCATATACTTATAGTGGGATCCAGGTAAAATAGATTATGTCTTGTTTTCTCTACAATTTCAATCAACTTCCCCTCAGCGTCATAGATTTTCACCATTCTATTCATAAAATTCAATTGATGACCTATATTATTCAATTGTGCAACACTCAACAAAGTATACTCCATACCTTGAACCATGTAAGAATCATCACATATGATCTTGTTATTCAACATTAGTGATCTTCTACCTTTATTAGGATATGGAATATCATTTCCAAGCTTTATAGTTCCACCATCATATTCCTTTAATTTATCAAACTTATCAATATCACCCATCATGTGATTGGAATAACCACTATCAATAAGCCATGTATCATTTTTACTAACATGAGATATAAGAGATTTTTCTTCTTCATACCTTTCCTCCAAATCTTCTTTCACAAAAACATATACAAATTCCTCACTTCATCATCTAATCCTAACTCAAAGTTTTCTTCCTCATAAATGTAACATGACATTTTTCCCTTGTCTTTGTAATCTTTTTTCCTTCAGTATTTATTCTCTCCCTTGTCATTCATAAACCTCCTACTCTTTTTAAGATATCTAGATTCAATATGACCAACTTCATTCCATTTGAAACATATCAAAGGTAATTTACCTTTGAATTTTTCTTTTCTCCTCAGTAGCCTCCTATCCATTAATGCTTCAATATCATCTGAATCACTTTCCTCTCTACTAAACTTATTCTTCTTTGAACTTCCAATAGTTAGAGATATCTTGAAAGCATTTTCAACTTTAAGTAAACTATTATTTGGTTAGTGGTAAAATGGAATCACTTCAAATAAGATGTAGACTTCCACTTTACAAGCTCACTAAGCCATTCAAATATGTGTGTAAGGGGAAGAGGGGAATTTCCAAGCATGATTCCACTTATGATCCAACTTATATTAGCTAGGACCCAAAGGAATAAGTAAGTTAATACTAAATTCAAATTATAAAGAGGAATGAAATATAAGGAAAATGTACTCTAGTTGGCCCTTAATAGGATAACGTGAATGAGAAATTGAACTATTTTCTTAAATAATGTAAATCTAGATGCTATGTAAAGACAATCAGCCAAATTAAGATATAAATCTAGGGTAAAGATATGAAAGGAAATAAAATATAAAAGACTCACCTTGAAATGTATAGAACAAGATGTGTTTTTTCTCCAAAACTCATAGATCTAAACTATATCTGAATATCCATCTACATATCTCAAAATAAAATAATGAACTAAATAAAACCCATAAATCTCCCTAGAATCTAAGACTAATGGACTAGGTCAGCTTGGGAAGATGTCCTACAACCAAGTTGATGTAGTCTGGTGATCTATAACTAACAACTCCAAAAAGCTTGTGAACTATAGGTTCCAGATCTATAATATTTTTTTCTCCCAAACTATCAATCAACATAGAAAAGAAAGGTTTGGGGGTTGAGGTTTTATGGAGCTTGACCTAGTCAAGCCATAAGGTAAGGAATTAGTCATAATTTAGAAATGTAAATGTTAATTATTGAAAGACAAGATAAAAATTAGGATTCACCTCCCTTGTATGTATGTAAACATAATGTAGATCTTGAATTGGGAATGTAGGGTATCTCCATTCTTTGTAATAGATCTATCATTATCTTATCATGGTGCCATGGATATAGAATTGCATCAATGAAGAAGATAAATAATGCTTCAATATAGATCTCCTCCCTTGATGGACAACAATAAGCTAGATCTTGAAGAGGAAATGATCACAAAGGATTCTCCAACCCTAGATAGAAGTCTTCTTTCTTAAATGCTTGGAAAACTTGATTAATTGATCTCCTTGAATGAAAAAGGAAGAAATTGAGAGAATATATTGAGTGCATGGGATGCTTGAGAATGTATCATATGAAATTGAAGCCTATAAGTCTCCTTATATATGACTTTTTGAGTGGGAAAACAATACAAGCCAACTGGATAATAGTCAAAAACTAATTAAACCCCCAAGGCCTTTTGGGCCTTGAGCTATAGAATTACTAGGGACTAGGTCAACTTGGGTCGACCTAGTCCAAGACTAGGTTTACTTGGGAGCACTAGGTCAACCTAAGTCAAACTAGTCCTAGAGCTCTAGTCCTAAGTGCCACAAAAAGAAAATGTAGGTGCTAGAGAGATAGGGGTGGAAAGAGGAAGAAGGTAGGAGAAAAAGGAGATCAAGCACAAGAATATCCATGGTTTGAAGAGGGAATTATAAAGAGGGATCTCAAAGGTCTTAAAATGAAAGTGCATCCATTTCAAGATAGTATATTAAGGCCCCACTTTAGTGAGAGTATGAGTTTTCTCAAACTCTCAATAAAGTAGAGAAGGAGAAAAAGAGAAAAATCTATCATAATTTAGGAGAAATATAAATCATCAAGCCCCTAATAAACTTGAGTCTTTATCACATCTAGAATCACAATAAGAGAGATAAGTACTACAAAAAGGGTGTAGTTACTTTCCCAATATATAAAGTTAATGTGTCTTATTGTGAAACACAAGAAAACAAAAGAAAGGGGGAAAGATCTCCGCAAAATAAAAGGGGATGGCATTGAATGGTCTAGCAAGTTTATGTGGCATGCTAGTCAACCCATCAAAGGATGAACCAAATGGTCTAGAAAGTGTGTGTGGCATGCTAGTCAATCCATCAAGGGACTCAACTTCAAGGTGACTCCATATCCCAAAAAGAAGAATTAAAAAGTCTCCCAAGGATAAGAATACATGTTTCCTTAATGGATCAAGAACAAGATTAGGCTTCCCAAAATGTTAGTAGTCAAAAGAAGGGTCAAAAGAAGGATAGGGCCTCCCAAACTATCAATAGTTTAGAGAGATCCAAAAAGAAAAGAGACCAACCCCCTGAAACAAATCCTAGAAATTAGAAAGAAAAAGTAGGACAAGGGATAAACATGAAATAGAAATGAATATATATGGGTATACCTTATAAATCATACCAGCACTAAGTTTTGAAGTACTCCAAGTTATACACATAGTTTGTATTTGTATTCCATCGAAAAATGAGTGGAGTTTATGTCCCTACATTAAAGTGATTGAAAATTCCTTAACAAAAGCAATAACTTTAATGGAAGTGTGCATGCATCCACTAAATAAATTTTCCACTATAACATGCCCCCAAGAAGAGAAACATATCAAGGAGAATAACCACATGACAAAAAGAAAGAGAACAAAAGGGGTCAACTAAATTTGGGGTCAATAAGATCATATGATAACATGTAACATTATATCAAGTATGAAAATATCATCATTCCCCAAAGGAGGTAGAACTACGAAAAAATAAAGGAAAAGGCATAGAAGAACTACAAAGAGGATTCTTTTTGGGCCAATAACATGGAGACCAAAAATAATCAATGCTACCATATAATAAGTGACCAATAAGACTACAAAAGATCATTGATATGAAAAATAGAACAAGTATGACATAACATGTAGAAGAAGAGAGATACAAATAGAAAATTTTAAATGAAAGGGCAATTAATTTATCCTCTTGAGCTCAAAAAAGAAACAAGAATCATCTAAAGAAATCAAAAGATAAAACTAAAACACAATATGGGGGAAAACAAAAATACTACAATGATGAATAAAGTCAACATCAAGTGCTTTGTGTGCCCCCCCCCCCCATCTTGGTCTAAAATGCTAGGGGAAGGATGGAAACTGACGAGAGGAACAATATCCATTGTAGTAGGAATCACAACCAGTTCTAAGAAAGGATTTTGAGAGTCACTATGTTCATTACTTGGAGTGATTGTAAGCTTGGTAGAAAGCATGTTAGGAAAATCACTATCCATATTAATTAGATCATAATTGCTACTATCATCTAAAGTATCTAGATTAACTAAATCTAAAATATGAATAGAATTGTTATGTTTATCCAATCACGTAATGTTACCTTGTTTAACTTTCTCCAAAGAGTTATGCAAGTTTTGATCAAAGGAAACTAAAGGTTGAGAAGGAGATGAAATTTGAGAAACAAGAGAACATGTTGTAGCCTTAGCTTTAGCTTGATAATTATTGCGACGTTGATGAGCATGTTGATTAAAAATAGTCTTATGAGACAAGGTAGAAGGATTGGGATCAATTACCATAGGTTTTGAAGAAGGCAAATTAATAAATTGAGTAGATATAGAGGGAAGAATGGGTTTCGAGGTAGGAGTAGTAGGTAAGATAGTTTTAGGTGAACAACACTTAGGAAGACTTGGCTCCATGATCTTATCTACTTTATGTTGTTGATAGTTTATATAGAGATGATCAGGATGAGTAGGTAGTTTTTTAGGATGAGATGACCAATAATAACCAATCTCAACATAATCTCTTGGACACAATAGTTTATAAAGAGAACGATTAATATTAATAATGTTTCCATCATGAGGAATTATAAGACATTAATGAATAGGATAAGTTATGAATTTCATGGAAGAGAGCCATGGAAAACCAAGCTTAACTTGAAATTGATCTGAATTAGGAATAACAAAATAGTTAGTAAAAATAGATTTCCTTGATAAAGTAACCTTCAAAGTGATAGAATCTTAAGGATGATAAAGGAAACCATTAGAATTTTGAATCTGTATAGGAGTAGAATCATAAGTATCTTTATTCACCCCTTTGTTAAAAAAATTCTCTTTGGTGATAACATTCATAGCAAAGGAAGGATCAACCAAAGTACCTGAAGAGGGAATATGAGAAACTCTAGTATTGATGTAAATAGGACCATTAGGTTCCTTAAACATATCAGACTAACTAAATCTAATAATAAGTGTCTATTCAAGTTCAAGTGGAGAAGAAATTGAAGGTTTTGGTTCTAACTCAACATGATTAACCACATGATTTGCTCCTTGTATCTTCTCATCATGATAAATATGATGATCAAAAGAATAAGGTTGATTAATAACATTCATTGAGTGAGAAGGTAAAGGGTTAGTGTAAATCTACAAATTTTGATTAGGTGGTGCAACAAATATATTCATGTTATTAAGTTGAGCATCAATAGATATAGCATTAGAATCATTAATGTCCTAAATAGTATTCTTCAAACCATAAAACTTTTGAGTGTCATGACCTATGTAATGGTGATAATGATAAAAGGTATTGGAATCAAAAGACTTAGGCAATAGTTTACTAGTATCAATAGGATGAACAAGAGGAAATTTGAGAACATGATCATGAATCAACTTGATCATCACCTCAAAGGATCAGATAATTGAGTATATTGATGATTAGGAAAAATTACAAAGGAAAAAGTAGTCGTACATTGGGACATAGTAGCCCCTTGATCATCAATTGTATTTGTCGACTTCATTTAGATGAAATTATTAGGTTTAGGGAACTCGTTTGAATTTTCAATTACATCACTCTTTTCATGAGAAATAGGAGCCATCAGATTAGAGCTCTTGAGTTGACTCACTTGTAACTAGTAATGGTGAAGCATGACACATAGGTGTAAAAAGGAGGTATACTCAAAATAAGGAGAATCTTATCCCTAATGTATTTTTGTAAATTAGAAATAATGATACGTTGAATATAATGATCAGGCACAAGATAAGAAATTTAAGCATACAAATTTTTAAATCTACCAATAAATTTAGTAACTTTCTCTTTAAATTCTACTTAGAATGCATTAAATCATTTGAACAAATTTGAGGACCAATATTATTTTGAAACTGTTGAATGAAAGCATTAGCAAGAGTTTGAAAAGAATTGATAGAATAAGGAGGTAGAGAGAAATACTATTGTAAGAATCTATCCTTAAAGTATGCAGGGACAACTTAGCCATAAGCCTATAGTTATTAGCAAAATTAATACATATAATATGGAAAGTTTTAAAAAGAATCATGGGATCTCCATTACCATTATAAGTCTCAAGATGAGGTACCTCAACATTTTATAGAATAATAACAATAAGGATATCTAAGGAAAGGGAATTAGAAACATAACATGTAGGAATATTGTACTCAGATTGAGTTAATTGAGCAAGTTATTTTTGTAAAGAGGTGATAGTTTGAACCAATGTGCTAATGGTAGGATCAGAAGAAATACTAGTAGGCATAGGTATGTGTTGGTTAACAATTAATTTTCCTTGGATTTTGGTTGATACCTTGACCTCTAATATGCCTAATATGGAGGAAAACAAAATGGTTAATGATAGAATGGGTCAATGTAGTAATCTATTAGAGACCCCTGAATTAAAAGGTAGAACTCCCTTGTGTTGTGGTTCCACAATGCACACCCCATTTCAATCAGAAATGGGGACCCCCTACTTTGTTTTTAGCTTCTTTTGAGGCCCTAGTCCAAGGTTTGAGTCATTTTGAGGTCTTACCTAGCCCCCTACTTCACATCCCAGGCCTTGATAGGGAAAATTAGTTATTGAAGATCATGTGGTAGGAGAAACAAGTCAAGATTACAAAAAATAAAGGGTGCACCAACGCACCTAATGAGGTGTGCGAGTGTGCTAAATAGATGAAAATTTTTGATATGCAGATGCATAGCAATGCACCTACATAGTTGCACACCTCTACAAAATCCTAAGGGACCTCGACCTATGTATGACCCCCCTCCCCCACATTTCTTATTCACTTGTTTTCTTTTTTTTTATCTTCGCTCCAAGCTCTCACATCGCAACTTCTATGTATTCGAGCCCCACCCCTAGACTCCTCTCTACAGTTGTCCACCTATTCAGGTGCAAACTTCACCACCATCTCTCCTCACTCCCTCAATTTGTGGAAAACATGAATAACAACACAAAGACATGAATTTTGGTGTGCACTAGTGCACCTATCTTGGTGCACTAGTGTGCACCAATATTCTTTACATGTTTTAAAAGCTTGAAAATAAACCTAAACCTAACTGGATGTGCTACGATGCGGCCCATTAAAAAAAAAAAAAAAACACCCAAAATGGGTGCACATTAGCGTACCCATATGTAAAACTTAAGACACAAAATGAGGTGGTGTGCATTGGTGCACCCAATTTGGTGCGTTAATGCACATCGAACCCTCTAACACACCCAATTGTAAGAATAGGTGTGCACTAGCACACTTGATTAGGTGTGCTGGTGTGCACCTTATCATTTGATTTTTTTTTTAGGTGTGCCAGGTGTGCCATTTTATTTTTCCTTTTATGGGCAAAATACAAGTTTTTTTTTTGTTTTTGAGTAGTTTCATTTTGAAGATTTTGTTCGTATTAACACTAGGGTTTGAATTTTTTATATTCTTTTTAATTTTGGGCTAATGGGTGCTTTTTGTGTAGATATAATGGCATCCTCTTTAGCCTCCATGGGTGAGAAAATGGCACCAAAACCCATCGTCTTCAAGTTCCAAGGCATTCCTCTAGAGAAATCAAGGTTTCATGATGATTACTCTGAAATCAAAGATACAGAGTTAGGGCACACAGATTTGGGAGAGTTTTTGAAGATATGTAACAAACCCACTAAGAGATCTACTATGGTTTTCACTTTGATTTGTTCAGGTTTAGTGAATGCAGCATCTCACTCAGTGTCAGTACAATCTCTAGAGCTCATTATGACACTTGCACAACATTTTGTTTTGAAGAGAGGGTTGTTAAGAGTGTTATAGGAGAGATCATTCTCAATCTATGACCCAACAACATTGAGAGAGTATTACATCTCCCAAGGGTAGATCAATTTATCAGGTTAACCTATGAGATAATAGAAAGGTGGTACAAAGAGAACTTAAAAGAGGCTTCTGAGATCATCCAATCCTCTTATCTTATAGAGAAGACTTCTCTGGGGAAGATAACCAGTAAAGTGGACATGACAAGGGGATATATGAAGGAAGATATTGGGTACTAAATCATACTTCTAAGTAGAGTAATGGGTCTACTAGCAGCTAGGCACCTAAATATCTTCATAGTGCACTTTATTGAGACCATCAAGATGGCAAGGATACCACTTTACTAGGCCACCACCTTGAGTGAAAACTTATGTGAATAGTTGGAGGTGGTTAAGGACAAAAAGAAGTTCTACATGACATCCTACCTAGTGTACTTAATAGCCACAAGGGCAAAAAACTACGCAGGGCTATATAAAAGAGGCAGCATGTAGGATCCCAATGCTTGGCCATATATTATTTATCCATAATTGGTGAAGAAGAGACTCTTAGGGCAGAGAAAGGAATATAGAATTGTCATTGTTGCCTTCATATTTTCCATAGTCAAATTCATAGAAGGAAATTATGTGAAGAGGTTATTAGAGGAGATAGTGGCATAAATAATGACACTTAGAGCATATTACATTCATTTTAGAACATTCACATATCTTAGGGTAGTTGGTGCCACCATCAATCTAAAGAAGCTCCAAAGATATCCTAGTGATAGACTTATTCTTTTGGAGATTACTTGACAACTTGAGTCTACATATGACAGGGTTAGGAAATAGTGTAGACCATGTTGGACATGGCCTATGATCATAGGACCTTTTCAAGTAAAGTGGAAGTAGGATATTCCTTATTTTGAGTGTGAATGGGATCAATATCCCCTAGAAGAGTAAAATTCTTCAAGGTCGTGCTTTGATAATATTGGGAGAGTCCAATGTCTGGTAGGCAAGGAATTCTAGCATGAAGAAACCATTAAAGACCATTGGATGAATGCGACAAATGACTACAATGTTTGTATCAAAGATTATTGTAGGATGACTTTGTATTTTGTAGAAAAGGATTTAAAGATAAAGATTTCATTGTAGATATTGCAAGAAGACTTAGGGGAGTTGCTTGACCCTTTATTCAATGAAGATAAAATTAGGGAACAACCCATTATGAATGTAGAGGTTGATAGGGAAGAGATTGATGATATTAATCATCGGGTGAGGCACATTATCAAAATAACATAGGATTGGATTAGGAAACCATTTAAACTTGATCCAATACCTAAGATAGTGGTTTTTCATGCACAAGCCTACCCAGTGAAAGGTAGAGGGAAGAAGGTCACCATCCCTACCTTTGCATCTCAGTTGCCCATTAGGCCCAAAATAGTATACCAAATGGACAAACTAGTTGGATACTATCTCCCTTAGGAGAGAAAAGGAAAGGGAAAAAGAAAGAGGAGTTCTCCTCAGAGAGCCAAACTAGAAAAGGGTGAAATCTTGACACCCGCACAACAAGAGGAAGAAAATATACAAGGATGGAGGATACTGGGACACCACAATTTCAGATTGATCTACAACTTCCACCAACTACTACACCTAGTGAAATGGAGATAGAGGTTGAAGTTCAAGAGGTCTCTCTGCCTAGTCAGGCAAATCAAGTATCCCCTACCATGGCTAAGAAAGGAAAAAAGATTAAGACTCCTGTTAAGAAAAGGTAAAGGGTGATCAAGAGGGTAGTGTCATTCCCATCTATCCCAGAACCCATTCCTAAAGGAGAGGAAGAGGAGGAGGAGGATGTGCCTTTAATGAGAAGAACCCAACTAGCTAGAGCCATAGAATAGGAAAGAAGAAGAAGTTCCAGTGTTACACCACCATCAATTCTAGAAGAACCTCTGTAGATGACTACATCTGAGGATGAAATGCAACAATGGATTGATGAGTAGGATGTAGAGGGAAATGATATATTCAAGATGTCATATTTTGATTTTATGCTTGTGGGGATAGAATTGGTGGGAGATAAGATTTAGGATACCCTGACAACTAAGCCCCAATAGGAAGATTGGTCACAGATACCACTAGAACCATAGGGTCTAGAAATAAATCCTTCATCCCCATCGTAGGTTGCAATTTTTGACAAAGGCTCTACTAATCCCCTACCTCCAGGTACTGAAGAAGAACAAATTCAAAAGGAATAACCTCAATGAATATCAACCAATGAAGTGTTTGAGGAAAGGAAAATGGTTCAATATCCTCAACAAGCTCCCTAAGACACTGAGGTAAGAACTATGGGCTCAACTAAGACTAAAATTATAGAGGAAGAGCCATCACAGAAGGAGAAAACTTCAAAAAGGAGTGATAAGGGAAAAGGGGTGGCAGAACAAAATCCTTCATCTTCAAGAGGCAGGACTTTAGTGGAACAAGTCCTAAGGTGGTTATGCAAGGAAATGATCAGAAGTAAAAGGCCACAATTCAATGCTGATGAAGAGGATATGATTGAGTTGATTGAGGTTTTGAGGAAACTTGAGTCCCCCTCAAGAGAGGCCAGAGCATTGGCATTCATCAATAGTGACCAAAATCAATATTTATTTGCACAAGAGGCTATCCCTCCTCTTGATTTGGAAATAGAAGATTTGGGTCCCCAAGATTATTAGATTAGAGAGGTTATGCTCTAGAGGCCCACACTAGATACAACTAGGTTGATGGTCATGATGGGGATGAAGGAGGTGTTTAGAAGTTTGGAGCAAGAGGGGGCAGAACTAATGACACTTCGTAGGAAAAATGAAATACTGAAAGGAAATTTACTCAAAGTTTTCAATCCCTTGGATACTAAACACCCTAAGGAGATGATTTCTTATAAATACAACATTGTAATATGTATTTAGGGTTAGCTTTATTTTTCAATAAGAATATGCTTTTGGTGCTCGCATTTGGAGTATAGTGATTCTTGCCTAAATGTGTCATTGTTTTGTGAATTTATGTTCATGAAATTGTGATTGAGCCAAAAGTTTATTGCATTATTTTTGGTTGTGCGATATTTTAGTTTCGGTGTTTGCTACAGTTTAAAAAATTCTACTGATGTATCTAGCTCAAGAAGAAATCATCAAATTGTGCCTGCATAACTCCTTGTCTTGCATGAGTGCACCTTTTGTGGACTTGTGATTTGATGAAGAGTGAAACATCATATGGTTATTAATTTTTCTATCAATGATTGCATCAGTGGAATCAAGGAAGTGCTACTCCTATTTTCATTGGTTATCCACCAATTTGTTCAAAAGCTTAACTCATAGACATGTTGTTTTCTATAGCTTATGTCCATTAGGATTTTTACTTTCATGTTATTGGCTTCAAAAGTTTTGTTATTTTCTTTACCAACCCCTTGTTAGTTTAGGAATTCATATTAGTTGTATTGTTAGATTGCATTCATTGAAAAATATAAAAAATACAAAAACATAGTTCTTTTGCTTGTTTTACTTTGAAGTAGTGTGTAGATTATACATCTCATCTAAAATCAAATGAACCAGCGAAGGCCTCCATGTGAGAAAAAACATTTATCTTCAACTGAACGGATTCCAGTAGGTCATAAGATCACCCAGAACCTTGGAGTTGATTCACAAATTTGACTTTTCAAGAGAGGAGTTCAAAAGAATTCCTATTGTTTAGCATCATGCATAATGACAACTCAACACCTTGTAGTGCAAATATTTGCAATGATTTTTTTTTCAATAGATTAGTTGGTTTTAGGGGTATGCTCTTAACTAGAGAGTAGGAGAGGTGTATCTAGATTGGATTCACACTTCAAGAAAATCTCTAGGATAGTTTTAAGTGATTGCTCACAACCTTCACAAACATGAATGTGAGTGAGTCATTTTTAAGCTCATATTATGTCTATTGTGTAATCTATTTTATCCCCTAAATGCAAGAAACTACAATGTTGAACTATCTACTAATGTACACTGCCTAAGAAGAGAGAGTGTGATTAACCTAACAATACCTAGATTGCCCAAGTGATTGAGATTTCACAATACTCATATTAATTACTAATCAATCGCTCTTATTAACCAAATCTCAAGCTTCTCTCATAGTATTGAAAAGCACAGAAACTAACTTGTACAAAATAGGGGAAATATGAAATATTGTAATGAAGGGAGTAAAGCTTACACCCATTGGAAAGAAAGAAACAAAACCAAGTTTATTTGCAATCTCTCAGTTTTCATTAACATCTCTCATCACAAAAAAAATACAAGACTTAAATGAATGGCAAGACTAAGATTTAGATGCAAATTCTCACATATAGTCCTAGCTACAAGCTTTTTCCCACATAATAATTTTGTTGATCCCATTTACTCTTCAAAAGGTTACATTTGTAGGCCCTTGTTAGGAATAACCAATTAAATTTAATAATTACCTTATAGAGAATACTTGAATAGGTGAAAGCTAAAAATAGGATTGATTAGGTCAAAATTGTTACAAAGTCCAAGCCTATGAGAAGAATTCCTAAAATGGATACAATATTAGCAATTTAGGAAGAGAAGAGGTGACACTTGTAAAAGAGAGTATTAGAGCATCAATTTTTCTTTGGAGTCACAACCTTAGCCCTGTGTACCTTCATTGCATTAGTTACACTATTGAGCTCATTGACACCTAGGATGATAATGTTGTTATCTTGAATCATCTAGTAATCATGCATTTCTATCAATTCTTCAACTCTAGATATCTTTGATTGGAGCTTCTCTAGGGCACGCCATAGAACAAAATCTGCTATTGAAAGCTCTAGGATATTTGAAATCTGGAAGCTTGATGAATTAGTGTCTCCTTCCACAAATTCCATAAATTTACTTTCATGCACTTAATTTTTATCAATTGAGCATTATTACTCATATATAATTTTGTGTGCAACACTTTTAGATGTTTAAATATTTTATCCATGACTTTATACACTAAATCATGTACATCTTTTTGCTCATTTTGAGACCTTATTGAGCTCTCAATTATGAATTCCAATGAAGCAATGGTTCTTGACCTATTTTGAGAATTCCATGGGTTAATGTAGCATTGGTTTTCATATCAATTACCTCTTACAACAAGGCTAACCACTCTTTTAGACCCACTAATGCTTTGTGCATAAAGGTTTAATGGTTGGACACTACTTCTCTCAATTTATTAGTAACTAGTAGCAAGTTCCCAATGTTATCAATGAGGAGGGAACTTGGGCCTTTATTTGATCAATCCAGGCATGGCCAATTTGACTGAATTGCCTCTCCTATTGCAACATTAGAAGTAGATTCCTATTTTCTTATGTACTTGGGTGAAATGTGCTTGTAAAGGTACTTCCAAGTGTAACCTTGATGTACTCCATCAATTCCTTATTTGAGGCTTTGAGTGCCTCTTTATATGCCCTTAATTCTTCCATTCTATCCTCAATCTTCTCATTTTTTGGTTTCTAGATGTTGACCATAGAATCATGCACTGGAATACCTATGTCAACATTTTTATCTAGAAATCAGTTGTAGTCAGCTCATGGAACTTTCCCTCTTTCTAAGGTTCTAAAATCTCTACTAGCATATGACTAGTAGAAGAATCAGTAGCCAAAGCTTCTATAGTATTCTTCTTCTTTGCCTTCTTTAATGTTGATTGAGATGAAGTTTCTTGCATAATGAGCTCCTTGGATTGCACAACTTTGTCATATCTTCACTTCTTCTGATCAATAGTCTCTTCCAACTATGACTCAGTTGAAAGGACATTGATTGCTGACTATAGGGTTGTAGAATCAAGGAACTTCCTTTCTCCTTAGAGTGTCTCCTGCTTTCGAGGGAAATAGTAAAAAGCAATAACTTTGGTGGCTAAGAGGGCTAGAGTGTCACCTTGCTAAGATTTTTATTTTTCTTGACCATCCAAGGGATTATTGTCACCATCCAAGTTGATGACTTGCATAGGGGAGGATGGCTTAGTTATTGACTTCTCTTTTTTCTTCTTATCATCCTTGACCTTTCTCATTTCAAGAAGAGATCCTTCTCCACAAGTTGGAGTAATTTGGATATTCTTTTTAGGAGGTTGGTCCCCTTCTCCATTAATAGATAGTGTTGGACTAGTTGGTGTTGAAGTAGCAGTAGTTGTGGATGTAGCAGCAATTGATTGAGTTATTCTGGAGGCTACTCCACTGGTAGAACTTGCACTTATAGCTCTTTTCCTCCTTGTTCTGGTCCATTTCACCCATTTTTTCATCCTCTTTATGACTCCACACATCAAGACTTCCATTGTGTTGACAAAAGGACCTTTAGGTGAAGTTGACACAATGGCAATCTTCTTGACTTTCTCATAGGTTTAGGGGTGGATGTAGGAACCATCATCTACAAGATCAAAAACATCAACAATATCATTATACAATTTAATTTGATCCAATGTTAATCCAAACCAATACCTCTCCCTAGTCTGGTATTCATCATAACATCTGGCCCAATAGTCTTCAATTTCTGGGACATGCTTGTGAGCACACCCAAGCTTTAGATGATCTCTCACAAAGTTCACTTGGTCATATTGAAGCATTATTACTTCATAATCAATCATTTATATCTTACTCTCAAATCTTTTGACTAGGTTATAGGCATCAAATTGAGAAGTAAAGGAATAAGGTCCTACTACTATTAGGAAGGAAATCTCAACTATCTTCTTCATGTTAGAACACAAGGTGTTCACATCTAGTATTTGTCTGCACACATCAATAAGAACAATTTTGTCCTTCAGATACCTGGGAAGCCTTTTTGGAAAACCATTAAATGCACTGATCTTTGGGTAGGAGAAAGATGAGAATTGGATGAAATGGCATTTGAATTGGCCTACAGCTGATATAGACTTAGGTGAAAACTTGCACTCAGGAAAACCTTGTGATTCCCCACACAACCTCATTGTAAAGGCATCATTAACCTTTATAGATTATTCAAAGCTCCACTATAGTTGTAGGTGTGGATAGAACTCATACACCTTTATAATTCCATCATAGTTTTTAATATTTGGAAGACCCCACTAGAAATTATGTGTGGTTAAGACATATATTAAGTATAAAGACATATAGATCTACCCAAATGCCTTAGCCAAACCTAGCCAAGAAGTAAGCTCTTCACATATGATCTCAGCCCAATCAATTTGCAATCCACTAGTACATATGGCATGTACAAAGAAGAAGTGGTGTTTGATGAAATCCAAGATTTCCTCCCTTGCTTTCAATCTTAGCAATAGTGCCAAGATGTCCATAATCCCTCTTTGAAATTGGTTCCAAATAGAGCCTTTGGCATCTTACTCTTTTTGGAGTGAGGTTTCTAGAACCAAATTATTTGCATGTCTTCTCTTCTTAGAGCCTTCTTTTCATTGAACATTGATGTAGAGGATGAGAAGTTGATTTTTTAGTATTGTTCTTTCATTAGGATGCCAAATGCGAATTGCATCAATGCTTTATTTATAGATAGTAGAATGGATTGATCAGGCATCAAAATTTTCTTTGTCTCTAGGCTATATCTTTTGATACATTCTTTTACTAGTTATGGCACTTGCACAGCCATGGGAAATTTGGAAGCTTCAACTAATCCACTTTCCTTCAATTTATGGGTTATTAGGTGAATTGGCTGAGAGTTGAGCCTTTTGTGTAGATCACCTAAATCATAAAACTTGAACAAGGTATCTAAGAAGCTCTTCAATTCATTTTCCAAACCAATTAGATGATCATACCCTATTTCTCTAATTTCCATTAGCATACAATTTCATAAAGGGGATAAACTAATCAATAAATAGCCATTAAAACAATGAATAACTATGCTTGGGAAAAATTTGATCATATAGATGCAAGAATTCTAATGTTGGTGCCACACAAATGGAATAAATCAAACCTAATGGTCATAACATTCAAATTTGTAATAAGTTTGAGGGTTAAAAATTATTTAAAACTTTCCATTTTCACCCATATGAAGATTCGTAAATCTGAAAATCATATCATTCACTTTAAATCTCCAATAGTAGTGAGATTAGCCACTCACTAAATCTGTTGAAATTGGCCTAATGGAAACTCCCTTCATTACTTCAGTATCAGGAACAAAGGTTCTCATCACAACTTGCAATGTGTGGGGAAGGAGATCTTAGACCTATCTTTATGCAAGCCTACAATTTCCTTTGATTCAGGATCATAGCGTGAGCAATACTCCTTTGGCACCTTGGGCACTTCATTTCCCTCTTTTCTACATAAGGGTTTTCTTTTTTACTTTCACAACTTAATTTTAGGGAAGTCACAGAATGGATTCTCCACCTTGATCATGATGTTAGCATGAATTTTGATGATACTACATTGGGGGAGTATCCTAAGCATTGGAGATTATTGATATATTGCATTCATGACTACATTTGTCATTGATGTCAACATAGCATTAATTTTGTAGAGACTAGAAGAATAGTGGTTAGTAATCTTATGATGCATAGAAGTTGAGGAATTTTTAGATGATGTGTAGTGGAGGACATGTTCTTAAGTTTTTCCTGATGATGTGGTTAAGAGGACTAAGTATGAGTCAATGTTGTACGGAAGTTACACTTGACTTACTAGAAGCAATGCACAAATAGAGCATTAGAAAATAGAGTTCTAATGATCTATCACTATCTTTCATTTGAGATGTAATGAAGACATGTGCAATCACACAATGATAGACAAAAATTGTATGATGATTTCAGCATGTGTGCAAGATGTGGTTTCACATGTGTGAAGTTTTATATAGACTCTCAGCTGAAAGTGCTATTATAATTGTGAATTAATTAATTATCTTATTTTAATTAATTGAGAAAGCCTGAAGGCTGACTCAAGGAATTATTATGAACATACGATATAAAAGAAAGTTTTTTTCCTTGTTTGAAGAGGAGAACTTGGATGAGAGGACCAAGTGGGATGTAAAGCAATAGTGTGTAGTGTGAGAAGGAGAAGAATTCTTAATGAATGCATGTAAGCAATCCAAATGATCATTGGATGTGCAGTATGAGACTTGGTTACAAGATCTAAAGGAGAAGAAGTTAGGTTGATAGGATAGAGATAAAGGAAGTACATTTCAGTTCTATTAGTCTACAAGGAATATTATAGAGATCATTTGGATAGTGGGTTCTTTGATCTTAACCGTGAAGTTGTTTGGGAAGTGGGTCTAGTTGTCTTCCACAACTCTTAACATGATTGGCACAACTCCTAACAGGAATTCAAAGTTTCCTAACATGACTCATATGTACTAAATGTTGTAACAAACTCCTAATAGGGTCTATCCTCTAGCAAGGAATATTTATATTAGTAAATCATCTTGTGGGTACCATCCCCACTAGGGTTTTTTCTCTAATCAAGGGTTTCCCTAGTTACCATATTTGGTATTAATTGTGTATGAGTATCTTGTTGTGGTTTCAGTTTATATTACTCACATGATTAAGTTTATTGAAGATTAATGTTATTGATGATAGGTTGATAGGATATAGATAAAGGAATTACATTTTAGTTCTATTAGTCTACAAGGAATATTATAGAGATCATTTGGATAGTGGGTTCTTTGATCTTAACCTTGAAGTTGTTTGGAAAGTGGGTCTAGTTGTCTTCCACAACTCCTAACATGGTTGGCACAACTCCTAATAGGAATTCAAAGTTTTCTAACATGACTCATATGTACTAAATGTTGTAACAGACTCCTAATAGGGTCTATCCTCTAGCAAGAAATATTTATATTAGTAAATCATCTTGTGGGTACCATCCCCACTGGGGTTTTTTCTCTAATCAAGGGTTTCCCTAGTTACCATATTTGGTATTAATTGTGTATGAGTATCTTGTTGTGGTTTCAATTTATATTACTCACATGATTAATTTTATTGAAGGTTAATGTTATTGATGATAGTTGGATAAATAATTCACCCACCCCACCCCTCCCCCTCTTAGTTATATTAGTGGACTATATATTCTAACAGATGAATACTTGATTTCCTATGTATCAGGGTTGGAGGCTTGTAACTGACTTCACCAAAAGCATATTTTTGGCATCTCCATGCAATATCCTTGTATATATTTCTTATAATTGCTTTCCTCCTTTTCCTCTAGAAATGAAGCCTTGAATTCTTCTATTAGATGGATAAGTGCCAGCAAGACCACCTCTTTACCTTTACCTTCACCACTTCTCCTTACATATCCTCAAAATGCAATTTTGACTGTAGATTCATCATTTAGTGATGGGTATCAAGGGCCTATATTAACTTCTTTATAACATTGCACCAAGGTCCCATTGAAGACATGAAATCTTTTGAATAGAGCATGAGTCATCTTAGCTGCGTAAACGCATCAAAAAATGTTCACTTCCAAAGGATGAGTAGCTGACAACATGAAGTCTTGTCAGATTACATAGAAATGAATTTTGACTTTGGATCTTCAATCTGAGAGTTTAATAGCTTTATATTTTTACTTCTCTTGGTCTTTTATCATGAATAGACTAGACATATATCTGCCAATGCCATTGTTACTTTGTTCTTCATATTCCTATTTAATGAATCTCACTAAAGATGGATAGCCAGTGGAATAGGCCAAAATCTATAGGAAACATTCTTACTTGAGGTAGTGGTTATGATGTAGAACAAATAGGACTTTCTTCTCATCAGGAAGACACTCAGACAAAAACCCACTTAATTAACCTAGATCAATTGAGACCTTAATGTAGTGGAATGACTATAATCTTGCATGGAGGTATAAGAAAAAGTAAAGTAGGGAAAACCCAAAAAATACACATAGGGAAAGCCTGACGATGCTTGATGAGAAGAGAGCCACCTAAGGACTGCCTTGACTAGAAAGTGAACATAATTGCAATGAAAACACATCAAGCTAGAAGCTCAAAAGGAATGGGCTAAAAGTATAGCAATAGCTAGCTCTGAATGGGGACTTAGGCATGCAAATGTTTGAGAAGGGACCTAGCATGTCTAGTTTTGCACAATCGAAATGATAAACTAAAAGGGGGGGAGCCACTAAGCTAAGAACTCAATAGAAATGGAAAAACTAAACTAAGAAAGAAAGAAACAAAATAAGGAGAATAATAGAAAGGAAAACCTACCTAGACTAACTCTAATTGTAGGTGTTACCTTCTCTCAATTTTAGATCTGATACAGCCTCAAGTCCTAGCCATTATAGGAAAATGGTAGAATGGCTCCAATAGGATAGGTCAAAATAAAATAATCATTATGATTCACCTACACAACTTTGAAAGGGCCTTTCCAAAGAGAATCAAACTTATGTGCATACCTTTGGGTTCATGTCTTTTACCCCATAACAAGACTAGATCATCTTTCATAAACCTTCTTGGCTTTTTTTTGTCAAAGAAGCTCTTCACGTGATTTTGATGTTCAGTGATATGATCAACCAATTGGTCATGCTCTTCATCTAGCTTGGTCAAGTACAAAATTTTGTTTTCAATACCATTCTAGAATATCAAATCCTCAATTACTTGCTACAACTTGTAAATAGACAGTTCTTGTAGAAGAGGAAAGTTAGCCTCAATTCCATTAACTAACTCAAATGGTGAAATACTAATGAGCTTCTTAGGTTTTATCCTATCTTCCTAGAGAGCTTCATGTAGCCTCTTGTGCTAATCCTTTTAATTATCAGAGACAAGCTTCTTCATAATATTGATCAATTTTTTATTGCTTGATTCTGCTTGCTCATTTCCTTAGGGGAAAAAGTTTGAAGAATGACTTAGATTATTGTTGTCATAGAAAAATTCCACAATCTCCATTGAAGAAAAGTATGTAGCATTTTCCATGGCTAGCTTCAATGGGACACCAAATCTTATAAGGATTTTTTCCTTTATAAATTCACAGATGACTTCAGAGGTGGCTCTCTTGGTAAGTTTTGCTTCCACCTACTTTGTAAAGTAGTTTGTACTAGTTATGATGTATAAATTACTAGTAGAGGAGGATGGATTTATTGGACCAATAAATTTGATTCCCCACTATTGAAAGGGACTCTCTATCACTACTAGCTTCAATGGTAAGAAGGTGAATTGAGGTTTACTGGAAAAGATCTTGTGCTTGTCATATTGGGCTACCCACTTGTAGGTATATTTGAACATACTAGGCAATAATATTATTGCCTTAGAATATTATAATTTGTTACTATAGAAGAGAAGTTCCCACCATAATCTTCATTATGAAATGCTCAGAGAAACCTTTCTTGTTGAGGCTTATCCACACACCTTAGGAAGGTACCATCAATTCCCCTTTTATACAACTGATCATTGTAAATTACATACTTGCTTGACTTAGTCCTAATATCTCTTCTCTACTTATATGTCAATCCATCAGGACATTCTTTGTAGGTAAGGAAGTAAGAAATATTTGTAAAACAAGTATCTTGGAGGCTTACCATTAAAACTCTTAAGGTTTCTTCTTCTTTTCTTGGTTCCTAGTTTTTTGCAATTATCTTGCACAAAACCATTTCCTTGGACCAATTTTGTTGGCTTTAACTCAATGTCATATTCTTTAACTTTGGTTATCCAAGCTCCTCTAGTATTTCATCCTATCTATTGTTGAGTCAAGATACTCTTGACTGCTAGATCAGGATTATGCACAAATAGAATGTGATTGCAGAACACAAAATTTGAAATTTTTAAGTGCTCTTACCATAGCATAAGCATGGTTTTCCATATGAGAGTACCTTAGTTCATTCTCCTTGAGAGGGGTACTCATGAACGCAATAGGTGCTTGAATACTTTCCTTGTTTTATTGCATGAGTATGGCAAATAGTATGTGGGTTGATGCATAGTAGTACACAATAAACTCTTTGATATATTCTGGATGAACTAGGATAGAAGCCTTGTCTATGGCATCTTTGATTTAATCAAAAATTTTCCTTCTAGAGTCATTCCACTTGAATTTTTGACTACCTTTCATCATGCCAATTATGCACTTGGTAATTTTAGAGAAATCAAGAACAAAATGCCTCAAGAAATTCACCTATCCAAAGAAGGATTCGATTCCAAATTTTCTTATTGGTAATTTGAGTTACTGGATAGATTTGACATGTTTAGGGTCAATCTTAATGCCTTCTTGAGATACTATATGACCCAAAAACTTGCCTTCTCTAACATAGAAGACAAATTTCTTAGGGTTAAGGGAGATTTTATGTTCCCTGCATCTCATCAGCACTTTCTCCAAGTCCTTCAAATGACTCTCTTTTCTTGGAGAAGATTGCTAAATCATCCAAATAGATAACAATAATATTTCCTTTAAATCTACATATGATGAATTCATGGCCCTTTGAAAAGTAGCTCCAACATTATTTAGTCCAAAAGGAATTTTTTTATAAGAAAAAGTTCCCCAAGGAGTGGTGAACATTATTTTAAATTGATCATCTAGATCTACTTCAATTTGATTGAATCCTAAGAAATCATCCAACATGGACATCATTTTGGATCCATCCACTATCTATAATAAATCATTCGTGTTAGGGAGAGCATAGTTGTCCTTAAGAGAAGCCTGATTCAAATTTCTAAAGCTAGCACAGATTTTGATCTCCCCACTCTTTTTTTTGATAGGGACAATATTAGCTATCTAGGTTGAATGGTGTATAGGACATATGATCCTTGCCTCTAACATCTTATGGATTTCTCTAAAGATGGAATCCAATCTCATTGGGTTCTAGTTACATTGCTTTTGTCTAAAAGGAATTTCATCAAGCTTAAGGGGGATCTTATGTTTAAACTCACCATTTTTGAAAGTTTTCAAATCCTCATATCCCCAAGAAAAAACATCTTGATATTCAAAAAGAAACCCTTTAGCCCCAATCCTTTCTTCATTATAATAACTACTACCAATATTAATCATTTTAGGCTTAAAATTAGTGCATATATTCATTCCCTTAAAATTTCCAAAGGTTCCACCTTTCCTACCTCTTTCTCTTCTAATATGCATCATGTTTATCGAACAATTTGTCTAAAAAGATTGGATGCTCGGGAACTTTGTTACCTTTTAGTTGCTTAGCACCAAGCTCCAAATCTTTCTTTCTATCAAGGGAGAAATCTTGGCAAGGGCTCTCACTTCCTTCAAAGTACTAGTTACCAAAAGGCATAGCTCCTTCTATGAAACAATTGATTTGATTATCATTGATGAAGACTTGTCATGATTTAGCATTGTCAGGTACATTAGGTCTGAAGAGGACTTCAACCTTATAATATTCTTTATCTTTAGATTATGGATGAGGTAGAAAAAGGGATGAAGAGGAAGCTAACATGTCTTCCCTTACATTTTTCTCTCTTGAAATAGCTTGTATACAGAAGACATCTAGGTCTTCTATTTCATCCCAGACTATGTTCCTATAATTTTGAAGTCTTGTGTTTTTCACAGTATATTGACTTTAGACTTATCTCACTATGAGTTCTATATCACCTTAGGCTTTTAGGATTTTCAAACCTTTTTTTTTGTAGTAGTAGTGATACCCAATATTAATGCTTCATACTCTGCAGTATTATTTGTGTTTTTAGCTACAACTCGTGTCAAGTTGTATCAAGTCTCCCTCAAAGGAAATGAGCACCAAATCTGCTCCAAATCTGGTAGTTGCACAATTTCCATCAAACTCTAAGGTCTAGATCCTTTGATAATTAGGAGGGTCAAATTCTTCATCTAAAGCATTGAAGTTATCAAACATCATATATTTTCCATACTCCATCTCTTGATACAAGATTTGGGCTTTGGGATCATCAAATTTCATGACACTAAACTTAGCCTTTTCCTCATTTTCAAGCTAGATCTTTTTGTTGCCCATAAGAATAATAGCATGAGACCAAACTAGTTTAATTTCACCTCCCATATCCCTACAAAAACTCCTACTTAAAAACATGCCATAACTAGCAGGGATGTTAGCCACAAGGAAGGTCAATTTCATTCTCTTCACTGAATGTGTAGCTAGAGCTACTTGGGCATCCTTTACTTGACCTAATAGAGGGACTTGTTTTTCATCCACCGAGTAACAATGGCCAAAGGTCTTAGTTAAGGACAAGCCTAAAGCATGGGCTGTTAGAGTAATTATTTATTATGCTTATTAATTAGATTGTGTTGATTTAATTAATTAAGTCCTTTTATTACTATAGTCGCTTAAGCTTTCTCTTAGGTGCATATAATTAATATTTTATATTAATTATAATGTGCAAACCTAGTTTTCTTTCCCTCTAGGGTTTTGTTCATCTTTAAGGTTGAACTTTTGTAATTTTTGTTTTCATAACTTGGAATACAATTTTGCTCTCACACCATTGACATTTTCCAAGCTCTACTTTTTTGTTTTCTAGTTTCTCTTCATTATAGGATATTTTCATGCAAGTGTTCTTGATGATCTATGAAGTTGGTTTTCTCAACTTCTACATGGTATCAGAGCAAACCTCTTGCTTCCTCGTCTGAAGATTTTTTAAGCTATGATTCAGTGATAGAAACCCCAGCTTTTTCAAGGTTTTTTTCTTCAATAGGGAGAAGGGCAATTTTTTAGGGCACTTTGGGCCCAAATGGATGCTTCCATTAAGTCCAGAAGGCCCATTACAATAAGGATTCATATAAAACATTTTGTTTTTGGCTTTTGGGTGTCTGGGAAAAAAAAATTGGGCCCCTACAAGCAGTTGTACAGACTCTACATGCAAAAAATTAAAAATCAAAATCAAAATTTTTTTTAAAAATGTACACCACTAGTGCTCAGCCCAGAAGCCATGGTGGTGCCACTATCGTACCACTCGTGCTCCACTCTATAGGCTCCATAGCCATAGTGTAGCCATGGCTCTGTCATTCTATGGCTACTACCCTATGGCCATTGTGGTTTAGCTCAGTTGTCTATGCCACTAGAAGTACCTCTAGGTTCTCCTCTCGAGTGTGACCTCCACCAATGCTATCACCACCAAAAAAATTTGCTAGCTGACATCAACATTCCAACCATTGACATTAGTAATCTAATCATTGATGTCACTTCCTAGTGCCATGTCACATTTTTTTTGCCTATGCTAACATCATTTTTTGGCTAGGTGGTGTCATCATTCTAGCCACTAACATCAACAATCTAGTAGTGAGATTTTTTCTAGTGACTAGAAATTGATGGCTGTATGGTCATCAATTTTTTTCCTAGGTCTGTAATTTTCTAGAGAGCTCCTTTTTTGGACCTGCAGTTGGTTTCTTGGCCATAACTTGGGCATATAGAGGTATTTTTCTAATCCAAAAGAAGCACTGGAAAGATGGTTCAGAGATAGAGACAATCGAACTAGTTTCATTTGATTTTGAGTTCATTTGAGCTTCCAATTTTGGTGTTCAAGTAGAGGCTTCTATTTCCCTCTTCTCTACATCTAAAATCTAGGTTCTTTTCTTATTTTTTATGCTTTCTATAGTTGTTTTCTTTGGTATTTGAGGGATATCATTATCTATTGTTGGGGGGGGAATTTTCTTTTCTATACTTTAATTCAAAATAAGACCCTTCTACTTCCATATTCTTCTCTCAATGTTAGATCCTTCTGTGACCTAGCTCACACCACACAACTATCACTCCTGGAAAGCACAAATGACTAGGCTTCTCATGTCATGAGGTCTATGGTCATGTCTAGATGAGAACCAACTATTTTATAGTACCTTTTTGAGGTTCTTCAACATAGAAACAAAATGGATGAGGCCATCAGATTGATTGCACTGAACATCTTAGATAGTCTACTATTTCACTTGGATGGGTTGGCCACTCCTCAAGCTATTTGGACCAAATTCTACAACTTGTTTGGCATAGTGAATGAGTTTCAGGCATTACAGATTGATGCAGAGTTAACTTCTTTGTCACTAGCTAGCTTCCCCACCATTGAAGACTTCTTGATGAAGTTCAAATCCATGTGTATAGTCTTGCAGGGATGTGGTAAAAACAAAACAGGTGATGAGTGTATTTTTTTGATACTCTCAAAGTTGTGAAGACAATATCAGATCTTTTCTTCCACTTTCTCCTCCACTATGGATGCCTAGGGTAATATACATTAGATGCCTTCTTTTGAGACATTTTGTGATCTGTTGACATAAGAACAGGCTAAGATCCTATAGGTGGATGCCTCTAGCTCTTCGAGCCAAGTATTGGTTACTCAAACTTCTCAAGGGAAACCAAAACAGAAAGTTAAACTGAAGAAAGATATACCAAAAATTGATGCCAAACCTCCAGCTAACCCTTACAAGGGTAAATCTACTTTGAAGTCTATTGAGTCTACCTCCAAGACTAAGAAGAAATCAGATGAGACCTACAATTTTTGTGGAAAAGATGGACATCTTTTTTCTAGGTGTTGGAAATGTTTGGAGGCTTTAGAGAAAGCCATGTAGGAGCATCACATTTTAGCTCCTAAGTCTGCATCCCCCCTGCAAGGAAAGGTCGTGCTCTTACTATACGAGCTATGACTTCTAGGACTACTTGGATTCTTGATTTTGGTGACTCTCACCATATGAAAAAAAATTAATAGTTGGTCACCTCACTTGCTCCTTGTGCTACTTCACAGATTGCTATTGGAAGCTCATCACATCTTTTATTCATGGGTTCTGGTTCTGTTGCATTAGTTGGGGGTTCTCTTCAGGATGTACTTCTTGTCCCTAACATATCGATGAACCTATTGTCTATTTATCAGATTTGCCACTCTGGCTCTGGTAAGATAGTTGAGCTCTCACCACATGATGTGGTTATTTGGGACTTACATGATTCTGAGCTGATTGTGGCTACTAGGAGTGTTGACTCTACATCTTGCCTCTATAGATTTGATGGATTTGAGTCTTTTGATGACACAGGTTCATGTCTTGTTGCACATGAAAATTAAGTAAGAAAACTTTGGCATGAGTATTTTGGCTATGTTAATTATAGATATCTTTAGCATATGAGCACAAAGGCACTTGTTCTTACATTTCCCCAAATTTCTTGCATAGATGGTGTTTGTCAAGGTTGTGCACTTGGCAAACAACATAGGGATCCTTTGCCACATGAACGAACCACTCATGCTTTGGCACCATTGGAGTTGATTCATAGTGACCTCATGTCATTTCCCACTCCTTCTTTTTTAAGTGTTGGATATGTGCTTACTTTCATTGATGACTTCTCCAAACATCCATAGGTGTACCTTTTGAAGTATAAGTCTGATGTCTTCAATTGATTTTGATTCTTTAAGACATTTGTTGAGAAGCAGTTTGGTCTTTGTATTCAATGAATATGCACAGATAATGGGGGGGAGTATGTGAACCAATCTTTTAGGGATCTTTTCTCTAAACATGGTCTTTAGCATTATTTTTTTAGTACCCTACACCCCTTAATAGAATGGTGTGGCTAAACAAAAGAATAGAACCCTTCGAGAGATGGCTAATTGTATGATTCAAGCCAGGTCTATGGATTCATGTTTTTGGGTAGAGGGAGTCAATTATACCAACTATATTAAGAATTGGATGCTTTATAAGGCAATTCAAAATATGACTCCTAAGGAGGCTTGATCTCATGTTAAGCTTGATGTATCTTCATTCTGAGTTTTTGGCAGTGAAGCATGGGTATTTATACCAGATGCTTAGAGGAGAGCCATGGAGTGGAAGAGTCAACACCTCATTTTTGTTGGCTATTACAAGGATGTTAAGGCCTACAAGTTGTTTGATCCTAATTCTAGAGAGGTCCTATTTTGACAAGATGTCTAGTTTGATGAGCACCTTCCTACAGTAGATACCCTATCTCTAGAGTCTACCTCACTTACCACTACTCCCTCATCCTTTCCACTCTCTTTTTTAGATGATGAGGATGATCATGCCCATTTACCTCTACCACAAGATCCTTCATAGATTCCTAAATGGGCTCAAGCTATAGCTGAGGCTATGATCTCTAGTTGGTGACTCTACCACTTCTCATCGCACTCATTCACATTCTGTAGGTTTTAGTCTTCTCAATCATGCTATTTGTGATGATCCTTAGACATTTTTAGTAATGGTAGGGCATCCTGAGTGGGACAGTACAATGGAGGAGTATTCTTCTTTGATGAAGAATCATACTTGGGATCTTTGTTCTCTTCCTAAGGGAAGAAAGGTAGTGTGATGCAAATGGTTTTATCATACTAATTTTTCTACTGATGGTTCTATTGATAAGTATAAGGAACATCTTGTTGCAAAGGGTTTTTCATAGGTTGGGGGTATTGATTACACTAAGACAATTGCCCCTATTGCCAAAATGAACTCTATTTGCCTTGTCTTATCCCTCACAACTTCACAAGGATGGCCCATTTTTCAGATGGATGTGAAGAGTGCATTCTTGCATGGTGATCTTACTTAGAAGATTTACATGGAGAAGCCTCAAGGATTTGTGTAGGATTCCTCCTTGGTTTACAAACTCTGACATTCATTGTATGGTCTCAAATAGGCCCCTTGGGCTTGGTATGAGAAGATGGACTCCTTTCTACTTTCTACAGGCTATACATGCTGCCATTCTATCCTACAGTCTACATTTAGTGTCTTGAGGCTAAGGTTTTGATCCTTGTGCTATATGTTGATGATCATCTTCTCATAGATAGCTCATCCTCTATGATTAAGGATGTTTAGAGAGCATTGATGGAACAATTTGAGATGACTAATCTTGGTCTGCTACACTATTTTCTTGGTCTCTAGATTGTTCAATCACCTACTAGAATCTTTATTTACCAACTAAAGTATGCTCTTGACATGCTTTGACACTTTGACATGCTTGATTGCAAGCCTACTCCTACAAATTTTTAGTCAAGTGTTACTTTTTCTACATCTTGCACTTCACCTTTAGTGGATCCCACATTGTACCAGTAGTTGGTTGGTAGCTTGTTGTACCTAACACGCACTCATCCTGATCTCTCCTTCACATTGGGTCTTGTCTCTGAATTTTCACATGAGCCTCATGAGAGTCATTAGCAAGCTTCCAAGAATATTTTGAGATATATTCAAGGCACACTGATGTATGGTATTCATTATACTTCAGGGACATCTCACATTGTTGGCTACACTGACTCAAATTGAGCTGGTGCTGTTGATGATTAGAAGTCTACTTCTAGCCTTTTTTCTGTCTTGGCTTTGGTCCTATCACATAGTTGTGTAAGAAGTAGTAGGCTCATGCACTTTCATCTATAGAGGCTAAGTATCAAGGTGTAGTGCTTGCTAGTCAGGAGATTTTATGGCTTTGGCAGTTGATGACTGAGTTTGGTTTTCCTCCTAATCATCCCATTATTCTGTGGTGTGATAATCAAAGTGCTATTCATATTTCTTACAACCTAGTAAATCACCAGTGCACTAAACACATTGATCTTCATATGCATTTCATTTATCAGCTGATCTAGGATGGGGTTCTCTCTTTAGAGTATATTTCCATAGATGCCCAAGTTGCCAACATCTTCACCAAGTCATTTGCATCGCCTTGCTATCTTCAGCTGTATTCTATGCTTGGGATTATGGAAGTTGTCCTTGGGGGGTCTTGGTGAGGCCTTCCTTCCTTCATTTTTTTTAGCATTTTTATTCTATCTCTTTTTGGAGAGGGGTTTTTCCTGCTAGGTTTTCTCCTTTGTCTCTAGTTTATAGAGATTTCCTTGTATTGGGTACGTAATCAGGCCTTGTTTCTAGGACCCTTTTTCTTGCTTTCATAGCTTTTCTAGGTTATTTTCCTCCTGAGCCTCACTTAAGGGGGGGTGTTAGAGTAATTGTTTATTACACTTATTAGTTAGATCATGTTGATTTAATTAATTAAGTCCTTTTTTTTCTCAAATCACTTAAGCTTTCTCTGAGGTGCATATAATTAATATTTTATATTAATTATAATGTGCAAACCTAGTTTTCTTTCCCTCTAGGGTTTTCTTCACCTTTAAGGTTGAACTTTTGTACATTTTTTTTCATAACTTGGAATACAATTTTGCTCTCACACCATTGAGATTTTCCAAGCTCTATTTTTTTCATTTTCTGGTTTCTCTTCATTATAGGATATTTGCATGCAAGTGTTCTTGGTGATCTATGAAGTTTGTTTTCTCAACCTCTACATGAGCAATAGTAGCAAGCATGACATTGTTTGGGGTACCTAATTCAACTATGCAATTACCCAACTTGTGAGAATTTATATTTAAGGAAACATAAAAATGGATTGGGTTTCTGGCCAAGAGAGGTAGCTAGGACTAAAGGTTCTTCTTCTTTGAATAGAAGGGGTAATATTGGTTCTTCATCAATAGGGGAACAAGAATTGATATTAGGTTAATTGTTACTAATAGTAGTATTGACAGTGTGATAATTTTTACTACTAGATTCTCTTTTGCAATAATCTGCTAATTTTTGCAATTTAGTAGGATAAGACTTCAAGTAATCTAGGGGAGAAACTTGAATATGAGCATCTTTTCAATATTAGATGATATCAAATGAGGGGTGTGACTTACCACTTGTCACTTTTATTTATTGTTCTCTTATTGAAGTAGAGGGGATAGATATGTTGTCCATAGCTAGAGATGAGGTAGGAGCATTGTTCTGAATAGGAATTGAGTTTGTCAGACCTTTATTCCTTTGGCTTCTTGTTGGTACCATCATTTGTACCTTATTTAAGGTGGAAAAATAGTCACCTCCTATCTCCAAATCTAATTCATACTCTAAGTAAAATGTTTTAGAGTCACTAGGGAGAGAAAAATCATCTTCACTTTCAGGGTATTCCACTATTAGCTCATTACTTGCATTGAGTTTCTTGTATCTATTCATTTCCAGATAAGAGTCACCATCATGATATTCTCTTAAGTGGAATAGGAACATACTATGCTTCTTAGGAGCTACCTCAATGGTGGTTATAAGGCTTTTCCTTCATGGTGCCTTTAGACATGTCCTAGTAAGGTTGCTAGAATGAAGAAACGATTTTACCCATTTTCCTTTTCATGGCAATAATCTCGTTTGACAGATTTTGAAGCATTGCTTCTATGTTATTGATTATACCAATAGCAATATTTTTAGAAGTTCCACTTTTTAGTTCTCTTTTCCTCTTTTTTCATTTCTATCATATCATCTTCTAATTCTATTACCAAAGTTTGAGAATCTTGGAGATTAGCCACATGTGCTCTTCTAATCTAAAAGCTAATACCTAGAGGCATAGAATTGATAAAGAACATCTTCTTATTGTCTATAGTTTCCCTACTTGCAACAAGAATTTTATTGACCAACTTGTTGAATATTGCAATAAAGTCTCTCATGGGAACACTAGGTTTCTTCTTGACTTGAGTGAGCTGAGATAGAAGAGTATGTTCATCTTTTGTACTCTTATAACATGCCTCAAATTGAGTTTGCATGTCACCCCAGGTTATAATGCATCTCATAGGGAGATGTTCGAGCCAATCAACTACATTTTCAACTAGAGTCTCAATGAACATTCTTATGGCTACATCTTCATGTTGAGGGAAGACAATACTATAGGTTGCTAAGAAGGCGGTGATATGTTCATCTGCAGAGACTTTCCCATCACCATTGGATTTAGGGAAGTTCTTTCAGAAAATTCATGATAAGTCATTGTTAGCATCAAGTCATAGGGGACCAATAGTATTACCCTAGGGTATGGACATTAATGCAAGAATAATAACTGGTACTAGCTAGAAGGTGTTGGAATTCACAAGTGGGAAGTATAATTCTAAGAAGGGGGGGATGAATCAGAAGTACCAAAATTTAAGTTATAAAAAATTTTAACTGAAATCAATACATGCATGTAACATTTCTAATTAACATGAAAGTAAAGGCATGCATGAAAATAGACAACACAATATTTGATCACCCAGAAACCCTCCAAAATGAGAAGGTAAAATTGGGGTGGGGATGACACCCACAACTTATCACTGTAGCAATATGTAACTTGTCAAGGTTACAAAGTTTAACCATTAGCAATGGTCTACCTTGTGAGAGGCCTACCCTGTTAAAGGCTCCAACACCCTATTAATGGTGTACCTATCTAAAGGATTTACAAAACATTCACTTGGAATGTCACCCTGTTAAAGGATTTACAAAATGGTTCTTCAACCAACCTATCTTCATAGGATTTTCATTCTCCTAATACAATAGCTAGAAAGTATAGTAGAATGAGTTGACCTGATCACTTACAATCTTCAATTGTTTATTTCAAATCAATGTTTAGTCCATTCTGATATGATCGTGATGATACTCTATTATGTTGTTAACTAATCTAGAAATTCCTCTGCTTTTCTAAGTCACCTTGTGTATACTCTTCACACTTCTGCTCTTTTCTCTTTTTCACCCTGTCATTCCTCTCTTCAATCTTCTCTTCTCACATACTCTCTCATATATTACTAAATTATGGGGTTTTTACCTCCTTAAAAAGGTTTCATGACTTAGGTTTAGGTATGAATCTATGATTAAGATTCATCCATATTTCCTACTCAAATCTTTTAATTTTTCTAATTGGTTTCATGTTGATTGTATAGGGAATCAAATAGATCTTATCTTATCTTTTAATCCTTCGAAATTTATCATATGTAAGCTTAAAAATGGTTTACATCTTAGTTTATCAGGGCACAAACTCTTATGTTGATTATGTGTTACTCGACACTTCTCGATTACTAATGCTTGACACATATAGAAATTCTATCTTGCTCAACAACTATAGTTTACTCAGCATATATACTAGCTCGGTGTCTATTAGTCACTCGGTATTTGAAAGTTGCTTGGTACTATCTATCTACTCAGTATCTGAATGACTCAACACTTGTTGAATTTTTGGCCTTGCAAATATTGTAACTCAGCATCTATACTGTCTCAACATCAACTTAGAAAGTTTCTTAAGTGTGTTGACACTCAACTATCAAAACCAATCTGAGACCAACAATCTCCCCCTTTGACATGAGTGTCAAAAACACTTAACTATACATGATGAATCTAATCTTTTTGAATATAATATACATTCTATTTGGCATATATACAAAACTTCAAAATTTGTTCAAAATTTTGTGAAGGACTTTATACCTCAAAATTTGTAGCTCCCCCTAATTTGATGTGCCTTTGCAGTATCCAAAACTTCTCATGCTAGATTTGTCTCACGTTGATTTTGATACTCTTTATCTATGCCTTGCCTTATCATTCTTTCTCTATTTTCTCTATTCTAGCTCCTCAAAATTTGTAGCTCCCCCTTTTACGTATCTTCTCTTGTAGTTATAGTTTCCTTTTGGCTTTTCTATATCTCCCCCTCAAAATTTATCTCCCCCTTTTTGATACTTATGTCAAAGGGGTCTATACGTTAACTGAATATTTTTCCAAAAAGGATTTATTTACCTCCATTACTATCCTTAGAGTAGCATCCCAATTCTGTAGTGCCACTTCTAGTGATTTAATTTGGATGGCTAACTCTACTAAAAGGTAAACTAAGCCATCTAATGTGGAAAGATTAGGATCTTTCTTCAAACATTTTCTGTAGAGGCTAGTTCTTTTTTGCAAAATTTCCATGTGTGGGGTTATGGCAGATTGCACCTAGACTAACTTGGCCTTGATGTTTGTCTCGTCTAATGTTAACATAGTTGGTTCCTTTTGAGTGTGAAGCATAGTGTGAAAATGCTTCTCACTTTGAGCTAGATCTCTTGGTAGTTGCATAGAAGATAACTTCAAGTCTCTTTCCAAGCTCATAATCCTCTAGCTAGTTTCCTGTGTGAAGATGGAAGGATCATATAACTTTGTGTAAAATTAGAAAATGTTCTCAAGTACTTCCTTCACTTTTTCAATTTTCTTAGCTAGTTCAACTTGTGAAAGCACAATTTTAGTAGAGATTTTCTCATTTACTTTCATTTGAAATTTCCTTTCTAACCATTCTAGTAGTTTGGCATTCATATTGAAGTCTTTATTTTGCACCTGGTCCACTATATTGGATAGTTGTTCCATGATTGCCTTAGTTTCATCAGGTGCCTACAAGCTAAATGCATCTAGAAAGATGTATTTAATCTCAATTAAAGCTTGCCTCTAGTTATACTCATTTCTAAGTATCTCCTACTTCTTTTTCTTTTCTAGTGCCTCTTACACTTCATTTATTTGATCAATGTTCACGTTTTCATAGTCATACTTAGGAATGACTATTTCTTCATCTAGTGTAGAGTCTCCATAGTTAAGTACCCTTGCAACCTTTTTAGAGCTCGAGCCTAGTGCTAAAATTTGAAGTGGTATTGCTTCAGTGCTCAACTTTTGAGTCATTCCAATTGGAGTCTCACAGGTTAGCAGATTTACTAGGGTTTGAATTACTTCTTGCTCCTTCTCCTTTGGGCTATCTTCCTCAGTTCTTCCTTGATCAATTACTATTATTAGTTGTGGTTTACCTTGTTCTTGTGTAGTAGAAATAGAAGTGTCTATTCTTTTTGCTCCTCTATGTCTTTTGTTCAGTCATCAAGACTTGAACTATGGAGTCAACCTTTGAAGATGTGTCTACTACTATTTGTACTATTGGTTGTTCACTTATGGCTATAGGAATGTGAGAAGGTGGTTCTTGTGGATTCACCTTATCCCTTGTTATATTTGCTATAGCTTTTTGTAATTCCTCCACACTCACCAAGACTAGATTTGTACATAATTGAGCTTGTAAAGTAGTCTGGTGAAGAATCCTTTTAAGATCCTCTACAGTTGGTGGATTCATGTTCTGATCAAAATTGTCAGGAACATCTTGCACAGTTATTGTTTTTATAGGTGTGGATGTATGGAGGTGGCAATTGTGTGTCTTGCACACTCTGTTTTGTTTTCTTCTCTTCAACAGTTGCCATATTATCCTTTTGTGTTTCCTTCTCCATAGTATCATCTACTTTTTCTTTTTCTCCTTCACCTTCCTTTTCATTTTCATCATCTTCTCCATTTTTTCTCCCTTCAAAGGGATCTTCTTCTCCTTCTTTTATAGTTGTGAGGCCATAGATTAACTTCCACATTTGTGTGGACTTTTTCACAACATCCTCAATCTTATTTTGAAGAATACTAAAGGCTCTATATTTGGGTGAAAATTTGCTCCCATGCTTCTTATTTGCCTTACTAATTTTCCCTTTCATGAGTTCAAGCATTACTCAAGCCAATCTTGACTCTCTTATTTCTTTTTCCATATTAAGGCAATAATGTCACTTATTTTCAACAATAGAATATAACTCCTTAGGCATTGAATTGTCAAGTTCAAGTGGAGTGTTCTTGAACTTGGCCATCATAGTGTAGACTGACTCTTCAACTATTTTCTATTCTTCTCTATTCAGCTTATTAAAATCGATGCTTTTTAAGCTAGATAAGTCTACATTATCTCTAATGTTATCACATATATTTTCTAAATCAAACTTAGTGGTCTGACTTACCACTCTATATTGGCTTATGTCCTCAAATTATGTTCTTTCTTTATCTTATTTAGGAGGTGCAACATACTTTCTTCTTAGCTTCTTCTTGGCTGGACCTTCTTACATAGTAGCCTTCTTCTTTTCTTGCTTGTTAACCTATTTTTTTGTAGCTCTTGTACTTGCCCTTGTAGTAGGCTTTGCTAGGCTTGGTTTGGTTGTCCTTTTGCCTTTGGGCTGAGCTACAGGCTATTTTTGAGCTTTTATTTTCTTTGGCTTTGGCTTAGGTGCTTCCTTGGCTTGCTCTTCCTCCTTGGCACCTTCTATCTCTTCTGCATCTTCTCCCATGCCTTGTGTCAAGACAAGTGGCTCCTAGCCCTATTCTTCTTCTTCTTGTTGTTCATCATCCTATTCACCTTCTACTATTCCTTCATCAAATTTGGCCTTTAGCTTCTTTCCTAATCTATCTTTCTTTTTTAGAACTAATGTTGTTTTCAGTTCCATATTAGCACTTTTATCTACTTCCTCTACAAGTAAAGTAGTTATTGCCACTGAAGCTTCATCAATATTTATTTCCTAGCCAAGTGGCCTTAGCCATCTAACTCTTGGCACTACAGCTTGAATATATGTATAATCAATGTCAACTAGAAAATAGATGTCATTGATGTGCTGCTCAACTAAGGAAATATGTATCCTAAGCCTCTGTTTCATAGACTTCTTAAAGTCTTCAAAATAGCTTGTCAAAATTGTTTCAAAATTTACCCCCATCTACTCTATGTATTCATTGATCTATACAATAGCTGATCTATTTGCTTTCCAGCCTATCTTGCCAAAGGAAGGAAATTCATAAAAGAATATGCATATCAAAATTGGTTCAAATTTACAATGGGCACCCTTGGACCTTCTCATAGCTCCCAAGTTCTCCATGATTTGTTGCAATTGCAGCTCAGCTAGGTCATATGTATGATCCTTCTTCACAATCTTATATCCTACATCAACTGCAATGCAGGGCACACTATTCAATTTGCTTGATTGATAGAATCTTTGAGAAATAACTCTAATAGAAAATTCAATGAGAGGGTCCTTAATTATTTCAATTTTCATACCCCTCTTATTCCATTGAGCACTAGTGTTCATTTCAATGACCTCCTTTGAGTCACTTCTTAAGGTTTTAGGCCGATCTAGGGTTGGATACCCTATGACTCAATGAATGATTCTCTTGGTTATCTTTATTGGTCCCCCTTCTAACCATAAGAATTCATCATGAATTCTACTTAGAACAAGTCTGATCCATTCTACTTTAAAGACTGTAGGGAAGTCTAAGGCACAAGTAAGTCCCTTTTTCTCAACTATGATGTATTCTTCCTTCAACACTCCATTGTCACATAGCTTATTATATGCTTCCCTAATCTCCATGTCTCCTATCCCACCTACAATGTAATTATAGCATTTTTGAACATCTTGAACCATGACTAATTTAGGGGGAATGATGGATAGGGCACTGGTTGGATTATTCTTTAGGCTACCTCAGGGATTGGTTTAAATTTTGGCTATTTTACATCCCTACTAAGCAATTGAACTTCAAACGGCTCCTTATCTTTGGGGTTTCTAGAGCTAGATGCCATTTTCAAAAAATAGGGTTTAATTAATTCAAATATTGCATAGCTCAGCACTCGAATAAATACCTTTAGATCGATGAAATTACTCTGAATATCTACTCAAATTTGTTTGAATGTTTTGCCTTTGCTTGAAATTGCTTCTTCACTCTACTCATTATTTTCTCTATGTTCAAATTATGAAAATGGTTAAAAAATCAAACAAATACCCTTCAATACCTAGCATTAGATGCTTAGTGCTTATACAGTTGTTAACTTAGCTTGTATGCATTTTCCTTTTACTTGGCAGCTAAAGGATTTACCCTTACTCGACATCAATTAGCATAGTTTTACTTGATAGTAACTAATCACTTGGCTTCCACTAGTTTTGTCCAACAACTTAGCACATACTATGATTTCACTTGGCAACTGAAGGTAACTTTTCATACTTGGTAACAATATGAAATCTTTTGAGAATAAACTTGCATCTTTATTCATGATATTTATATCCTTTGCAGTACTAACTTGTCTTGGAATTGATGTATGATAAAGCATTATATATCAGTTCCTCACACCTTCTTTTTCTTAGTTGGATGAAGTGTGAGCACTTGACCTTTTAGGTGAAGTGATCCCTCCATTAGATGTGCTACTTCCATCTCTTTTCTTCCATATCTTATTCCTCTCTCCTCTAATGTGTTCAACATCAACTTTCCCTTTTCCTTTGTTGAACTTAGAGTTGGGTGCCTTTGATCTTATTGGGAAATACTTGTTGATGTGTCCTATCTATAGGCAGCTACAACAAGTGGTTTGACTCAACCACCTATTGTAGTTGCCATTAAAGTGTGTTCTTATGTAGTTCTTAGGAATGTGTCCATATTCTTGATAGTATTGACAGCTATGCCTAGTATTGTAGTCCCAATTGTAGTGATGTCCATGAATATTTGTCTTTTCTAGTTGGTTTGGTGTCCACATAGTCTTGGGTTTACATTCAAAGGCTCTATGTCCATATTTCTTGTAATTATAGTAGTAACCTTCAAATCTTGGTGTCCTAATGGTTCTAGTCCTACAGTCATGTGTGTAATGACCTTGTTTATAGCACTTGTGACAGTGACCCATGTTTTTACATTTGTCATGCTGATTGGCATTCTTGCTCCTACACACATTAGAGGTATTTCCCTTTTTACCACAAAAATTACAAGTGGGTTTCATGTTCTTACCTTTGTCACTTCTTTGTTCTATAGTCTTAGATGACTCTCCTTCTTTAGTGCTAGAGTATCCTAGTCGTGAAGTGTCATTACTGGATCTTGGTGATTTTAGTATCTGTTCAAAGTACTTGGTAGCTTCATTAGGTTTGTTGAAGCTTTTTGCAGTTTATTTTTCTCTTCTCAAGTCATTTTGCAATTGGTTATTCTAAATCTTTAGTGTGGAGATCTCAATGTCCTTGACATTTAGCTCATGATGGGCATTCATCATTTGGCTTAGGGTGTCTAGCTACATATTGGAAACTATTGCAAGCTCACTTGACTTTTCCTCTAGTCTATTGGCAAGGTTTCTCTTGTCATCTTCTATCATAGCTTTATCTTCAATGGCTTTCTTCTTCTACCTAGTCACTTCACAAAGCATCATGGCTTCTGATTCTTGCTCAATTTTGAGAGATTTGATCTCTTCTACTCGAGCTTTGTTCTTCTCCATTAGGTCTGAAATTGCTACATCAAACTCCTTAGAATCTCCATTGGCAAACACTTTTGTGGTGTCAATCTCCTTATACTATGTATCATTCTTAGCTATGGAAATTTCTTTTCTTCTCTTTAGGGATTTCCTTAATTCTTCCCTAGCTTCTTCCAAAGAATATAGAATGAGATGTATTTCAATCTCCTAATTCTCTATAATCTTCCCAAGCTTGTAGATTTCCATTTATAGATCTTTTATTCAATTTGTAAGGATTTTCCTTGTAAGAACTTGTCTCTGATACCAATTGGTGGAATTGACAAGTGGGAAGAATACTTTTGAGAAAGGGGGATGAATCAGAAGTACCAAACTTTAAGCTATAAAAATTTTAACTAAAATCAATACCTGCATGTAACATTTCTAATTAACATGAAAGTAAAGGCATGCATGAAAATAGACAAAACAATATTTGATCACCTAGAAACCTTCCAAAATGAGAAGGTAAAACTAGAGTGGGGATGACACCCACAACATATGACTGCAACAATATGTAACTTTTTAAGGTTACAAAGTTTGACCATCAATAATGGTCTGCCTTGTGAGAGGCCTAGCCTATTAAAGGCTCCAACACCCTATTAATGGTGTACCTATCTAAAGGATTTACAAAATATTCATTTGGAATGCCACCCTATTAAAGGATTTACAAAATGGTTGTTAAACCAACCTATCTTCATAGGATTTTCATTCTCCTAATACAATAGCTAGAAAGTATAGTAGAATGTATTGACCTGATCACTTACAATCTTCAATTGTTGATTTCAAATCAATGTTCAATCTATTCTAATATGATCCTCTTTAATCTGATATGATTTTGAATGAAGTGTTGATACTTTGTTCTATTGTTAATTGATCTGGCAATTCCTCTACTTTTCTAAGTCACCTTGCATATACTCTTCACCCTTCTACTCTTCACTTTCTTTCACTTTATCATTCCTCTCTTCAATCTTCTCTTCTTGCATATTCTCTCATACATTATTGAATTATGGGGTTTTGACCTCATTAAAAAGGTTTCAAGACCTAGGGTTAGGTATGAATCTATGATTAAGATTCATCCATCTTTCCCACTCAAATCTTTCCATTTTTCTAATTGGTTGCATGTTGATTGCATAGAGAATCAAATAGATTTGATCTTATCTTTTAATCCTTCAAGATTTATCATATGTTAGCTCAAAAAATGGTTTACATCTTAGTTTGTGAGGGCACAAACTCTTATGTTGATTCTGTGTTACTCGACACTTACTAATTACTAATGCTCAGCACATATAGAAATTATATCTTGCTCAGCACCTATAGTTTACTTGGCACATATACTGGCTTGATATCATTTAGTCACTTGATAGTTGAAACTTGATCGACACTATCTGTCAACTTGGCATCTGAATGACTCAGCATTTGTTGAATTTTTGGCTCAACACATATTGTAACTTGGCATCTATACTAGCTTGATATCAACCTAGAAAGTTTCTTAAGTGTGTTGACACTTAATTTTCAAAACCAATTTGAGACCAATAGAAGGTGATAGTAGTTGGGGCTATGACTCCATCTAAGGTGAGGGTGTTACATAATGACAGAATTTGAGTGGAAAAGATAGAATGGGAAAGAATGACTCTATCTATGGGAAATAGGACAAGGTGGTGGAAATAGAGCTCTATAGATACCTTGAAACAATGGGTCCCTTGAAGAAGCCCTCCCTCTTCTAAAATGATCTTCTAATATTGGAAAAAAAAAATTCCTCAACTCTGAAAATACTATATCAATTTGGCCTTGTTGATGAACAATCATGTATATTTAGGATCTTGGATGTACTAATTCTATTCACAATTGGTGTGCTTTATGCTTGTCTCAATCTTCTTTGTTGCAACACACCTTTTTAGTACTCAACATTGGCTTCTTCTCTCTCTAATACAAAGCTAACTCTTCTATACTCATCTAAGGATATTCTATTTTTGTAGGTGAGTGTATTTAACTGATTTATTATATCTTCTTTTTCATCTTGAAATCCAAGGTTGTTTTGAATTACTAGGATTTGACCTTTATGAGGCAACACCATTTTTCCTCATGGGTTAATAAGCATGACTCAATGAATGAAAGTACCAACAAGGATGGAATTAGAAGTTATTCTAGTAAATCCATAGAAAAACTTACTAAAGATAACTTAGATAGTGAGGAGCAAGCACATGATTTTATCTTTCAATCTAGAGAAGGATGTGATTTAGAGATTCTAAAAGTTCCCTAGCAAAGTTGCCAAAAATTGTTGGTTAACAGTTAGTCTTCCTTGGATTTTGGTTGATACCTTGACTTCTAATATACCCAATATGGTGGGAAAAAAAATGGATAATGATAGAATGGATCAATGTAGTAATCTATTAGAGACCCCTAAATTAAAAAATACAACTCCCTTATAGTGCAAATATTTGCAATGGATTTGTTTTTAATAGATTAGCTAGATTGAAGGGTATGCTTTTAACCAGAGAGAAGGAGAGGTGTATCCAGATTGGTTTCACACTTCAAGAAAACCTAGGCCATTTTTAAGTGATAGCTCACAAACTTCATAGAAATAAATGTGTATGAGTCATTTTTAATCTCATATAACATCTATCGTGCAATCTATTTTATCCTCTAAATGCAAGAAACTACAATGTTAAACTATCTACCAATGCACACTACATAAGAAGAGAATGTATGATTAACCTGACAATACCCAAATTGTCCAAGTGACTAAGATTTAACAATACCCTAATTTCTTACTAATCAGTAGCTCTTGTTAACTAAATTTTGGATTCTCACACAACAATAAAAAGCATATAAACTAACTTGTATAGAATAAGGGAAATAAGAAATATTATAACAAAGGGAGTAAAGCTTATACCCACTGAAAAGAAAGAAAGAAAACCATTTTTACTTTCAATCTCTTAGTTTTCATTAACAACATATCTCATCAAAAGAAAAATACAAAACTTAAATGAATGAAAATATTAAGATGCAGATTTAGATTCTCACACAGTAGTCCTAGCTACAAGGGTTTACCCACATAATAATTTTGTCAATCCCATTTACTCTTCAAAATGTTACATTTATAGGCCCATGTTAGGAATGGCCAATTACATTTGATGATTACATTATATAGAATCTCTGAATAAGAGAAATCTAAACATAGGATTGACCAAGTCATCATCTATTATAAAGTCCAAGCCTATGAGAAGAATGTCAAAAATGGCTATAATATTGGCAATTTTGGAAGAGAGGAGGTGACACTTGTAAAAGAGATTTTCAAAGCACCAATTTTTCTTTGGGGACACAGCCTTAGCCCTGTATGTCATCATTACATCAGTTATGCTACTAAACTTATAGACACTTGGGATGAGAATGTTATTAGCTTGAATCATCCAATAATCATGATTTTTTATCAATTCTTCAACTCAAGAGATCTTTGATCAAAGCTTCTCCAATGCACACCTTAGAATAAAAAATTTTGTTGAAAGCTCTGGGATCTTTGACATTTTGAAGCTTGATGGATTAGTAGCTTCTTCCATAAATTCCATAAATTTAGCTTTCAAGTGCTCAATGTCTATCAATTGACCATTATTGTTGATATATGATTATGTGTACAACACTTTTAGATGTTCAACTATTTTATCCATGACATTTTGCACTAAATCATGTAGATCTTTTAGCTCATTTTTAAACCTTATTGAGATCTCAATTATGAATTTTATTGATTGCTACCAATGAAGAAATGATTCTTGTCCTTTTCTATAAATCTCATGGGTTATGGTAGCATTGGTTTTCATAACAATTACCTCTTCCAACAAGGCTAACTACTCTGTCAGACCCTCTAGTGCTTTATGCATTAAGGTTTGATGGTTGGACACTACTTCTCTAAGTTTTTTAGTATCTGGCATAAGGTTCCCAAGGTTCTGAATGAGGGGGGGACCTTGGGCCTTCATTTGATCAATCCAAGCATGGCCAATTTGACTAAATTACCTCTTCTGTTATAACTTTAGTAGCAAATTCTTTTTTTCCTCTACACTTGGGTCAAATTTTCTTATAGAGGCTCTTCCAAGTGTAGCCTTGATGTACTCCATCAATTCCTTATTTGAGGCTTTGAGTGCCTCTTTATCTTCCCTTAGTTCTTCTAGTCTATCCTTGATCTTCTCATTTGTTGATTTCTAGATGTTGACCATAGAATCATGCATTCGAATGCCTATGTCAACAATTTTGATCTAGAAATTAGTCATTGTCAGCTCATGAAACTCTCCCTCCTTCTGAGTTTCTATAATCTCTACTATCATATGATTAGTAGAAGAATCAATGACCAAAGCCGCTATAGTCTTCTACTTATTTTTCTTATTTGATGTTGGTTGAGATGAAGTTACTTGCATAATGAGGTCCTTGGAAGGGCTACCTTCTTCACATCTTTACTTCTTCCAATAAATAGTCTCTTCCAACCATAACTTAGTTGAAAGGACATTGATTGCTAACTATAAAGTTGTGGGATCAAGGAGCTTCCTTTCCACTCAGGGTGTCTCCTTACTATGGGTGGCAGTAGGAAAAAATAATAACTTTGGTGACTAAGAGGGATAGACTGTCACCTTGCTGAGATGTTTCTTTTTCTTGACCATCCAGGGGATTATTATCACCATCCAAGTTCATTACTTGCATAGGGGAGGAGGGATTAGACATTGACTTCTCTTATGCCTTCTCTTTATTCTTCTTATCATCCCTAATCTTTCCTATTTTAGGAAGAGATACTCCTCCATAAGTTGGAGTAATTTGGATATTCTTTTTAAGAGGTTGGTCTACTCCTTCACTAACAAATAGTGTTGGATCGGCTGATGTTGAAGTAGTAACAATTGTGGATATAGCAAGATTTGATTGAGCTATTCCAGATGCTACTCCATTGGTAGAACTTGCACTTCTAGTTATTTTCTTCCTTGTTCTAGTCTATTCCACCCATTTTTATGTTCTCTTGATTATTCCACACATCAAGACTTTCACTTTGTTAACAATAGGACCTGCAAGCAGAGTTGATACGATGGGAGTCTTCTTGAATTGCTTATAGGTTGAAGGGTGCATGTAGGAACCATCATCTACAAGATCAAAAACATCAACAATATCATTATACAATTAATTTGACCCAATGTTTACCTAGACCAATACCTCTCCCTAGTCTAGTAATCATCATAGCATCTAGCCCAATAGTCTTAAATGTCTAGGACATGCCTGTGAGCATATCCAAGCTTTAGATGATCTATCACAAAGTTCACTAGGTCATATTGAGGCCGTATTACCTCATAATCAGTCAAATTAATATTTCTCAAATCATTTTATTAGGCTATAGGCATTAGATCAACAAGCACAAGAATAAGGTCCTACCCCCATTGGGAAGGAAATTTTAGATATCTTCTTCATGTTAGAACTAAAGGTAAGAATAACTTTGTCTTCCTAATACCTGGGAAGCCTTTTGGGAAAACCATCAAATGCACCAATCCTCAAGTAGGAGAAAGGCAAGAATTAGATGAAACAACATCAAAATAGGCCTACAGCTGATATATCCTCAAATGAAAAAATGCACTCATGGAAACCTTGCAATTTTTCACACAACCTCATTATAAAGGTATCATCAAACTTTACATTTTCTTCAAAGCTCCTCTACAATTGTAGGTGTGGATAGAATTCATACACCTTTGTATTTTCATCATGGTTTTTGATACTAGGAAGACCTAGCTAGAGGTGATGTGTGGCTAAGACATACATTAAGTATGAAGACATATAGAATTGCCGAAATTCTTTAGCCAAACCTAGCCAAGAATCAAGCTCCTCACATATGATCTCAATCCAATCGATCTATAGTCCATCAAAACATATGGCATGTACCAAGAAGAAGTTGTGTTCGATAAAATTTGAGATTTCCTCCCTTCCTTTGAATCTTAGAAAGAGTGCCAAGATGTCCACAATCTCTCTTTTTTATTTGGTTCCAAACAAAGTCTTTGGCACCCTTCTCTTTTTGAAGTGAGGTGTATGGAAAACATTTCTTTGCATATCTTATCTTGATAGAGTCTTATTTTCATTGAACATCGATCTAGAGGATGATAAGTCAATGTCATAGTATTATTCTTTCACTAGGATGCCAAATGTGGATTGCATCAATGCTCTATTTATACATAGTAGAATGGACTAACTAGGTAGAAAAAAATTCTTTGTCTCTAGATTGTATCTTTTGATACATTCTTTTATCAATTCTAGCACTTATACAGCCATGGGAAATCTAGCAGTTTCAACTAATCTTCTTTACTTCAATTTCTAGGTTATTGGGTTAATTGGCTGAGAGTTGAGCCTTTTGTGCAAATTTCCTAAGTCATAAAACTTGAATGAGGTATCTAAGAAGCTCTTCAATTAACTTTCCAAACCAATCAAGCAATCATACCCTACTACTCTGATTACCATTAGCTTACAATTTCACAAAGGAGATAAACTACTCCATAAATAGTCATTAAAAAAATGGAGAACTATGCTTGGTAAAAATATGATCAAGAATCTAAAAATTGGCACCACACAAATGAAGTAAATCATAGTTAATGGTCATAATGGTCATAATGGTCAAATTTTTAATTTAATGGTTAATGCCTATTTAAAACTTTCCATTTCCACCCATATGAAGATACATAAATCTAACGATCATATCATTCACTTTAAATCTCCAATAGTAACGAGATTAGTCACTTACCAAATTAGTTGAATTTGTCCTAATGGACACTCCCTTCTTTACTTTAGAATCTAGAACAAAGGTTCTCATCACAACTTCCTATGTGTGGGTAAGGAGATCTTAGACCTATCTTTACACAAGCTTGCCTTTTCCTTTGATTCAAGATTGTAGTGCAAGCAATACTCCTTTGGCACCTTGGGCACTTCATTTCCCTCTTTTCTACATAAGGGTTTTCTTTCTTAATTTCACAACTTAAATCTAGGGAATCTTCTTAAGAGCTTCAATAGCATCATATCTATCAAGATTCTGATTTTCTTCAGCAAGCCAAGTTTCCAATTTATCAAACTCACTAGAAAGCTTATCAACTTGTGAAGGAGGAAATCTTAAAGAATCATCATCATTGGATGAGTGAGAAGAGTTATGCTCCATTATAGTATTAATATCATGAGTCCTAGGAAGAAAAGAGGACTAATGATCAAAACAGCCCATGAGTCTACAACTTCTCCTAAAGGAAATGTTATAGGTTGGACATTGTGTAATTAAGCTCATAAAAGAGGAGATCACAAAAGGAAACCTTAATGATATCTAACCATGCAAGTATAATAAAGAGCATTAAATAGATGTCTAACCACACACAAGATAGTCAAATCTAACCACATGCTTTAAAGAGGCCAAAGAGAGATCTATCATCTTCCTCTTTCCACAAGAGGTAGAAAGAGGAAGAAGATATGAGAAAAGGGAGGTCAAGAACAATCATATCAATGGTCCAAAGAGGGAATTATGAAGAGGGAGATCAAAGGTATTAAAATTAAATTGCATCTATTTTAGGATGGTGCATTATCAAAGTTACTTAACTCAAATGTAATCAATCTACCAACCAAAGTATCAAGAGTAAGCACATTACCATGAATAGCTCTAAATTCTTGAATAGAATATACTTTAATAGCATAAATATAAGTCAACAAGGTTCTTGGTACTTTACTTACAACATATTCATCACTTATGATTCCTCAAGTAACTTTGTTGAGACTAACCACTTCCTTGATTTGGTTACTATATGTGCAATGTTCTCTCCTTCTTTCATTATCATATCATCAAAATTTCCTCTTAGGATCTCAACTTTTTCTCTCAACACATTTTTATCTCCTCTATGAACAAGTACTGACTTATCCCAAATATCTTTAGTAGCAACACAATCTTTCATATCATCAAATTTAACATCATTTAGAGAAGAAGCAATCTCTATCATCAGGTTATTGTGTTCTTTCTTTTCCCTCATCTTCTCAATTGTCATAGGAGGGGTTAGAAGTGTGTATTGGTTGTCCATATAGTATAATGCATTATCTCCAATTTCTAATAGATGCAATCTCATCCTATTTTTCCATGATGAAAATTTATCTTAGTTCAACTTAGGAACCTCTCTCTTATACATCTTCAAATCCTAAGTACCTTCAAAGTTTCTCCTTCAACCACTATGTGCTCTAATACCAATTGTTAGATAAATGATTCAAACCCTGCCCCCCCCCCCCTCCCCCAATTACCTAAAAAATGGTAAATTAGTTATTTGTCCATTTTACTTCATTGATCTAAATGGTGCACATATTCTTATCCTTATTCCTTGCATTCCTTTTCATAGATTATATTTGCATATTTTTATTTCACTCATCTTCATACTTGGTGTCAACATCAAGGAAGTCACCAAACTTGCAAAGTTGAGGTTATGTGCTTTAGCTCCTTTTCCCTTAGTGGCTATTAGTATCTACTTTGTGGGTTTGGTTTCCTCCTCTTGCTTCCCAATTGTAATGATGGAGGGACTACCATTTCATCTATTACATTCTATTTGTACCCAATTGACCTAAACCCTAACATTATCCCAATGACTTGTTTGATCTTTGTGGACCTAAAAATCTTTAAAATAGTTTTTCTTCCCAACTATGAGTCCATATCTAATTCATTTGATACTATACACATTGTTCAACATTGTCAACAAATTAATGCTATTTTGATGTATTTTCTCTTAATTTTTTGAGGAGGCATCAATCCGCTTGCTATTGTCAAGGTAGCCTAGGTCAAGACCTGATCAAATATTCTTTGACACACTCATAATCCCATTATACTAAAGAGGTGAAAATGTAGACACCCAAAATAGACATGCATGTGAGGTCACAATTTAATTATTAGTTATTTATCTCCTAATGGATGGTTCTTGAATCATTAATTAATCATTTTTATTTATTTGAAACTCAACCCCTTTAATAACTTAATCATTCTCCTAAAATTGATTAAATAATTAATATTATTTAATTAATTAACTTTAATTAATTATTTTTTATTGATAATTAATTTTAACTTCCTATAGCCTATAGTTGAATTTAATAATTTAAACCATCTAATTATTGCTCCAAATTATTTTAATTTGATTTGAATTCATTTTCACATTAATTTTGAGATAATTTTAATTAATTCCATACTAATTTTATCATTCTTAATAATTGAAATTTTATTCAATTTTAGATTAAAAATCAAATTTTCAAAAGTATGAGGTAATTATATTTTTTTGATAATCAAAAATTCCTCATAAACAAAAATTTAAAATTCCAAAAATCAAAAATTTCTTCAAAATCAAAAATCAAATCCTTTTTCCCAATTTTCATTTTGGAAACTTTGTCTTTAAAATCCAAAATATCTCCCCAATCTTATCTCATCTCTATTTTTTCATTCTATTTCAAAAATCTATATAAACCTTAACTTTCTCTCATCAATCATCTCTCCTTTTTGTGTCAAAATTATGCAAGTTTTTATCAAACTCATTGCACTTAATCATTTTCAAATTCTTGAATCTTTGAGTCAAGGTTCCACTAGAATCATCTTTGAATCCTACCCCTCAACAAAGTGCAAATAAGTAACAAAAACTTTGGAGCATAAGATGGTTTGCATTTTATTGTTCATTTCAATTATTTGAATATCATGCTTATTGTTCTATTGTTTGTAGGACTTATTTTGATTAGTAATTATTATTATTTTATTAAGAAGGTATTATCAATCTCTATTTTTAGCTTGTGGAGATTTGCCTTATGACATTTTGGTGAATCCTGTTGTAAATCAACAACTCACAGACCACTTTTAGACAACTTGTTTCTAGTTATAGCTCTTGGTCATACAACCAAAATTCTCTATTCTTTGTCACTAAATTTTACCACATTCACTAGTATTTTGCCATGTTTGTGCATATTTTTCTACAAATAACAATATTTTTACCACATTCACTAATGCTTTGTTGTCTTTTATAGGCATATTACTATATTTATTATGAACATTGTCACATTCACAAAACAATTGTCACATATGTACCTTCATCCTACCATAGTTTCATTACACATTATTGTAGTTGACTATGTATTATGTTTTATTCTCTTAATACAATCAAATACTTTTTCCTACTAGCTAACCCTAACTACTTGCATTTTTATTTTTTATTTTTTCTCATGTGCCAAAAATAGGGTTAATGATGAATGACACTATTGGAAATATAAGAGGAGTAACTGAGAGGGGAGTGGTGAATCAGTTACTACAAAAATAAATCCCAGATCCCTTAGATGTTAGTAAATAATGCAAACAGATAATTGAATATTGTTGAAGCTTGATAAACACACAGAATGTTGTAACTAAGTAATAACTAGATTAGCTTGGTAAATGATTAACATATAAACCATTAGATGTTATCTATGATTATCATTACTATAACTAAATTGCCAACACATAAAGAAAATAGCATGATCACATTTGACACTAGGATTTAACATCGAAAACCAATTTGGGAAAAAACACGAATAGTAACTAGTTACTAATTTTCACTCTTTTGAAGTGAGCCATGTTAGGAGCCAACCCTATTAAAGGTTAAAAACACACTATTAGGTGTGACCTTGTTAAAGGATTTAATCACCCTATTAGGAGTGTCCTAGTTATAGGTATGGAGGATAATTCAATGGAATTGCCACCTTGTTAGAGGATTTACAAATAGTTGTTAAGCCAACTCTGCTAAAAGATTTACATCACTACTACAATGGTTAGAGAGTAACAATGAGATGACCTAATTTGACTATAACTAATTTGCTAAATTCAAATCTCTTTTATGGATTATAATTGATCCTTCTTGATCAAATATGACTTTGTTGCACCACAAGGATATTCTTCTTATCCTTCAAATTTGCTTCCTCTTCTCATCAATAGATCTTCAATCACATCATCATAATCTGCACTTTCTCTTGCACTTCCACTTTCACACTTGCTTTCATACTTTGAAATCACAACTTGACCTTATACTTATATCTTTCACTTTGTCAAGTCGGCTCAAATACAACTTAAAATAATCAATATACATCACCTTAGTCAACTAGAATTAATTAATTAATTAATTAAGCTTAATACAAAAAAATAAGAAAATCTTTTGTTAGCAAACCCTGCTCGGTAGAAACTAACTCTAAAATGATTTCATTAGTTAACCAAAAGAATCTTGGTTAACACTGCAAACTTACAAAAATCCTTTGACAATGAGGTGAGCTTGGTTAGCACTAGTTCCATCCAACTTTACTTCATTACCTAAGTAAGCTCAGTTAATACTCACTTTTTGCAACTTTTTCTTCACTGCCCGAGTGAACTTGGTAGACACTACCATCTAAACTAGGAAAATATAGGAACACTCAATAGACACTATGAAATATCTCCATTTTCCAAGTGAACTTGGAATATATTGATTGATAATGATTATGGCATTTGTGCAACATCAAGGACAACACACAATTAACCAATTGTATCCAACAATCTCCCTCTTTGGCATTGATGGCAACACATGTTATAGCACAATGAAATTTTGGATTTGAGAACTCCCTCTGTCAGTATGAGCTCTTTCTTTCTGCAATGGTTATTACCAAGTTGATTTAGAACATCCTACTTCTTTCAACATACTTTACCTTTTAGAAGACTTCTCCCTCTCTAGTTTCTAACTATATTCTAGTTTCAAAAAAATTCTCAAAGATATGACAGTAAACTTCTCTCTTTTTGACAACACATACCAAAGACAATGACTCTGTAAATTCCAATGTATCTTAAGTATTGATTCATTTGCAATATGGCCTTGCCAATTATGCATCAACTGATTGATTTTCAATAGGTTCTAGTTGATGCATTCACTAAACTTCATTTTAGTGAATTTTAGATGGGGAATGACCCCTAGCTTACCTCTTAGATACAGAAAGACATCCCTAGGTAATGGCTTGGTGAATATGTTTGCAATCTATTCCTTTGTATTCACATATTCCAATCTGACTTCTTTATCTTGCACCAACTCTCTTAAGAAGTGATACTTTATAGCAATGTACTTTTTTTTGGATTGCATTACTAGATTCTTTGATATGTTGATTGGACTGGTGTTATCAAAGTATATGACAACTATATCTTTTATTTCTACCTTCATTCCTTCTAATAGTTGTTTGAACCAAACAATGTTAGAACAATTGATTGTTGATGCTACATATTATGCCTCTACAATGGATTGAGAAGTACAATTTTGCTTCTTGCTTTTCCAAGATACAAATATTTTACCAAGAAAGAATGCTCCACCACTAGTGCTTTTCCTATCATCAAGACTTCCTACCCAATTAGAATCATTAAATACTTTCAAGTCCAAATTGCCTCCAAGTTTGTACCATAAACCATAGTCTTTAGTACCTTTTAGATAACTCATGATTCTCTTGATTGCCATCATACAATTTTCTTTGAGATTTGCTAAGAGTCTTGCCATTATTCCAATTGCTAGAGCAATATCAAGCTTTGTGTGAACAACATACTGCAATTTTCCAATCATTGATCTATAAGTGGTCTTATCTACTTCTTTGGAATCATCATTTTTAGAAAGCTTATGTCCAGCACACATAGGTGTTCCAACTGGTCTTGAGTCTTCCATTACAAATTTCTTCATTATCTCCTTGATATACTTGGATTGAGTGATGTAGATACCATTCTTGTTCTATTGTATTTGTAATCCAACAAAGAATTTTATTTCACCAAACATGGACATCTCAAATTATTTACTCGTTTCTTCTCAGAATGCTTTGCATAAATCATCATTTCCTATATATAGAGTGTCATCAACAAATATTTTTGCTAACACAATCTTCTTATCTGCTCCTTCCTTGATATAAAGACTATTGTTATTATTAGTTCTTTGAAAACCAATCTGTACCAAGTAATTATGAAGTCTTTCATATCAACCCCTAGGAGCTTGCTTGAGACCATATAAGGCTTTGTGTAGTTTTCAAATTATGTCTCCTTTGCTAGGATCTACAAAACCTTTAGGTTATTCAATGTAAACTTCCTCAACAAGAATTCCATTCAAGAATGAAAATTTAACATCCATTTGATATACTTTAAATCCTTTGTGTGATGCATATGCTAGTAAAGTTCTAACACCTTCAAGTCTTGCTATAGAAGCAAAAGTCTCACCATAGTCAATACCTTCTTCTTGAGAGTAACCTTTGCATACTAGTCTTGCTTTGTTTTTTGATACCTTTCCATCTTCATTCAACTTATTTCTAAATACCCATTTTGTACCAATTACATTTTTATCCTTGGGTCTAGGAACAAGAATCCAAGTTTTGTTCTTTTCTATGTGTTCTATTTCTTCATTTATTGCCTCAATCCAACTTTCATTTTCTAGAGCATCTTTAACACTTCTAGGTTTGAATTCAACAAGAAAACATGTAGCTTTAAATTTTCTTCTTGTCATTGTTCCATTTAATTTGTCTCCAATGATCTAATCAAGTGCATGATGTCTTCTAACATATCTTACTAACATAGGCTCCTTGGTCTTTGAATGAGTTCCACCATCTTCTTCTTGAATTTTAGTTTCAAGCTCAGGTCCTTCTTTCTATGGCTCGAGTCCATCAGGCTTAGTTTGAACTAGCTTAGTAGCTTATGATAGTGACTCAAGTCTTTGCAGCTTGAGTTGCACTGTCTAACACTTGGTAGCTATTGGAGTTTCTAGGGACTCAGGAGTTGAAGCTTCTTTTCTTTAGATAGATTAGGAAGGGTATTAGGTTCATAATAAAAAAATCTTCTATAGTCTTCAGGTTCCTTGTTGCTTTCTTCTTCAGTCTTTTCTACATATTCATCAATTTTGACATGTGTGCTTTCTATGATTTTGTGAGTAGATAGATTCAATCATCTGTATGCTCTACTTCTACAGGATTATCCTACAAATATGCCTTCATCACCTTTTACTTCAAGTTTCCCTTTTCTAGATTCTTTCAATATGTAACATTTGCTGCCAAATACCTTCAAGTAACTTACATTAGTTTGTAGTCATACCATAGCTGATAAGGTGTCTTGTTTGAATATTTCTTCAACTAAACTCTATTCAAGGTATGAACTACAATGTTCATAGCTTCCTTCCAACATTTGAGAGCAACATTCTTTTCAATCATTAGGGTTCTTGCACAATCCATGATAGATCTATTTCTTCTTTCTACTATACCATTCTGCTATGGTGTACCAGGGGTAGATACTTGTCTTTTGGTTCCTCTTTTAATGCAGAAATTATTGAATTCATGGGAGATGAATTCACCACTTATGTTTGATCTTAGGAATTTCAACTTCTTTCCAGTTTCTTTTTCTACTCTTGCTAGATATCTCTTGAATTTTTGAAAGGCTTTTGATTTTTCTTTTAGGTACATTATTGTCATCATTCTCGAGTAGTCATCAACAAAGAGAATGAAAAACTTTTCTCTACTATAACTTTCTATTTCAATAGGTCCACATAAGTTTGTATGAACAATTCCCAAGACTTTTTTTGACTAATAGTCTTTTCTTTTGAAGCTTTTCTTTCCCATCTTACCAATTTGACAATTCTTGTATAGACCCATGTTAGGCTTCTTCAAACTAGGAATACCTCTTACTCTTTTATTTTTTCTTATCTTAACTAGGTTATCAAAGTTCACATGACATATTATTTTGTGCCATAAACAACTTTCCTCTACTTGATAAATAAAGCATGAACAATCACTAAGATCAACATAAAATAGATAACCTTTTGTTTGCTTGCCAAAACCAACTAGATTTCCTTTTTCATCTAGTAGCTTGGCCTGTCCATTCATGAATTCTACCTTGAATCTAATGTTATTCAGTTGTGCCACACTTAATAGATTATGATTTAGTCCTTCAACTAATATCCATTGTCACATACAAGTTCTTTAGTCAATAGGATACATCCTTTTCCTTTTATGTTACAAGGTTCATTATTTCCAAATCTTACACTACCTCCATCATAATATTTCATATGCTCAAAAAAAAAATTGTCACTAGTCATATGATGTGAGAAGCCACTATGAATAATCCATATATCATTCTTGCTAACATGAGAGATAAGTGCCATCTTATCTCCTTCATCATCAAATTAATCTTTTACAGAAATATAAACCATTTCATCTTCACTATTATCAGAATCTTTAGTCATGAAACAAGATTTCTTACCTTTTTCCTTGAAGTTCTTGTAGTTCTTGGAATCCTTCTTGCCTTTACGGTTATTTCTTTTCTTCTCATCCTTGCTTTCTTTTTTTGGACACCTAGCAATGATGTGACCAATTTCTTCACAAGAAAAATAGATCAGAGGAACTTTACCTTTGTACTTTCCTCTTCCTTTGGAATATTTCTTTGCAAGCAAGGCTTCAACAACTTCAAGATCACTGTCTAAACTTTCTTCTAATGATCTATCTTCTTCACTTCCTGATTGACTAGATTTTGACTTTTCACTCTTTTCTTTGATAAAATCTTAGCTTTAAATGCAAATTCAATATTCTTTGAAGTAGGAACATAGTTGTCATAATTGTCTAACTCAAAGGTTGTTAATCTTCCAACTAGAGCATCCGACCTTATCTTATTAGTTGGATCACATCTAATTTCTTGAATATTAGATACTCTAATTGCATAAATAAGAAGGAGAGTTCTGAGCACTTTACTTACAATATTTTCCTCCTTGATGTCTCCTCCAATTACACTTACACTAGCCTTAAATATTTCCACATATTTTTCAATGTTTCATCTTCTCTCATTCTCATTTGATCAAATTGTCCTCTAAGGCTTTCTACTTTGGCTCTTCTTACATTGTCATCTCCTCCATAGATATATTTCAATTGGTTCCACATTCCAAAAGTAGTTTTACAATATTTTACCTCATCAAATTCAGCATAACTAAGTGCAGATGCAATATCAATCATCATGATATTATGATTCTTCTTTTCAGCAATGTCTTCAACTGATAATGTTCCAGTGAGAGTCTTATATTTAGAATCAAGATACTTGCAACTTAAATCACTGATGGTAGCTATATGTAATCTCGTATGTCCTTTCCATGCTGAAAAATTGTCTCTATTCAGCTTGAGAATCTCTCTATTGTAAGACATCTTGATCTTTAGCTTAGGTCCTTGAAACCTTCTCTACAAGCACCAAAAGCTCTGATACCAATTGTTGAAAATATAAGAGGAGTAATTGAGACAAGATGAGTGAATCAATTACTACATAAATAAATCTTAGATCCCTTAGATGTTAGTACATAATTCATATAGATAACTAAATACTGCTAAAGCTTAGTAAACACACAGAATGTTGTAACTCAGTAATAATTGGATTAGCTTAGTAAATTATTAACATATAAGCCATTAGATTTTATCTATGATTAATAAATTACTTTAACTTAGTTTCCAATACATAAAGAAAATATCATGCACACATTTGACACTAGGATTTAAAGTGAACACCCAATTTGGCAAAAACCACCAATAGCAACTAGTTACTGATTTTCACTCTTCTGAAGTGAGCCCTGTTAGGAGCCAACCCTATTAAAGGTTAAAAAACACACTATTAGGTGTGACTTTTTTAAAGGATTTAATCACCCTATTAGGAGTGGCCTAGTTAGAGGTCTTGAGAACAATTCAATGGAACTGCCACCTTTTAGAGGATTTACAAATAGTTGTTAAGCCAACTTTGTTAAGAGATTTACATCACTGCTACAATGGTTAGAGAGTAAAAATGAGATGATTTTATTTAACTGCTACTTATTTGTTGAATTCAAATCTCTGTTCTAGCTTATACTTGATCCTTCCTAATCAAATATGACTTTTCTGCACCACAAGGATATTCTTCTTATCCTTCAAATTTGCTTCCTCTACTCATCAATAGATCTTCAATCACATCATCATAATTCACACATTCTCTTGCACTTCCACTTTCACACTTGCTTTCATACCTTGAAATCACAACTTGATCTTATATCTTTCACTTTGTCAAGTCATCTCAAATACAACTTACAATAATCAATATACATCACCTTAGTCCACTAGAATCAATAGATAAATTAATTAATCTTAATACAAAAAAAAAGAAAATCCTTTGTTAGCCAACCCTACTCGGTAGAAACTAACTCTAAAAATATTTCCTTCATTAACCAACAGAAGCTTAGTTAACACTACAAAATTATGAAAATCCTTTGGCAACCAAGTGAGCTCGGTTAGCACTGGTTCCATCCAACTTTCCTTCATTACCCAAGTGAGCTTGGTTAACACCCGCTTTCTACAACTTTTCCTTTGACACCCGAGTGAACTCAGTAGACACTACCATCTGAACTAGGAAAACATAGGAACACTTGATAGACACTAAGAACTATCTTTGTTACTCAAATGAGCTCAAAATATATTGACTGATAATTATTATGAAATTTTTGTAACATCAAAAACAACACACAATTAACCTATTGTATCCAATAGACACAAATTAGGGTTATCATGTGCATACTAGGTTTTCAATCTAGGAATGTCTTTAAAATTATAAGGGATAAGAGAAGGCTCTTTTATAATCTAGTTTAAAGAGCAAGTACTAGAACTCAACCAATTTGAATGACCAGTGTAATATTATGAGATGAGGTATAATTTTGTGGTTACTAGGTTGGTATTTGGAGGTCTAGTATTGATTATTGATTTCCTTTCTTTCTAACGTTGATCAGTATCTTTGGTATTGGTGATTTCATAGGGAATAAGGTAAAAAAATGATCCACATCTAAGAACACGTGTCAAAGATGCTAGATTAATAGCTTTTATGCAAGTTTGGTAGAGTGTTAAAACCAAAAATAACAATATGCTTTCTTTAAGTATGTTTTTTTTTCTAGCTCAGAAAACTTCATTTGGTTTTAAAAAGAACTTCTATTTTCCACAATGTCATTTGGATAAAGATTATTAACTCAATTATTCTAAGTGTGTTTCATTGTTGTGCTTTTTTGGTGAGGTCCAACTCTTATCATTCACTACCCTCTCCCATTGGGTCTTGTGTGTTAGAAACTACAATTGAAATAATTGTTATGTTAGCATTGATGTCAAATCTACTAATGAGACATATTGTTATCTAATCTAGATATCATATATATTTTATTGATGAAGAGGATTTGACAAGTTTATCATAACAAAAGAACCTAGAGGAAAGGTTGAGTTATCAAAAGGAAGCTATAATGGATGTTTTATTTTGACAAGATAATTTGATTGTTTACATTATGAAGACATGAGAAAAGAGTACATAAGTTTGATCAAGGAATAAAATAGAAGATTAAGAAACTTGATTTTTATGTTGAGTGATGCTAGTGTCAACTGAGCCATAGTGAGTGCCAAGAAAATTTTAGTGTTGATCGAGCATCAATATTGACCAAGAAAATCTTGTTGATGCCAAGCTAGAAGCTCCATACTAGTCGATTAAATCAGTGATGATCGAGTGTCAAAACTTAGTGTTGGCTAAGTGATAGTATTTTGAATGCATATGAGAAATTGTGATTTCTAGCCAACTCAATTGATTCCTTGGGATATGGAAAGCATGTTGAAGATAAGATTGATGATTTGGATCATTTATTTTAAGGTGAGGATTGGGTAAGATACCTAATGAATTAATTTTATGCAAGGAAGGTTAGGGAAAACTAGGGCCAATGGCAAACCCAGCTCTCTAAACCACCTTGCAACAGTCAACACAATGGAAGAAAACATAAAGAATAGCAACCAAAGGAGGAAGAAGAGTGAAATAATTTCATTTATTCATCAAAATATCATCATACATTTCCAGCTATAAGGCCTCCTAGGTTATGGCCAAACACAAATACATTCACATTCAAAGATCCAAATGCAAATTCACAATTTTCAGTTCTGCTCTACCAATCGTCTCCCAATTCACTCATTCTACCTATATCTAAGAATAAACACTCTATTTAAACTAACCAAAATGGCTTAAAGATCATTCTAGAACATGGAGAAGCCACAAGTTGGATCTCAGCAAATAATAAATGAAAATAAACCAAAATTAGATACACAAGTCAACCTGCATCAGCAATTAACTGTCCTGAAATTGATGTTCGAGAAAAATCATGATATCTCCTCACTCTGATTGAGTTAGAACTCATGCTTCAAAATATGGGTAAATATCTAGGCCCTCTACAACATATTAATTTTGAAAGGTTTGATTCATTAAGAAAAAATGTGTATCTATTCTAAAAATTAGGTACAAAAAACTATCGTGCAGAACTGCCAAAAATTGATGTTCTGGGAGAATTACCACCTCTTCCAAAAAATAAGGAGTTAGGACTTGTTCTCCAAAAAATAAATATTACTCTAGGCCCTCTTAAATACCTTAATTTCACAGCTCTTCATTAATTTTTTAAAATTAGTTACATGATCTATAACAAGCACCCAGAAACCAGAAAATGTAGTTTCAGCAGAACCCAGTTTCAGCAATAGAATAAAAACTAAAAACATGCAAGATAGAAGTGCAACCTAGGATGATCCTACATTAGACAACTAGGGTTGAAAGAAATTATTATCTTAAATCATTGATATTTCACAACCTAAGCTAAATCCAAATCAAATTGAGAAATCCATGAAGCATCTTCCATAGGCCTGTTCTTCCACTTCACCAGATATAATAATCTTTTCCCCTTGTGCTCTTACCAATTCTCTGATCTAATATCTTTTCAACTTCTTCAATTTTCTTCTTAGGATAGTCCTTTGATATATAAACTTCATCATTTGACTCATGAAACTTATATAAATTAGCAACATTGAATATAGGAGATATATGCATGTCATCAAGTAACTCAACTTCATAAGCATTTCCACTGTCAAATTTCTTCAAGATCTTAAGGGGTCCAAACTTATTCATCTTCAACTTACTATATGTTCCAACTAGAAACCTTACTTTCTTCAAATGAACGATCACCTCATCACCAACTTCAAAAACATGATGTCTCCTAGACTGATCAAAGTTCTCCTTATACTTTTGATTACTATGTTCTATCCACAACTTCACTTCCTTATGCAAAGACTCCATATAATCAAAAAATTCTTCTCATATAGAACTTTTCTTTTCTTCACCAAAAACATCTATCAAATCTAATACTCCTCTAGGCTTCATTCTAGTAACAATCTCAAAACGTATCTTTCTTGTACTCCTATTCACTGAATTATTATATGCAAATTTAGCTTCTGCCAATACCATCTCCCAATTACTTAGCTTATTCCCAATTCAACATCTCAGAAAATTACCCAAGCTTCTATTTACAATCTCTATCTATCCATATATTTGTGGATGGAATGTAGAACTAAACTTCAACTTAGTACCCATCTTCTTCCACAAAGTCTTCCAAAAATAACTAACAAATTTATTGTCTCTGTTAGAAATAATACTTCTTGGTAATCCATGCAATCTCACAATATCTTTAAAGAAAATTTCAGCAATATGTTTAGCATCTGACGTCTTCTTACATGGTATAAAATGAGCTATCTTAGAAAAAATTTCCACGAGAACAAATATAGAATCATACCCCTTCACTGTCTTAAGCAATTCAAGAACAAAATCCATACTCATATCACTCCAAGGTTTTTTAGGAATAGTAATAGGTGTATACAAACTAGTATTTTGACTCACTCCTTTTGCAACTTGAAAAACTCCACAACTCTTTACAAATTTCTAAACATTCTTACACATTTGTGGCCAATAATACTTCTCTTTCAGCAAACTTAATGTCTTATCAATTCCAAAATGTCTAGCTAATCCACCACTATGTTTTTCCTTAATCAGATTCAACCTCATAGAACTTCTAGGAATACACAACTGAATACCTTTGAACAACATACCATCTTGAATAAAATACTCATCATACTTACTAGTTTGATTGGTCAAATTTGGTGCTTTGCACTCTCTCCATGCTTTAGAAAAATTAGGATTAGCATCATATAACTCTTTCATTTCATCAAAACCAAGAACTTCAACCTTCATTTCAATCAGAAAAGAATTTTTCTACCCAATGCATCAGCAACTCTATTAGTAACTCCACTCTTTTGTTTAATTATAAATGTAAAATTCTACAAATACTCAACTCACTTCATATGACTTTGATTCAATTTATGTTGACTTACCAAGTATTGTAAAGCGTTATGATCGGTATACAACACAAAATCCTTAGGAATCAGATAATGTCTCCACTTCTTCAAAGCTTGAATAATAGCATAAAATTATTGATCATACACAGAATACTTCTTTTTAGCATCATTCAACTTTTCACTAAAGAAAGAAATGGGTTTATCTTCTTGATTTAATATAGCTCCAATTGCATTACCACTTGCATCACATTCAACTTGAAACACTTTGTTGAAATTAGGAAAAGCAAATATAGGTAATTTAGTAACCTTTTGTTTCAAAGTCTCAAAACTCTTATCATCTCCATGTGTCCACTTGAATTCATTTTTATCTCCTCTCATTGTCTCAGTCATAGCATTACAACTAGAACTGAAATTCTTTATAAATTTTCTGTAAAAACTATCCAAACCATGAAATGATCTTACCTCACTCACATTCTTAGGTGTAGGCCATTCCAAAATTGTTTTAACCTTCTTAGGATCCATCTTCAATCTATCAACTAAAATAACAAATCCTAAATACACAATCTCCTCTTGCGTAGAAGAACACTTTTTTAGATTAATTAGCAACTTTTCATCTTTCAACCTCTACAATACTTGTCTAGTATGCTCAAGATGTTCTTCCTTAGTCTTACTGAATATCAAAATATCATTGAAGTAAACAATCCCAAACATACCCAAGAGTCTTTTTAGAACTGCATTCATCAACCTCATGAAAGTACTAGGTGCATTAGTCAAACCAAAAGGCATAACCAACCATTCATACAAACCATCTTTTGTCTTGAAAGAAGTCTTCCATTCATCACCTTCTCTTATTTTGATCTAATGATAGCCACTCTTCAGATCAATCTTGATAAAATACTTCACTCCACTCAAACAGTCCATTATGTCATCCATCCTTGACATAGGAAACCTATATTTCATTGTGATCTTGTTAATAGCTCTAGAATTAGTACACATTCTCCATTCTATTTAGGTGATAATGTAGTAGGTACCACACATGGACTCATATCCATATGGTGCTTTGTTTGTCAAACTAGCTCTAGGAATCAGATCTATACAATGACTTATACTTCTTACTAGAGATAAACCATCAAGAATATCATCAATAACAATATCTTTATATTCATTCAGCAATTCTATAATCTCTACTATCATACCAACTCTTGCTACTTGGTCATTACTACCAACACTCAGTCCTCTAGGAACTATATCAAAAAAAACTTGATTCTTCTTTACTTCTTTTTCAAATTGCTTTCCATTAACCATGCAAATTTTTATTTCAGTACAACTGACCTCATCTATACTTTCAATCAAAGGCAGCAATGTTTGTTTCTTCTTATTTACCCAAAAAGTATATTGATTCAATATTCCATCATTCACAACATTTCTATCATATTACCAAGGTCTACCCAACAAAATATGACAACAATCCATAAGTATAATATCACACAAAACTTTATCAAAGTAATGTCCAATTTTGAACTTCACAAGGCATTGCTCACTTACCAATATCTTATGCTCATCTTTGATCCATGAAACATGATAAGGTTTGGGATGTTTCAACCTCTGCAACTACAACTTTGTAACCAACTCTTCTGATGCCAAATTTGTAGAGATTCCAATATCAATCATCACCTTGCAGCATTTTCCATTCATCTTACATGTGGTCTTGAAAAGACTTCTTCTAAGGATAGGTTCCTCATCACTTCCCTTATTACATAAGGTTCTTCTTACCATCATATTTTCTCTAGTCCCAGGTCCACTTGGTGAACTCTCATTGTCCTCTTGAATCACAACATTTCTATTATTTTTCTACTTTTAAAAGATTAGTGTCCTTCTTTACCACATCTAAAACAATTACCATGAAAACCACCTCTAGGATAAGAATTACCTTTTCCTTGGTAACATCTAGTACCTCCTCGGTATGAGCTACGACCTTTCCACTTAGTCTTGTCTTTGTCATCATTCTTCCATTCTAATTTTCCTTTATCCTACACAAAATTATTAGATCTACCACCTTCACCATAAGATCTACCTCTGCCTCTCTGGAATCTACGACCTCTACCTCTTTGTCTTTGGTCATGCTTCTTTGCTAAGATCTCCTAAGCTTTCAAGGCATATTGATATGCTTCTTCAAAACTTTTCAACTTCACAAAACTTATTTCATCTTGAATTCTAGATCTCAATCCTTTTATGTACCTTGCAATTTTCTCAACATCATCATCTACATGTCTAGATCTAATGTCCAATCTATAGAATTCCTCAGTATACTCTTTCATATTCATGACCTTTTGTTTCAAATTTTGCATCTTTCTCAACAAGCTAACTTGGTAATCAGCAAGAAGGAATTTTTTTTTTACCTTGTTAACCATCTTTGGCCAAGTTCTAATCTTCTCCTTTCCACTCCTTTGTCTATCAATTTGCAAATGCTCCCACCACAATGAAGCATGACCTTTCAGCCTAGTGACTGCAATCTTCACCTTCTTATTATCAGGAGTGTTCTCATACTCAAAGAACTTCTCCATATCTAAGATCCAATCTAACATAGCATTGGTATCCAATTTTTCATCATAAGGAACAACTTCTATAGTAGGCTTTGAATTTTCCTTGACAACACTCGCAACAATATTTCCTCATCTTGATCTTCCTCAAGTTCTAGATTATGGTTTGGTTTCATTTCTTAATCATCACTTACATCATCGAGATGTGTTCCTCTCCTCTGGGTTGTCTCCACAATATCTAATCTAGCTACAATTTGTCTCAACTGATCCAATATAGCATCATCAACATTTCTTCTACCATGAACCATCTTTACAAATTAGGTTCCTACAAGATCATAACTCTCTGCAAGTTATAGGTCAAATCCATAGATCTGCCACCTTACAACCAAATCCAAATAAGGGTTCTACATGATCCAATCTCCACAGGGATGAATCTCAAGCTTTGATACCACCTTACACAAGGAAGGTTAGAGAAAACTAGGGCCAATGGCACATCTAGCTCTCTGAACCACCCTGTAAGAGTTAACACAATGGAAGCAAACACAAAGAATAGCAACCAAAGGAGGAAGAAGAGTGAAATAATTTTATTTATTCATCAAAATATCTTCATACATGCCCAACTATAAGGCCTTCTAGGTTATGGCCAAATACAAATACATTCACATTCAAAGATCCAATAGCAAATTCGCAGTTTCTAGTTCTGCTCTACCAATCATCTCCCAATTTGCTCATTCTACCTAGCTCTAAGCCTAAAAACTCTAGTTATACTAGCCAAAATGGCTTATAGATCATTATATAACATGGAAAAGCCACAAGTCAGCTCTCAGTAAATATTAAATGAAAATAAACCAAAATTAGATGCACAAGTTAGCCTGCATCAGCAATTAACTATCCTAAAATCAATGTCCGAGAAAAATTATGATATCTCCTTGTTTTGATTAAGTTAGAACTCATGCTTTGAACTATGGATAGTTATCTAGGTCCTCTACAATATCTTAAGTTTTCAAGGTCTAATTCATCAAGAAAATGTGTGCATCTATTCTAAAAGTTAGGCACAGAAAATTGTCACACAGGACTACCAGAAATTGATGTTCTAGGAGAATTGCCATATCTCCCAAACTATATGGAGTTAGGCCTTTCACTCTAGAAAATAGATATTAGTCCAGGCCCTCTTGAATCCTTTAATTTCAAAAATCTTCATTAATTTTGGAAAATTAGTTACATGATCTGCAATAGGCACCTAGAAACTAGAAAACATAGTTTCAGCAGAACCCAGTTTTAGCAACAGAATAAAAACTGAAAACATGCAGGATAGAAATGCAATCCAAGATGCTCCTGCATCAAAATTCAATGAGAAGTTTCTAGGAAAGGAACAGACAAAAAAAATACAATGAATTGGTTGGATTCAATAGCAAACCCCAAGATCTATGATGATTGTAAAAAATGGAAAAGGACCAAAATTACCTATTTAAGGAGGCAAACAGATAGACTTGATAAGAGAAGAGAGGCATGTGAAAATGAGATGATGCAAAGAAGAGAATAGGCCAAAAATGTTGTGCATTTCTAAGATAATTCTAATGAGTTGGAACAAATCTGTTGAGGTTGATAAGCTAATATAAGTAGAAGGCTTAAGCTTGTTGTGAATAGAAGGGTGAAAGCTTGGAGGGTTTGCAAGCAAATCGAAGATAGAGATGACAAAAAGGCTTATCAAAGAATCAGCACATGAATTAAATAAAGATATAAAACTAAAAAGGGAGTTGTAACCATACAAATTAAACCCTATTATTTTCTTTCTAATCATTGTAAACAATTTGTATTGAAATCCTTTTAATCAAAAGTTGACCTAACAGTCATTAAGGACTTGATAGTTTGTGTAAATCCTTTAACAAGGAAAATTTCTATTGAAATGTTCTAAAAGACCTCTATTAAATCCTCTAACCAAGTCACATTTAATAACATGTATTGTAACCTTTAACGGGGTTGGCTCCTAGCAGGGCTCACTTTAGAAGAGTGAAAAAGTGGTGACATGTTGCTATTGGTTTTTCCTAAATTGGGTTTCCATATTAAATCCTAATGTTAAAATTTTTTTGAATGTTTTATGGTGTTTTACATTTAGCAAGTCTATTATATTAGGATAAAGAACTATCAATTAATATTGTTATTGAGATATTAGTAGAGACAGAGTTACAATAGGATAAGCAAAACAAAAAAGTGTTTGATTGTTTGATTGTTCAATTGGTACATATGGACCTTGAGTAACTAATTCACCACACCAACTCCTCTTAGTTATTCTAAACATTCTAAAAATTGATATCAGAGCACCATATCTTATAAAGAGAATTTTAAAGGTACTTAAAGCTAAATATCATGACCCACAAAAGGGAGGTACCAAAGTTGAACAAGGAGAACTTTCCTGCATGGAAAATGTTGATGAGGCTATACATATCTAGTATTAGTGATACTACAAAAAACTTTGTAGACAATGAATATGTGAAGAAAACAACTATTCCTCTTGTTAGATTAAATGGTTTATTTTATTTTATTTATTAAATTACCTTTACTCCCTTCTTAGGATTTCACTTTATGCACCTTGCATTTCCATTTAATAATTAATTAGTAATTATTAAATGTCATTTACCTTTTAGGGTTTCCCTTTTATGGTTTCAATCTCTTTCATAAGGATTGATCAGTTGTAAATTTATTCATTATGTTTTGCACAAGCAAATACAATTTTCTTGTTTGTTGAGAAAACCCATCTCTCTCTACTTTTCTTTCTTCCTTGTAATAGATTATTTGCATGTAAGATATCCAAGGTCTGTGGATTTGTTCATCATCAAATCCTACATGGTACCAAAGCCTTGCCTGAAGCTACCTATTCTTGTTTACAAAAAAATATGAATGAGGGTTTGACATAATAGATCTAACATTTTCTATGAAAATTAGGATCATTGATTTTTGGAGGTGCAACAATGGTGATTTAGAAAAAAAATAATTTCAGAAATGTTTTTTAAACAATGATCTCTCACTCACACAAACTCCTTTTTCTAAGTGATGTTTTTTGTTTTGGGGTAGAATTTCATGATCTGCACATTGTTGTAGGTTTTTTGTAATCTATGTTCCTGAATTTTTTGAGAATTACAAATCCCAATTTTTGCAACTTCAAAGGCTTCATTTGGGCTCATATGGATACATATTCAGGTGCTATTTTTTTTCAAAGTGCATAATTTTTTGTCTACTTTTCAAGTTTGGTATCAGTTTATAGTAATATTTAGTGGACATAGTACTTTCAGCATTTGGTCATTTTTTTGCCTAAAAAAAACAATCCAACACCTTCTAAAACAATGGTTGGGACCTCTTCTTGTCTAGAACTTTTGACCCCTCATAACTATCACACATGGAAGACATTGATGATACAACTTCTCCTTCCAAGAGGGTTGTGGTCTTGTTTAGATGTTGTGCAACTAGTTTTATAGAGGCTTTTTGAGGTGATGCAACACAAGAACAAGATGGATGAGACAATGGGGTTGATTTATTTGCAAGTATCTGACAATCTACAATTTTATCTTGATGGGTGCAATACTCCTCTAGATATGTGGACCAAGATTGATGGTTTTTTTGGTATAGTGAGTGAGTTTAGGGTCCTTCATATTGAAGCAAAGCTTACCTCTCTTATACTAGATTCTTTTCCCTCCATTGAGGATTTTTTAATGAAGTTCAAACAACAAAGATCTTTATTACAGGGTTGTAGAAAAACCAAGACTGGTACTAAGTGCATCTACTTGATTCTTTCTAAGCTTCATGGAAAATTTCATATTTTTTCTTCTACCTTCTATTCCACCAAATATGCTTTGGGTAATAAATTTACCATGCCATCCTTTGAGGTATTTTGAGATTATTTTGTTGAATACAATTGGTTAATTGTGTATTATCTTTGATGTTACACAAAATGCCATATCTTTACCAGATAGTTTATGTCAAGCTCACTCAAGCATTGAAAATAGTTTCCTATGTCAATCTAGCATTCCAAATTTTGCCAAGTTCAAAAGTCAGTAACTACTGAGTTCACTCGGGCACAAAGGGAAGTTCGAAGAAGATGAGTGTTAACTGAGCTCACTTGGTCAATAAAAGAAAAGTTGAATGGAACTAGTGTTAACTGAGCTCACTTGGTTACCAAAGAAAGTTTATGAAGATGTAGTGTTAACCAAGTTCACTTGGTTAACATAGGAAAATCATTTCTGAGTTAGTGTCTACCAAGCAGGGTTAGCTAACAAAGGATTTTCACTTTTTGGCATATTGAGTTCAATATATTTGTTTATTTGTTCTAGCCGACTAAGGTAATGAATACTAACTATTCTAATATGTATTCAAGCTGATTTGACAATGCATAAGGTATATGTATAAGGTCAAGTTGAGAATTGAATGTGTGAAAGTGTATGGAAGAATCCTCTAACAATCATTGTAGTAGTGTATGTAAGAATCATCTCATTGTTACTCTCTAATCATTGTAGCAGTGATCTAAATCTCTTATCAGAGTTGTCTTAATAGTTATTTGTAAATCCTCTAACAAGGTGGCATTTCTATTGAAGTTTCTAAACACCTCTAACAAGGCCACTCCTAATAGGGTAATTAAATCCTCTAATAGGGTCACACCTAACAATGTGCTTTGTAATATTTAACAGGGTTGGCTCCTAATAGAACTCACTTTAGAAGAGTGAGAATCAGTAACTAGTTGCAATTCATGGTTTTTTTCCAAATTGTGTTTCCACGTTAAATTTTGGTGTCACTTGTGTTCATGTTATTTATTTTATGTATATGAAACTAAGTTAAGTACGGTTAATCATAGATAATATCTTAAGATTTGCATGTTAAGCATTTGTTGGGTTATAGTAGATTTTTAGTATTAACCAAGTGCATGTTTTTTTACTGAACATCAATATTTTCAATAAAGTTTATATTATGTACTTAAATCTAAGGGATCTATGATTTATTTTTGTGGTAACTAATTCACCCCTCCCCTTTCAGTTACTCCTCTTATATTTCCAACAATTGGTATTAGAGCTTCTTTGTGCTTGTAGAGAAGGTTTCAAGGACCTAAGCTAAAGATCAGGATGTCTTACAAAAAAGAGATTACTAAGTTGAATAGAGATAACTTTGAAGCATAGTAGGAACTTATGAAGTTGCAACTAGAAACAATCAATGATTCAATTTTGAAATATTTGAACAATTCTTACAAATCTCCTACTAGAACAATGACTGTGGAGGAGATTACTAAAAAGAAAAATCATAATATCATGATGATTGACATAGAATCATCTCTTAATGATGTTGAATTTGATGAGGTCAAAGAATGTGCTACTGCTCATTCCATGTGGACCAAACAAATAGACATCTATGGAGGAGATCATAATGTAAAAAGAGCCAAGATAGAAAGCTTGAGAGGTCAGTTTGATAATATGAAGATGAGAGAAGATGAAAACATTGTAAAATATGTTGAAAGAATCAATGTTAGGTCAGTGCTATCAAAGCCTCTAGAGGAATAATTGAATATGTGGCAGTGGTAAGAAAGGTACTCGGAACCCTTTTTCCTATCTATGCAATTAGAGTGTCTTTTATTCAAGAGATGAGATGTTATCCAAATAGTAATATAACTTTGGATGCTCTAGTTGGAAGATTGACTCCATTTGAACTAGATAACTATTATAATTATACTTGTAGTACTTGCAATCTTGAGTCTGCATTTGAAGCCAAGGTATCACTCAAGAAGAAAGCAAAAAGGTCAAATAAAAAACAATATGAAAGTGAAAAGGAAGATAGTTCTGACAGTGATCTTGAAGCCACTGACCCATTACTTGCAAGAAGGTATCCCAAAGGCAAAGGAAAGTATAAAGGTAAAATTCTTTTAATATGTTGCAAGATGTCCAAATAGAGAAGAAAAAGATGAAAAGAAGCATAAAAAATACAAAGGCAAGAATAATTTCAAGAACTTCAAGGACTACAAGGACAAAGGTAAGAAATCTTATTTTATTACTAAAGATTCAGATAGTAGTGAAAATGATGAAATGGTCTATATTTCTATAAAAGATGAATCTGATGATAAAGGAGATAAAATGGCACTTATCTCTCATGTTAGAAAAAATGATATGTGGATTATTGGTAGTGGTTGCTCATATCATATTACTAGTGACAAAACAAAGTTTAAACATATGGAGAATTATGATGGAGGAAGTGTGAGATTTGGAAACAATGAACCATGTTGCATAAAAGGAAAAGGTTGTATCTCACTAACCAATGAACTTAGATGTGACAATGCTTATTTGGTTGAAAGTCTAAAGCATAATCTACTAAGTGTGGCATAGTTGAATAACATTAGATTCAAGGTAGAATTCATGAATGGGAAGACTAAGTTGCTGGATGGAAAAGAAAATATAGTTAGCTCTGGTAAACAAACCAAAGGTAATCTATTCTACCTAAATCTCAGCGAAAGTTCATGTTTCATTGCTCAAGTAGAAGAAAGCTAGTTATGGTATAAAAGGTTATTTCATGTGAACTTTGATAATATAACAAAGACAAGAAAAACTAAAAGGGTGAGAGGTATTCCTAGCTTGAGGAAACCTGATATGGGCCTATGCAAAAAAAATCAAATTGGTAAGATGGGCAAGATAAGTTTCAAAGGTAAGAACTATCATTCTGAAGAAGTCTTGGAGCTGGTTCATATAGATTTATGTGGAGCTATTGGAATAGAAAGCTATAGTGGAGATAAGTAATTTATTCTTTTTGTTGATTATTATTCTAGAATGATGACTATAATGTATCTGAAAGAGAAATTAGAAGCTTTTCAAAAGTTTAAGTGGTATTTGGCAAGAGTAGAAAAAGAAACTAAAATGTTTGAGATCAGATAGAGGTGGTGAATTCATCTACAATGAGTTCAATAAATTATTCACTACAAGAGGAATAAAAAGACAAGTACCATCCCCTAGTACACCTCAAAAAAATGATATAGATGAAAGAAGGAATAGATCCATCATGGATTGTGCAAGAACCTTCATGATAGAAAAGAGTGTTGCAATCATATATTGGAAGGAAGCAATCAGTATTGTAGTACATACCTTGAATAGAGTATAGCTGAAGAAAGACTCAAATCAAACTCCTTATGAACTATGGTATGGCATAAAACCTAATGTAAGTTACTTGAAAGTATTTGGTAGCAAATGTTATATTCTAAAAGAGACTAGGAAAGGTAAATTTGATGTCAAAGGTGATGAAGATATATTCCAAGGACACTCCTTCAAAAGTAAAGCATATAAATATTTGAATTTATCCACTCATAAGATCATAGAAAGTGCACCTATAAGAATTGATGAGTTTCTAGAAAAGAGTGAAGAAGAAATAAACAAATAACCTAATGATTATAGAAGGTTTATTTACTATGAACTTGATAAATTTCTAAATATAATTGGAAGTCAAGAGGCCTCACCTCCTAAGTCCCCAAAATCTCCAGAAGCACCTAAGTTGCAACCTGTGTAATCTGATTCATAGTATGAAGGAACCAAGTCACAATCAAAGGGCTACTGAGTTGCAGATAGAGAAAATTGAATCTGAAGGATCCAATTCACAAATAGTGGAATTTGAGCTTGATATAGAAGATCATGGAAAGGGTAGTGGAACAAGTTCTAAATCAAAAGTACATGTGTTAGGAAGATATGTCAGAAGGCATCATGCACCTGATCAAATCATTGGAGATAAGTGATATGGTACAATGACAAGAAATAAATTGAAAGGTACATGTTTGATTGCTAAATTTAAACCTAGATCTGTGAAAGATGCTTTGGATAATGAAAGTTGGATTGAAGCTATGAATGAAGAGATAGAACAAATAGAGAGAAATAAGACCTATACTCTTCTTTCTAGACCCAAGGATAAAAATATAATTGTCACAAAGTGGGTTTTCAGAAATAAGGTAAATGAAGACGGAGAAGTTTCCAGAAGCAAAGAAAGGTTAAAATGTTAAGGTTATTCTCAAGAAGAAGGTATTGATTATGGTAAAACTTTTGCTCCTATTGCAAGATTAGAAGGTGTCAAAACTTTACTTTCTTATGCTACACATAAAAGATTTAAATTTTATCAAATGGATGTGAAATCTACATTCTTGAATGGAATTCTTGAAGAGGAAGTTTACATAGAACAACCAGAAGGTTTTGTGGATCCTTGAAAAAAGGATATGGTAAGTAAATTGCACAAAGCATTGTATGGTATCAGGCAAGATCCCAGAGCTTGTTATGAAGACTTCATGAATACTTGATAAATATTGGTTTTCAAAGAACAAATGATAACAACAACATATATATTAAAGAAAGACCAAACAAGAAGATTGTGTTGGGAAAAATCTTTGTGGGTGACACATTATTTACTGGAAATGATGATTTATGCAAAGATTTTTCAAAAGAGATGAGTAAATAATTTGAGATGATCATGTTTGGAGAGATAAAATTATTTGTTGGATTACAGATTCAACAGAAGAAAGATGGTATCTACATTACTCAATCCAAATATACCAAGGAGATACTAAAAAATTTTGGAATGAAGGATTCAAGACCAATTGGAAAACCTATATGTACTAGACATAAGCTTTCCAAAAATGATGATTCCAAGGAGTTAGATCAAACCACATATAGAGCAACGATTGGAAAACTGCAACATATAGTGCATACGAGGCCTGATATTGCATTAGCAATTGGGATAGTGCAAAGATTCTTAGCAAATCCTAAAGAAAATCATATGATGGAAATCAAGAGAATCATGAGGTATCTTAAGGGTACTAAAAACTATGAATTATGGTACAATAAAGGAGACAATTTGGATTTGAAAGATTCATAGATGTTGATTGGGTAGGAAGTGTTGATGATAGAAAGAGAACCAATGGTGGAGCATTTTTTCTTGGTAAAATACTAGTGTCTTGGACAAGTAAGAAGTAGAATGGTATTTCTCAATCTATAGAAAAGATAGAATATGTGGCAACAATAGTTAATTGCTCCAATGTTGTTTGGTTCAAGCAACTTTTTGCAGGTATGAAGGTAGAGATCAAGGATCTAGTGGTTATCTTCTGTGATAGCACTAGTGCAATTAATATATCAAAAAATCCTATGATGCATACCAAGACCAAGCACATTGCTATAAAATATTATTTTTTTCTAAAGAGGTAAGATTAGAATATATGAATTCTAATTGTAAACATATTCTCTAAGTCATTACCTAAGGATGCATTTTTTTATCTAAGAGGAAAGTTAAGGTTCATTCCCCTATCTAAAGCTCACTAAATGAAGTTTAATGATGCATCAACAAGATCATATTTGAAGATCAATCAATTGATGCAGTATTGAAAAGGGAAGATTGCATATGAATCGGTACATTAGGTACATTGATATTCACTTAATATTATCTTTGGCATAAGATGTCAAAGAGGGAGAAGTTTGGTTGTGTCACATCACATAAATTTTGCTAGAAGATGGAAAAGACGGAAAGAGATGTCAAAGAATAATAACTTGGTCTAATATTAGAAGAAGATGTTGAAGATAGAGTTTGCTAATAGAGGGAGAAATTGAAAGTAGAGGGAGTTCACACTAATAGAGGAAGATCTCATGGATGAGAATCAGAATTAAACTAAGGGTATTTTCCTTACTCTTTTTTTCCTCTAAAATTTCATTGTATTATGACATGTTATGTTTCAATCAATGCCAAAGAGGGAGATTTTTTAATACAATTGATTAATTGTGTATTGTCTTTGATGTTACACAAAATGTCATGTCTTTACTAGACAATGTATGTCAAGCTCACTTGGGAATTGAAGAATGTTTCCTCTATTAGGCATGCATTCCATAGTTTTCCAAGATCATAATTTAGTGACTATTGAGTTCACTCAAGTGTCAAAGGGAAGTTTGAAGAAGATGAGTGTTAATCAAGCTCACTTGGTCAATGAAGGAAAATTTGGATGGAACCAATGTTAACTGAACTCACTCGGTTACCAAAGAAAGTTTGTGAAGATATAGTATTAACTGAGTTAACTTGGTTAACATAGGGAAAAAAATTGAGTTAGTGTCTACCAGGCAAGGTTGGCTAACAAAGGATTTCCTTTTTTTTCCATATTGAGTTCAATAGATTCATTTGTTGGTTCTAGCTGACTAAGGTAATGAATATTAATGATTCTAATATGTATTCAATCCAACTTGACAATGCATAAGGTATAAATATAAGGTCAAGTTGAGGATTGAATGTGTGGAAGTGTGATGAAGAATAGAAGATGCTTAGAGGAAGCAAATTAGAAGGATAAGCAGAATATCCTTGTGGAGTTGCAAAGATACATTCAATCAAAAAGGATCAAGTATTCAAGCCAAAATTAAGATCTAAAATTAGAAATTTAGTTGCATCATAAATCAAATCATCTCATTGTTACTCTCTAATCATTATAGCAGTGATCTAAATCTCTTAACAGAGTTGGTTTAATAGCTATTTGTAAATCCTCTAACAAGGTGGCATTTATATTGAAGTGTCTAAAGACCTCTAACAAGGCCACTCCTAATAGGATGATTAAATCCTATAAAAAATTCATACCTAATAGTGTGGTTTATAACCTTTAATGGGGTTGGTTTGCTCACTTTCGAAGATTGAAAATCAATGACTAGTTGTAATTGGAGGTTTTTCCCAAATTGAGTTTCCACATTCAATCCTGGTGTCACTTGTGTTCATGCTATTTCTTTTATGTATGTGCAACTAAGTTAAGTAAGGTTAATCATAGATAATATCTTAAGATTTTCATGTTAAGCATTTGTTAAGTTATAGTACATTTTCAAAATTAACCAAGTGTTTGTGTGTTTACTGAGCATCAATATTTTTAGCAAAGTTTATGGTATGTACTGACATCTAAGGGATATGAGATTTATTTTTGTGGTAACTAATTCACCCCTCCCCTCTTAGTTACTCCTCTTATATTTCCAACACATTTTACTCAAGAGAAATCTAAGATCTCTCAATTGGATTCTCTCATAGGCTCATAGATTTATGCATTGGTAGCTTAGCATCTTCTAGGATGAAGGAGAAGACACAAAAATCTCATTCTATAGAGTTTCATATTTATTCTAGCCCTCATAGTTCATTAGGGCCACCTCCTCCTAAGGGGGGTAAACTGATGAAGGGCCACACCACCCTTACCAACATAGAACAAAATCACAATAATATGGAGACAAAGAGATGACAAAATGCTTGGCAAAGCATACTTTTATTATACTTGAAATTATTACAACATCAAAAATATGACATCATAGATATGAATTCTTCCAAAAGAAGTTTACAAATGCCTCAACATAAGAGAAATCTCAAATAAGAGCTTCCACAAGAAGAGCCTTCACACCAAGAGAAATTTCACCTCCAAACTTGCTTACAAGAGATTACACCATGAGAGTTAGATTATAAATGCTCATATGCCTTGCTTCAATAGGCACTTACCATCCAAGATGTTACAAGAACAACCAATGTGGGATAAAAGGTAAATACAACTACCTTAAAAAAAAATATTAAATTCCCACCCAAATACAACTAAGCACCACCATGTGGCCTAATTAGAAAATTACATTTCCTCTGTGGATCACAACAAATATTAAAAGCATGATTTGAGGAACTTTCCACAAACTTTGTAGATGCCACCTACGCACCTCGATAAATAGAATGACAACTATTTTCTTATTTTTCTATTTATGCCACCTATGCACCTTGAAAATATAAATTCCTCTTTTTCTCCCTTTTTCTATTTTTTTATTTTTAAATTATTTTTCCTATAATTTTTGTCACTCTCTCTCTCCTCTAATTTTTTTTATAATAATTTTGATCACACCCCCTTTTTTCATGATGCAAGATGCTCTTGTGTCAAACACCCGTGGTAGGAAAGATTTTGTGGATATGAATTCACAAAAATAAAGTAGCCACTTTTGATATTTTTGTTCTCTTCTTCCAACACATAGTTGGAACAAGTATCCACTACTAATGTATTTCTTTCTTTCTTCTTTTCCAACACCTAGTTGGAACAAGTGTTTTTTGTTGAAAATACTCCTCTGTAATGAACTCTATCCAAGTATAACTCTCATCTTCCTCCAATCTTATAGGATTTAATACACCTATAAAAAACTCAACAACAACATACCAATCTTCCTTTGCATACCAAACACCAATAACAAGATCCTCATGCAAACCATCATCATCTTTCAAATTCATCTCAAAGGCAACATCCCATGATTTGTAAGAATTTACCTTTTTGACATATTCATCTTCACTTGCCTCTTTCATGTCGTCAATAAGGCATGTAACTGTTTCACTTGTTTGATCTCCAACCAAGGCATTGTACTCTTCCTCCATTGCCACAATCTTCAAATTATCTTCATCTTCTTTTGGCTCACAAATTTGATCATCTTCATGCTCTTCATCTTCTTTTTCACCTTCTTCAACTTCAAGTTCACAAATATTTTCTACTTCATCCTCATACTCTTCTTTTGTACCACATATGTGATACTCCACTGGATCTTCTTTCTTTTCCACATCTAAGTAATTGTCAACATCTCTTCTTTGGTGATGTGCTCTTCTCTTTCACAACTCTACTTCTAATTCATTCACTTGCTTCTACAAAAGAAAGAATGCAACTCACAATGCCTCTTGATTTCTTGCTCTAATTTTCTCAAGTCTAGGAATCCTCATAATGAATCAAATCACAAAATTCATCTTATTCTTTCTCTTCTCCATGCTCAAATATTTAGAAGAAAAATCTCATGCAACACAAGCACCTTGTATAAACTACCTCATAATCAGTGATCTATTTACACAATCAAGAACTCCTTTACAAAGTTCACCTAACACAAGGTCTTGGTGCAAAATACCTCACGTTCAATGATCTTTCTAAATGCTTAGGAAAATCTGTTGTGATACCATTTGATGAAAGATCATGCCACCCCTACCAACTCACAACAAAAACACAATAATATGGAGACAAAGAGATGACAAAATGCTCTGCAAAGCATGCTTTTATTATACTTATCAATAATATGACATCATAGATATGACTTCTTCCAAAATAAGTTTACAAATGCCTCGACATAAGAGCTCCCAAATAAGAGCTTCCATAAGAAGAATCTTCACACCAAGAGCTTCCACCAAGAGAACTTTCACCTCTAAGCTTGCTTACAAGATATTACACCATGAGAGCTTGATTATAAATGCTCATATACCTTGCTTCAATAGGAACTTACCATCCAAGATGTTACAAAGACAACCAATGTGGGATAAAAGGTAAATACAACTACCTTAAAACAAATATTAAATTCCCACCCAAATACAACTAAGCACCACCATGTGGCCCAATTAGAATATTACATTTCCTTTTTTGGATCATAGTTCAAATATTAAATGCATGATTTAAGGAACTTTCCACAAAATTTGTAGATGCCATCTACACACCTTGATAAATGGAATGACAAGTATGTTCTTATTTTTCTATTGACACCACCTATTCACCTTAAAAATATGAATCCCTCTTTTTCTCCCTTTTCCTATTTTTCAATTTTCAAATTATTTTTCCTCTTATTTTCATCACTTTCTCTCTCCTCCAATTTTTTATAATAATTTTGATTATGTTGGGACTCAAAATTGAAACCCCAATTTTGAGTACCATTGAGAAATCAATGCCTTATGAATACTTTTCATGCATATGTACCCAACTATTGTTTTGAGGCCTATAAGGTGTTCTATATTTCTAACACCCTTCATTCAACCTATCCATGTGTTCTATATTGATAAATTGACATTCTGAGCTATTTTGCAAATCGTCCCATTTTGAGCTAGTGTCATTTTTTACAATTTTGCCTAAGTGTCAAAAATTGATAAGAGGGTGGCATTATGAAAGAAAGCATTTCATTCCAATAAAACAATGCATCCACTTCAAACTTCATGCCATGTCCATGTGGCAAGAGAGAGAGCACTAATGGCATAGAGCAAGAAGATGACATCAGAACCATAGTTTGGAGCATAGTGGAGGATGGCATCAAGGAAGGATGAAGCCATAGGTAGAAAGGAATGTGGTAAAAAGGGTTGAAAGAAGAAGGAAAACATTGAAAAAATTTATCCCACATTGAGTGGGTAATAAAAAATAAGCATTTTAAATACTCTAGCACTCGTATGGTAAGTGTCTTAAAGAGACATTGCTTTTGAATAGGTAGTTGTTTTTTGGAGCCCATGGTTAGCCAGCTAGAGGTCATTAGACATAAATTTTAAACAAGCACACAGATAGAGATGCTAACGTGGAAGATGGAGGTGCCAGATTATGACACATGGATGATCCTAAAGTTGGTCACTATGTTGCCAAGGGAAGTTTCTTGATCGATATGCATGGTGACATAGCAACCAACCCATGTGGTAGGTGATGTGGTGATGATCAGGACATATGGTGGCAGAAGACGTGGATCTAAGAGCAAATCAAATGTTGACACATTGCAACTCTAGGAGGCACATCGTTAGATCAATTAGCTTAAAACAAAGGCTTGTGATATTACGATTGGGTTTCCATCATATTGTTGAGAAGGCAAAAGATGAGGCTCGTGATGTTACAAGGTCTATGATATCAAGATAGGTCACTTTTCATATGATCATGAGGAAAAATTTGGGGGTCTCTGATGCTACGCTCATATCGGGAGATCACATGAAATAAAGTAAGGGTCCCCGATGTTACAATTTCATCATAAGATTAAGATTGTTAGAACATCGAGGAGGTTTAGTCTGAGGTGTGATGATATGATGAAGCCCACAGAGCATAAGGTCAGAGAGGTTACAAATGAGTTCAGTGGTCCTATGATTGTCATAGGATCGGGGCATGATTTTAGGGATTCAATATCACGAAAGGCCCTTTTTTGTGAGATTAGGGAGCTATTGCTAGAAGGGTTATGATGCTATGACAGCCCCCTCTATCATGTGGTCAGAGGCTAGATTCCTATGGCCTCAGATGCTATAATGACACCTTCTATCGGGACATCAGGGGACTTCATTTGGCAACCCACAATGTTATGATGCCCTCTTGTCTTATGATAGGGGAAATGTAGCTGGAAGTTCTACGATGTCATGAATTGAGCAAGAATCATAAGGTTGAAGAAAGTCAAATTCATGAGCTACGATATTATGAAAATGGTAAATTTAAAGTGTTTGTCGTATGTTTGGGGACTTTGAAATGCATCAGCTATGATATTATGATTTCATCATAATATTGTAGACTCGTAATATTGTAAAGGAGAAAGTTAAGGTGTTGCAATGATAAGATGGTTTGCTATCATAAAATCATAAAGAGAATAAAGGCAAATATATATGATATGGGGCTGCTCGAGTACAATCGACGAATGAAAAAAGGACAGATGGTATTCAAGGAAAGGAAAAATGAATAAAATTAAAATCCAAAGTATGCAATGCACAGATTTTCAAATATTTGAAGGATTTGAATAAATTGGATAATATTATATGGTTTCAACTATATAGTTTTATTTTTCAATCTTATGCACTGTTCATAATCTGGGAGCCAAATTTTCAAATTGATCTCAGGGGCATGTTGTTTACTAGAATGTGTAGTGTGATATACTGTTGGAACTGGGAAGAAGTGAATTTTCTATTTTTTCTATCAGTTTCTACATAGGTGTTAACCGAAAGCAACTATAGGTAGATTTGTGTTTTTGGGGGCTTCTCAGTGAAAAAATGCAGATTTATTGTTGTAGATGAAATTGCAATTAGATATAATCAGAATTTTTATCAAATATGATTTCATCATCAATTATAAAGGGAGATTTGATGGTTTTAAATGAAGTTGGGAGCAATTATGTTTTTGCTAGCAACAGAAGATGAATTTCACTGCAAAATCAGATGTGACCAGCTAAATCAGACTTTAAAGGCTCCAATGTAGATTTTATTTGTACCTGATATTTTCTCCATGAGATATTTTGCTAATTGTTTTAGTGAGATATATTAGATATTTTTTTGCATCATTTATGGTTTTTGGTTACAGGCAGATGAAGAAGATCAGTTTCAACAACTTTAGATTGAAGACATTTCTAGGGGGACAAATGTCAATTTTAGATTACAATCCCAAAAATATTTTCTCTTCTATATATTCTTCCTCTCTACTCTTTGTAAGGGTTCCAATTCTTTGGATTTTTTTTTAGGATTGTGAGACTAGTCAGGTTCCAATTTTTATGACTTCTGAGACCACAAGGTTGGCTCTAGTTTTAGAGTTGTGATACCATTTTCCTCAGTTTCCTCTATTATGAATAGCATATTGTACATATCATACAGTCATTCATTTTGTATTTTTTGGGTTTTGGCATACAGATGATGTATTGTTTTCAAGGAAATTAATACAAGAGCTTCATTTCTTTTAGTTTCATTCTAATTCTCGTCTCCTTCTGTTATCTATAATGTTTTGTGTTTGAGAATGAAGAGATTGAACTCAATTGCAATCCCTTAAGGTTGTATGTCAGGATAAACTTTTTGTTGGAACTGTAGTGCCTGCCCCTAAGTCGCATTTCTGTCATCATTTCCAAACTCTTTTAGGCCAATTTATGTTTGATGATTAGTATTATTATTTTAGAGATTATCAGATGTTGTTTTACACTCAATTTATTATATGATGGGATGACTTGGTACTCTATATTTCATGCATGTATGATGATTATTCAATGTTTTCAATTATCAATGATGATTAGTTATATGGTTTATTATCACACGTGCTTTCTTATGGATACTTACCCCATACTGCATGTGTATGGTGTGCGTGTTTGTTTTCTTTATGTATGGTGTTTCTGATGTGGTTAAGGAAGGGAGTCGTAGTCACCTGCTAGTCGGGATCTACACGATGCACCACTTCCTACCATTGTCTATTTAGCTTAGAATATTGTGTCTGTACATGCGTGAATTTTATGCAGGTTGCAGGTACCGGGTATCGACTTCCCTGAATTGCCAGGATGAGCGTACCCTATCGCTTTATCTCAATGGTAAGAGAGGGGAGATAAACTCTTAAGTCCAAATCCTAAACCCTTTAGCCAATTGTCCTAATTGATAATTAGGACAAGTATCTGAGTTAAGTACCCTCCAAATGCATCAAATGATGTTATTTCGTGATTATAACCCTTTTTGTTTGATTTAGTATGTGTTCTTCTATGATGGGTTTTCATATGTTGCTTTATGAGTCCTTGATGTATTTTCTATTAATTAAGTTTAATTAAAAGGATTAATTAGTGATTTAATTTAATAGAAAATTATTATGATATTTTAATATTTAATTATATTTAATTAATTGAGAAATTAATTAAATAAAAAGTATTAAATTTGGAAATAAAAGTTTTAAGTATAATTTTAGAATGTGATAATATTTATTTAATTTAATAATAATATATATTTAGAGTTCATTTTTAAATAAATGCTAAATATTATTATTAATTGAATTAATAAATATTTTATCAATTAAAGTTTCTTAAATAAATTAAAAGTGGAAAAGATATTAAATTATTAAAGGTTTCTAGATCGCATGATCTAAGCATGAGTTTAAATATAAAAGAAATTAATTAAAACGATTAATTAATGATTTAATTTAATAGAAGATTATTATGACATTTTAATATTTAATTATTATTTTTATTTAAATTGAGAAATTAATTAAATGAAAGGAATTAAATTTGGAGATAAAAGCTTTAAGTCTAAATATAGAACTTGATAATATTTAGTTAATTTAATAATAATATATTTAAAGTTCATTTTTAAATAAATGCTAAATATTATTATTATTTGAGTTGATAAATATTTTTACCAATTTAGTTTCTAAAATAATTTTAAAAGTGAAAATATAATTATTTAATAAAAGATTCTAGTTCACATGACTTATGCATAAGATTAAATAAAAGAAATTTATTAAAAGATAAAATAAGTGAAAATAATAATGTTACTTTAATTTCATAAAGTGCGCATGAGATTAAAAGTAATAAAGATTAAAAATAGAAGTCAAGTGGAATATTAGATAAAGTTATTTAATAATTCAACTTAATGTGCATGAAAATTGAATGCAAAATAAAATAAAAGATAAGAAAGGTTAATTGGAGTTAACTCAGTTGTGCAAAGAGTCTTCTCGGGTGAACGCACAATTAAGTGCCCCAGTTTGAGGAGAAAATTTGCTTATCATAAACGTTGGGGGTTCATTCTTAAAAGGGGAATTGGAGACAACATTTTTAGAGACGAATTTGGACGCGAATTTTGGAGGCGAATCTTCTCACAATTCTTGGGTGTTTGTGTGTTAGCATCAGATTCAGGTAGGGTCTTGTGTTTTGATCATTGCTTGAATTATGCAATTTGATATTTCTGTCTACTTCGTGATTGTAAGAACTTGTCTTCTCAAATTTCATTGTATGAATGTGTCAATTCTTCATTCTGGACCTTTTTGCTATTCGATTTCATCTGTAAATCTAGATTGGAGAACCATTTTAGAAAACCTCGTTCGTAGATAAAAAGGGAAATTGGGATCAAATTGGGATCTGTGTTTAATTAATAGACTTAAAGAATTTAAATTTGGCAGGAGTTTGAATCTTTGGAAATGAAAATTGTAGTTGAAAATTCGAATGGTTAATATTATTTTCTCTATCAGATTATATTTGTGAATGTTTAAAAAAAAAATTAAAAATTTAGAATTAATTAATTATAAAATATATGTAATAATAAAACATATATTATTGAACTTAAATGAGAAGGGTTGTCTTTTAATAAACATTAATTATTTTATATATATTGTTAAATAAATCTAATTTAAAATAAACTTAATTTATACATTTATTAAAATAAAATAAAAAAAAGTTAGAGTTTTTAATAAAAATAAAAAATAAAAATTTCAAAAAAAAAAGAAAAAAAGAAAAAAGTAATATATTTGGGGTGGGGCGGGGCCACCACTTCCCACGCCCCACACTCTTTCCCACGCTGCCGCAGCAGGTGGACGGCAGGCCGGCGGGCCTTTAAAAATGCCATTGTTTTATTAAAAAAAAAAATTACGATTTAAATTTTTATAAATCATTTTAAAAAAAAAAAAAAAGTTTTAAATAGAATTACTTTATTTAATATTGTTATTAGATAATTTAAAATTATTAAATTTTAAATTATATTGAAATTTTATTATTATTTATTAATAATTTTATAAATAAATAAATTATTAATAAATATAATATGATTCGTTCTGTATCATTAAATAATCTTAGTTATAGTTTGACTTAATTAAGATTAATTAAATCGAATATTTGTGTAAGCAAGTTTAATATTATAACATCGATTTTAATGGAAGCTCAGATTATTATAATCAATAAGGATTATTAATAATTTAATTATTACCTTAGATTGTTTTAGGACTTTAACTTAAGATCAATTAAGGGTAATTAGGTGTTTCATTTGGAGTTAGGAACGGGTTACTTTGTAAAGGTGAACTATGGGTTCTATCTGTTTAAAACATACGTTCAACTAGAAATGGAAACCTCAATAGTATATTATCAATTAAATTGAACTATAAAACTTTTTATTTGAAAATAAACACTGAAAACTGAAACCTTATTGTTTAACTCAACTGTATATTTCAAATCAAAACCAATTGTGAGACTATGATGTTTTCTATATATTGTTTATGTTTGAGTGTTATGGGGTTGGTTTAGCGTTGACCAGTTTAGGTTGTCCCCAGAGGCTCGAGGTTGTGAATGTGATGTTATGATGATTTGTTCTTGATCTTTTCAAACCAACCAAGGTAATGTGATAGTATGCTCTATGATGGATGTATTTACTGTTTGTTATTGCTTTCCAATTTCCTTGTGTGAAGCTGAGGTGTATGTATTTGAGATACTTGACTTAACCATTTTTGAGTCTCGATCAGTTATATTTGATAACCATTTTTTAGTCTCGATCAGTTATACTTGGTTTGCTTTTCGGTCGCTTAAGAGGACTGAAGTGTTGGTTATGTTCTTGATGATGTCATGTTTTGACTTGACCATTTTGGAGTCTTCGATCAGTATTGTAATTTACTATTGGGATACTTTCTGGTTGCTCATTGGAGAACCATTGGATTTTGTGATTTATCATTGATGCCTTCAGTTGCTGATAGAGAACTGTCATGATCATATGATTATTATTGGATGCTTATCTGTTGCTCATGAAGAACTGATGTAGTTTTGTGGCTTATCTTTTATGATGTCTTTTCAGTTGCTTGTATAGGACTAAGGTGGTTTTATTATGATTCTTTGATTTATGATTTCATGAGCCTAGGGTAGGTTATCTATGTGTAGAGTCGGGAAGTGGCTTGCAATGGGGATCGGGGCCCTAAGAGGTTGCCTGGAGTAACCCATTGTAAGTTGTTTTAATAAGTGAAAACATTTACACTAAATAAGGGAAAATGAACCTAATAAGATAATTGTATGTTCTCTCCCATGCCTTGAGTGCTAGTACAGACTAGGATGGGGTAGAGAGAACGCTTGGTTACGACCTTGCATTCCATAGTATGCCTCGTCAGTACGAGAGGATACTAGTGGCCGCAGGGATTAGTAGGGACCTGAGATTTCTAAGGGATTGCTCGGGTAACTTCTACATGACTTTTGCGATGACACTTTCCTGCTTGCATATTAGGTTTCCTATGTGTCTTGTGGTACCTCTGGGATTTAGATGTCGATCTTTTTAGGAACCCTTGAGTTAGCATACTTATAGGATTTCTTGGACTTAGAGAGTATTTATGATTATAGGTTTTGTTATCCTATTTGGGACTTGAGACTATCTCCTCAGCGTGGTGGGAGTGGACCATTTAGGTTTCACGCAGTCGGGTGGTAGTGCTTTTACTCTTACCATTGAGATATGTTCCGTGGTCACCATGGCTGGAGTTTTCGTGATTGGCATTTACCTTCACTATGTCCTTGGATTATTATGATGGATGGTTAGATTTTATGTTAGATGTTTTATCATTATGGATGTATGGACGTATCAAGTATGGTGAATAGTTTTGTATATATCTTTACTGTACTTTGTATCATGGATTCATGGAGGTTGATGTATTTCTATTATTACATATGTATATTCTTTTAAGCCTTTCATACCCTGTGACTTGTATAGTGGATGATTGAGCATTCCGAATTAATTTGTCGAGAGGCATTCGGAACAAATGTATATTATGGACATGGGACTTTCTGATTATTCTTTCATATGTATGTGATAGTTGTTAGACTTAGAATTAATTAAATTTAAACATGACTCAACGTCTTGGGATCTTTAAGAAATGTAACTTACAATGTATGTTGTCAATGATTAAATGTTATTGCTTCCGCTACTATGTGTTTGATGTGTACGTTATACTTCTTGTTAAAAAAAAAAAAAATGTTTAGCAAACTTAGTAAAACTTTAGGTTAATTCTTTTGGATCCCTTGGCGGGGCATTACAGGAACAAAGAAGCCAAGTAAATGCTTGTTTACATTGATAGGATTGTGGGTTACACTAGGAGGATATTAGCATAAGTATGAGAGTTTTTATGAAGATTGATGTATGTTTGCAAGTCAAGTAGATAGATCATCTGCCTAAATATATGGGTATACTTTAGGTATCCATCTGTGTGTTAAGATTTAGTTGATGTCCAATGGATAAAGGACTGGTTAGCTTAGGGATTGCATGTCCTCTATTGTTGCATACTTGGGTTATGCTGAAATTACAAATCTTAATTGAATATCTTTCCCTTTATGTTTAAGAGCTAAAAGAATTTTCCCTCACTTGGTTTATTAGATTCGTATGCTCTATTACTAGCTATTTCACCCATGAATGCTTGCATAAACATAGAAGATTAAGGGATTTTATTTGTTATTTAGATTTAGTTGTATTCCTTTACACTGGTACCATATAAAGAATATGAGGTCCACCCACCTAGATCTTATAGAGCCTAAAGAAGAAGAAGGATTTATCATTATAGTTGGCCCAAGACTACAGTCAAGTCCATCCATTATAGGAATTTTCAAACCTTAGATTTATTGGTCTAGTTTCTTGGTTATTTTCAAAACTGTTAAATCAAGAGCCAACAGATCACACCCCCTTTTTCATGATGCAAGATGCTCCTGCATCAAACACCCGTGGTAGGAAAAAATTTGTGGATATGAATTCAAAAAAATAAAGTAGCCACTTTCGATATTTTTTTTTTCTCTTCTTCCAACACATAGCTGGAGCAAGTATGCACTATTCATATATTTTTTTCTTTCTTCTTTTTCTAAAACCTAGCTGGAACAAGTGTCTACTATTGAAAATACTCCTCTGTAATGAACTTTATCCAAGTATAACTCTCATCTTCCTCCAATCTTATAAGATTTAATACACTTGTAACAAACTCAACAACACCATACTAATCTTCCTTTGCATACCAAACACCACTAACAAGATCCTCATTCAAACCATCATCATCTTTCAAATTCATCTCAAAGACAACATCCCATGATTCGTAAGAATTTACCTCTTTGACATGTTCATCTTCGCTTGCCTCTTTCATGTCATCAACAAGGCATGTAACCATTTTACTTGTCTAATCTCCAACCAAGGCATTGTACTCTTCCTCCATTGCTACAGTCTTCAAATTACTTTCATCTTCTTCTAGCTCACAAATTTGATCATCTTCATGCTCTTCATCTTCTTTTTCACCTTCTTCAGCTTTAGGTTCACAAATATTTTCCACTTCATCCTCTTGCTCTTCTTTTGTACCACATGTGTAATACTCCACTAGTTCTTCTTTCTTTTTCACATCTAAGTAATTGTCAACATCTCTTTTATGGTGACATGCTCTTCTCTTTTGCAACTCTACTCCTAATTCATTCACTTCCTTCTACAAATCAAAGAATGCAACTCATAATGCCTCTTAATTTCTTTCTCTAATTTTCTCAAGTCTAGGAATCCTCAAAATCCATCCAATCACAAAAGTTATCTTCTTATTTCTCTTCTCCATGCTCAAGTCTTCAAAAGAAAAATCTTATGCAACACAAGCATCTTGTGTAAACTACCTCATAATCGGCGATCTATTTACACAATCAAGAACTCCTTTACAAAGTTTACCCAACACAAGGTCCTGGTGAAAACTACCTCACATTTGATGATATTTCTAAATGCTTAGGAAAACCTACTCTAATACCATTTGATGAAGGACCACACCACCCTTACCAACTCACAACAAAATCACAATAATATGGAGACAAAGAGATGACAAAATGCTTTGCAAAGCATGCTTTTATTATACTTGAAAATTCTTACAACATCAACAAAATGACATCATAGATATGACTTCTTCCAAAAGAAGTTTACAAATGTCTCGACATAAAATAACTCCCAAATAATAGCTTCCACAAGACGAGTCTTCACACCAAGAGCTTCCACCAAGAGAACTTTCACCTCCAAGCTTGCTTACAAGAGATTAAACCATGAGAGCTTAATATAAATGCTCATATGTCTTGCTTAAATAGGCACTTACCATCCAAGATGTTACAAATACAACCAATGTGGGATAAAATTTAAATACAACTACCTTAAAAAATATATTAAATTCTCATCCAAATAAAACTAAGCATCACCATATAGCCCAATTAGAAAATTACATTTCCTTTGTGGATCACAACAAATATTAAATGCATGATTTAAGGAACTTTCCAAAAACTTTGTAGATGCCACCTACACAACTCAATGAATGGAATGACAACTATTTTCTTATTTTTCCATTTACACCACCTATGCACCTTGAAAATATAAATTCCTCTTTTTATCCCTTTTTCTATTTCACTCCAACTGAACCTCCTACCACCATATCTTTGCATGTCCCTTCAGTTTCACCTTCACAAACTTGACCCTATAAGGATCATCAATATCTTTATGCTCAAAGTACTCCTCTAGTTCATTGATCCAAATGATCATCTCCAAAACTAAAAATACCAAAGTGTGATTATTTTAATAAGCCTAATCATGATGAGTCATATTTCTATGAGAATAATTTAGATGACTATAGCAAACAGGTTTTAGATCTGACAACTCTCCTTCAGAAGAGCAACATTGTTATTCCTTCTACTTCTTAAAAATCTTCTTCATCATCATCACTTTAGTTAGATGGTAAAGATATAGGAAAGGGTCATGCACTATGTGAAACTACTACTCCACCCTCTTCTAGATGGTTACTAGATTCAAGTGCTTCACACCATATGGCATCTTCTCAGGATTTGTTCTCTTCTTTTTAGGCTTCTCCTACTTCACACATTTTGATGGGGAATAACACTAATATTAATATATGTGGGAAAGGTTCTATTGACATTGATGATGGTACATTTCATGATTTAGTTTGTGTTCCATCATTATACTCTAACTATCTCTCTATTTATCAAATTACACATAGTGGGATAGGGAAGACAGTTGAGTTTGCGCAAGATTTAGTGCACATCAAAGATAGTGAGATAGAAAATATTGTTGCAATGGGGATTTTTTATCACTCCTCCCACTTATAATCTTTCTCTTATTTTGATCTGTAAGAATTTTCCATAGAGAAAAATTCACCCAAGATCAAGGAACACAAGCACAAGCACACAGTAGACCAAAGAGTACGATCAATATGAAAATACTTTCTATAATTAGAAGCATGTAAGCATGTACATACACAATAGGAGACCCTGTATATAAAGGCCTCTAAGATGCATCTAGAATGTGTCTAGAAAGAACTAGGAGATAAGCATGAAAACTAAGCACGTATCCTCCACAATAAGAGGATAAGCACAATGAGGTGTCTAGAGTTTTGTAGACACCATGTACCCAAATAATGTGCTAACTCCTAAGTGTAGACAACATGTGCATAATTAGAGTGAAAACTCTTGTGTTGTCAACATGACAACTCACAAGAGTACACATACTCCTAGGTGAGTAATAAATAAATAATAAAATATATGTATTAACCTAAGTAAACTTAAGTGTAAATAGTAAATACTTATTTACACCAACACCCCCCCTTAAGTGCAACTTATGGGAATGCCCTTATGCTTACATAATCTAGGATGAAATGCATGATGGGTCTTGGCTACTAGGCCATGTTAGGTACCCATGTACATAATGATATGCAATCTCTGATAAAGCAGAGAAAGAGGGAAAACCTCATGGAAAAAACCCTCCCCCAAAAAGAGAGCTGAAAAACACACATGATGTATGGATGGATGCAGTAATCAAGACCCCCCCCCACATTATGACATACATCAAATCTCTACAAGAGAGAAATGGGAGAAGGAAAAAACCTCCTAAGAGGAAAAAGTCCCCCCCCCCCCCCAAGAAGGAGAAGAAGGAGACAAGGTAGTGTCTTGATTAGTGAGAAATGCTCTAATGTAGAAGTTGATCCATGACTGCTATATAATGGTCCTCCCCTTTGGAAGAAACAATGACAAGGGTACAGGTGAGATGCTTCCCCTATGTGGGGAAAGAATCTTGATGATGAAAGGTATCTCTAAAACCTGTTCAAGTGTCCCTATATCAATGTCAATGGTTGCTCCCTCCAAGACTATTAAAAAAACATGTGCACATCAAGCAAGGCTCCATGTAGAACCTATCTCAAAGAACCTACAATCTCCTGAAATGATAAAGAGACCTCTTGCAACTGTTGTACATAAGGATCCATAATCATACCAACCTGTAAAGATTGATTATGTAGAGAATGGACATGAGGGTCAAAGTAGGCCCTCACAACAACTGTAGAAGGATTATCCTCATCAAAGAGAAGTTGAATATCATCAAAGAAGTTTTCCAAGTCTACTATGTTTAACTCCATGAACAAACTTGCAATGTCTGCCAAGAAGTCGTCCACTAATGCTAGAGCTGGAAGACTGGATGTGCCCTATTGTGCTAGATCTAACACTATGGCAAAATGTGCATGTGGAACGTGCTAATTCCATGATCTCTCACTACAACTATTGATAGAACCCCACATGTCTGAATCTGTTGAAGCACTATCGCTGGTGTCACTATCCTTTTCAACAATGCATGAAGTAGTCTCCTCAACAAAGAGAAGACAAATGTTATCAATGATGTCTCCTACATCTTCAATGTGAGATGTTATGAACAACCTTGAAATTTTTGGAAGGAAGTCATCCCATGAAGCTAAAGTAGGAAGACATGATGTTTCCTATTGCACTTAATTAGAAGCATCTATGGCTAGAACTGGATCAGTAGAATCAACAAGAGAATTAGGAGGTGAGATCTCATCTAGAGTGATTGGATGTAGAATGTCCTCTAGAAATGGAGGAACACATGGATCTCCATATGCTTCCCAAAGAGCCATCCAAAAATCATGAGGAAAACTTACCATAAGAAGAGGAGCAAAAGATTCCTTACTCATACTATTATACATAAAGTTTAGAAGTTTAGAAAGATATTTGAATGAAGGCGGTATCTTCGAGAAAAGAGAAGGAATCACTTCTTGATGTTCTCTTAGATGATCAAGAATCAAAGCACTACATTTTTTATAGTTCCTATCTGTCAACTTTGATCTTATACCAGATTGACATATGTGAAAAGCCTCCATGAGATCAATGAATGTATTAACCTCCTAAAATATATAAATAATCAATCAAACCCACCCCCCCCCCCCCCCCCCCACGGCACAATGTATGATTTGGCACTTAGTGCAATAGCCACATGCCAATTTAGGGCCTATTTCTAAAAGTAGTATTTCTATCCACATAATCTATAATCTGATTGCAGGCCTAGAAAGTAGACAAAAAATATGCACTTTAAAAAAAATAGAACATGATTTGGAGTCTAGATGAGCCCATAATAAGCATTTGAAGTGGCAAAAATTGGAATTTTTGAGTTGCACAAAAATTCAGGAATAGAGATCTCAAACCACCTACACCAATGTGTAGATCATTAAATTCTACCCGAAACAAAAAAATTGCTTGCAAAAAGGAGTCTATATGAAAAAGATATTGCTATTTGAAAATGGCTGCTATTATTATTTTTCCTGAAATGCCACCATGCCTCCAAAAAAATAGAAGGCTCTAGATTTTGCCTTAGATGTCCAATTTAGATGAAACAAAATCTGATTTGGGGGCTTTTTGACCTTTTGAATATGATGCAAATATTTAATTTGCACTAGAAAGCTTCAATCTTCACCTACAAAATATCTCTCCTATAGGCCTGGTGGCCAATTTTTCCAGAAAAAATAATGCAAATCCAAAAAAAATTGCAAACAAGCAAATGAAAAAAATGCAGATCTAAAAAATTAAATGTACAGATCTGAAATGATCATACAAATTTTGTAAATCGTGCCTTTGGGTTGCTAGTTTGCAAAAAAAAATTGCCTCAATTTTGACTATTGCCTAGGGTAGGCAATTTTATAGTCAATTCACCGAATCGATGCACTAGATGCAATGGTGAGGTCCACTTTGGCTCTAGATGCTCCCAATTTCTATGGATTCTCTGGATCTTTGGATTGAAGGTGCTAAAGTGACAATGGTCTTGAACAGCTATGTGTAGAGAATCCCCTCGATCTCTGATACCATGTAAGAATTTACTTTAGAGAAAAATTCACTGAAGACTAAGGAGCACAAACAAAATCACATAGTAAACCAAAGAGTATATTCAATATGAAAATGCTTTCTATTATCATAAGCATGTAAGCATGTACATACACACTAGGAGAGCCTGTATATAAAGGCCTCGAAGATGCATCTAGAATGTGTCTGAAAGAACTAGGAGATAAGCATTACAACTATGCACATATCCTCCATAATAAGAGGATAAGAACGATGAGGTGCCTAGAATGTTATAGACACCATGTCCTCAAATAATGTGCTAACTCCTAAGTGTAGACAATATCTACATAATTAGAGTGCAAACTCCTATGTTGTCAACATGACAACTCACAAGAGTATGCATACTCCTAGGTGATTAATAAATAAATAATAAAATATATGCATTAACCTAAGTAAACTTAAGTAAGTGTAAATAATAAATACTTATTTACACCGACATGATCCACCATCTCCACTATCAAAGACTCACTCTCCTTCTTAAGGAGAGACTACTGAGGTGAAGTCAGGTTGCTTGAACTTATGTGTTGTTCTTGAGACCACTATTGTGACTTCTAGACCTCCACCTCCTATTCAAATTATATCTCTCACATAGGATTACTCTTTAGCATTTCCTACTATTACAACTCTAGTCATCGAGCCACATACTATAGTTGTTGAGGATATATTAGAGGATACACATCTCATCTCAAATGATATATTCAGCACACCTATTATCCCACCTCCATTGGAGATTCCATTTAAGGATTCTCATTCTTTCTCCTTTGAGCATCAGTTAGGACTTCTAGCTACACCTTACATACATGAATTTTATTATCCTTGTCCATTGCCTTTTTTTTCTTTAGATTGGAGCCACATTGGTATGTTCATCAACACAAGAGATTTTCTATTCTTGTTGTGATGTGGAGCCTAATCAGACTTAGAGGTTTATTTGACATGGTTTTTTCCCTCTAGATTATTTCTACTAGGTTTTGGGGGTAGTGCCCCCAAAATGGGGTCAAGGGCTAGTGCCCCTATAGGGTCCTAGGGCAATGCCCCAAGTATGCTCCCTTTTGTAGCATAGGGTGAGGTTGAGGGGCAACATCCTTGTGGGCATTTTTAGGGCAATGCCCCCAAAGCCAAAAATGCCCTCATATTGTAAAAGGCATTGGCTACTATTTTTCTATTATTCTAGCCCTAATTTTTTAAGCGGCAAAAAGCTTGTATAAAAAGGTTTAGGGTTAGGTATTTTCATAGTGTGTGATGGAAAAATTGGTTCTTGTGGTGGTATTGATCTATAAGGGATTACATATTGTAATTAGGTTGTACTCATTGGATTATAAAAATATTGGACTTGCTATTGGTGGATGTAGCCTAGGGATTGGGTGAACTGCGTTAAATCTTGATGTCTTGTGTTCTCTTTTGTGCAATCTATTATTTTTTGATATTGGTTATATTTGCATGTAACTATTATTTCTATCTAAGGTTTATCCTAACAATTCTGGGAGGGCTATGGAGTCTCAAGCTTCTATTATGGGGGCCTTCATTATACTTATGGTCTTGAGAGAGTCTCTTGAGATGTTTCATTTGTGCATCCTTTTCTATATCTTTTTGGAGTAGGGTTTTTCCCACTAGGTTTTCTCTATTTCATAGAGATTTAATTATTATTGGGTACCTCATTAGGCCTTGTTGCTAGGACCTAAGTTTTCTTTTAGCATTGTAGTTTCCTTGCATTGTTTGTAGTTGCATTATTTCTCATCTTAAGGGGGGTGTTAAAGTAAAAAGTTTATTTTATTTCATTTATTAAATTACCTTTACACCCTACTTAGTATTTCACTTTATGCACCTTACATTTTCATTTAATAATTAATTATTAATTATTAAATTTCATTTACCTTTTAGGGTCTTGATCTCCTTCATAAGGATTGATCAGTTGTAAATTCATTCATTATGTTTTGCACAAGAAAATATAATTTCTTGTTTGTTGATAAAACCCATCTCTCTCTCTCTGCTTTTCTTTCTTCCTTGTAACAGGTTATTTGCATGCAGGATATCCAGGGTTTTTGGATTTTTTCATTATCAAATCCAACATCTCTGACTAATCAACAATTTAAAGAAAATCAAGAACACAATCAAGCAATGTTGGAGATCTTTTCAGCCCTAAGCTATGTCGAGTTTGATGATATAAAAGAATGTGATAGTGCAAAAAAATGTAGGACAAATTGAAGACCACATATGGAGGAGATGATAATGTCTTAAGAGCCAAATCAGAGAGCCTAAGAGGTAAATTTAATGAAATTATAATTATCAAAGGTGAGAACATAGTACAATATTGTACAAGAATCAAAGAAGTTTGAAAGGTTATTCGAGGTGCAAATGAAGAGATTGAAGATGAAATAGTGATAAGAAAGATATTGAGAACTCTACTTCCTATAAATGCCATTAGGGTTTCTACAATACAAGAGCTGAGATGTACTCTAGGTAATAATTTGACTTTGGAAGGTGTAATTTCTAGACTTACTACTTTTGAGATCTCTAATTTTGTAACTACATACCTACTACTACTAAATCTTCTTTTAAGTCACAATTGGTTCTTAGAACAAGAAAAGGAAAATATGTGAAGAACAGCAGTGGCACTTCTAATGATGATCTTAATTAACTTGAAGCACTTATTGAAAAAATATTTGGAAGAGGTAGAGGTAAATACAAAGGTAAATTACCTATAAATTGATTTTAATGCAATGATGTTGGTCATATTGTTGCAAGGTGTCCTGACAAAGAAGACAAGGATGAAAGAAAGGAAAGAAAGTACAAAGGAAGGAAAGATGATTGAGACATCAAGAAGAAAAAGGATGAAAAAGGTAAAAAATCTTGTTATATTGTTGAAGAAGAAACATACATTGAATCTAAAAGTAATGATGATGAAGTTGTATATGTTGCTATGAAAGAAGATTCTGATGAAGATGAAAAACAATTTTAATTTCTTATGTGAATAAAAGTGAGAGATGGATAATTGATATAAGTTTCTCTAATCATATGATTGGTGATAGAAATAAATTTGAGGACATTGGACCATACAAGGGTGGTTGTGTTAAATTTGGTAATGATATTCCATGTCTTGTGAAAGGTAAAGGTACAATTCAATTGACTGAAAAAATCAAGTGTGACAATGTTTACTAGGTGGAAGTACTTAACTCTAATCTGTTGAGTTTTTCAAAGTTAAACAAATCAAGGTACAGAGTTGAATTCCATCTAAGAAAGGACAAAATATATGATGATTATGGCAAGCTAATTGGAAGTGGTGATCAGACAAGAGGTAACTTGTTCTATCTAAATTTATCTTAGACATGTTTGTTTGCACAACAAGAAGATGTTTGGTTATGACACAAAGGTTTATGTCATGTAAATTTTGATTATTTGGTAAACATTAGTAAAATGAAGAAAGTAAGAGGGTTTCAAAAAATAAAGAAGCCCCACAATTCTATGTGTAAACAATGTCAATTGGGAAAAATGGCAATCTAGTTTCAAGAGAAAACATAAACATATAGTGATATTTTGGAATTGGTTCATATTGACCTATGTGGACTCATTGATGTTCAAAGCTATTGTGGAAAAAATTATTTCATTTTGTTTTTGGATAATTACTCTAGGATGGTGACTATGATGTTTCTCAAAGCTAAATTTGATGTTTTTCAGTTATTTAAGTGGTATTTGGCTAGAGTTAAAAAAATGGAAGAGTCTAAGATCTAACAGAGGTGGTGAATTCATTTCCAATGAGTTTAATATGTACTACAATGATAGAGGGATTAAAAAACAAATTACAACACCAAGGACCCCTCCTCAAAATGGGATAGATAAAAGGAGAAATAGACCAATAATGGATTGTGCTAGAACATTGATGATGGAGAAGAATGTATCTCAAAATATTGGAGAGAAGCTATCAATACTATTATCTATACCTTAAATAGAGTGCAAGTAAAGAAAGGTACAAATGCTACACCTTTTGAACTATGGTATGGTTATGCTCTTAATATGAAATATTTCAAAGTCTTTGGAAGAAAATGCTACATACTTAAAGATAATAGGAATGGAAAACTTGATGCTAAGAGTGATGAAGGTATATTCTTAGGATATTCCAACAATAGTAAATCTTACAAGTGTTTAAACTCTAACACTAAAAAATTTGTGGAAAGTGCAAATGTGAAAGTTGATGAATTTGCAAAAAGAAATAGTGTTGAATATAAGGAAGAACCTAAAGAATATAGTACATTCATATATATTGATGATGGTCCTCCCAACACTCCTATTGAATGAGAAAAAAAACTTGTGGTGTCCTAGAAAATAGCGAATTTCAAGGTGCAACAATAGGTTGTCGAGTAGCAGACAGTGGATGTAGAGAAACAGGCAGAAGATGTTGAGTCACAAATAGGTAATGTCGATCATCAGATCAACAATGTCAATCATGCAAGATCTGAACTAAAACCTAAAGAAGAAATAGATAATGAGTCATAGATTATTTTTTAGGATGAACCTATTGAAGAATAGAGAAGAAGACCACCTATGCTAGATAAGT